>CM045990.1:22721359-23935196 GCA_025175895.1 Wurfbainia villosa | reverse complement strand
AGGAGAATGTGCTAGCGCCAAAGAGATGTGGGAGAAGCTTATAGAACTCCATGAAGGCACATCCGAGGCCAAGCTAGCAAGGAGAGACCTCCTCCGCTCCCAATTATCAATATAAAACTAGAAAAGGGAGAAAAGGTAACCTCACTACACTCTAGGTTTAAAGAAATTTTAATTGGGCTAACAAGTGTAGGTGAGAAGCTATCAAACCGGGATATGGTAATGAAGGCCATAGATGCCTTTCCCGGTCCTCAAAATGGAGCTCCATGGTGGACTCATTTTATATCTCAAGAATTTAGAAGTGAGCACCTTGGAGGAATTCTTTTCAACCAATGGAGCTCCTCACGAAACTAGGCTTGAGGGAATACAAGAGGAGCCTAGAATTCAACCTCAAGAGGAGTAGCATTGTTGGCAAACAAGGGGAAGAAGAAGATGGAAATCCCCTCCTCCTCCGATGACGAAGCGTCTTCCTCCTCCTCCATGGATAGCACCGAAGAAGCCTATATGGTAAGGAGGGTAAGACGTGCATTTAAGAATTTTAGATTTGATAAATCTAATGATAGGAATAGAAGACCAAGGGGAAGGTCATATGCTACAATTGCCAAGGAGAGGGACACATAAGGGACAATTGTCCCTCCTAAACAAAAGCAAAGAAGAGAAGAAAAAGAAAGAAGAAAAGAAGAAGAAGAAGGAGCAAGAAGAAAAAAGGAAGAGGAGAAGAAGAAAACAAAGGAGAAGGGAAAGGCTAAGGCTCTCAAGGCAAGGACTTGGGATGATCCTTCCTCATCCTCCTCCTCATCATCGGATGAGGAGAATGCCTTTGTCACCAATTTGGCCTTGATGGCCTTTGATGACTTGGATTGCTCTTCATCCGAAAATGAAGAATCAAGCTCAAATGGGAGAGCTCAATGAAGGGGAGCTTCCACATCCTCATCATCCGAAGAAGAAGAGGACATGGAAACTATGGTAACCAACCTCTCACCTAATAAAATAGTTTCTATGATTTCTAGTTTAACTAAGGATTTATTTAGGGCAAAGAAGAAAAATAAATCTTGAACAAATTAAGGAATTAGAACAAAATTAGAAAAGGCATGCTTAAATGATAATATTTCTTCTAGCTTAGATGATGCTTGCTCTCATGATTATATGCCTTTGGATGTTATTGATGCATGCATAGAGGAATATAGGGCATTAAGTGAAAAGGTTGATTATTTAAACAAAGACCTAGTGAAATTCACTATTTGCTACAACACCTTATATATGATCTTAGGGAGCCAAAGAGCTAGTTTCAACAAGAAAGGCCTAGGCTACAAGGAAAAGAAAAATGAAAAGGCCTATAAATGCCTAATAGCTAGGGGACAAGATAAAAAGAAAGTAATTGCTAGGAAATGGATCCCCAAGGAATATTTAGTGAACCCAATAGGAAAGAATCTATTTTGGGTTCCAAAATCCATCCTTAAGGGTTAGAATAACCCTAGGGTAGTCAACCATATGAACTTGACCTATATCATATTTTGGTTGACTTAGGATGACGGGACAACATTTTTTAGATAGTGTTGGGTGATGATAACGTGCCCATAAATAGGTAATAATGCTTAAATCATGATGATTGATGTAATTCCTATGTATGTCTTAAATCATGATTTATGATTTTGATATTTGGCATGTTATCATGAGAAATAGGGTTAAATCATGCTTTAGGTGATAATTTGCTTATTATCATCATATAATACCTAATGCATGACTATAAATTGATGAAAACATGTATTTCATGATCATAATGTAGAATTCATTCATATATGTCATTATGATCATGTAGGATGTTAGGTTGATACTTAACCATGATAGAATTGCATGAATATATGGGTTAAGTATATACAAATACCCCCTAGGATACATCTCACACTCACTATAGGCTAACTTGATTACAAACTTAGCATGGGTAAGATATTAGGATGATACAAATGTCCACTAATGCCTATGGCATTTAGATGGTCATTTAAAGTATCAAAATAGCAATAATAGACCAATCATGGGGAAGGCTTATGTTTAATTCATAGACATATTGCCCAAAGATCATGGTTGGATATTTCATATGTTTTCAAAACAATTCCTTACCTTAAAATACATGTATTCATGTTTTGAAACAATTGGATGCAAGACTAGGTGCTAAAATGGATACTAGAATGATCAAAAACCTAGTGGTTTTTAGAACTTTTGGATTTTTGGAAAAAACAAGAAAATATAATGAGTTTTCATGAAAAACTATTTTTCCTTGGTAAATATACTTAATAGAAATATGTTCCCCAAATTTTATGATTTTTTCAAATTTTCTGGAATTTATAATGCATTTAAATTGTCGAAAATCGAAATTTGGATTCATTTGTGCGCGATCATTGCCATCTGATAGTGCCTGGTGGCCTGTAAATCAGAATATTGAAGGCCGAATTCAGTTTGTAAACCTCCTACAAGTGGTAGAAATATACTTGATGCCACCAAAAAATGGTACCCAATTTTTAAATCAACTTGACATATTTTTCCCTCCATTATACTTGATGCCATGAGCTTATAACTTAGTGTTAATCTTTTTGATGGTGTCAAAGGGGGAGAAATAAGTATGTTTAAGTTAATCACTTTAGGGGGAGAAATATAGTTTAGGGGGCGACATATAGGCTCGGGGGAGAAAATGTGCAGAGAGCGTGTCATGGATTAAGGGGGGAATTGCATGTTGTTATATCATGTTTATCTTTACATGCTTTCTTACCTTAGAATTTATATCAAATGTTTTTACCTAACTTAAACGGATTGCCACACATCAAAAAGGGGGAGATTGTTAGGGCAATCTCTTGCCGTGATATGGTTTTGATGGTGTGGCAAAGGGTTTAAGTTGGTTTGATATATTGATGTGATATGTGCGTTGAAGTCGTGCAGGACTTAGTAATTTGCACATGGAGCCGTGGCAAGTTTCACATCTCATGACTCGTGCCTTGAGTCGGTGAAGGATAGCTTTGCGGAAGCCGTGCGCTTGGAGCATCCGAGGGACCGCCGGACGAGAAGCTTGGAGTGAAGCCGGAGGAAGTAGACTTCGAGGCAAGAGACGCGAAGGAGCATTGCAGAGCCGTGCGCCTGATGCTGCCGAGGGACGTGGCCGAGAACAAAGAGAACTTCGAAGGCGAGGGACTCTGAGAAATGAGAGTGAGCGATTGTAACCCGGGGAAGGGTAGCTCTTAGGTGAAACTTGGCCATTTGGCCAAGTGTCGATGGGTTTTCGACACACCGATCGCTATGTCATGGCGATCGCTCGAGTCGAGTGAGTTCGACCGTATATGATCGATTGTTGGATTAGCCAGCCGATCGCCATACGGGGATCCGATCGATCGATCATTCCAAGGCGCGATCGGTAGATAAGGGTTCGCCATTGATCGTCGTGCCGATCGGGCGCCGATTACGAGGCGGCCGATGACCGATGAGGTCCATCGGGCCGATCGCCAAGAGTTCCGTTGGACTACAACGGTCGGGATCCGACGTGTTCGGAGGCCGTTGTAGTGGCAATGATCGCCATGGGCCGCAATGATCGATGGCGCAAACGGGGAGAAGTTAGCCCTCTCTATAAAAAGAGAGGGTGTAAGCCTTTGAGAGGCTAATGCTAATACTCCAAACGATCTTCCTAGTGCCCCACAAGCTCTAAACTCTTCTTACTTGTCTTTACTTCAATCCTATTGTAAGAAGAGTGATCTTGGTTGTAAAGGTTACCTCCACCTAGCTTTGTGCAAAGGAGAGACCGATAGTGATTGGTTTTGGCGGAGTGATTCACCGTGGACGAATCGGACCGTGGATTAGCGGCGTAGCCGTGAACCACGTTATATCTCGGTGTTTGTATTGCTTGCTTATATCTTGCTTGTCTTTTGCTTTGTATTTGTATATTCCGCTTGCGCTAATTAGTTTTGTAGACGAGCAATTTACGACGTCCAACGTACTACGGCTATTCACCCCCTCTAGCCGGCCATATCGATCCCTTACAAACCCTAATCTCCAAAACCATCCAACCACCTTAGTTTGCTGCCCACCTTAAGCCCCTTTTTATAGAGTTGGGCTTAAGCCTTGTTTTAATCTCCACCGTCGGTTCTAGGGTTTTAATCTCAACCGTCGGATCTAGAGATTTAATCTCAACCGTCGGAACTAGAGATTTAATCTCCACCGTTGGATCTAGGGATTTAATCTCAACCGTCGGATCTAGAGATTTAATCTCAACCGTCGGATCTAGAGATTTAATATCCACCGTCGGATCTAGGGATTTAATCTCAACCGTCGGATCTAGAGATTTAATCTCCACCGTCGGATCTAGGGATTTATTTTCCATCATTGGATCTAGGCTTCATGAGGATTATATTAGGCTACGATAGGGACCATGAGAAGGAGTTGGATCTTGGTCGCCCGATGGATCGGAACCACACATACTTGATCCATCAATGATGTTCCATTTCACTAAAGGATCATCATTGAATTACCTCACCAACCCCATAAATTAATATGGGCTCCATACATTATTTGTACATCCATCTCCCCATGTTTAAGATATCGAATGTCCGTCAATTAATTGATTTACTGACCATCAATCAATTAACATCTAACTCCTCGAGTAGTACCACTCAACCTTATCATCATGTTGACTAAGTCAACCTGCAGGGTTTACATGATGAACCTTATGAGATCCTCAAGGGGACATCATCAACCTAATACATAGGACACGGATTCCTCCTATAATCAACGGCACACCATGTAAATAATATCATTTCCCAACTTACCGGGCATATTGATTTAATCCTTAGAAATCTCACCCTTTGGTAAATCAAAGAAATAAATACTAAGTACATGTGTCCGTTATTATATCGGGATTAAGAGCATGTACAACATAATATCCGAGGTCCGATTCAATTATGTAGTCAGCAACAAATTGAATCACCTCTATGTCGGTCCTGCTCAATACACCTAAGTGTACTAGTGTAACTCTATGTTCAAGACAAAACAATACCAAGCTACACTAAAACCATGCCAATGGTTTGTCCAAAACCATCTTGGTTGTGAGCATCTACTTATATTCTACAAGGGACTGATAACATGATCTTTTGTGCCACACCAAGCACCATGTTATCTACAATGTAAAGTATTAGACAATATGCACACATATAATAAATATATAAAGTGCAAACAATGATCATGTGATTCTTATTTCAAAATAAAAATGATCATACAAAAAGAGCTAGGCTTTCAGTATACATTCCAACAATCTCCCACTTATACTAAAAGACTATGCTGTCATCACACTGCCATACATCTTATCTCCATGTCCTCCACATGCCTATCAAACGCTTTCGCTGGAAGGGCCTTAGTGAATGGATCCACCAGGTTATCCTCTGATGTAATCTTGGCGACAGCTACTTCTCCTCGCTTTACGATTTCTCGTATCAGGTGGTACTTGCGTTCTATGTGTTTACTCGCCTTATGGGCTCGTGGTTCCTTCGAGTTTGCAACTGCACCACTGTTATCATAATAAATTGTGATAGTTCTGGGCAAACCAAGAATCACATCCAAGTCCATCAAGAAGTTCCTGAGCCATACAGCTTCCTTAGCTGCCTCAGAGGCTGCCACATACTCAGCTTCCATGGTAGAGTCTGCCACGCATTTCTGCTTGACACTCCTCCATACTATGGCTCCACCTCCAAAAGTAAACACAAACCCCGAGGTAGACTTACTGTTGTCCCTATCTGATTGGAAATCAGAATCCATGTAACCCACAGGGACTAATTGAT
Organism: Wurfbainia villosa; assembly: GCA_025175895.1. Taxonomy (NCBI): domain Eukaryota; kingdom Viridiplantae; phylum Streptophyta; class Magnoliopsida; order Zingiberales; family Zingiberaceae; genus Wurfbainia; species Wurfbainia villosa. The sequence continues at coordinate 23,929,389 of CM045990.1, read as the reverse complement.
CTACCCGGTAAACCAGCATATAATCCCTAGTCCTTCTCAGGTACTTCAATATATGCTTTACCGCAGTCCAATGTCCCTGTCCAGAATTACTTTGATATCTGCTAACCATGCCCATGGCAAAGCAGATATCTGGTCTCGTACATAGCATAGCATACATGAGGCTTCCTACTGGCGAAGCATAAGTAACCGCCTTCATCTCCTCTATCTCCTTTGATGTTTTGGGACACATCTCTTTAGATAAAGGTACTCCATGCCTAAAAGGTAGAAAACCTTTCTTGGAGTTCTGCATGCTAAAAAGAGCAAGAATAGTGTCAATGTATGAAGCTTGAGATAAGCACAACATCCTTTTCTTGCGATCCCTTATTACCTTGATCCCAAGGATGTGTCCCACTTCTCCCAAGTCCTTCATATCAAACTGTTTGGACAATCATACCCTTACGTCTGATAACACTCTGATATTGTTGTCAACTAACAAAATGTCATCTACGTATAGTACAAGAAATACCACTATGTTTCCATCACATCTCTTGTATACACAAGGCTCATCCGGACTTTAAATAAATCCATATGACTGGATTACCTCATCAAAGCGGATGTTCCAAGATCTAGAAGCTTGCTTCAATCCATAAATGGACCGATTAAGATTACATATAAGATGCTCTTTGCCCTTTGCAATGAATCCCTCTGGTTGCTTCATATAGATGTTTTCCTCAAGACTTCCGTTAAGGAAAGTTGTCTTGACATCCATCTGCCAAATCTCATAATCCTCATGAGTAGCAATAGATAAGAGAATCTGGATAGACTTAAGCATAGCTACCGGCGAAAAGGTCTCCTCATAATCGATACTCTCTTTCTGAGTATACCCTTTCGCAACAAGCCTAGCTTTGAAGGTCTCAACCTTCCCGTCTACTCCTCTCTTTCTCTTGTAGATCCACTTGCATCCAATGGCTTTCACACCATCGGGTGGTTCTTCTAGCTCCCAAACATGATTAGAATCCATAGATTCTATCTCTAAATTCATCGCTCTTTGCCAAGATACCACATCTCTATCTTGGAGTGCCTCGTCATATGTCCAGGGATCAAGTTCATGTTTACCAAGGACTAAGTCCGAAGACTCTCCCAAGAACATGAATCTCTCGGGTTGTCTAACAACCCTCCCACTACGACGGTGCCTCCTCGTATGCTCAGACACGCTGCAAGTGCTGACTTGTGGTATCTCCTCTTGTACCGGTGGTAATCAAGCTGACTTCGCCAACTCCTCAAGAACAATCCTACTGGGGCTTGTGGTTCATCACATAGTCCTCCTCTAGAAACTGCATTCGACTCACGATCACCTTCCGATCTCTAGGACTATAGAAACAAACCACCCTTCGCTCCCTTAGGGTAGCCAACAAACAAGCGCACTGCATTTAGATTCCAACTTACCAAAGATCTCCTTCAAAGACATGTGTGCCGGACTACCCCAACCAATATGTCTTAGACTAGGCTTTCGCCCACCCACAACTAGGGAGTAGAGGGTACTGACTTAGATGGAACCAAGTTCAATGTGTACATTGCCGCTTCCCAGAGCAAACCCCGTAACTAAATCAGTAACTCGTAATAACTCATCATCGATCCGACCATCTCCATAAGAGTCCTATTCCTTCGCCTCCGCCACACCATTCTCGGGTGTGCTGTGCAAAGTGACAATTGGGATTGAATCCCAGCCTCCGATAAGTAACTCCTAAACTCTCCCAAGAGGTACTCGCCACCACGATCGAGATCGTAATGTCTTGATACTTTTACCTTGATGGTTCTCCACATCGCCTTTGAATTCTTTGAACTCACAAAGCATTCATACGTATTGCTACCAGTCCGTAGTGATAAGAGTAAAAACATCGGGTAATAAGAGAACATGATATGGTGGAGCATTTGAAACAACTATATTCCAACACATCTTTGGCTCTATACCCCTTGGCCTTGAAGGCCTCTTGGTCATCTTACCTTCCAAGCAAGATTCGCGAGGTTGGGAGATCTTCCACCACTAATGAACCCAAGGTCCATCACTATCAACCTTTGAATTCTACTCAGGTTAATATGACCAAGTCTTAGGTGCCAAAGATATGTCTTCATTTTTTCTCTTATTAGACTTAGAAGATGAGTTATTTACTTCTATATGCATCGTGGGAGTTTTCGGTTCAAGAGTATATAAATTGCCAACCAATGTACTAGAACAGATAATCTCCCTATTCCTTTTTATAAAAATTTTGTTATTAAAATAAACAGAATATCAATCCATAAACAATTTATAAACTGAAATTAGTTTCTTTATAAAAGTAGGTACATAAAGAAAATTTCTCAAAACCAAAACTTTATTCCTATCAAAAGATAAATAAACGTCTCCCACTGCAATAGCCGCCACCTTTGAAGCATTGCCCATGAAGACGGTAATCTCTCCCTCAGCTAGTCGTCGGGTTTCTTGGAACCCCTGCAAAGTATTGCAGACATGATCAGTGGCTCCTGTATCTACACACCAGGTACTGGTAGATAACACCGCTAAACATGTTTCAACAACTAAACAAGAAGATATACCTTTGTTCTTTCGGCGAGGACAGTCCACCTTCCAATGTCGATCACCTTGCAAGTGAAGCACTTGCCTTTTGTCTTCTTCACTCCTGCCTGAGGTCCTACTGCCACTTTCTTTGCTCCACCTTGCTTCTTCTTCTTCTTCCCTTTCGGTTTAGAAGTAGAAACCTTCTGAGCAACCATGGCTTGAGCGCTTTGATGAAAAAGCCCCTCTGCCACCTAGAGTTCTGTCAGAAGCTCCGCCAACGAATACAACCTCTTGTTCATGTTGTAGTTGAGGCGGAACTGCTCAAAACTCCTAGGCAGAGACTGGAGAATGATATCGACCTGGGTTTCCCCATCGATCTCAGCTCCGAGGACTTCCATCTCATTTAGATGAGCCATCATCTTGAGAACATGGTCCCTAATGGGTGTTCCCTCGATCATGGTGGTCGTCATCAAGTTCCTCATAGTCTCCTATCTAGCCGCCCTACTCTGATGTCCGAAAAGTTCCTTAAGATTGAGCATCATGTCATAAGCCGTGGCCATGGCCTGATGCTGATGTTGCAGCACATTTGACATAGATGTCAAAATGTAACACCGCGCCATCTCATCTGCCTTGATCCATTTCTTATAACTCTCTTTCTCCTTTTCATCAGAGTCATCGGTGGGCTTAGGAGGACAGACCTCGAAGAGTACAAATTTGTACTCCTCCGCAGTTAAGACAATATCCAAATTTCTTTTCCAATTAATATAATTTGTTCCAGTAAGTTTATTTTCTTTTAATATCACAGCAAGTGGGTTGAAAGCCATTTGAAAAACCTAAGAATCATAATGATCAAAATATTAGATTTCAAATATCATTGATTCCTCAAACAATAAAATTTCGAAATCAACCAACACCTCAAAACACCGAGAATATCGCATGCCACGATAGTGTGGACGTATACGAATTCTACATTTGTAAGAGGAGGTTTAACCCATTAATTTTATTATCTTGTCAACCTTACTTTTTGACAAATAAAATTAATAGTTGGTTCCTCTTTGGCCCTACAAATAAAAGCAGTGACTCCGATGGAGAAGATACTTTTTATTTGCATCTAAGTGTACACCATTACACGATACTAAGGGAATTATCTCGGATTATGTGCCTTACCGATGGGGAAGTACACACGCTCCTAAATAATTTCCTATAACCATTATTTGACCTAGTGATCCGTAAACAAACTCATCCGATGGGGAGGAAGGCACTCAGAGCCGACGCGCAAGTTTGTTGCATCACACGTCAAATTGTAATGGAGGCCGCGGGAATTAATTAAAATGTCCCTCTCCCACTTAGTAAATTGACAGTGAGGAATTTTCAAGCACACACAACATGCATATAAAACAAATCAGCAATAAATATGGAAAAAATCAGAATTTTCCCAACTATTATGGCATTGTTCTCCAATATGCATCCCGTCATGTCGCCACCTCGTCCGCTCCACCTTTTCCCCTGCACAAGTCACCAAGGAGATCCGAGCCAAGATAAACTATTTTAATTTACATCCATCGATCCTATACTCCATGAAAGAGTGTACAAATAATCTAGATCGAAAGTAAACTAAAATGAGTGGCTTAACAATGTCGTATTTAATTACAAAAATTAAATACTAATTTAGCCTCGTCAACCCCGAGGATTCAAATAATATACAATCACACACTCATGCAATCACATACACACATATATAGCCATAATAGTTGGATCTTATGCCTGCAACCAAAAAGTTATCCTATGCACATCCTACTATCATCCGACATATACAATATATGATAAGTGCATGAAAGTAACCGAATCCAAAACACACAAAACCGGAAACCATGGCTCTGATACCATTTTGATGGCATTGTGCTCGGAGGCTCATTGGCTCCCATGTCCCCAGATTAAAATTTTCACTAATGAGAACTAATCCAGATGGGATGAGTTTCCTAAGCTCAACCAATTCGTCATCGTGCTAACGACTTGAGCGATCGCTTGAACAAACTAGTTGTTCAAGCAACCAAACTCTTCTAGTCGGTTAGTCACGGAAGAGAGCAGACGGATCGCGGTTTTTGTGTTTATCTTCGGGGTCCATGATTATACAAATACATATGGATGTAGACATGTATAATCAACACATATAAACATATTAATAAGAACATGCAAAGATCAATAATAAAACTTGTAAAACTTTTATACCTCTTGATCTTCTATCGTATGTCCTAATCTCCTTGTAGACTTCGTGTGGGCGAAGATCCTCCACAAGTTGAAGCTTCCTAGATCTTCTTCAATCAAAAGAAAGAAGAACTCTCCTTCCCTTCTTGCTTGAGCCAACCACCAAGCCACAAAGGCTTGATGTCACCGGCCCCAAGAAAAGGAGAACAAGATGGCCAACCAAGGAACCGAACAAGGGAGTGATCCCTAGCTCCTTTGTGCCGCCGGCCAAGAAGAAAAGAAGAGGAGAAGAGGAATAGGTTGAGCGCCGACCAAGGTAGAGGGAAAGGGGATAGGAGCCGGCCAACACCTTAGGAAGAAGACCTATTGTTGCCGCCCACTCTCCTTGCAAACCCTAGCCACCCAACCAAACCCTAATCTAATTAGGGTTTCCTCCTTAGGGTTTCTTGCCGCTCAAGCTATTGATAGGCAAAACCCTAATCTCCAAAACCATCCAACCACCTTAGTTTGCCACCCACCTTAAGCCCCTTTTTATAGAGTTGGGCTTAAGCCTTGTTTTAATCTGCACCGTCGGTTCTAGTGTTTTAATCTCAACCATCGGATCTAGAGATTTAATCTCAACCGTCGGAACTAGAGATTTAATCTCCACCGTTGGATCTAGGGATTTAATCTCAACCGTCGGATCTAGAGATTTAATCTCAACCGTCGGATCTAGAGATTTAATATCCACCGTCGGATCTAGGGATTTAATCTCAACCGTCGGATCTAGAGATTTAATCTCCACCGTCGGATCTAGGGATTTATTTTCCATCATTGGATCTAGGCTTCATGAGGATTATATTAGGCTACGATAGGGACCATGAGAAGGAGTTGGATCTTGGTCGCCCGATGGATCGGAACCACACATACTTGATCCATCAATGATGTTCCATTTCACTAGAGGATCATCTTTGAATTACCTCACCAACCCCATAAATTAATATGGGCTCCATACATTATTTGTACATCCATCTCCCCATGTTTAAGATATCGAATGTCCGTCAATTAATTGATTTACTGACCATCAATTAATTAACATCTAACTCCTCGAGTAGTACCACTCAACCTTATCATCATGTTGACTAAGTCAACCTGCTGGGTTTACATGATGAACCTTATGAGCTCCTCAAGGGGACATCATCAACCTAATATATAGGACACGGTTTCCTCCTATAATCAACGACACACCATGTAAATAATATCATTTCCCAACTTACCGGGCATATTGATTTAATCCATATAAATCTCACCCTTTGGTAAATCAAAGAAATAAATACTAAGTACATGTGCCCGTTATTATATCGGGATTAATAGCATGTACAACATAATATCCGAGGTCCGATTCAATTATGTAGTCAGCAATAAATTGAATCACCTCTATGTCGGTCCTGCTCAATACACCTAAGTGTACTAGTGTAACTCTATGTTCAAGACAAAACAATACCAAGCTACACTAAAACCATGCCAATGGTTTGTCCAAAACCATCTTGGTTGTGAGCATCTACTTATATTCTACAAGGGACTGATAACATGATCTTTTGTGCCACACCAAGCACCATGTTATCTACAATGTAAAGTATTAGACAATATGCACACATATAATAAATATAATGTGTAAACAATGATCATATGATTCTTATTTCAAAATAAAAATGTTCATACAAAAAGAGCTAGGCTTTCAGTATACATTCCAACAATCTCCCACTTATACTAAAAGACTATGCTGTCATCACACTGCCATACATCTTATCTCCATGTCCTCCACATGCCTATCAAACGCTTTCGCTGGAAGGGCCTTAGTGAATGGATCCACCAGGTTATCCTCTGATGTAATCTTGGCGACAGCTACTTCTCCTCGCTTTACGATTTCTCGTATCAGGTAGTACTTGCGTTCTATGTGTTTACTAGCCTTATGGGCTCGTGGTTCCTTCGAGTTTGCAACTGCACCACTGTTATCATAATAAATTGTGATAGTTCTGGGCAAACCAAGAATCACATCCAAGTCCATCAAGAAGTTCCTGAGCCATACAGCTTCCTTAGCTGCCTCAGAGGCTGCCACATACTCAGCTTCCATGGTAGAGTCTGCCACGCATTTCTGCTTGACACTCCTCCATACTATGGCTCCACCTCCAAAAGTAAACACAAACCCCGAGGTAGACTTACTGTTGTCCCTATCTGATTGGAAATCAGAATCCATGTAACCCACAGGGACTAATTGATCTACCCTAAAACCAAAGATATAATCCCTAGTCCTTCTCAGTACTTCAATATATGCTTTACGCATGTCAATGTCCTGTCTGACTTTGATATCGCTAACCATGCCCATGGCAAAGCGGATATCTCGTCTACATAGCATAGCATACATGAGGCTTCCCTCGCATAAGTAACCGCCTTCATCTCCTCTATCTCCTTTGATGTTTTGGGACACATCTCTTTAGATAAAGGTACTCCATGCCTAAAAGGTAGAAAACCTTTCTTGGAGTTCTGCATGCTAAAAAGAGCAAGAATAGTGTCAATGTATGAAGCTTGAGATAAGCACAACATCCTTTTCTTGCGATCCCTTATTACCTTGATCCCAAGGATGTGTCCCACTTCTCCCAAGTCCTTCATATCAAACTGTTTGGACAATCATACCCTTACGTCTGATAACACTCTGATATTGTTGTCAACTAACAAAATGTCATCTACGTATAGTACAAGAAATACCACTATGTTTCCATCACATCTCTTGTATACACAAGGCTCATCCGGACTTTGAATAAATCCATATGACTGGATTACCTCATCAAAGCGGATGTTCCAAGATCTAGAAGCTTGCTTCAATCCATAAATGGACCGATTAAGATTACATATAAGATGCTCTTTGCCCTTTGCAATGAATCCCTCTGGTTGCTTCATATAGATGTTTTCCTCAAGACTTCCGTTAAGGAAAGTTGTCTTGACATCCATCTGCCAAATCTCATAATCCTCATGAGTAGCAATAGATAAGAGAATCTGGATAGACTTAAGCATAGCTACCGGCGAAAAGGTCTCCTCATAATCGATACTCTCTTTCTGAGTATACCCTTTCGCAACAAGCCTAGCTTTGAAGGTCTCAACCTTCCCGTCTACTCCTCTCTTTCTCTTGTAGATCCACTTGCATCCAATGGCTTTCACACCATCGGGTGGTTCTACTAGCTCCCAGACATGATTAGAATCCATAGATTCTATCTCTGAATTCATCGCTCTTTGCCAAGATACCACATCTCTATCTTGGAGTGCCTCGTCATATGTCCAGGGATCAGGTTCATGTTTACCAGGGACTAAGTCCGAAGACTCTCCCAAGAACATGAATCTCTCGGGTTGTCTAACAACCCTCCCACTACGACGAGGTGCCTCCTGTGTATGCTCTGTGACACGCGGTGCAGTGACTTGTGGTATTTCCTCTTGTACCGGTGGTACTGAAGTCGGGACTTCCCCTGTCAACTCCTCAAGAACAATCCTACTCGTGGGCTTGTGGTTCATCACATAGTCCTCCTCTAGAAATCTGGCATTCGTACTCACGATCACCTTCTGATCTCTAGGACTATAGAACAAACCACCCTTCGTTCCCTTAGGGTAGCCAACAAACAAGCGTACTTCTGTACGAGATTCCAATTTACCAGCATCTCCCTTCAGCACATGTGCTGGACTACCCCAAATCTGAATATGTCTTAGACTAGGCTTTTGCCTAGTCTATAATTCTGTGGGAGTAGAGGGTACTGACTTAGATGGAACCAAGTTCAGAATGTGTGCTGTCGTTTCCAGAGCAAACCCCCAGAACGAATCAGGTAACTCAGAATAACTCATCATCGATCTGACCATCTCCATAAGAGTCCTATTCCTTCGCTCCGCCACACCATTCTGCTGGGGTGTGCCAGGTGCGGACAATTGGGATTGAATCCCAGCCTCTGATAAGTAACTCCTAAACTCTCCCAAGAGGTACTCGCCATCACAATCAGATCGTAGTGTCTTGATACTTTTACCTTGACGGTTCTCCACATCAGCCTTGAATTCTTTGAACCAGTCAAAGCATTCAGACTTGCGGCGCATCAAGTAAATGTATCCATACCTTGAATAATCGTCTATTAAAGAGACAAAGTATTCAAAGCCACCTCTAGCCTAGATAGACATAGGACCGCACAAATCAGAATGAACCAATTCCAATACATCTTTGGCTCTATACCCCTTAGCCTTAAAAGGCCTCTTGGTCATCTTACCTTCCAAGCAAGACTCGCAGGTTGGGAGATCTTCCACCACTAATGAACCCAAGTCCATCTATCAACCTTTGAATTCTACTCAGTTAATATGACCAAGTCTTAGGTGCCAAAGATATGTCCTAGTTCGAAGGTTCTTTTCTCTTATTAGACTTAGAAGATGAGTTATTCACTTCTATATGCATCGTGGGAGTTTTCGATTCAAGAGTATACAAATTGCCAACCAATGTACTAGAACAGATAATCTCCCTATTCCTTTTTATAACAATTTTGTCATTAAAAGAAACAGAATATCCATCCAGAAACAATTTAGAAACTGAAATTAGATTCTTTCTAAAAGTAGGTACATAAAGACAATTTCTCAAAACCAAAACTTTATTCCTATCAAAAGATAAATAAACGTCTCCCACTGCAATAGCCGCCACCTTTGAAGCATTGCCCATGAAGACGGTAATCTCTCCCTCAGCTAGTCGTCGGGTTTCCTGGAACTCCTACAAAGTATTGCAGACATGATCAGTGGCTCCTGTATCTACACACCAGGTACTGGTAGATAACACCGCTAAACATGTTTCAACAACTAAACAAGAAGATATACCTTTGTTCTTTCGGCGAGGACAGTCCACCTTCCAATGTCCAGTCTGCTTGCAAGTGAAGCACTTGCCTTTTGTCTTCTTCACTCCTGCCTGAGGTCCTACTGCCACTTTCTTTGCTCCACCTTGCTTCTTCTTCTTCTTCCCTTTCGGTTTAGAAGTAGAAACCTTCTGAGCAACCATGGCTTGAGCGCTTTGATGAAAAAGCCCCTCTGCCACCTAGAGTTCTCACGAAGTCGCCAACGAATACAACCTCTTATTCATGTTGTAGTTGAGGCGGAACTGCTCAAAACTCCTAGTCAGAGACTGGAGAATGATATCGACCTGGGTTTCCCCATCGATCTCAGCTCCGAGGACTTCCATCTCATTTAGATGAGCCATCATCTTGAGAACATGGTCCCTAACGGGTGTTCCCTCGATCATGGTGGTCGTCATCAAGTTCCTCATAGTCTCCTATCTAGCCGCCCTACTCTGATGTCCGAAAAGTTCCTTAAGATTGAGCATCATGTCATAAGCCGTGGCCATGGCCTGATGCTGATGTTGCAGCACATTTGACATAGATGCCAAAATGTAACACTGCGCCATCTCATCTGCCTTGATCCATTTCTTATAACTCTCTTTCTCCTTTTCATCAGAGTCATCGGTGGGCTTAGGAGGACAGACCTCGAAGAGTACAAATTTGTACTCCTCCGCAGTTAAGACAATATCCAAATTTCTTTTCCAATTAATATAATTTGTTCCAGTAAGTTTATTTTCTTTTAATATCACAGCAAGTGGGTTGAAAGCCATTTGAAAAACCTAAGAATCATAATGATCAAAATATTAGATTTCAAATATCATTGATTCCTCAAACAATAAAATTTCGAAATCAACCAACACCTCAAAACACCGAGAATATCGCATGCCACGATAGTGTGGACGTATACGAATTCTACATTTGTAAGAGGAGGTTTAACCCTTTAATTTTATTATCTTGTCAACCTTACTTTTTGACAAATAAAATTAATAGTTGGTTCCTCTTTGGCCCTACAAATAAAAGCAGTGATTCCGATGGGGAGGATACTTTTTATTTTCATCTAAGTGTGCACCATTACACGATACTAAGGGAATTATCTCGGATTATGTGTCTTACCGATGGGGAAGTACACACGCTCCTAAATAATTTCCTATAACCATTATTTGACCTAGTGATCCATAAACAAACTCATCCGATGGGGAGGAAGGCACTCAGAGCCGACGCACAAGTTTGTTGCATCACATGTCAAATTGTAATGGAGGCCACGGGAATTAATTAAAATGTCCCTCTCCCACTTAGTAAATTGACAATGAGGAATTTTCAAGCACACACAATATGCATATAAAACAAATCAGCAATAAATATGAAAAAAACAGAATTTTCCCAACTATTATGGCATTGTTCTCCAATATGCGTCCCGTCGTGTCGCCACCTCATCCACTCCACCTTTTCCCGTGCGCAAGTCACCAAGGAGATCCGAGCCAAGACAAACTATTTTAATTTACATCCATCGATCCTATACTCCATGAAGGAGTGTACAAATAATCTAGATCGAAAGTAAACTAAAATGAGTGGCTAAACAATGTCGTATTTAATTACAAAAATTAAATACTAATTTAGCCTCGTCAACCCCGAGGATTCAAATAATATACAATCACACACACATGCAATTACATACACACATATATAGCCATAATAGTTGGATCTTATGCCTGCAACCAAAAAGTTATCCTACACACATCCTACTATCATCCGGCATATACAATATATGATAAGTGCATGAAAGTAACCGAATCCAAAACACACAAAACCGAAAACCGTGGCTCTGATACCAATTTGATGGCATTGTGCTCGGAAGCTCGTTGGCTCCCATGTCCCCGGATTAAAATTTTCACTAATGAAAACTAATCCTGATGGGATGAGTTTCCTAAGCTCAACCAATTCATCGTCGTGCTAACGACTTGAGCGATCGCTTGAACAAACTAGTTGTTCAAGCAACCAAGCTCTTCTAGTCGGTTAGCCGCGGAAGAGACGACGGACGGATCGCCGGTTTTTGTGTTTATCTTCGGGGTCCATGATTATACAAATACATATGGATGTAGACATGTATAATCAACACATATAAACATATTAATAAGAACATGCAAAGATCAATAATAAAACTTGTAAAACTTTTATACCTCTTGATCTTCTATCGTATGTCCTAATCTCCTTGTAGACTTCGTGTGGGCGAAGATCCTCCACAAGTTGAAGCTTCCTAGATCTTCTTCAATCAAAAGAAAGAAGAACTCTCCTTCCCTTCTTGCTTGAGCCAACCACCAAGCCACAAAGGCTTGATGTCACCGGCCCCAAGAAAAGGAGAACAAGATGGCCAACCAAGGAACCGAACAAGGGAGTGATCCCTAGCTCCTTTGTGCCGCCGGCCAAGAAGAAAATAAGAGGAGAAGAGGAATAGGTTGAGCGCCGACCAAGGTAGAGGGAAAGGGGATAGGAGCCGGCCAACACCTTAGGAAGAAGACCTATTGTTGCCGCCCACTCTCCTTGCAAACCCTAGCCACCCAACCAAACCCTAATCTAATTAGGGTTTCCTCCTTAGGGTTTCTTGCCGCTCAAGCTATTGATAGGCAAAACCCTAATCTCCAAAACCATCCAACCACCTTAGTTTGCCACCCACCTTAAGCCCCTTTTTATAGAGTTGGGCTTAAGCCTTGTTTTAATCTGCACCGTCGGTTCTAGTGTTTTAATCTCAACCATCGGATCTAGAGATTTAATCTCAACCGTCGGAACTAGAGATTTAATCTCCACCATCGGATCTAGGGATTTAATCTCAACCGTCGGATCTAGAGATTTAATCTCAACCATCGGATCTAAAGATTTAATCTCAACCATCGGATCTAGAGATTTAATCTCCACCGTCGGATCTAGGGATTTAATCTCAACCGTCGAATCTAGAGATTTAATCTCAACCGTCGAATCTAGAGATTTAATCTCCACCGTCGGATCTAGGGATTTGTTTTCCATCATTGGATCTAGGCTTTATGAGGATTATATTAGGCTACGATAGGGACCATGAGGAGGAGTTGGATCTTGGCCGCCCGATGGATCGGAACCACACATACTTGATCCATCAATGATGTTCCATTCCACTAGAGGATCATCATTGAATTACCTCACCAACCCCATAAATTAATATGGGTTCCATACATTATTTGTACATCCATCTCCCCGTGTTTAAGATAACAAATGTCCATCAATTAATTGATTTACTGACCATCAATCAATTAACATCTAACTCCTCGAGTAGTACCACTCAACCTTATCATCATGTTGACTAAGTCAACCTGCAGGGTTTACATGATGAACCTTATGAGCTCCTCAAGGGGACATCATCAACCTAATATATAGGACACAATTTTCTCCTATAATCAATGACACACCATGTAAATAATATCATTTCCCAACTTACCGGGCATATTGATTTAATCCATATAAATCTCACCCTTTGGTAAATCAAAGAAATAAATACTAAGTACATGTGCCCATTATTATATTGGGATTAAGAGCATGTACAACATAATATCCGAGGTCCGATTCAATTATGTAGTCAGCAATAAATTGAATCACCTCTATGTCGGTCCTACTCAATACACCTAAGTGTACTAGTGTAACTCTATGTTCAAGACAAAAAAATACCAAGCTAAACTACAACCATGCCAATGGTTTATCCAAAACCATCTTGGTTGTGAGCCTCTACTTATATTCTACAAGGGACTGATAACATGATCTTCTGTGCCACACCAAGCACTATGTTATCTACAATGTAAAGTATTAGACAATATGCACACATATAATAAATATAAAGTGCAAACAATGATCATGTGATTCTTATTTCAAAATAAAAATGTTCATACAAAAAGTGCTAGGCTTTCAGTATACATTCCAACATGAAGATGAGCTATCGGCAAGCGAGGTGGCTCATTACGTCAAGAAGTTTGGTGGGAGATCAAGGAAACTCACCAAGAAAGATGTGAGGAGGATGTTCCAATCCTCAAGAGGTAAGCCTTCAAATAGTTCAAATTCTTCATCTAATGTAACTTGTTATGGTTGCAATAAGAAATGGCACATAAAGCCAAATTGCCCAGAACTCAAGAAGGAGGAGAAAGAAAAGAAGCATAAGGAGAAGAAGGAAAAGAAGGAAAAGAAGAAGAAAGAAGCAATGGTGGCTCAAACATGGGACACCCTAAGCATGGAAGACACCTCCGATGATGAAGAAGTATGCCATGCCACCCGAAATCTAGCCCTCATGGCTTTAGAGGAAGAAGCCGGGAGCTCAAGCGAGGAGTCCTCTTCCTCTTCAAGCAACGAATCATCATCAAGTGATGATGATGAGGTAAACAACTCACCTAAAGTAGATTTACTTTACAAGACTATTGCATGCCTACAAAATGCTTTGAATAGATTGAAAACTAGGATTAAGGATTTAAAAATAGAGATTAAATCACTTTAGAGTATAGAATCATCTTGTGGTAAGTTATCTAGTGATGAATGTACCCTTAGGGATGGAAATGATGAATTAAGAAAAGAAATAGGTAACTTAAGAGCATGCTTAGAAAAATTTACTAATGGCTCTAAATACCTAGACATGATTATTAAGGATCAAAGGGCTATTTACAACAAGGCCGGATTGGGATATAGGCCTAAGGAAAAGGAGGTAGTGTTTACATCTCTTGTTAGTAGAAAATCCATGATTAAAAGCAAGGGTAGAAAGGCTTGGGTACCTAAAAAATTTCTAATTAATGCTAGTGGTCCTAAGATTTAGGTACTTAAGGATTGTGTTTTTCATGTGATATAGGTAGAAGAACCAAGCTTGTGGATAGTTGATAGTGGGTGCTCAAAGCACATGACTGGTGATGCGAGAAAATTCTGCACTATCAACCACACTAGCAAAAGAAAAGTGTCATTTGGTAATAGCGACAAACTTAAGATTCTAGGAAAGGGCACAATTGAGGTATCCCCCAACCTTGCCATTCATAAAGTGCTATTAGTTAAAAATATGAAATTTAATTTACTTAGTGTAAGTCAACTATGTGATGCAAACTTTGATGTTAGATTTGATTCCTCAAAATGTTTTATAAGACACAAAACTCTAAATGATTGCATGTTAGTAGGTTTTAGGAAATCAAATATATATTATGTTGATTTATCCTATGCTACTAATGCTTCCACTAAGTGTCTTATTGCAAAAGAGGAAGAAAGTTGGCTTTGGCATAGGAGGCTAGGACATATAAACATGAAGAACATAGCCAAAATAGCAAAAATGAAGTTAGTCAAAGGGTTGCCCAAAGTCAAATTTCTCAAGGACCAGATGTGTGATGCATGCCAAGAAAGGAAACAATCAAAAACATCACACAAAGGTAAAAATTTACTTAGTACCACTTTACCCTTAGAACTTTTACATATGGATTTATTTGATTGCCATAGTACCCCCTCTATGATTGGTAGTAAATATTGCTTGGTAATAGTAGATGATTTATCTAGGTTTACTTGGGTATTTTTCTTGAAAAATAAAGATGAAACCTTAGGAATAATCATAGGATTTAGCAAAAGAGTAGAAAATGAAAGAAAACTCAAAATCAACCGGATCCGTAGTGATCATGGTGGAGAATTTGAGAATTCTAATTTTTCAATTTTTTGCTTAGAACAAGGGTACAAGCATGAGTTTTCTTGTGTTAGAACACCCCAACAAAATGGGGTTGTGGAAAGGAAAAATCATGCCCTACAAGAAGCGACTAGGACAATGCTTAATGCATACTCCTTACCTAGCTACTTGTGGGTGGAAGCGGTTAATACCGCTTGCTATATCCAAAATAGGGTATTGATTCATAGGTTTTTAGGAAAAACTCTATTTGAATTGTGGAATGGTACAATTCCAACAATTCATTATTTTAAGGTCTTTGGATGTAAAGTTTATATTTTAAATACCAAAGACAACCTAGGTAAGTTTGAGTCCAAAGCGGATGAGGGAATCCTAGTTGGATACTCATCCACTAGTGTAGGATATAGAGTTTACAATAAAAGGACTCAAAAGATTGAAGAATCTTCAAATGTTCAATTTGATGAAACTTCCAATACATACCCTAGGAAATCCTCTATTGATGATGATATTAATAATGAACATCAAGAAATTACCCAACAATTCCAAGATCTAAATTTAGGGGGTAATGATCAAGGGGGAGGATTGAATCAAGGGGGAGTAAGAGGTGATTCCGATGATGAGCAAAGGATTGAGATTAATTATGATCAAACTCAAATTAATACACCTCCTAGAACCATAAGAGCTCATCAAAATCACCCCTTAGATCAAATTGTGGGTGAATTATCTCAAGGTGTTAGGACTAGGTCATTTCATAGGGATCTCACTAGTCATGTAGCTCTAATTTCTCAAATTGAGCCCAAAACAATTAAAGATGCATTACTTGATCCGGATTGGATCTTAGCAATGCAAGATGAATTGGCTCAATTTGAAAGGAGCCAAGTATGGGAGTTAGTTCCTAGACCAAGTGAAAACACTATTATTACTACAAGATGGGTTTTTAGGAACAAACTAGATGACCAAGAAAATATCACTAGAAACAAAGCAAGATTAGTTGCAAGGGGTTTTAATCAAGTTGAAGGACTTGACTATGATGAAACATATGCCCCGATTGCTAGGTTAGAGTCCATTAGAATACTCTTAGGGTATGCCTCCTATATGGGTTTCAAACTCCATCAAATGGATATTAAATCGGCATTCCTAAATGGGTTTATTAAGGAAGAGGTATATGTAGAACAACCTCCCGGGTTTGAAAATATGGACTACCCAAACCATGTATACAAGCTTAGGAAAGCTTTATATGGGTTGAAACAAGCTCCCCGGGCTTGGTATGAAAGATTATCATCTTTCTTAATTTCTAAGAATTTTAAAAGGGGTAGTATAGATCAAACTCTCTTTATAAAGTCAACATCTAAGGACATCTTTGTAGCCCAAGTATATGTTGATGACATTATCTTTGGGTCAACAAATGATGAACTCCTTCAAGACTTTATTAAAAACATGGAAAAAGAGTTTGAAATGAGTCTGATTGGGGAATTAAATTTCTTCCTAGGTTTGCAAGTTAAACAAACAAGTGAAGGAATTTACATTTATCAAACCAAATATGCTAAGGAAATGAACAAGAAATTTGGTTTGGAAAATGCTAAGGTAGTTTCAACCCCAATGACAACCAATACTAAAATAGATAGTAATAATGAAGGAAAACAAATAGATCTTACACTTTATAGGAGCATGATTGGTAGCCTTTTGTACTTAACCGCTAGTAGACCCGACATATTATTTGCGGTTGGTATGTGTGCTAGGTATCAATCATGTGCTAAAGAATCTCATTTAGTTGTCGTTAAGAGAATCTTAAGATATGTTAAAGGCACACTAAATGTAGGATTATGGTACCCTAGGACTAGGTCGTTTGATTTGATTGGGTACACCGATTCTGATTATGTCAGTTGCAAATTGGATCGGAAGAGTACTAGTGGTGGATGTCAATTCCTTGGGTCCTCCCTAGTTAGTTGGAGTAGTAGGAAGCAACCTTGTGTTGCCTTATCTACCACCGAGGCCGAATATGTGGCTATGGGTGGTTGTGTAGCTCAACTACTATGGATGAAACATACCCTAGAGGATTATGAGCTATCTTACTCCAACATGAAAGTATTTTGTGATAATGTAAGCACCATTAACTTGACCAAAAATCTGGTGCATCACTCTAGGACCAAGCACATTGAAGTGAAACATCACTTCATTAGAGATCATGTGGCTAAGGGGGACATTGAGCTTAATTACATTGAATCCAAGTCCAACCTAGCTGACATATTTACCAAGGCTCTCCCCGAGATAGAATTTTCATCACTTAGGAGAGAACTTGGAATGTGCTCGGTTGAGTAAAAGTATAGGTTTGCATGATCCTATAGAAATACTAGGTTTTATACCTCTAACCATTTCACAATAGACCTAAGAAACCATGATTTGTGTATTTAGCCACCTAGAAATCATGTGAGATGTTAGGAAGATGCACTTGGTTCATCATGCTTGTTATGATGCATTACCATGAGCCAAAGTGCCATCTAGAGACATTAATCCTTCATTGGACCAATCATTGGGAAGGCTTATGTACAATTAATGTGCATATAGCTCCAAGAATATGATTGGAAATGTCAAATAAAATAAAATTTAAACTATGACTATCAAACCTTGAGAAACAATTTTCAATTGATAAGCCAAAGTGATACAAAGTTTGCAAAAATATCATAACTTTTGCAAAATCTCAAGATTGTGTCAATATCAAAATCTAGAGGTGATATATTTTAAAAATAATTTTTCCCTGATAGGAAATGATATAACAATATTAACCACAAAATTTCATAATTTTTTATCTTTATTGAATTAATTATGAATTTTTTAATCTGGCCAAAAAGGCTATCAGACTGATATCAATCGACTGGCGCTTATCGCCAGTTCGACTGATACGACGATATCAAACCGAGCTTACCCGGTTCGCTATCGTCGATCATTTATGGCGCGACCGCTGCGGCACAAAAGCACTCGTGATGCGATCGGGTCGGCTCGACCGTCGCCATCGATGATCGCCATTTATAGCGATCACGCGGCGCCATGTAAGCGCTGGATGCGATCGATTCGGTTGATCGATCCATCACCGCCGACTAATGGCAGTCGACTGCTGTCGTGGTTTTTAGGGCTTTCCCACCGGTTCGACTCGCCAAAACTTCCCGACTTTCTCTCCTCTTCCTCTTCCGACAAACTTCCACCACACCTTTTAGTCGTTCTCCCTCATTTTTCGGTGACTTCATCAATCGGTGCTCCCATTTGGAATGATCTCCGACTCGCGGACCTCCTCTTCTCACCCGGTTCATGCCCTAGTCTCCACCGCAGACCACTCGCTCGGTTAGGGTTTCGTGGACACTCGCGTCCGACACTGTTCTTTGATCTTTCACCATGCCGCCTAGGTAAACCCTCATCCCTGCTCACAGGTTGTTTGTTCCAATAATTTTGTTTCACTAACCGATGCTTGTTTTGTTGTCTTTGTGCATGCATCATCCTTAACCTACATTGTTTTTTTTCTCTCGCACATTTAGACTTAAGCATTATGCATCTAAGCGTGCCCGGGTACCGCCGACCAACGAGGGCCCGTCAAACCCCCCACCCACTGTTGATCCTAGATTTCCAAACTCCTCACTTGAAAGTGTCTTCAATAAAAATAAATTCCAACTCATTCCACCTCGATCAATGGACCCGAATTTTCTTAAGGACTACTGCTTTGATATTATTCAAATCATCCAACACTACAAACTTGAATCATTAGTCTTTTGTGAACATCATGTAAATGTCACTCTTCTTTCTAAATTCTTCAACAACTTGCGACCAGTTGGAGATGGCCTGAGATACCGGACTCGCGTTGCTCAGTGCGATCTGGATTTCAGCCCCCAGATCTGGACCGATTTTCTCGGATGTCTTTCTTCCGAGAATGATTTCATTTTGTATCCGTCTTGGAGTGATCCTCTTCCACCTCCCTTTTAGAAGATTTCTCTAGATTCACTTCATACTACTTTCTATCACTCTCCTCGTCCTTTGAACACCAATCTATTTCAATCCCAAGAACTTTCTGCTTCTGACAATGTCCTTTATAAGGTCATTGCTCATTGTCTTCTTCCTATAGTTACCCGTGGGTTGGCCTTAGTTCGACTTACACACTTCCTTCTCATGCATATCCTTCGTCAGTACTTAGACATCGATATTGGTCTCAATACCTTCCACTGCATCACTCATTTCATTAAGCCAAACAATGGAAAGGTTCATATTCCTTTTGGAAATGTCCTTACTCGGGCTTAGCTCGTAGAGGCATTGATGTCAACATAGGGGTCATTAAAATCATGAATAGAAAATATGACCAGATGACTCGTCGGAGCTTCTCCTTGGCGGGCTTGAAGGCCGACAAAGGGTTCGTTTTCTGGGACCCTGCACGACGGCCAACAGGTGGCGCTTCGGTACTAGAGGATGATGTTGCGGCAGGAGATGTTGAGGGTGTTGCTGAGGGAGCCGATGCGGAGGGGACTGCTATAGGCGATGCTGTTCTGCCAGACTCATCTTTCATTGCCCGCTTCGATGCTTTTGCAGAGCGAGTAGATACACGTCTTGAGGAGCTGCGCTTGGGGCAACAGGAGTTTCGCCGAGAGCATTAGGAGCTCCTCTCCCTCGTGAGTGGGATGCATCGGCAGCAGCAGGACATTTTGACGATTCTCCGCCCTCCTGCACTTGGACACCCACCTCCTCATGATGGTTCATCATCTGCACCGATGGATGCTGATGACGACGATCGTTAGCTAGCATGTTTTTGTTATTCTCTTTTTGGCCATATGTACGACACAAACTTCAACTTGTGTAATGTTTTTTTTTATTAATGAAATGAAGTTGTGTTTTGTTTAGTTCATTTCTATTAGTGCCTACATTACTATAATTTGTTATTTTTCAAGTTGAGAAATTGAGCACATAGTACTAAGTTATGAATATCGATACGATACAATTCCACTTTTGCTTCATATTTTTATTGTTTTGAATATCGTATCAATCCGTTAATCTAATGAGCATGTTTTTCGTCTAATATTTTTCATATGTTATATTAGTCGAATAAAATGTGTATGACGAGTTTCGTGATTTTTGGACATCCACGGAATTTTCTACGCATTTTTAAACCTTGACTGAAAAATTCGAATTTCAGACTTGTCTGATATCAGTCGACTGCCGTTATTGGCAGTCGACTGCCAAGGCCGTCAGTTGACTGATGACTATTCCAGTCGAACCGGTGACACTGTTTTGGAATAGAAAATGGTTTTTCATCGGTTAAAAGGTCCAATTTTGGACATTATATGATTCCCACAGTATATACATGATAACTTGTATGGAAAGAAGGATCTTCTTGATGCACTGGTTTAGGGGGAGATACATCCCTTAATTCTATAATTGTTGGTGCAAAGCTAGGACATATTTGCCTATTCTATTGTTTATACTTTGCTTTACATGTTATTTCCACATCATGAATCATGTATTGGATTAAGGGGGAGCTCCATATCGATTTTATACCTTTGTTCAAGATGTGTCAATTATGATTCTTTCCTACACTTATTGGACAAACTCTTCTTTTTTTGTTGTATGTCAAACAGGGAGAAGGGATATTTAAGTTAGAATTCATATTGAAATATGTTTATATGCATGTGTTAAAGACCTAACTTAAATGATTGCCAAACATCAAAAAGGGGGAGATTGTTGGTGCAATAATGCCCCAAGCATTTATATATTTTGATGTTTGGATAATCATCTAAGTTAGGCAATGTTTTGTGATCTAATTGTGAACATGTTTAAGTGACAGGAAAATCCAAGTATGAAGACTTGGTAAAAGACAAGTCCAAGTGTGATCTTGGCAAAGAGAAGTCAAAGGAAAGGTCTTGGCGACGTAAGTCCAAGCATGTAATCTTGGCGGTGTAAAGTCCAAGCAGTCCTTGGCAAAGAAAGACCAAAGGCAAGTCTTGGCGGCGTAAACTCCAAGCGTACTTTGGCAAAGAAGAAACCCAAAGCATGACGAAACCGAAGGAAGCTTTTGAAGGCAAGCGCATGGATGGAGTCATGGACTCAGAGAAATCCTGGAGGCGCAAGGCTGATGGAGAAGCTAGAAGGTTAAGTCTAGGCTTAGGGTATGTTTTCAAGTATGAATTAGTCATACTTGGGGTGTGCCAGTCGACTGGAACATGGTGTCAGTCGAACTGGCCTTTAAAATGCAGCATTAGAGGTTGGAGGGTTGTTAGCAGTCGACTGGGGGTTATCCCAGTCGAACTGGTGAGAGTCGACTCAGACCCGACTGCCGCATACAAGCTGGCAGTCGACTGCCATTATTGGCAGTCGACTGCCATGAACAGAAAGGCCCGTAGCCGATGCGATCGGCTACGGCGATGCGATCGAATCGCCACTTTGGCGGCCGATCGATAGTCTTCCCATTGCCGATGACGACGGCAAATCCCATGAATCAGGCTGTTCAAAAGTCGTTAGAATTGGCGGCAGTCGACTGATGAAAGTCATCAGTCGACTGATAGACCTCCAACGGGAAAAAGAGGCTCTTTCCTATAAAAAGAGGCCAAGGGGAGCAAGAAGAGGCTAATGCTTATATTCTGATCATTCTCCTAAGCTCCCACAAGTTTTTCAAGCTTTCTAAGTGATCTTAAATCCTCTCCTCCTCTCTCTAAGCTCAAGTTTCATTCTTTGTAAAGAAGAGGAGGTTTTGTTGTAAAGGAAAGCTTCTTAGTGGAATTGCTTGGGTTGATCCACCTTAAGGATCGCCGTGGAGTAGGAGCGTTATCTCCGAACCACGTAAAGGCCTTGTTAGCATTGTTCTTTCGTTTTTACTTATATTATCTTTGTTTGCTTCCGCTAATCATTCTTGTAGAAACGAAAATGCGCTATTCACCCCCCATCTAGCTTCCAAACGATCACCAACACCCAACTCAACAACATCAAACTCGATAAAGGGGAGAAGGTATTGTCACTACACTCTATATTCAAAGAAATAATTAATGGATTGTCTAGTGTAGGTGAAAAGCTCTCCAACTGGGATATGGTCATGAAGGCTATAGATGCCTTTCCCCGGTCCTCAAAGTGGAGCTCCATGGTGGACTCCTTCTATATTTCGAAGAATTTAGAAGTGAGCACCCTAGAAGAATTCTTCTCCACCATGGAGTTACATGAAACAAGGCTTGAAGGAATAAGTGAAGGACCAATCATCAAGCCATCAAAGGGAGTGGCACTAGTAGCCAACAAGGGGAAGAAGAAGAAGGAGACTCCCTCCTCATCCGATGAAGACTCCTCCTCCTCCTCCATGGTTAGCATGGAATAAGTGCACGTCTCATATGGTAAGAAATGTGAGACGTGCACTTGAGAATTTTAAATTTAATAAATCTCATGTTAGGGGAAGAAGGCCAAGGAGGAAGATCATATGTTATAATTTCTAAGGAGAGGGACATATAAGGGATGATTGTCCCCTCTTGAACAAGAGCAAAGAAGAAAAGAGGAGAAAAGAAGAAAAGAAGAAGGGGAGCAAGAAGAAGGAAGAAGAGAAGAAAACCAAGTAGAAAGGGAAGGCAAAGGCACACAAGGCCACATGGGATGATCCATCATCCGAAGAAGAAGCCTTCATAAATCTTGCCCTAATGGGGATAGATGACTTGGACTCCACCTCCTCCGAGAAAGAAGAAAGAAGCACTAGCGAGGAGGAGAGCTCAAGTGAAGGGGGAGCGTCCTCATCCTCATCATCGGAAGGGGATTTGGTAAGTGAGGTAACAAATCTCCCTCTCAAGAAAATTATGTCCATGATATCTAGCTTAACTAAGGAATTATTTAGGGCTAAAAAAAACAAAAGCATGAAAAATGAAATTAAGGTCCTAGAAGAAAAGCTAGAAAAATCATATTTAAATGTGAATGATAATGTTTCTTCTAGTATCGATAATGCATGCTCACATGATAATTACATGTCTTTTAATGTTAATTGTGCATGTATTGAAAAGAATAGGGTCTTAAGGGAAAAGGTAGACCATTTAACTAAGGCCCTAGAGAAATTCACTATAGGCTCCAATACTTTGAACATGATAATTGGGAGCCAAAGGGCAAGCTTCAATAGGAAAGGCCTAGGATATAGGGAAACAAAAATGAAAAGGTCTATCATTGTTTAATTGCAAGGGGTCAAACCAAAAGTAAAACAATAGCTAGAAAATGAATCCCTAAGGAATTTTTAGTGAACCCCATAGGAAAGAACTTTTATTGGGTTCCCAAATCCATCCTCAAGGGTTAGGAAAACCCTAGGATAGTCAACCATGAGGATTTTACTTATATCATATTTAATGGTTGACTTAGGATGGTGTGGGTTATAAATTTTTAACAGTGTTGGGTGATGATAATGCATAACCCATAAATTGAATGTTTAAATCATGATTCATGCTCAATTTTATAATTTATAATCATGATATGCAATGATTGATGATTTATGATCATGATTGATAATTCTTGATGCATGTTCATATTTGGGTTTTTAGGATGATACTTAACCATGGGTAGAAATGCATGAAATTTTGGTTAAGTGTAAATACCATTAGGAACATCTCACATCCCACTATAAGGCTAACTTAATTGAGAATATAGCAATGGGTGAGATGATAGGATGATACAAATGGTCCACTAATGCTTATGGCATTTAGATGGGTCATTAAGTGTATCAATAGAGCAATAATAGACCAATTATGGGGAAAGCATATGTTTGATTCATAGACATATTGCCCAAAGATCATGGTTGGATATTTCAAATGATTTTTAAACCATTTTATGTTTCATAAATAGTGAGTTTATGTTTTGAAAAGCTTCAAGGCAAAACTAGGCTTTAAAGTTGATACAAACCTTAGACTTTTTATAACTTTTGAGTTTTTGCCAAACTTTCAAAAATAAAATGAATTTTCATGAAAAATTATTTTTCACTGATAAAGGAACACACTAGATGTAACGCCCGTAAAATTTCTAGTAATTTTACAAGAATTTTTGGTTTGATTATGATGGGCTTTATGTGGGCTTCAGTTTACGTATTGCTAAATGAGCCAAAAAGAATGCAAGGCCTAGGAATTGAACCCCAAACCTCTAGAGATAGCCAAGCCCTAAGGGTGCATCCAATAAC
The DNA here is from genome assembly GCA_025175895.1 of Wurfbainia villosa. Lineage (NCBI taxonomy): Eukaryota > Viridiplantae > Streptophyta > Magnoliopsida > Zingiberales > Zingiberaceae > Wurfbainia > Wurfbainia villosa. Next base: position 23,904,964 of record CM045990.1, on the reverse strand, counting down.
CAGAAGCCCAACAAGATTGTATTATTAGAGGAATGTGGGAAATTATAGTTAGGGGTAAGGGAGACTAAGGGACTCTTCAAGTGAATAAATAGGGGGAATGAGGAGACATAAGGGATCAAATTGTTTTTCTCCTCCTCTTCTTCTTCCTCACCGAACCCTAGAGCTCCTCCTTTTCATCCTTGTCCGAAATTCATCCAAGCAAGAAGGGGGCTAGGTTTGCTTCCCTTAGGTCATCTTCCAACCAAAAAGCAAAGCGAAGGATGTAAGTATCCCCTCACCTGCATACAAGTAGCTTTTCAATTTAAGTTGTTATGTCAAATCCTCCATGAACCATTCGGCCAAACCTTTTTCTTGAGTTGTCAATGAAGTTATAAACCATATCTTGTATGAATATGATGATGTTAGGATGCTAGATGGATTAGGTTAGTTTAACCTAAACTCTCCATGAACCATTCGGCCAAACCCTTTTCTTGAGTTTTCAATGAAGTTCTAAACCATATCTTGTATGAATATGATAGGATGCTAGATGGATTAGGTTAAGAGTTTAACCCTAAACTCTCCATGAACCATTCAGCCAAACCCTTTTCTTGAGTTTTCAATGAAGTTCTAAACCATATCTTGTATGAATATGATGGTGTTAGGATGCTAGATGGATTAGGTTAAGAGTTTAACCCTAAACTCTCCATGAACCATTCGGCCAAACCTTTTTCTTGAGTTTTCAATGAAGTTCTAAATCATATCTTGTATGAATATGATGATGTTAGGATGCTAGATGGATTAGGTTAAGAGTTTAACCCTAAATTCCCCATGAAACATTCGGCCAAGACCATAACTAGGGCTTACCATGATGATCCATGCTATATCTTGTATTAATATGATGATGAGGGATTTTTTTTTTGAGTTAGTTAAGTGGTTGATCCATGAAACCCACCATTCGGCCAAGACCCCAAAGGTGTTCCTTATGCCATGCTTTAGGTGAATTCATGTTAACTTGTGATGTTAAATGATGCTAGATGAAGATAACATGGTCTAGGTTAGTGTTTGCTTACTCTTGATGTTATACCTTATGCCTTGCCCTATATGTGTGTGATATTTAAGATATGTTATGAAATGAAATATGATGTGATTATGAAATGAAATATGATATGTTATGAAGTGAAATATGATACGTTATAAAATGAAATATGATATGTTCATGAAGTAAAATATGATATGTTATGAAATGAAGTATGATATGTTTATGAAATGAAATATGATATGTTCATGAAGTGAAATATGATATGTTATGAAATGAAGTATGATATGTTTGCGAAAAGAAATAAGATATGTTATGATAAAAAGCATATAAGTATTTTACCTTATGCATGGCTTGTACCTGGACCCTAACAAGGTCCAAAGGGATGGGCTCCTAAGTTGCCCTAGGCCGACGGACTAAGATCGGGCCTAGGATGGGCTTCTATGTATGATAGCCCCTAGGTCGACGGACTAAGATCGGGCCTAGTACGGGATGGGCTCCCAGATGCCCTAGGTCGATGGACTAAGATCAGGCCTAGGATGGGCTTCTATGCTACGACGATGGCCCCTAGGTCGACGGACTAAGATCGGCCCTAGTAACCTAGTAGGTTCGAGACTAGCTACCTCGGGTCTATTTAGGGATGCGCGCTATGATGATGATGATGTGGTACAATGTCAGGCCCAATATGTTGAGATTTATGTTTACGTACCTATAATATATGTTTTCAAAGAGCATCCTACATATGTTTACATGATATGATTGTTATGTTTACATGTCATGATTGTTATGTTTACATGCTATGTTGCTATGTTATATAGGTTGCATGTTATGTTTGATTATGTCATATATGTACATGATATGTTGCTATGATATATATGTTGCATGTTATGTTTGATTATTCCATATATGTACATGATATGTTGCTATGTTATATATGTTGAATATTATGTTTGCTTATGTAATATATGTAAATGATATGTTGCTATATTACCTATATTGCATGTTATGTTTGATTATGCCATATATGTACATGATATGTTGCATGTTATGTTTGATTATGCCATATATGTACATGATATGTTGCTATGATATATAGGTTGCATGTTATGTTTGATTACACCATATATGTACATGATATGTTGCTATGATATATAGGTTGCATGTTATGTTTGATTATGTCATATATGTACATGATATGTTGCTATGTTATATATGTTATATATTATGTTTGCTTATGTTACTTATGCTACATGTTATGTTTGCTTACGTCATATATGTTACATGTTATGTTGCTTATATGTTATGAATGTTACATGCCATGCTTAATGTCGATGTATGGTTTTTGTGAGTAGCACAGGATCTTACTAAGCATATGTGCTTATAGTTTATTTTTCCCTTGTACTGCAGATAAGGGTAAGGGGTGGATAAACTAAAGGGAGCAACATGAGAGGCAAAAGTGTGTGTGGTAGTGCCATGGTGGAGGAGATATGTTATGTTCTTTATGTATGTTTTCCCTATGATGATGATGTTTATGGACTTGAACTAAGCACTAAGTACTTATGAAATTAACGATGCATGCTCTATGTTAAGAAGAAGTATCTATAAAATGATGATGCATGTTTATGTTTAAAAGAAAAAAAAAATGTGTCTAAAGTCTTTCGCTGTAAGTAGTACGATGTATGTATGTACGATAGCATCGCGCCACCCTTCCGGACCCTAGGAAAGGGCGGGTGTGACACTAGAAATATGTACTCAAAATTTCATGATTTTTCGAATTTTCTAGAATTTTTAATGCATTTCTGAAATTGGATTTCGAAAATCAGAAAACCTGAAATCTGTGTGCTAGTCGACTGATCATCTAATTCAGTCGACTGATATACTATGCACGAGCACAGTAACCTATTTTATCAGGTTTTGGTTTGGTTTTTGGTATTTTCTTCCATTAGAGTTGATGTCATGCGTGTATAACATTTATATAATATTTTTGATGGTGTCAAAGGGGGAGAATTGATAGGTTTAAGTTAATCATGCTAAAAGGGAAAATTTAGCATGTCTTAAGGGGGAGTTGTATATTTAAGGGGGAGTTTGATACTCATGTTTTTACTTACATGCTTTCTTACCTTATGTTTTATGTTATTGTTTTTACCTAACTTAAACGGATTGCCACACATCGAAAAGGGGGAGATTGTTAGGGCAATCAGCCCATGTGATATGGTTTTGATGTGTGTGGCAAAGGGTTTAAGTTAGGATTGATATGGATTTGATATGTGTCTTGAAGTCATGCAGGACTTAGTAATTCGCACATGGAGCATTGGCAAGTTTCACCTCTCATGACTCGGTCTTTGAGTGGGTGAAAGATGCATTGTGGAAGCCGTGCGCTTGGTGCATCCGAGGGATCGCCGGACAAGGAGTATGGGAGTGAAGCCAGATGAAGTAGACTTCAGGGCGAGATGCAAAGGATAGCACTGTGAAGCCGTGGGCTTGGCGCATCCGAGGGACGTGGCTGGATGAAGATAACTTCAAAGACGAGGGACTCCAAGGGAATGAGAGTGAGCGATTGTAACCCAGGACGGGTAGCGCTTAGGTGAAACTTGAGCGATTGGCTAAGTGTCAGATGGGATTTTCCGACATCAGCTGACTGTCATGTCATGGCAGTTGACTACTCCAAGTCGACTGTTGACTTGATTGGTGTTGATCGTCTATGTCCCATCGATCGCCAAGGATTGATAATGATCGGGAAACCATGATCGTGATGATGGAATCGATCGGGTTACAAGGGTTTCGACGAGAATGTTGATCGATTGAGTGCTCGCTCGGCACTCGATTGTTGGCTCCATCGGTCGATGGGAAGATCGATCCGATCGATATGGGAGCCATTGGATGAAATCCAGCGTGGAAGAAGTCGGTTATATGGCAGCGACTACGAGGCGATCAGCGATCGAGGCATCGATCGACTATCACGGAAGAAAGACTTCTTCTCTATAAAAATAAGCCATGGGTCAACTTGGGAGCCAAATGGTTCATTGCTAAACATCTCCCAAGTGCCCAAAATGATTTTCCTCCTCTTTCTTGTGTTTATTTTCATCTTATTGTAAGAGGAGAGAATTCTTGTAAGAAAATGTTACCTCCACCTAGCTTTGTACAAAGGAGATATTAGTGGAAGGTTTAAGGCGTGATTCACCTTGGACGAATCGGGTCATGGATTAGCGGCAAGGTCGTGAACCACATTAAATCTCTTTGTTAGCATTTGTCTCATTTCTTATTGCTTAGTCTTAATTGTTTTACTCTAGCATTACATTTTCGCTTGCGCTAACCGTAATTCGTAGACAATTCAACGAGCAAATTCCACCATACGCTAAAGAAGGCTATTCACCCCCCCCCTCTAGCCAGCCACCGACGCGCCAACAAGATTGTAGTGTCTTGATACTTTTACCTTGACATTTCTCCACATCAGCCTTGAATTCTTTGAACATGTCAAAGCATTCAGACTTGCGGCGCATCAAGTAAATGTATCCATATCTTGAATAATCATCTATAAAAGAGATGAAATATTCAAAACCACCTCTAGCCTAGATAGACATAGGACCACACAAATTAGAATGAACCAATTCCAACACATCTTTGGCTTTATACCCCTTGGCCTTAAAAGGCCTCTTGGTTATTTTTCCTTCCAAGCAGGATTCGCAGGTTGGGAAATCTTCCACCACCAATGAACCCAAAGGTCCATTAGCTATCAACCTTTGAATTCTACTCAGGTTAATATGACCTAACCTTAGATGCCAAAGATACGTTTGGTTCATTTTCGAAGGTTATTTTCTCTTATTAGATTTAGAAGATGATTTATTTAATCCTATTCACATCGTGGGAGCTTTTAGTTCTAGAGTATACAAATTTTCTACCAACGTACCAGAACAGATAATCTCCCTATTCCTTTTTATAACAACTCTGTTATTAAAATAAATAGAATATCCATCCAAAAATAATTTAGAAACTGAAATTAAATTCTTTCTAAATGAAGGTACATAAAGGCAATTTTTTAGAACCAAAGTTTTATTCCTATCAAAAGATAAATAAACATCTCCCACTGCAATAGTCGCCACCTTCGTAGCATTGCCCATGTAGACGGTAATCTCCCCATCAGCTAGTCGTCTGGTTTCTTGGAACCCCTGCAAAGTATTGCAGACATGATCAGTGGCTCTCATATCTACACACCAGGTGTCGGTAGATAACACCGCTAAACATGTTTCAACGACTAGACCAAAAGATATATCTTTGTTCTGCTTCCGGTTGGGGCAGTCAGCCTTCCAATGTCCAGTCTACTTGCAAGTGAAGCACTTGCCTTTCGGCTTCTTCACTCCTCCCTGAGATCCTTCCATCACCTTCGTTGTGCCTTGTTTCTTCTTCTTCTTGCCTTTCGGCTTAGAAGTAGAAACCCTCTGGGCAACCAAAACCTAAGAACTCTGACGAAAAAGCCCCTCTATCACCTAAAGTTCTGTCAAAAGCTCTGCCAACGAATACAACCTTTTATTCATGTTATAGTTCAGGAGAAACTACTCAAAACTCCTAGATAGAGATTGGAGAATGATATCGATCAGGGTTTCCCCATCAATCTCAACTCCAAGGACTTCCAGCTCATTCAAATGAGCCATCATCGTGAGAACATGATCCCTCACAGGTGTTCCATCAACCATGGTGGTCATCATCAAGTTTCTCATGGCTTCTTGCCTAGCAGCCTGATTCTGGTGTCTGAAAAGTTCCTCGAGATTGAGCATCATGTCATAGGCAGTGGTCATGGCCTGATGCTAATGTTGCAATACATTTGACATAGAAGCCAAAATTTGACATTGCACCATCTCATCAGCCTTGATCCACTTCTTATAACTCTCTTTCTCCTTTTCCCTAGAATCATCCGTTGGCTTAGGAGGACACTCTTCGAAGAGTACATATTTGTACTCCTCAGCAGTCAAGACTATGTCCAGATTCCTTTTCCAATCAACATAGTTAGGTCCAGTAAGTTTGTTTTCCTTTAGAATCACAGCAAGTGGGTTGAAAGTCATTTTGAAAAAAAAAACTTAAGAATCACATAGATCAAAAACATTTAGATGTCAAAAAATATTGATTCCTCAAACAATAAAATTTCAAAATCAACCAACACCTCAAAACACCGAGAATATTGTATGTCATAATAGTGTGGACGTATACGAATTCTACATTTGTAAGAGGAGGTTTTACCCATTAATTTTATTATCCTGTCAACCTTACTTTTTGACAAATAAAATTAATAGTTGGTTCCTCTTTGGCCTTATAAATAAAAGCAGTGACTCCGATGGGGAGGATACTTTTATTTGCATCTAAGTGTTTACCATTACCCGATACTAAGGTAATTATCTCGGATTATATGCCTCTCGATGGGGAAGTACACACGCTCCTAAATAATTTCCTATAACCATATTTGACCTAGTGATCCGTAAAACCAACTCATCCGATATGGAGGAAGGCACCTAGAGCGAACGCGCAAGTTTGTTCGAACCCCTAAGTTAGGATCACCTATCACTTGGTCAATATGATGATTCGTTTGAATCCTAATTTGACTTGGGTTAGGGTCACCTATGACTTGGTCGACTGGATGGCATTGTACTTGGACTTGGGTTAGGATTAATATTAGACTCAATCTCAGGGTCGGAGTCGAGTTTGGTATGAGTTAGTTTACTCGTTGGTGTTGCTACGGGTTTTGTAGGTTCGTATCTGTTAGGGCAATCTCTTGCCGTAATATGGTTTTGATGGTGTGGAAAAGGGTTTAAGTTAGTTTGATATGTGCGTTGAAGTCGTGCAGGACTTAGTTATTCGCACATGGAGCCGTGGCGAGTTTCACATCTCATGACTCATGCCTTGAGTCGGTGAAGGATAGCTTTGCAGAAGCCGTGCGCTTAGAGCATCCGAGGGACCGCCGGACGAGGAGCTTGGAGTGAAGCCGGAGGAAGTAGACTTCGAGGCAAGAGACGCGAAGGAGCATTGCAGAGCCGTGCGCCTGATGCTGCCGAGGGACGTGGCCGCGAACGAAGAGAACTTCGAAGGCGAGGGACTCCGAGGGATGAGAGTGAGCGATTGTAACCCGGGAAGGGGTAGCTCTTAGGTGAAACTTGGCCATTTGGCCAAGTGTCGGATGAGTTTTCCCGACACCAGTCGACTGCCATGTCATGGCAGTCGACTGATCTGAGTCGATGGTTCGATCGACTGGTCTAATATGGCTGAATCAAGTTGATCGATCACCAAGCGATGGAATGGTCGGATCGATCGATGGCGATCGACCGATCGCCAAGGGACGGCGATCGTGATGGAACGATGCGGGACGCAGAATTGAGTCGACCTCGTTGAGGACTCGACTGGTCGACATCAGTCGACTGATGGGTGCCATCAGTCGACTGATGCCAGTACCGTTGGATGGTATCCAATGTGGAAAGCGGCCGTTATTGGGCAACGGACCGACGATCGATGGGTGCCATCGCGCTCTATGTCAGCAGGAAGAAACCCTCTTCCTCTATAAAAAGGAAGGGGATGAGGCTTTGGGGGGTTAATGTTTGTGCTCCAAATTGCTCCCAAAGTGCTCTAAGTGTTCTTCCACTCTTCTTACTAGTTTTATTTCCATTCTATTATAAGAAGAGAGATTGTAAAGAGGTTACCTCCACCTAGCTTTGTGCAAAGGAGAGATCTAGTGGATAGATTGCGGAGTGATTCATCGTGGACGAATCGGACCGTGGATTAGCGGCGTAGCCGTGAACCACGTTACATCTCCGTGTTTGTATTGTCTTTGTTTTATTTCTATTTTCTTGTCTTAGTTTATTGCTTCCGCTTGCACTAACGTTTTGTAGACGAGCAAAATACGATGACCAACGAACGAGGGCTATTCACCCCCCTCTAGCCAGCCATTCGATCCGACCCAACAAGTGGTATCAGAGCCGAGGAAAGCTTGTCGAGGACTAACCACCACAACAAGCAAATTTTTGAAATGGCCGGCTCCAACATCCATCCTCCGAAGTTCGACGGCGAATTCTCTTGGTGGAAAAAGAGAATGGAGGTATTCTTCGAAACCGACTTTGAAATATTGTTAATTATGGAAAACGGTTTCGAGTTACCTAGGAACGAAAATGGGGAGCCATTGGAAAAATCGAGATGGAGCAAAAGACAAAGAGAGGAGTATTTGGCAAATTCAAAGGCCAAGCACCACCTCTACAATGTGCTCCCTCAACAAGAAGTCAATAGGATAGGGGAGTGTTTTAGTGCTAAGGAGATGTGGGAGAAGCTAGTGGAGCTTCATGAAGGTACCTCGGAGGCTAAGCTAGCAAGAAGAGACCTCCTCCGCTCCCAACTCTCAAACATCAAATTAGAAAAGGGAGAAAAGGTAACTTCCCTACATTCTAGATTTAAAGAAATATTAATTGGACTAACAAGTGTAGGTGAGAAGCTATCAAACCGGGATATGGTAATGAAGGCCATAGATGCCTTTCCCCGGTCCTCAAAATGGAGCTCCATGGTGGACTCATTTTACATCTCCAGGAACTTGGAAGTAAGTACCTTGGAGGAATTTTTCTCAACAATGGAGCTCCACGAAACTAGGCTTGAAGGAATACAAGAAGAGCCTAGAATTCAACCCTCAAGAGGAGTAGCTTTGATAGCGAACAAGGGGAAGAAGAAGATGGAGATCTCCTCCGATGATGATGAAGCCTCCTCCTCCTCCATGGATAGCACCGAAGAAGCATATATGGTAAGGAGGGTAAGACATGCATTTAAGAATTTTAGATTTGATAAATCTCATGATAGGAATAGAAGACCAAGGGGGAAGGTCATATGCTATAATTGCCAAGGAGAGGGGCACATAAGGGACAATTGTCCCCTCCTAAACAAGAGCAAGGAAGAGAAGAAAAAGAAGGAAGAAAAGAAGAAGAAGAAGGGGAGCAAGAGAAAGGAAGAAGAGAAGAAGGCAAAAGGAAAAGGGAAGGCCATGGCACTCAAAGCCAAGACATGGGATGACGTTGCTTCATCCTCCTCATTCGAAGAAGAAGAGCATGTCTACTCCAACCTAGCACTAATGGCTCTTCATGACTCGGATTGCTCCTCCTCCACCGAAAATAAAGAATCAAGCTCAAGTGGGGAGAGCTCAAATGAAGGGGGAGCTTCTACATCCTCATCATTCGAAGAAGAAGAAGAGGATATGGAAACTATGGTAACGAAAGCCTCTCCTAAGAAAATAGTTTCCATAATTTCTAGTTTTACTAAGGACTTATTTGGAATGAAAAAGAAAAATAAAAGCATGCTTAATCAAATTAAGGATTTAGAAAATAAACTAGAAAAAGTATGCTTAAATGATAATATTTCTTCTAGCCTAAATGATGCATGCTCACATAAATATATGCCATTTAATGTTAGTGATGCATGTATGGATGAAAATAGGGCTTTAAGAGAAAAGGTAGATTATTTAACTAAAGCTCTAGAAAAATTCACTATAGGCTCCAACACCTTGAACATGATCATAGGGAGTCAAAGAGCTAGCTTTAACAAAAAGGGCCTAGGATATAAGGAAAAGAAAAATGAAAAGGCCTATAAATGCCTAATAGCTAGGGGACAAGATAAGAAGAAAGTAATAGCTAGGAAATGGATCCCCAAGGAATACTTAGTGAACCCAATAGGAAAGAACTTATTTTGGGTTCCAAAATCCCTCCTTAAGGGTTAGGAAAACCCTAGGGTAGTCAACCATATGAAATTGACCTATATCATATTTTGGTTGACTTAGGATGACGGGACAACATTTTTAGAATAGTGTTGGGTGATGATAACGTACCCATAAATAGATAATGATGCTTAAATCATGATGATTAATGTAATTGTTATGTATGTTTGCAATCATGATTTATGATTTTGACATTTGACACGTTATCATGAGAAATAGGGTTGAATCATGCTTTAAGTTGTACCTTGCTTGTTATCATCATATAATACCTAATGCATGATTATTATTTAATGAATACATGTATTTCATGATCATAATGTGAAATTAATTCATATATGTCATTATGATCATGTAGGTTGTTGGGTTGATACTTAACCTTGATAGAATTGCATGAATATATTGGTTAAGTATGCACAAATACCCCCTAGGATGCATCTCACACTCACTATAGGCTAACTTGATTGAAAACTTAGCATGAGTGAGATGTTAGGATGATACAAATGTCCACTAATGCCTATGGCATTTAGATGGTCATTTAAAGTATCAAAATAGAAATAATAGACCAATCATGGGGAAGGCTTATGTTTAATTCATAGACATATTGCTCAAAGATCATGGTTGGATATTTCATATGTTTTCAAAACAATTTCTTACTTTAAAATACATGTATTCACGTTTTGAAACAATTGGATGCAAGACTAGGTGTTAAAATGGATACTCTTATGATCAAAAACCTAGTAGTTTTTAAAGCTTTTGGATTTTTGGCAAATACGTGAAAATATAATGATTTTTCATGAAAACATATTTTTCATAGATATACTTAAAAGAAATGTGTTCCCAAATTTCATGATTTTTTGAATTTTCTTGAATTTTGAAAATCGTACGATCATTATCTGAACCGAGGCCGATGGATCGAACAGACGTAAAGAATTCGATTTTAAATCAACTTGTGGTATTTTCTTTCCATTAGACTTGATGCCATGTGCTTTTAACATAGTGATAATCTTGTTGATGGTGTCAAAGGGGGAGAAATGATTATGTTTAAGTTAATTATGATAGGGGGAGAAATTAAGGGGGAGTTTCATGGATTAAGGGGGAGTTGCATGTTGCTATATCATGATTATGTTTACATGCTTTCTTTCCTTTAAAATTTATATCAAATATTTTTACCTAACTTAACGGATTGCACACATCAAAAGGGGAGATTGTTAGGCAATCTCTTGCCGTAATATGGTTTTGATGGTGTGGCAAAGGGTTTAAGTTAGTTTGATATGTTGATTTGATATGTGCGCTGAAGTCGTGCAGACTTAGTAATTTGCACATGGAGCCGGGCGAGTTTCACATCTCATGACTCGTGCCTTGAGTCGGTGAAGGATAGCTGCTAAGCCGTGGCGCTTGGAGCATCCGAGGGACCGCCGGACGAGGAGCTTGGAGTGAAGCCGGAGGAAGTAGACTTCGAGGCAAGAGACGCGAAGGAGCATTGCGCAGTCGCGGCGCTCGATGCCGCCGAGGACGGGTCGCGAACGAAGAGAACTTCAAGGCGAGGGACTCGAGGATGAGAGTGAGCGATTATAACCCGAAAGGGGTAGTTCTTAGGTGAAACTTGGCCATTTGGCCAAGTGTCGATGAGTTTTCCGACACCCCGACCGCCATGTCATGGCGGATCGATCGAGTCGATGGTTCGATCGACCGGTCTAATATGCGATCGACTGTTGATCGACCGATCGGAATGGTCGGGCCGATCGATGGTTGATCACCGACCGCCAAGGACGGCACGATCGATGGAACCGCACGGGCACGTAATCGGAGTCGACCTCGTTGAGGACTCGATCGGTCGAGCATCACGATCGATGGGTGCCATCACGACCGATCGATGCGCATCGCTGGATGGTATCCAACGCGGAAAGCGGCCGCCGTTATTGGGCACGGACGGACTAGTCGACCGATGGGTGCCATCACCGATCGCCTCGTGTCAACGGGAAGAAACCCTCTTCCTCTATAAAAAGGAAGGGGATGAGTCTTTGGGGGGTTAATGTTTATGCTCCAAATTGCTCCCAAAGTGCTCTAAGTGTTCTTCCACTCTTCTTACTAGTTTTATTTCCATTCTATTATAAGAAGAGAGATTGTAAAGAGGTTACCTCCACCTAGCTTTGTGCAAAGGAGAGATCTAGTGGATAGATTGCAGAGTGATTCACCGTGGACGAATCGGACCGTGGATTAGCGGCGTAGCCGTGAACCACGTTACATCTCCGTGTTTGTATTGTCTTTGTTTTATTTCTATTTGCTTGTCTTAGTTTATTGCTTCCGCTTGCGCTAACATTTTGTAGACGAGCAAAATACGACGACCAACGAACGAGGGCTATTCACCCCCTCTAGCCGGCCATTCGATCCGACCCAACAGTATCCTTCATCGAATACTACATTAATAGTCTCTTCAACTCTAAGGGTGTCATGGTTGTATACCCTATAGGTGTGAGTGATGTAGATGGGATCTATCCCTCCTATATGACGGGAGTGACATCATTATTCTTGATAGAGTAAGACCACTAAGTGCATGGCCATGCCTAAATGAGTCAATATGAGATATTGAGCTTATTTGATTAGAATGAGTCTACTTGGAGTTCAAGATATAGATTGTACCGAGGATGACAGGGTTTGTGCCTCAATTGGTCAATCTAGATGTCTAGAATAGAGGGACATTGTCACATATTGTGAGAGTCACAATTAGTAGTCACAAAGGTGATGTTGGATCTCAACATTCTTGTAACTTGGGAAGCAATGATGTGTTGCTAGATACCGCTCATTGCTTATGTTCCTAAATAGGTTTAGGAGCATTGCCAACATTACAAGAACCTATAGGGTCACACACAAAGGGCAATTAGATGGAGATTAGGTTCATATGATGAACCATGAGGATTAGGTTCATGGGATGAACCAAATTGGATTAAGAGTAATCCAAATTAGACTAATTGAGTTAGACTCAATTTGATTCAAGTGTTGAATGAGTCTAATTTAGATTTGATTTATTGAGTCAATTTAAAATAATGAATAGAGATTCATTAAATCAAATTGACTTGAATCAAGTGGTTAGATTTGATCAACCATGGGAGATAAGAGGTCAAGTTTGACTTAACTTGAGAGGGAAGATGAATGGTCAATTTTGACTTGACCAATTGCCATGTCATGGTGACTTGGCATGGGGGCCGGCCAATGATGGTGTTCCACATCATCATGGACTTACCATGGGGTGCCACCTCATGAGGGAGACCAAGATGTTAGTGAAAGCCCTAGAGTCAATCATGTGATGATTATTGTATGGACTTTATTGTATCATATTCCTATTAATAAAGATATGGTTATTATATTTACTTGTATTAGTGCCAAATAACTAAGTATAATAATGTCTTTGAGTAGTAGGTTCTTATCTATATCAATCGATTGGTTGAATCGATAATGAGATGATATAAAGAACACTACTCTTAATCATTCCTAGTCAAGTATTAACATTCAGGGACAATGTTAATGCGTAGAGACTAGTATGTAGGTCAACACGATGACTTGATCTCACAAGTCATGGATATGAGATATCAAGTTGACACATGGGTATGTATTGGAGAATGTATACTGAATGATCCGCCATGAGAAAGTATCATGGATCATAATATGAGTGTCATATACTTTCTCATGTGGCTATTAGTATGGCTATTAGTCCTTAGACTTGAAGTCACCATGGTTCCCTACATAAGGAGTTGCATACTTTGGCTTCATCAAACGTCACCTGTAAATGAGTGGACTATAAAGGCGATTACTGGGTATGTAACAAATTATACGGAGCGATGTGAGTGATGTAGATGATATCTATCCCTCCTATACGATGGGAGTGACATCGTTATTCTTGATAGAGTGAGACCACGAAGTGCATGGCCATGCCCAAATAAGTCAATATGAGATATTGAGCTCATTTGATTAGAGTGAGTCTACTTGGAGTTCAAGATATAGATTATACCAAGGATGACATGGTCTATGCCTCAATTGGGCAATCTAGATGTCAAGGATAGAGGGACATTGTCACATATTGTGAGAGTCACAATTAGTAGTCACAAAGGTGATGTTGGAGCTTAACATTCTTGTAACTTGGGTAGCAATGATGTGTTGCTAGATACTGCTCATTGCTTATGTTCCTAAATCGGTTTAGGGACATTGCCAACGTTACAAGAACCTATACGGTCACACACAAAGGGCAATTAGATGGAGATTAGGTTCATATGATGAACCATGAGGATTAGGTTCATGGGATGAACCAAATTGGATTAAGAGTAATCCAAATTAGACTAATTGAGTTAGACTCAAGTTGATTCAAGTGTTGAATGAGTCTAATTTAGATTTGATTCATTGAGTCAATTTAAAATAATGAATAGAGATTCATTAAATCAAATTGACTTGAGTCAAGTGGTTAGATTTGATCAACCATGGGAGATAAGAGGTCAAGTTTGACTTAACTTGAGAGGGAAGATGAATGGTCAATTTTGACTTGACCAATTGTCATGTCATGATGACTTGGCATGGGGGCCGACCAATGATGATGTTCCACATCATCATGGACTTATCATGTGGTGCCACCTCATGAGGGAGACCAAGAACCATTGGCTCTTGGAATTACATGCATGCATGTAACCCCCCATCCAAGAGTGGTCGGCCACTTGAGCATTAGTGTGAAGTTATTTGGATTAACTTCATCTTCTTCCTTGCTCTCCTCTCAAGTTTTCTCTCCCAATCCTCTATCTTGGCCGAACCATCCAAGGGGTGCTAGCACACTCTAGGTTGTGTTTTCTCCACCATTTGTTCGTGTGGATACCAATAGAGGAGTGTACACTTGACACTCTTGAGTTCCGACAAAGCTTTTGGACAAGCGGGATAAGCGAAGGGTGTCACTACGAGGGTAATGCTCTATCTTGTAGATCTAAGGTAGATCTAGGATCTTTAAACACATACATGTTTTATTTTATATATCTCTGTACGGATCCGTGGCCGAGCTTCTGAGGTTTCCGCAATGCAAAAAGCGGTTTTTGCGGCTCGAAAAATCCCAACAAAAGAGCCATTGGCTCTTGGAGTTACATGCATGAATTTAACCCCCCCCCCCCCCCTCCCCCCAAATTGAAGTGGCCGGCCACTTTAGAGTTTGCATTAGTGTGTGAAGTTATTTTGTGTGTAACTTTATCATCTTCTTCCTTGGTTCTTCCCTCAAGCTCTCTCCCAATCCTCCTTGGCCGAAACTTCCATGAGTGCTAGCACACTCTAGGTTGATTTTCTCCACCTATTGCTTGTGTGGATACCAATAAAGGAGTGTACACTTGACACTCTTGAGTTCCGGCAAGCCATTTGGACGAGCGGGATAAGAGAAGGGCGTCGCATCAAGGGTAATGCTCTTCTCATGTAGATCTAAGATAGATCTAAGGTTTTAAAAATATACATATAATTTTTTTTTATACTTCGCATAGATCCGTGGCTGGGCTTCCGAGGTTTCTACAATGCAAAAAGCGGTTTTTGCGGCTCGAAAAGTCCAACAGTGGTATCAGAGCCACGTGCAAAGCATGTATGTGTTTTTGTTTTATAGTTTTTGTATTAGATATAAAAATTATAGATCTGTAAGTTTCTGTAAATTTCCTATTTTTATAGAATATTTGGGTATTTTTCTCGAAGAGTCGAAGCAATAAGTGTTGGGACACTTGTAGGTCTCAACCACCGAGAAAAACTCTCCGGAACGGCGAAATCTCGCTTAAGGTTTTTGAGACACTGACTTAAGTCACTGTAAGATCAAGATAGGACACTCGCAAAGTTCATTTTGTGAGTAGGGGCGCTGCCCCTATCCTCGAAAGGGGCATTGTCCCACGATCGCGCCTGAAAACCGCTTAGCATGACCGTTACGGAGAGGTGACTCATAAAATTGAAAAAAATAGGAAAAATTATAGAAATTTCTATAAATTACATAATTAAGAATTATGTATAATTCTGTGATGGTCATGACCCAAGAACCCCAATATTATTGGATGATAAATGTGTTGTATGTTGGGATGTATACTGAAAAGTTTATTTTTAGTATGAACATCTTTATTTTGAAATAAGAATCACATGATCATTGTTTGCATATTTATGGTTATGCATTTTGTCTAATACATTACATTGTAGATAACATAGTGTGTAGTGTCACACAGGAGATTATGTTATCAATTCCTTGTAAAGTATAAGTAAAGGCTCACAACCGAGATGGTTTTGGATAAACCATTGGCATGGTTGTAGTGTGATTTGGTATTGGTTTGTCATGACCATAGAATCACACTAGTACACTTTGTGTGTATTGAACAGGACCGACTTAGAGGTGATTCGATTTATTGCTGACTACATAATCGAATCGGACCTCAAATATTATATTGTACATGCTCTTAATCCCGATATAATAACGGGCACATATACTTAGTATTCATTTCTTTGATTTACCAATGGGTGAGATTTATAGAGTAAATCGATAGGCTCGGTAAGTTGAGAAATGATATTATTTATATGGTGTGTCATTGATTATAGGAGAAAACTGTGTCCTATATATTAGGATGATGATGTCCCCTTGAGGAGCTCATAAGGTTCATCATGTAAACCCTACAGGTGGACTTGGTCCGGCATGATGATAAGGTTGAGTGGTACTACTCATGGAGTTAGATGTTGATTAATTAATTATCAGTAAATTAATTAATTGACGGACATTTGAGATCTTAAACACGGGGAGATAAATGTACAAATAATATATGGAGCCCATATTAACTTATGGGGGTTGGTGAGGTAGATCAATGATAATCCTCTAGTGAAATGGATTATCATTAATGGATCGGACTTTATGTGGGCTTGATTCATTGGGTGGCCAAGATCCAACTCCTCCTCATGGTCCCTATTGTAGCCTATTAAAACCTCATGGAGCCTAAATCCGATGATGGAAAATAAAACTCTAGATCCGACGGTGGAGATTAAATCTCTAGATCCGACGGTTGAGATTAAATCTCTAAATCCGACGACTGAGATTAAATCCCTAGATCCGACGGTGGAGATTAAAAGGAGGCTTAATCCTAACTCTATAAAAGGAGGCCAAGGCTTGGGTGTGGATGAGACGAAGGGAGATTAGGGTTTTGGAGATTGACTTGAGAAGAGAGGTGGGCGGCGGCAACCCTAGGCTTCCTTCTTGGGCAGTGGCTAGGGTTTGGCCTTCTTCTTGGTCGGTGGCTTCTCAACCACCTCTCTCTCTAGACCGGTGGTAGCTCCTTTCTCTCTCTAGGTTGGCCAGCGGCAACCTTCCTTCAAGGTTGGCCAGCACTCCTCCACCTCTCTTTGGGCCGGCGGCAAGCTTCAAGTTTGGAGCTTGTTGGTTGGTCCTAGATAGGGTAGAGTTTTGTTTTATAATCTTCCTTTGTTCGAGGTGAACAAAGAAAGGAAGATTGGTGATCTAGGAGGCTTCGACTTTTGGAAGATCGTCGCCCACACGACGTCCAAAAGGAGGAAGGACATACAATAGAAGATCAAGAGGTATAATGTTTGTTTATATTCTTTTGTATTATGTCTATAATTGTTTTCAATTATATGCATGTTGTATGTTTTGTTATGTGGATAATTTACTTGGTCCCCGAATTCAAACGCAAAAACCGGCGATTCGTACATCATTTATTCCGCGGCTATTCAAAGAATAGAGGTAGGTTGCTTGAACAACAAGTTTGTTCAAGTGGCCACTCTAATCGAATAGCACGACGATAAAACGGTTGCTTGGGTAATCCCGTTTTGTCTAGGATTAATTTTTTTTAATCTGGGGACGTAGACAGGATCGCCATGAACAAGCGACCAAGTTAAAGTGGGAAGCGAAGTTTCCGCCCTTCATTGTAATTCATAATACGGCCTGCGCGTCGTTTTTGTGGTTGTGCATGTTGTATAGGTTATGCGACCTGCGCGTCGTGCCTCTTCTTTTAAAATTCTAGTTGTAAATAGTTTTAGACTCGAATGTAACTCGAGTTTCATGTTTGTAATGTACAAAATGGAGCGATGAAAAGTCCACTTGTAGACAGAGTTACGAGGAGGGAGCCGACGACACATGGCGATCAAAGGTGGCGCTTCGAGAAGCCGCTAACCCTTGGTTGACCGTATGATCTTCTCATTGGCTTGAGAAGATCATAGTAGGGCCATGACCACATCACAATTAATTTATATATATATATATATATATATATATATATATATATATATATATATATATATATATATTTGTTTTGCTTGTATGTATATGATGCATGCTAGTAAATTTTGCTTGTATGTATATGATGCATGCTAGAATATTTTGCTTGTATGTATATGATGCATGCTAGTATATTGCTTGTATGTATGTGATGCATGCTAGTGTAGGGTAATAAAGGCCTTGATGCGTATATGATACACATTAATAATTAGATTAGATCTTAATCGAATCAACTCATAAAATGTCTACCAAGTTTTGATACCCATCACTACCTCGATCATTTGTTGTTGTTGAATCTGCCAAAGCAGAGCAATGCATATTATCTTTGTAGGGTGAGGAGGGACAATCTTGGTCCCGCCTATCATAGCTTGGGTGAGAGGAAGCTCAATTAGATTGAGTAAAACTAGTTAACTCAATTGGATCGAGTAAAACTATAGGCATATTCCAACCGTTGGAAAGATAGGATAAGATAGCATTTATAATAAATCTTGGGCGATTTAGTCAAAGCTAACTCAAGGTCTTTTGTAAATGTGGATCTTGATCCTAAAAACAAGAGTTGCATAGAGATGTAATCGGTAATGTGTTACCTACCAATCATACTAAGTCTTGGGCGATTTAGCCAAAGCTAACTCAAATCTTGTCCAAGAAGAATTATAACTAATTTGTATGAATCTAGTAATGTGGTTTGACCACATCCATAACTCGATTCTACAAAAGTCTTATAATTCAGTTGGAGCATCATTTGATTAAAGGTCTAATTAAATGATAAATGGAATATGATATTAATTTTCTGCATTGTGTATGTTGTAGATTACCATGTCAACAAATACGAACACTCTCTCCCTGCGTTCAGTCCTTGAGAAGGACAAGCTCAATGGAGCTAATTTCCTGGACTTGTACAGGAACCTGAGAATCATTCTCACCCAAGAAAGGAAATCAGACATCCCGAGCATTTATTCCGGAGGCACCTCCCGCCACTCGCTGAATCGACTGCTGATGCTTACAAGAAGCATCAAGATGATGCATTAGATGTGTCATGTCTCATGCTCGCGACCATGAACTTTGAGCTTCAGAAGCAACACGAGTTCATGAATGCTTATGATATGGTTGAACATCTTCATCAACTATATCAAGGACAAGCAATGCATGAGAGATATGAGATCTCTAAGGCATTGTTTCAGTCCAAGATGCAAGATGAGACTCCCGTAGGTCTATATGTACTCAAGATAATTGGGTACATAGAAAACCTATGGAGGATGGGATTCCCACTTGGCCAAGAGCTGGCCATTGACTTGATCTTGAAATCTTTGCCACAAAGCTACAATCAATTTGTCATGAATTACAACATGAATGAAATTGATAAGCCACTACCTGAGATGCTTAGCATGTTGAGAACTGCTGAGCTCAACCTTAAGAAGAGAAAATCTGACTCCATTTTGATGGTGCAAAAGAAGAAAGGCAAGGGCAAGCCTAAAGGTAAGGGAAAGTCTCAAGCCAAGGGAAAAGGCAAGGAACTGAAACCGAAAGGAGGGGTGGCCAAAGAAGGGACTTGCTTCCCTTGCAAGAAAGCTGGACACTGGAAGCGTAACTGCAAAGCATACCTGGAAGATCTTAAGAAGAAGAGAAGTGAGACTTCTACTTTAGGTATAAATGTTATAGAAGTCAATCTATCTATTTCATCATCATGGGTATTAGATACCGGATGTGCATCTCACATTTGTACCAATGTGCAGGCGCTGAGAAATAGCAGGGCATTGACAAAGGGCGAGGTGGACCTATGATTAGGCAATGGAGCAAGAGTTGCTACTGTTGCTGTAGGAACTTATGATCTATCTCTGCCCTCTAGGCTTGTACTAGAACTAGATGAATGTTGTTATATGCCTTCTTTGACTAAGAACATAATTTCGATTTCTTGTTTGGACAAGAAAGGATTTTCATTTATAATAAAGAACAAATGTTGTTTAGTTTATTTAAATGATATGTTCTATTGTAGTGCACCTCTAATGAACGGACTCTACATTCTAGACTTAGAGAGCCCCATCTATAACATAGGTACCAAAAGGTTCAAGTCAAATGAGTTAAACTAAACCTATCTCTGGCATTGTCGCTTAGGTCACATAAATGAGAGTCGCTTATCCCAGCTCCATAAGGATGGGCTGCTAGACTCATTTGATTTTGAATCATATGAGACATGCGAGTCTTGCCTTCTAGGCAAGATGACCAAGACTCCCTTTAGTGGACATAGCGAAAGAGCAACAGACTTGTTAGGACTTATACATAGTGATGTATGCGGTCCTTTCAATGTTGCTGCTAAAGGTGGTTACAGGTACTTCATTACATTTATTGATGACTTCAGTAGATATGGTTATGTGTATCTGATGACACATAAATCTGAATCCTTTGAAAAGTTCAAATAATTCAAGAATGAAGTACAAAACCAACTTGGCAAGAGTATTAAGATACTTCGATCAGATCGAGGTGGTGAATACCTTAGCCATGAGTTTCGTGGATATCTAGCTGAGTGTAGGATTTTATCCCAACTCACTCCTCCTGGAATACCACAGTGGAATGGTGTATCCGAAAGGAGGAATCATACCTTATTAGATATGGTACGATCTATGATGAGTCACACAAATCTTCCTATATCCTTTTGGGGATATGTTCTAGACACAGCAGCCTTCACACTTAACCATGTACCATCCAAGGTTGTGATAAAGACATCATATACGATATGGACAGGGAGAAATCCCAAGATGTCTTTCATGATTTGGGGTTGTGAGGCTTACGTTCGACGTCAAGTCTCAAACAAACTGGGACCCAAATCCGATAAGTGCTATTTTGTTGGATATCCCAAAGAGACGAAGGGATATTACTTCTACATTCCCAGTCAACACAAAGTGTTTGTGGCAAAGACTGGGGTATTTCTAGAAAGGGATTTTGTTTCTAGAAAAACTAGTGGGAGTATGTTCGATCTTGAAGAAATTCAAGATAAGGACGATAGCACTGAGGCCTTGATGGAGGTTGAACAAGAACCACAAAGTGTTGTGGGTGATGAGTTTGTTGCACAAAGAGTTGTGGAACAACCACCTGTTCAGGTAGACCTACCTCTTCGCAGGTCTGATAGGGTACGTCGTCAGCCTGAGAGATACTCATTTCTTTTGTCTGACCATGATGACGTTATGCTCATTGAGAATGACCCTACTTCCTATCAGGAAGCTATGATGAACCCAGATTCTGAGAAATGGCTAGAGGCCATGAGATCCGAGATGGAATCCATGTACACCAACCAAGTATGGACTTTAGTTGATCCACCTAAAGGCGTCAAACCCATTGGGTGTAAGTGGGTCTTTAAGAGAAAGATTGACATGGATGGACTTACACATACCTATAAGGGTCGATTGGTGGTTAAAGGTTTCAAGCAAATTCATGGTATAGACTATGATGAAACCTATTCGATCTATGCTTACTATGCTATTGTAGCATACCATGATTATAAGATCTGGTAGATGGATGTCAAAACCGCATTTCTGAATGGAAACTTGCTCGAGGATGTGTACATGACACAGCCTGAGGGTTTTGTAGATCCACAGCATACTGGAAAAGTATGCAAGATGCATAGGTCCATTTATGGGTTGAAGCAAGCTTCTCGGAGTTGGAATCTTCGATTCGATAATGCGATCAAACAGTTTGGTTTCATCAAGAATGAAGATGAACCTTGTGTCTATAAGAGGGTTAATGGAAACACAATTGTCTTCCTTGTATTGTATGTGGATGACATACTACTCATTGGGAATGACATCCCTTCGCTACAGTCTATGAAGACTTGGCTGGGGACGTGCTTCTCAATGAAGGACTTATGTGAAGCAGTCTGTATTCTAGGCATCAAGATCTATAGAGATAGATCTAAGACATTGCTTGGCCTAAGTCATAGTACATATATTGACACGGTATTACTACAATTTGCCATGCAAAATTCCAAGAAGGGATTTCTACCAATGTCACATGGTGTGAGTCTTTCGAAGACTCAAAGTCCCTCTTCTAGAGAGGAGAGAGACCGCATGGATAAGATCCCTTATGCATCGGGCATAGGATCTATCATGTACGCCATGCTATGTACTCTTCCTAATGTCTCGTATGCTTTGAGCATGACAAGTAGATACTCACTGATCCGTGTGAGCATCATCGATAGTAAGAATATTCTTAAGTACTTGAGAAGGACTAAAGAATATTTCTTGATATTTGAAGTCGATGAGGAGCTAGCTGTAAAGGGTTACAGCGATGTCAGCTTCCAAACTGACCAGGATGATTATAGATCAAAGTCACGGTTCGTGTTTTGCTTGAATGGTGGCACTGTGAGCTGGAAGAGTTCGAAGCATGACACAGTTGCTGATTCTATAACAGAGGCAGCAAAGGAGGCAGTTTGGATCCGTAAGTTCATTACTGAGCTTAGGGTAGTTCCTAGCATAGCAGATCCCATAGAGCTCTATTGTGACAACAATGGAGCGATTGCGCAGGCTAAGGAACCTCGCTCACACCAGCAGACCAAACACATACTACGGTGCTTCCATCTCATTCGAGAGATTATCAATAGAGGAGATGTGAAGATTTGCAGAGTACCCACAGAGGCTAACATTGCAGATCCCTTGACCAAGGCTTTGGCACAGAAAAAGCATGATGGTCACACTAGGTCATTGGGCATTAGATACTACGGTGATTGGCACTAGTGCTAGTGGGAGATTGTTAGTAAAAGCCCTAGAGCCAATCATGTGATGATTGTTGTATGGACTTTATTGTATCATATTCCTATTTATAAAGGCATGGTTTGTTAGTGAAAGCCCTAGAGCCAATCATATGATGATTGTTGTATGGACTTTATTGTATCATATTCCTATTTATAAAGGCATGGTTATTATATTTACTTGTATTGGTGCCAAATAACTAAATATAATAATGTGCTTGAGTAGTAGGTTCTTATCTATATCAATCGATTGGTTGAATCGATAATGAGATGATATAGAGAACACTACTCTTAATCATTCCTAGTCGAGTATTAACATTCAGGGACAATGTTAATGCATAGAGACTAGCATGTAGGTCAACAAGATGACTTGATCTCACAAGTCATGGATATGAGATATCAAGTTGACACATGGGTATGCATTGGAGAATGTATACTCAATGACCCGCCATGAGAAAGTATCATGGATCGTTATATGAGTGTCATATACTTTCTCATGTGGCTATTAGTATGACTATTAGTCCTTAGACCTGAAGTCACCATGGTTCCCTACATAAGGAGTTGCATACTTTGGCTTCGTCAAACGTCACCCGTAAATGGGTGGACTATAAAGGCGATTACTGGGTATGTAACAAATTATGCGGAGGGATGTGAGTGATGTAGATGGGATCTATCCCTCCTATATGATGGGGGTGACATCGATATTCTTGATAGAGTGAGACCACGAAGTGCATGGCCATGCCCAAATGAGTCAATATGAGATATTGAGCTCATTTGATTAGAGTGAGTCTACTTGGAGTTCAAGATTTAGATTGTACCGAGGATGACACGGTCTATGCCTCGATTGGTCAATTTAGATGTCAAGGATAGAGGGACATTGTCACATATTGTGAGAGTCACAATTAGTAGTCACAAAGGTGATGTTGGAGCTCAACATTCTTGTAACTTGGGTAGCAATGATGTGTTGCTAGATACCGCTCATTGCTTATGTTCCTAAATCGGTTTAGGACATTGCCAAACGCTACAAGAACCTATAGGGTCACACACATAAGAGCAATTAGATGGAGATTAGGTTCATATGATGAACCATGAGGATTAGGTTCATGGGATGAACCAAATTGGATTAAGAGTAATCCAAATTAGACTAATTGAGTTAGACTCAAGTTGATTCAAGTGTTGAATGAGTCTAATTTATATTTGATTCATCAAATCAATTTAAATTAATGAATAGAGATTCATTAAATTAAATTGACTTGAGTCAAGTGGTTAGATTTGATCAACCATGGGAGATTATTGGTCAAGTTTGACTTGACTTGAGAGGGAAGATGAAAGGTCAAGTTTGACTTGACCAAATGTCATGTCATGATGATGACTTGGCATGGCCGACCAATGATGATGCTCCACATCATCATTGACTTTGTCAATTGGTGCCACATCATGAGGGAGACCAAGGGTCATGGGAGTTACATGCATGCATGTAACCTCCTCTCCATGAAGTGGCCAACCACTTATTCCATTAGATGGAATTGATTTTGTGAGTTACACAACTTCATCTTCTTCCTTGGAACACCCTCTCAACCTCTCCCAACCTCCTTGGCCGAAATTCCTAAAGGGTGCTAGCACACTCTAAGGTATTTTTCTCCACCTATTGCTTGTGTGGATACCAATAGAGGAGTGTGCACTTGACACTCTCGAGTTCCGGCGAACCTTTTGGACGAGCGGGATTTGCGAAGGGCATCGCATCGAGGGTAACTTCTTATCATGTAGATCTAGAGTAGATCTAAAGGTATTAAACACATACATGTTAGTTTTATATTTTATACTTCGCACGGATCCGTGGCCGGGGCTTCCGAGGTTTCCGCAACGCAAAAAGCAGTTTTTGTGGCTCGGAGAAACCCAACATGGTTATTATATTTACTTGTATTAGTGCCAAATAACTAAGTATAATAATGTCCTTGAGTAGAAGGTTCTTATCTATATCAATCGATTGGTTGAATCAATAATGAGATGATATAGAGAACACTACTCTAAATCATTCCTTGTCAAGTATTAACATTTAGGGACAATGTTAATGCATAGAGACTAGCATGTAGGTTAACTCGATGACTTGATCTCACAAGTCATGGATATGAGATATCAAGTTGACACATGGGTATGCATTGGAGAATGTATACTGGATGACCCGCCATGAGAAAGTATCATGGATCGTTATATGAGTGTCATATACTCTCTCATGTGACTATTAGTATGACTATTAGTCCTTGAACCTGAAGTCACCATGGTTCCCTACATAAGGAGTTGCATACTTTGGCTTCATCAAACGTCACCCGTAAATGGGTGGACTATAAAGGCGATTACTGGGTATGTAACAAATTATGAGGAGGGATGTGAGTGATGTAGATGGGATCTATCCCTCCTATATGACAGGAGTGACATCGTTATTCTTGATAGAGTAAGACCACTAAGTGCATGGCCATGCCCAAATGAGTCAATATGAGATATTGAGCTTATTTGATTAGAGTGAGTCAACTTGGAGTTCAAGATATAGATTGTACCGAGGATGACACGGTCTATGCCTCAATTGGTCAATCTAGATGTCAAGGATAGAGGGACAATGTCACATATTATGAGAGTCATAATTAGTAGTCACAAAGGTGATGTTGGATCTCAACATTCTTGTAACTTGGGTAGCAATGATGTGTTGCTAGATACCGCTCATTGCTTATGTTCCTAAATCGGTTTACGAGCATTGCCAACATTACAAGAACCTATAAGGTCACACACAAAGGGCAATTAGATGGAGATTAGGTTCATATGATTAACCATGAGGATTAGGTTCATGGGATGAACCAAATTGGATTAAGAGTAATCCAAATTAGACTAATTGAGTTAGACTCAATTTGATTCAAGTGTTGAATGAGTCTAATTTAGATTTGATTCATTGAGTAAATTTAAAATAATGAATAGAGATTCATTAAATCAAATTGACTTGAATCAAGTGGTTAGATTTGATCAACCATGGGAGATAAGAGGTCATGTTTGACTTGACTTGAGAGGGAAGATGAATGGTCAATTTTGACTTGACCAATTGCCATGTCATGGTGACTTGGCATGGGGGCCGACCATGTCAGTAATATATGAGAGATGTCCTAAGGCAATCGCCTTATGTATGAACCATTTATATGATAAATGAAGATTCACTATTTGAGTATACATGTTTAATGTATTTGATTGGATCTTAAACTCATTTACTGAATGTCCACGATACGATTCACAGCATGAGAGAATTTGTGATTGGATCACAACTAGTGAGTATCTCTACATGTGAAATTGTGATGTATCGGAATTATCCCTAGTCGATGAATTGATAGATTTGGACACCATCAATTCTGTCGAGACTAGCACGAGGTATACTCCTTGGTGTATCCAAGCAGCTGATTCTCACTGGCTGGAGACATTGTGATGTCCGGAGTTAATCGTGGATGCTAGTTATGGTAACTAGTTCATTGGAGTGACCAGCCGTAAGACTTCATATGGTTCTCTGCATATATAGATATGTCAATGAAGTTCTTACTGTGGCTTAAGTGCGATGTTCCTTTGACTTTCGGTATTCAAGTCATCTTGATCATGGAGACTTATGCTTTGACATCTTAAGCAAACATCTCCGAGGAGATGTGGACCCGGGATGATTGGGTATAAGTCGAAGTGATCGAAGGTGTTTGAATAGCCTATAAAGGATTCACCACTCCTTGCGAGGAGATGTATACCCATGGCCTCTCGCCGGATTGTTACTAAAGTCTTTGGCCAAAGCATTACATGTTTAGAGTAAAGTACTCTTCGATACATGTGGAGTAACTAGAATCCGTAGGACGAGGAAATGATACTTGGGCTAGGTGTGACGTAGTCAGCCTAGTGGGGACTGACACAATAGACCATGTCCTGAACCAAGTGGGTATAAGATGAGTGAAGGAATGGGGCACGATTCATTCGAGCCATCAAGGGTTTCGTAAATAGTTCGATCAACCGCTGATCTTTTTTGCTAATCGGGGATCATGATGTACTACTAGGTGCCACTATGATCGCTCTATAATTAATGGTTAATTATAGACGGCCAACATAAACCGAGAACCTATTTGGTCACACGACAACGAGTGTAATCCAAAGGATTTAAAACGAGCTTGAGAATGGGATTCTCGCATCGAGAGAAACTATGTTTGGTCGACCAAACATAAAGCGAGCATGAAATTGTTTCACCGCAATGGAAGCGTGGATGGGCCGTGGTCTTATGAAGACATAATGGATGGACCAAAATGGTTTGGTTCTAATCCAATGGATGAGAATAAACCAAAGGGTTTGGTTTATTTTAAACGAATGAACCAAAAGTTGGTTCGTTCGCTTTAACTTAAAATAAACCATCATGGTTTGGTTTATTTTAACTTATCTTAATGGAGCGGTTAACGGGCTTTATGGATATGATCCATTAACCATTAAGAGAATTAGTTCTCTATAAAAGAGGGCTTAAGGGATTGTTAAACCCTAATCCAAACCCTACCAGGCCGCCACCTCCCTCCTTGGAGTTTCGCGCCTAACCCTAAGCTTGCCGCCGCCAGCCTTTGTGCCGCTGCCAACCCTTGCCGCCCCAAGCTCAGCCGTGAACCTCCGACCTCCGTGATCTCCTATAGGTTTGGCATCAAGGTGAGCTTTTCTTCCTTTTTGGCCGGGCGCCTATTCTCCACCAAGCTGTCCAGTTTTCTGACAGCTTCTTCTCCTCTCGCCGGAGCTCGCTTGGACGACGGTTAGTGCCCGACAGCGGATAACTTACCGGGATTTGATCTCCGTAATCCTCTGAGGTGGAGGACGGCGATTCGCCAAACGGTTGACGAATACCTCTCCGGAGAAGCGAAGTTTTGAGAACTCGCTTTAGGATCCGAATTTGGATTCGGATCGTGATCATCTTCGATCACGCCGCCTTCAACACGAGGCTAGTAACCCGCACGTAAGACGGCTCGTGACTTAGCGGTCATCCCGAGGAGCTCGGCGTGATACGGATAGAGACGATTCTACGAGGATCGCTCCGCTGATGCCGTTTCGCTACACGCCATACGAAAGGTATAACGTAGTTTAATTTCCTTTATTGCAAATTTTAATTTACGGTTATGTCTACACTTGTTGTAATAGCATGCGTGTTGTGTGTGTTGTAATAAATATAGATTTATTATTTTTAATTGCTTCACTGTGCTCATGTTTACGTAAACATGATCGAACACACACACGCCAGCGCGAAAACCCAACAAAGGGTATCAGAGCCTGTGTTGTGTTTCACATAATCGTAAATGGTTTTATGCGATAGTCATAATGTTATTTCTGGAAATTTTCTAATTTTGGAAATTTAGAAGTATTTATGGAAATTTTTCAATTTTGGAAAGTCTAGAAGTATTTATGGAAATCTTCCACTTTTGAAAAGTTGGAAGTATTTATGGAAATTGATATTTTTCATAAATAAAATATTTGATTAGATTCTGGAAATTTGTTTCCTAATTTAATCATGATTTGATTTGGGAAATCAAATCTTAAAATATTTTATTTCCATAAGTAGTTTTAATGATTTAGGAAATTGGTTTCCTAAATAGATTTTCCTTAATCAAATAATTCCATGAATAAAATATGTGATTAGATTTGGAAATTTGGTTCCTAATTTAATTATGATTTGATTTGGAGAATCAAATCTTAAACATATTTTATTTCCATAAATAGTTATGACATATAAGGAAATTATATACATGACATAATTGTATGCCATGTAATTGCATTAGATGCATAACATTATGCCATGCGTGTCGTGACATGTAGATGTATGCCATGTATGCCATGCCATGTAGATAATAGTTATTTGCATGCAAAGAGGATGAGACATAAAACCCTTAATCAATATTAAAGCCTACACCTTCCATTAATATGGTTAGAACCGTAGTTCTGCTTTCTTGTTTGGGTTGTTGGACTTTCCAAGCCCTACTAACCAATATGTTCAAACCATGGAATAGTTTAATACTAATATGGTAAGAGTCAGAGGTCAATCGTTAGCTTTGGTTGTTGGACTCTCTCCAAGCTGGGCAGAGGTCAATCGTTAGCTTTGGTTGTTGGACTCTCTCCAAGCTGGGCTAATTGGTTGAATGCGCTCTAACCATATTAAAACTATTTCCCGATTAATGGGTTGGCTTTAACCTGGAGCATCGATTTGTTGGACTCTCTCCAAGGTCGATGTAAAGGGAGGTGAAGTTGGGTGCTATGCATATGATGCATACTTGTTAATGTGTTAACAACCCGATGTATGTGTGAACATTCAATTAGTTGATAGCACATTGTGATAGTTGCATATACGTGATATGCAATCGATAGTTGATACCTACCATCGTAGTAAGAATGGCTTGTTGGACTCTCTCCAAGGTTGTCTATAACTATGATGGATATCAGCCCATTAGGAGATGGACCTCTGATCTCCCGAAGTGATTTTGGGGTTTTTGAAATTCGAAAAAATGAATGGGATTTATAAATGTATATTGATGCATTTTAAAATCATCTTTCTCATATATGCTCATTTTGTATTTCTAAGATTGATCATGATGTCTTTGAATTGCGTTCCATTTTGGATTGAATAAATTAGTGGGCGAAGCTTCATGGGACTGCTTAGAAGCTTGAGAATTGTTCTCAAGGTTGAAAAGCTTGCAAATGTCCTCGAAGCGCCTCTTCACTTCGTCCTAGTGACGATGCAACTCTGGACCAATTGTTGGCCTATCAGAAACATGTGAGTGATTTTGAATAAATGAGTTGCATCATGCTAGCCACGATGGAACCCAAGCTACGAAGGTAGCATGAGCATATGGATGCTCATATCGTAGTCCTTCATCTTTGTGAGTTGGTTGATGAGCAAGTGAGATTCGAAAGGTTTGAAGTCTCAAAGCTCCTCTTCACCTCTGAGATGCTAGAAGGTTCATCGTGGTCTTGCTCAATATCTTTGAGAGGCGTGGAGTCTTCTGAGAAGCATGAGCAGGGGACGGTGCTGTTAGTTGATTCCTCGAAGAAAGGTTCTAAGAGGAAGTCAAAGGAACAACAGAAGGGAAAGAAGAGAAAGGCTAAGACTGTAGAACTAGCACAAAAGGAAACTTGCCATCATTATGGCAAGGAGAGCCATTTGTTAAGAAAGTGCAAGATTTATCTTGAGTCCATGAAGAAGGATAAGACATCGGATGCCCCATCTTCTTCAGAAATCTTCCTTATTGATTGTCATTCTATTTCCTCAGACACTTGGGGATTTGATCTTTGGGTGTGCTCACATATATGTAATGACATACATGGGCTAAGGAATAGAAGAAGACTTCGAGGAGAGTCAAATTTACGTGTTGGGAATGGAGCAAGCGGTTCTTTGCACTCGCCATCGGAGCGTATTTGTTGGAACTCTCTGTAGGACTTGTCTTAGAACTGGACAATTGCTTTTATGTTCCTTCGTTGATAAAGAACATCATTTCTATTTCTTGTTTAAATAGAAATGGGTACCATTTGACTTTTAGTAACAATTGTTGTTACATAACTTTGAATGGAGTTCTTTATGGAACTGGAACTTTAAGCAATGGTGTTTATCGTTGGGCGTATCGGATGATATTTTCAATATCGAAGCGAGCAACAAGCGTGCTCGAAAAGATAATCAATTAGACTCCTACATGTGGTATTGTCGTCTTGGCCATGTAAGCAAGAAACGCATGTCCGAATTACACCGATGTGGAATTCTGGAATCGTTTGAATTGGATTCATACGATACATGTGAATCATGCTTAAAAGGCAAGATGACTAAGTTACCTTTTACTGGAAAAGGTGAACGAGTGGGAGAGTTACTAGGTCTAATACATACTGATGTATGTGGACCTATGTCAACTCAAGCATTAGGAGGCTATAACTACTTCATTACCTTCACCGATGATCACTCACGGTTTGGGTATGTGTTCTTGATGAAACACAAGTCTGAAGCCTTTGAAAGGTTCAAAGAATTCAGAAATGAAGTAGAGAAACAACATGACAAAAGTATTAAAATACTTCGATCGGATCGAGGTGGTGAATACTTAAGTCAAGAGTTTCTTGATTATCTAAGAGACAATGGCATATTGTCTCAATGGACTCCGCCCTATACACCACAGCATAATGGTGTATCTGAGAGGCGTAACAGGACCTTGTTGGACATGGTCAGGTCAATGATGAATCATGCGACTCTTCCCAAGTCCTTTTGGGGCTATGCACTTCAGACAGCTGTTTACTTGTTAAACAGAATGCCTACCAAGGTAGTCTCAACTACTCCATATGAGATATGGAATAGTAAGAAACCTCATGTATCTTACTTGAAGATATGGGGTTGTCCTGCTTATGTGAAGCGGACTGTATCAGACAAATTGGATGCTAAGTCTGATAAATGTCTATTTATTGGATACCCTAAGGAAACAAGGGGTTACCAATTCTATCATCCTGTGGAACAAAAGGTGTTTGTTTCAAGGCATGCTGTGTTTCTAGAAAAAGAGTTTCTCTTGCAAGAAAACAGTGGGAGTGTCGTCGAGCTTGAGGAGGCTCGAGAGACTCAAATAGACATTAATGAGATACCTGGTGAAGCACAACAGCCGACAACTCATAGTGATGAGCAATCGACTGGACCTATTGTAACACCACATCTTCGTAGATCTGGTAGAACACGCAATATTCCTGAGAGATATGGATTTCTCGTAAGTGAATCGAACGACGTGTTACTCATTGATGATGAGGAGCCTACCAGTTATGAATAAGTGCTGACAAGTTCAGAAAGGGATAAGTGGCTTGGTGCCATGAAGTCGGAAATGGATTCCATGTACGAAAACCAAGTTTGGAACTTGGTTGACCCACCTGAAGGCATAAAGCCTATAGGGTGCAAGTGGGTTTTCAAGAAGAAAACCGACATGGATGGTAATGTGATTACCTATAAGGCTAGATTGGTGGCGAAAGGATATCGTCAAAAACAAGGTGTTGATTATGACGAAACCTATTCGCCTGTAGCTATGCTTAAATCCATTCGGATGCTCCTGGCCATAGCAGCTCATTATGATTATGAGATATGGCAGATGGATGTGAAAATAGCTTTCCTTAATGGAAACTTGCTCGAGGACGTGTATATGATACAGCCTGAGGGTTTCACATCGGTTGATAAAACCAAGGTATGCAAGTTGCGGCGGTCCATTTATGGATTGAAGCAAGCATCCGAGAGTGGAATATCCGTTTTGATGAGACGATCAAAAGTTTGATTTCTCACAAAATCGAGCAAACCTTGTGTGTACAAGAAGGTTAGTGGGAGTGCGATCGTGTTCCTAGTATTGTATGTCGATGACATATTACTTATAGGAAACGATGTGTCAATCTTCTGATCGATTAAGGTTTGGTTATCCAAGACATTCTCCATGAAAGACACAGGAGAAGCAACCTACATCCTTGGGATTAAGATCTATAGAGATAGATCGAAACGGTTGCTTGGTCTTTCGCAGTCTACATATATAGACCGAGTGCTAAAGAGGTTTAGCATGTCGGAATCCAAGAAAGGTTATCAGCCCATCAGGCATGGGGTACACCTTTCGAAGTCTATGTGTCCGCGCACAGAAAACGAGAGGATTTGCATGAGTAAGATTCCCTATGCATCCGCAATAGGATCTATCATGTATGCTATGTTATGTACGAGGCCCGATGTATCGTATGCTCACGAGTGTCACGGCGGATGCATCGATCGAGGAATGGATCATTGGGTGGTATTAAGGCGATCCTTAAGTACTTGAGAAGAACTAAGGATGTGTTCTAATATATGGAGAAGGGTACATGCATGGTGATCGTGGGTATCACGGATGCGACTCGAAGACAAGGATGATTCCATGTCTTTATGCAGGTATGTATTCACCTAGAATGGAGCGCAATAAGTTGGAAAGGTTCCAAGCTTGACACTATAGCGGATTCGCCACTAAGGCGAGAATACGTTGCGACTTTAGGCGACAAAGGAAGCGGTTTGGATCAAGTAGTTCATCTATGAACTTGATGTGGTCTCATCAATGATCCAAACATGTGCTTCACCGCTATCATCTTATCAGAGAGATCATAAGTAGGAACGAAATACAAATCGAGAAAATTCCCACTGAAAGGAACTTAGCGGATCCTTTGACTAAAGCATTACCTCAAAGTAAGTTTGAGGGTCATGTTGGTGCTTATGGTATTGGATACCGTAGCGATTGGCATTAGGCCAAGTGGGAGTCAGTTAGTAATATATGAGAGATGTCCTAAGGCAATCGCCTTATGTATGAACCATTTATATGAAAAATGAAGATTCACTATTTGAGTATACATGTTTAATGTATTTGATTGGATCTTAAACTCATTTACTGAATGTCCACGATACGATTCACAGCATGAGAGAATTTGTGATTGGATCACAACTAGTGAGTATCTCTACATGTGTAATTGTGATGTATCGGAATTATCCTAGTCGATGAATTGATGGATTTGGACACCATCATTCAGAGACTAGCACGAGGTATACTCCTTGGTGTATCCAAGCGGTGATTCTCCTTTGGTGGAGACATTGTGATGTCGGAGTTAATCGTGGATGCTAGTTATGGTAACTAGTTCATTGGAGTGACCAGTAGTAAGACTTCATATGGTTCTCTGCATATATAGATATGTCAATGAAGTTCTTCTTGTGGCTTAAGTGCGATGTTCCTTTGACTTGCGGTATTCAAGTCATCTTGATCATGGAGACTTATGCTTTGACATCTTAAGCAAACATCTCAGGAGATGTGGACCCGGGATGATTGGGTATAAGTCAGTGATCGAAGGTGTTTGAATAGCCTATAAAGGATTCACCACTCCTTGCGAGGAGATGTATACCCATGGCCTCTCGTCGGATTGTTACTAAAGTCTTTGGCCAAAGCATTACATGTTTAGAGTAAAGTACTCTTGATACATGTGGAGTAACTAGAATCAAGTGGGGACGAGAAATGATACTTGGGCTAGGTGTGGCGTAGTCGGCCTAGTGGGGTGACACAATAGACCATGTCCTGAACCAAGTGGGTATAAGATGAGTGAAGGGAATGGGGCACGATTCATTCGAGCCTTGAAGGGTTTGAAATAGTTCGGATCAACCGTTGATCTTTTGGTTAATTGGGGATCATGATGTACTACTAGGTGCCACTCATGATCGTTCTATAATTAATGGTTAATTATAGGCGGCCAACATAAACCGAGAACCTATTTGGTCACACGCCTTGCACGAGTGTAATCCAAAGGATTTAAAATGAGCTTGAGAATGGGATTCTCGGACCGAGAGAAACTATGTTTGGTTGGACCAAACATAAGCGAGCATGAAATTGTTTGATGCGCAATGGGCGTGGATGGGCGTGTCTTATGAAGACATAATGGATGGACCAAAATGGTTTGGTTCTAATCCAATGGATAAGAATAAACCAAAGGGTTTGGTTTATTTTAAGCGAATGAACCAAAAGTTGGTTCGGTTCGTTTTAACTTAAAATAAACCATCATGGTTTGGTTTATTTTAACTTATCTTAATGGAGCGGGTTAACGGGCTTTATGGATATGATCCATTAACCATTAAGAGAATTAGTTCTCTATAAAAGTGGGCTTAAGGGATTGTTAAACCCTAACTAATCCAAACCCTAACCCCCCCCTTGAGTTGCCGCCCACTCCTTGGAGGAGTTAATCGGCGCCAACCCTAAAGCTGCCGCCGCCCAGCTTTGTGCCGCCGTCCAAGACCCTTGCCGGCGTCCAAGCTCCAGCCGGTGAACCTCCGGCGACCCTCCGGTGATCTCCTATAGGTTCGGCATCAAGGTGAGCTTTTTCTCTCCATGTTTTGGCCGGCGCCTACTCCTCCACCAAGCTGTCCAGTTTTCTGGACAGCTTCTTCTCCTCTCGTCGGAGCGTCGTTTGGACGACGGTTAGTGCTCCGACAGCGGATAACTTACCGGGGATTTAATCTCCGGTAATCCTCTGAGGTGGGGGATGAAGGATTCATCAAACGGTTGACGAATACCTCTCCGGAGAAGCGAGTTTTGAGAACTCGTTTTAGGATCCGAATTTGGATTCGGATCGTGATCATCTCTCGATCACGTTGTCTTCAACACGAGGCTAGTAACCCGTACGAAGACGAAGCTCGTGGCTTAGTGAAGTCATCCCGAGGAGCTCGGCGTGGATACGGATAGAGACGATTCTTACGAGGATCGTTCCGGTTGATGTCGTTCCCGCTACACGTCATACGAAAGGTATAACGTAGTTTAATTTCCTTTTATTGCAAATTTTAATTTACGGTTATGTCTACACTTGTTGTAATAGCATGCGTGTGTTGTGTGTGTTGTAATAAATATAGATGTATTATTTTTAATTGCTTCCGCTGTGCTCATGTTTACGAAACATGATCGAACACACACACGCCGCGGTGCCGGAAACCCAACAGACCAATGATGGCGTTCCACATCATCATGGACTTATCATGGGGTGCCACCTCATGAGGGAGACCAAGAGCCATTGGCTCTTGGAGTTGCATGCATGCATGTACTGTACCCCCCAAATTGAAGTGGTCGGCCACTTTTGAGTTTGCATTAGTGTGTGAAGTTATTTTGTGTGTAACTTTATCATCTTCTTCCTTGGTTCTTCCCTCAAGCTCTCTCCCAATCCTCCTTGGCCGAAACTTTCATGAGTGCTAGGATACTCTAGGTTGATTTTCTCCACCTATTGCTTGTGTGGATACCAATAGAGGAGTGTACACTTGACACTCTTGAGTTTCGACAAGCCATTTGGACGAGCAGGATAAGCGAAGGGCGTCGCATCAAGGGTAATGCTCTTCTCATGTAGATCTAAGGTAGATCTAAGGTTTTAAACATGTACATGTAATTTTTTTTATACTTCGCACGGATCTGTGGCCAGGCTTCCGAGGTTTTCGCAACGCAAAAAGCGGTTTTTGTGGCTCAGAAAGTCCAACAATAGGCTCTACTTGTAGTGGAGTATCCTAAGAAGATTTCGGTAGATGTTTTGAAGGTGAACTTTCCTAGGTAATCCTTAGTGTTCAGAATATGTACCTTACATCCAAATTCCCTAAAGTACTTGATGTTAGGTACTTTGTCATGATAGATTTCGTATGAGGTCTTAAGGTGCCTCTTTACCAAAAGGATCCTATTTTGGACATAGCAAGTCATACTAACGGCTTCTGTCCAAAACTTGTCGTGTAGGTTATACTCGTTTAGCATTGTCCTAGCGGCTTCTTGTAGAGTTCTATTTTTACGTTCGACTAGACCATTTTGTTTTGGGGTTCTAGGACACGAGAATTCATAGTGATATCCGTTTAGGTTACATAAATCTATAAACCTGTGGTTTTCAAATTCACCACCATGATCGCTCCTAAGTCTTTTAATTTTAAGATTCTTTTGATTTTCGATTAGTTTAAACAAGTTGATGAGTTGATCTAGGGTATCACTTTTATGTTTGATGAACCTAACCCAAGTAAACCTAGAATAGTCGTCAATTATGACTAAGCAGAATTGACTACCATTAAGTGACTTAGCTCCATGTGAATCGAATGGATCCATATGTAGGAGCTCAAGAACACTTTTGGTTCGTTCTTGATTAGTTAGTTGATGTTGTGTCCTAGATTGTTTACCTTGTTGACAAGCATTACAAATTTTATTGTGTAAGTTGTTAAGGTTAGGCAAACCTCTGACTAAGCCACTCTGACTCATCTTGTGGATGAGTCTTGGGTGCAAGTGACTGAGTCGTCAGTGTCACAGCCAAGATTCCTCTTGCTGTGTCATAAGATACTTGGTTGAGTTAGGTAGATTAATAGTATAGATGTTGTTATTCCTAGTTCCTTTAAGGATTGTTTTAGAGGTTTCATTTGTTTTAATTGCGCATTCATTTTCTAGGAATATGACCTTATAGTTATTATCACACAGTTGACTTACGCTAAGTAAATTATATTCGAAATTTTCAACTAGTAAAACATTTTGAATGATAAAGTTTGAGTTGAGCTCAATATCACCTGATCCGATGATTTTGAGCTTGTCGTTGTTTCCAAAGGCTACCAATCCTTGTCGCTTAAATCGAAGCTTTGAAAACTTAAGTTGATCCCCGATCATGTGTCGGGAGAAACCACTATCCAACATTCATTGATCCTACACGCAAGAGAGTTGGATCGGATATTGGAATTTAAAATTTGGTTGTAAATTATTAGACCTAGATCATCTCACCCATTTCTACATGATCAAACATGTTATCCTTATATGTTCTTGTGAGATGAATTCAATTTTACTTGATTAATTTTAATGAATCGAAACTAGTCAACCTTTCGTTAGATTTGGATTTGACCCTAAGCTCATCAAGTCACCTTTTCAAGATCTTGGCTTCCAGGTCGTGGCGAGGCACAGTGGCCTTCTTTGATCGGAAAAATGATCACTTCCTTAGACAAAGCCAATTTCGAGAAAATAGTAACTTGACTTACTTAAGACCACTTCCTGGTCTAACTAGTCTAGGATACGGCGAGGTAGCTTTAGCTAGTTCCACTCGGTCAAGTGAACCGAACTAGATATTCCTTATCTAGCTTGAGTACCCAAGACTTCACTTTCCTAGCATACTATCATTTCGCCGCGTCTTGGTACTATGTTATCAAGTATTGACGAGTTATAGTCCCTATCTAACCATTCTAAAAAAGAAAAGAAAGAGAAACTAAGCATGCAATTTCTAAGTAATAGCACAAACACATTTTGTACTAGCTCCCCCTGGACCATTTGGTCTTTCCACATAGTGGATTTGGTCCTTGGGAACCCAGTACTGGTTGGATCTTAATTGAGAAATCAAAGTGGTCTTAGGGACCCATGCTTGGACATGTATTCTATTTCGACTTACGATTGACATATACGACTTATTAGTCGTATTTGAACTAAACCCAAGCCCGGCCTTGTTGTACACGGCCCTTTGTGATCTAAGTAAGAGATCAAGTCCCTTGGATCCCAAAGTGAACCTTTCCAATGTGTTCTTAAGATCTTCGACTTGACTTTTCAAAAGTGAGTTCTCAACTTTGAGCTTTTCAACTCAAGTTGAGTCCTTCTCTTGACCTTGACTAGTCGAAGAGGTTAGGGAGACCTTGTGTTTAAGGAGTTTAACCTCCTCGAACAGGGTCTCGACCTTGGACTCGAACTTAGATAACTTCCTAGTTAGAAACTTAATTGCATTGTATAAGGTACTAATGAGAGACCGACTTACCTTGAGAGCTTCTCTTGAACCAGATGCGTATTCGTGGCTTGTCTTGAATAGAGATTCGTAGTCCGACTCATCCTCGGGTTCAGATTCGGACTTCGGCTCTGATTCGGTTGGTTTAGCCATGAAGACGAGGTCATCATCTTCTTCCTCTGATTCCTCTTCCCACGTAGCATTGAGTGCCTTTTTGAACTTAGGTGCTTTGTTTTTAAGCTTCGGGCATTCCGACTTGACATGTCCGAACCTATTGCATTCATAGCACCTAACATTAGAACTAGTTTTAGATTTACCTTCGTTGGGTTGAGTGGCGGGTCATCTTCGGCTCTTGATCATCCTTCGAACTAGGTTGACTAGTTCGGTCTCCATCTTTGGATCGACCTCCGACTCGTACTCGTCTTCTTCTTCCTTCGGGGGTGGCTTACTTGTGGGCTTCTTCTTTTGACCTACAATGAGAGCTATACCTTTCTCGGGTACTAAGTTAGACTGTTCGTGGAGTTCAAATTCTGAAAATAATTCATCTAACCTAATTTTTGATAAGTCCTTAGAGACCTTGTAGGCATCGACCATGGATGCCCACAAGGTAGTCCTAGGAAATGAGTTCAAGACATACCTTATTAGGTTGTGGTTTTCGACCTTTTGTCCGATGGCGTGCAAGTTGTTGACGATGTCTTGTACTCGGGCATGTAGTTGAGTCATGGTCTCATGTTCCTGCATTTTTAAATTATATAATTTATTAAAAATAAGGTCCCATTTGTATACCTTTGTTTCATCGGTTCCTTCGTGCAATTCCACTAATTTTGTCCACAAGTCCTTTGCACTGATGAAGGGGCCGACGCGATTAAGCTTCTCCTTGGACAAGCCACATTGGAGGATTTGAGTCGCCTTGGTGTCGGCTTCAACTTGTCTTTTTGTAGCATTGGTCCATTGATCATAATCCAAAAATTCACCCACTTCATTAGTCGGAAGTGAGAATCCCGTTTGGATTATGATCCACATCTCGATTTGGGTCTTAAGGAAGCACTCCATCCGACCCTTCCAATAACGAAAGTCATCTCTGTTGTAAAATGGAGGTCGAACGGTGCTAAAACCCTCGAGATGGGCCATTGATACAAAAAGAACAAGAAAAATGCAGAAAAAACCTAGCAACGACAAAAACAAGCGGAATATACCAAGACTCGCGTCTTGGATTAGTAGTGTGGGAGAAAATCTAATCGAACGAAAGAGCTTGTAAAAAAATTGAAATAAACAGAAATAAAAATGAAAATAAATCTGTAAAAAAACTAGATTGGTGGTTTCACCAAATCTTAGCACCCCCGGCTCTGATACCAATTGTTTGATCGCTTAGAACGCTAGAGGGGGTGAATAGCACAAAATTCTCTTCATTCATTTGTTTGATATAAAAGGCGAGTAAGAGTAAATGCAGCGGAAAGAAAATAATACTCTTTTTTTTTTACTTGGTTCATAGTCTTCGGCTGCTAGTCTAAGGCCCTAACGGTCCTAGACCATGTACGAAGGGCAAAACACTAAAAACACT
Organism: Wurfbainia villosa; assembly: GCA_025175895.1. Classification (NCBI taxonomy): domain Eukaryota; kingdom Viridiplantae; phylum Streptophyta; class Magnoliopsida; order Zingiberales; family Zingiberaceae; genus Wurfbainia; species Wurfbainia villosa. The sequence continues at coordinate 23,865,386 of CM045990.1, read as the reverse complement.
CCTCGTTAGAGGAAGGAGTAAGCGAATACAATCGATGAAAAAGCTCAAGGTAGAGGGACACTCCCCCTCTCCTTGTTACAATTAAAGCATGATTAAATATGGAATTTAAGACGACAATAAGAAAGAATACTGATGACTATTAAATTAATGAAAGGTAGGCACTTGTCGTCGGAGATGTGGTAGCACTTTGTCGTCGTAAGGTCGTCGTAGAAGAGTATTGTAGCGGAGGCTTTTTGGAGAGATTTTGATGATCGAAATAGGGTGGAGAACCCCTACTTTTATAGCCTTGCAAACCCTAGATGTTCACATCTTCAACCAATGAGAGCAAGCCTCCTATCCCTTCAAAAATGGAGATAAGCTTTGACTCTCCTCGAAGCTGATCCTTGACCAACAATCATTGCTACCCTTACTATGATTGATGTATCACATGATACAAGCCCTCAGTCGACTGATGGCAGGTTTTCTAGCTGTAAAGAAGAGTTAGCTCGAACTAATACAAGCAAATTAAATGGTCATATACCATCCGATCTCGACTTAGACCTTCCATGGGAGGAATTGGTCGGATCCTCGCCTAAGAACGTCCTTGTACAAAGGACACGACCTTCCTTGCGCTCACTCACACGAGCTTACCTCAACATTTACCTTGTAGCTTTTGCTTTCGGTCTTCCACCTGATTACTTCAGCTTCCTCTGAATTCATCCCGGTGTCGCCCGACCACCACGGCTCCCTCCGGGTGTCGCTGACCTTCATCTCTAGCTTTAGCACTTTTCTGCACACTTGATTTAGCTTGTGAGATAACAAAATGAGCTTAACTTTGTATCGTTTGCTATAATCAAAACTCAGGTTCGACTTAGGTGCCTATTGCACCAACAGTCGAGATCACCTGAGACAACTCCTAGAGTAGCAAGCCTTTGTCTCTGATTGATGCTAGCCAACCGGCGGAGATAAGAGAAGAGGAGAGAGGAAAAATAGCTACTAAGAGAAAACCTAAATAAAAACCTTAGCCAAAGATTATAAAGGGATCTATTTATAGATCTCTTGATTAGGTCATTTTATGAGGCTTAAACGGAACATATCTTACTATAATTATCCCATAATTAAAGTAAGAACAACCCAGAAAATTTCTATAAAAGAAAATCTCCAAAATCGACGGAGACACGACATGACCATGTGGATTCACATGGCCTAGCCGTGTGTTTTCACATGGTCATGTGGATTCACATAGTCTGGTCGTGTGTCTTTCTGGGCACTACCCAGACTTTGGCCATTTTTGGCCAGACTAAGCACGACCCGTGCCAGGTTAGACACAACTGTGTGAGGCTCTGTATGGTCCATTTGACTTTGTTTTAGTGTGATATAGTCGTGCTAAGTCCGACAAGGTCATAGGAGGTTTCATAGCCTCCGCTTGCATTCCCCTTGGTCCGTCCAACCAAAAATATCCTCTTTCAATGAGAATCTGATTCTCAGACTTGTTTTACATCTCGAGATCACCCGTAGTGCGTGTGATCCAATAGGTTGCCGATCATGTTGGTCATTCATAATTAACCTCTTAATTATAAATAGATAATGAGTGGTACCTAGAAGTATATCATGACCCCCAATTGACCGAAAGGTCTAAATTGACTCCAGAATATTTACTGAACCCTTCAGTAGCTTCAGTTGTTCGTGTCTTGTTCCTTTCACTCATCCTATACCCACTTGGTTCAGGACATTGTCTATGTGCTCGTCCCCACTTGGTTGACTACATCACACCAAGCCCAAGTTTTTTTCCTTGTCCTGTAGATTCAAGTTACTCCTACATGTTTCCAAAAAGACCATCTTCTTAACATGCTTTCTCTTGCCAGAGACTTCTGAGTAACAATCCTAACAAGAGGCATAGGATATACATCTCCTTTATCAGGAGTGGTGAATCCTCTATAGGCTATTCAAACACCATCGATCACTTTGGCTTATACCCAATTATCCCGGAGTTACACCTACTATGTAAGTGGCTGCGAAGAAGTCAAAGTACAAAGCGTCATGATCAAGGTGACTTGAATACCTCAAGTCTAAGGAAGCTCACACTCAAGCTGCAATGATATCTTCAACGATATATAGAACCATATAAAGTCTCATACCATGTCACTCCAATAAACTAGTTACCATAACTAGCATCCACATGTTTACTCTCAACATCCCTATGCTTCCATTCAATAAGTATCGAATGTTGGATCGATTTGAGCGCTAGGGGGAGTGAATAGCGCTAAGCGATTTTTCGAATTCGTTTCGATAAAACACAAGTGCACAGCGGAAAGTAAGTAAAGACAATTTTGTTTTTACTTGGTTCACAGCGTTCCAGCTGCTAATCCAAGGCCCTAATGGTCTTAGACCATGTACGGAGGGCAAATCACTAAAAACACTCCTCCTCATTAAAGGTAGGAGTAAGCTGTACAAGAAAACAAGAACTCAAGATAGAGGGACACTCCCCCTCTTTTCTTTGCGATTAAAGCTCCAAAAAAAGAAAGATTACAAACTTTGGAATAAAACTTAAAAAGAAACTTTTACCGACAACTTAAGGAATGGTAGATTGAGCTCAAGTTGTCGTCATTTCGGCAGTGCTTCCTCGTCGTAGGATCGTCGGAGTGTCGTAGTGTTTCAAAAGCACTTGGAGAGCTTTTGAATGATGAAAATGGTGTGGAGAACCCCTTCTTTTATAGCCTTGAGAAACCCTAATCGATGAGATGAAGACTTATCTCCAAAAGCCACCTCACCCTAAGATAAGGGGATGAGGTTTTGACTCTCCTCGAAGTTGGAATTTGAACATCAGTCGACTTCTCAACCCTAGCAGTCGACTAATGGAGGCAGCAGTCGACTGCCAACAGTCGACGGTCGACTGTTGCTAGGGTTTCCAGCTGCAATGAAGAGTTAGCTCGAAAATGCAGTTAATATAAGTAAATTTGATGGTCATTTACCATGTGCTCTCGACTTAGGCCTTCCATGGGATGTCTTAGTCAGATCGTCGCCTAAGGACATCTCCATACGGAGGACACGACCTTACTTACGCTCACTCACACGAGCTTACCTCAACCTTTTATTTTTGAAGCTTCGCTTTCGGTCTCCACCTAATTTCTTCAGCTCCCTCCGAAGTCCTCCCAATGTCGCCCGACTACCACGGTTCCCTCCGGGTGTCGCTGACCTTCAGCTTATCTTAGCATTCCTGCATACTTGATTCAGCTCATGAGATAACAATATGAGCTTAACTTTGTGTCTTTTTCTATAATCAAAACTCAGGTTCGACTTAGGTGCCTACTGCACCAACAATCTCTCCCTTTTTGATCTATGGCAAACCCACACAAAGTTAAGGAAATAAATTGAATGTATTAAGTGAATTGATTATCATGAATATGAAATTTGAAAAAGTATTCTTAACTTCTCAAGTTAAGTAGGAGTATGAGTAAGACTCTTTTTCAAGTACTCCCCCTTGACCAAAGGTGAGTACTTAAAAAAGACTTTAACCCTCCCCCTTAATGTGTAATCAAAATTACTTAACATAGGCCAAATAATTTATATGAAGTTTAAGTTAAGTGATCGAAAGTTAACTTTTGATCTCTTAACTTTGGCCTTTTCTTCCCCTTTTTCAATTAAGAAAGTTTAACCATAAAGGTTAAGTTTAAAAGGTTAGGTTTAAAAATTAAGTTAAGTAAGTATTCGGGCCATTAAAAGATACATAATATGTGTATTAAGTTATGTTATAAAAAATTTGATCCCTTAACTTTGGCCTTTTCTCCCCCTTTTGCCATAAATCGAAAAGAGTGAGGGGTTTTGAAAAACATAGTTTTTTGAAATTTGTCAAAAAATAAGTTTTACGTCCAAGCATGTTCCAAATAAATTTTGAAAATATTAGTTTAAACATAAGCTCATCTATTTGGATGTTCAACTCTATTTGACTCGATTGATATGGAATGATCAACAAGTCCTGATTAGAGTTGGTTAATTTAGGTAATTATACTCCGTGGTTAATGTCGATGCACTAAATCTACATCTGGAACCAGGAGTAAGGTCCTAACATCTCACGCCCATCTACGTGGCTAAGTACATAAACACATTAGTCCTATGTGTTGTGAGATGTATTGGCTCCTTAAAACTATAGGTGCATGATTTCTAATGTAAGGCCTAAGCTAGTTCCATTTTGCATGAAAAGTAAATAGAGTATACCAAAAATGTAAGTTTAAGTCCTACTCTATTACGCACATACCTAATTTACGTCTTAGTAGACTAAATTCAGCTTTGGGTAAAGGTTTGTTAAATAGGTCCTCTAGGTTCGACTTGGATTCCACGTATTCGAGTTGTATGGTTCCATTAGCTACATGTTCTCGAATAAAGTGGTGTTTGACCTCTATATGTTTGGTCCTAGAGTGTCATATAGGATTTTTGGTTAAGTTGATTGAGCTAATATTATCTATGTGAGTTTTAATATTGTTGAAGTTTAAGTTAAAGTCTTGGAGAGTGTGCTTCATCCAAAGAAGCTGAGCCACACACTCACCCATTGCGACGTATTCGGCTTCAGTGGTAGATAAGACAACACAGTGTTGCTTCCTACTGCACCAATTCACTAGACTCAAGCAGAGAAGTTGACAGCAACCACTCATGCTCTTTCTATTGAGTTTACTACCGGCATAATCCGAGTCAGAGTAGCCGATTAGTTGGAACACGATAGATCTAGGATACCAAATCCCTACGCTTAGAGTCCCCTTTAGATATCTAAGGATATGCTTAACTAATGTTAGGTGTGACTCTTTGGTACAAGTTTGGAACCTTGTGCACATACTTACTGCGAATAATATATCGGGTCGACTCGCAGTTAAGTAAAGGAGACTCCCTATCGCACTCCTATAGTATTTTAGGTCAATAGGTTTTCCTTCTACATCTTCTCCTATATTAACATTTGTTGCCATGGGTATATTAATGATTTTAGCATTTTGCATTCCGAATCGGTTAATTCCTTAGCGTATTTTTGTTGATGTAAATAGATTCCTTCCTTAGTTTGTTTAATTTGTAATCCTAGAAAGAAATTTAATTCTCCTACTAAGTTCATTTCAAATTCACTTTCCATGAGTGAAATGAACTCGTTTAGTAGGATTGAATTAGTGGTTCCAAATATTATGTCATCTACGTAGATTTGAGCTATAAAAATTTCTTTACCTACGGATTTTATGAAAAGGGTTGGGTCGACTAAGCCTTGGCTAAACCCTTTAGACTTAAGGTATACAGAAAGTCTCTCATACCAAGCTCTAGGAGCTTGTTTTAGTCCATATAAAGCTTTCTTGAGTCTAAAGACATGGTTGGGTTTGTCTAGGCTTTCGAATCCTGGGGGTTGACTAACATACACTTCTTCCTTAATAAGTCCATTCAAAAATGTGGACTTGACATCCATTTGAAATAATTTAAATCCTCGATGTGCAGCGTATGCCAACAACTTTCGGATGGATTCTAATCTAGCTACGGGGGCATAGGTTTCATCGTAATCTAACCCTTCTACTTGACTAAACCCTTTTGCGACCAATCTCGCTTTGTTTCTAACTACTTCACCATTGTCATTAAGTTTGTTTCGGAAGACCCACCGTGTTCCGATAATTGATTTATCTTTAGGTGGTGGTACTAATTCCCAAACTTCGTTCCTAGCAAATTGAGCTAGCACTTCTTGCATTGCAATAATCCAATCGAGATCAAGAAGAGCTTGTTCAATTGACTAAGGTTTCAATATGACACTCAAGTTTGAACCCCTAGGTTAGGATCATCTATCACTTGGTCGATAGGATGATTTGATTGAATTCTAGACTGACTTGGATTAGGATCACCTATCACTTGGTCAATATGATGATTTGTTTGAACCCTAGATTGACTCGAGTTAGGATTAATACTGGACTCAATTTCATGGTCAGATTTGAGTCTGGTATGAGTTGGTTCGTTAGTTGGTTCTACTACAGATTTTGTGGGTTCATGTCCTTCGTCGAATACTACATTAATGGTTTCCTCAATTTTAAGGGTGTCATTATTGTTATATACCCTATAGGCTCTACTCGTAGTTGAGTATCCTAGGAAGATTCCAGTGGAGGTTTTGGTTGTGAACTTTCCTAGGTAGTCCTTAGTGTTTAGGATATGTACCTTACATCCAAATACTCTAAAGTATTTTATGTTAGGTACTTTGTCATGGTAGATTTCGTATGAGGTCTTAAGGTGCCTCTTTACCAATAGGATTCTATTTTGGACATAACAAGTCATACTAACGACTTCTACCCAAAACCTATCGGGTAGATTATATTCGTTCAACATGGTCCTAGTAGCTTCTTGTAGGGTTCTATTTTTCCGCTCGACTAGGCCATTTTGTTGTGGGGTTCTAGGACATGAGAATTCATGGTGGTATCCGTTTAGGTTACAGAAATCTGTGAACCTGTGGTTTTCAAATTCACCACCATGATCGCTTCTAAGTCTTTTAATTTTAAGGTTCTTTTGGTTTTTGATTAATTTAAACAAGTTGATGAGTTGGTCTAAGGTATCACTTTTGTGTTTAAGGAACCTAACCCAGGTAAACCTAGAATAGTCGTCAATTATGACTAAGCAAAATTGACTCCCATTAAGTGACTTGGCTCCATGAGAATCAAATAGATCCATGTGTAGAAGCTCAAGCACACCTTTGGTTCATTCTTGATTAGTTAGTTGATGTTGTGCCCTAGGTTGTTTGCCTTGTTGACAAGCATTACAAATTTTATTGTCTAAGTTGTTAGGTTAGGCAAACCCTTGACTAAGCCACTCTGACTCATCTTGTGAACGAGTCTTGGGTGCGAGTGACCAAGTCATCGGTGCCACAACCAAGATTCCTCTTGTTGTGTCATAAGACACTTGGTTGAGGAGTTGGGTAAGTTAATTGTGTAGATGTTGCTATTCCTAGTTCCTTTAAGTATTGTTTTAGAGGTTTCATTTGTTTTAATTAAGCATTCATTTTCTAAGAATATAACCTTATAGTTGTTATCACACAATTGACTTACACTAAGTAAATTATATTAAAAATCTTTAACTAATAAAACATTGTGAATTGTGAAATTAGAATTTAGCTCAATATCACCTGATCCAATGATTTTGAGCTTGTCGTTGTTTTCGAAAGCTACCGATCCTTGTCGTTTGAATCTAAGATTCAAAAATTTAAGTTGGTCTCCTGTCATATGTTGGGAGCACCCACTGTCCAACATCCATTGATCCTACACACAAGGTAGTTGGTTCGGATATTGGAATTTAAGGTTTGGTTGAAGATTATTGGTCCTAGAGTCATCTCACCCTTTTCTACATGATCAAACACGTTATCCTTATATGTTCCTGTGAGATGACTTCAATTTTACTTGATTAAATTTAATGAATTGAAACTAGTCAACCTTGGGTTAGATTCGGATTTAACCCTAAGCTCGTCAAGTCACCTTTTCAAGAAATTGGCTTCTAGGTCGTGGCGAGGCACAGAGGCCTTCTTTGATCAGAACAATGACCACTTCCTTAGACAAAACCAAGTTCGAGAAAATAATAACTTGATTCACCTAAGATCACCTCCTGGTCTAACTAGTTAAGGATACAGCGAGGTAGCTTCAGCTAGTTCCACTTAGTTGAGTGCACCAAGCTAGATACGTCTTATCTAACTTGGACACACGGGACTTCGCTTCCCTAGCGTACTATCATCTCGCCGCGTCCTAGTACTATGTTGTCAAGAATTAACTAGTTATAGGTCCTATCTAACCATTCTAAAAATAAAAAGAAAAAATACCTAAGCATGCAAAGTCTAATTAATAGCACAAACAAATTTTGTATTAGCTCTCCTTGGACCATTGAATCGGTTTGGTCTTTCCACATAGTGGATTTGGTCTTTGAGAACCCAGTACTTGTTAGATCCTAATTTAGAAATAAAAATGGTCTTAGGGACCCATTCTTGGACATGTTTTTTATTTCAACTTACAATCGGCATATACGACTTGTTAGTCATATTTGAGCTAAACCCAAGCCTGGCCTTGTTGTACACAGCCCTTTGCGATCCAAGTAAAAGGTCAAGTCCCTTGGATCCCAAAGTAAACATTTCCAATGTATGCCTAAGGTCTTCGACTTGACTTTTCAAAAGTGAGTTCTCAACTTTGAGCTTTTCAACTCGAGTTGAGTCCTCCTTTTGAACTTGACTAGTAGAAGAGGTTAGGGAGACCTCATGTTTAGGGAGTTTAACTACCTCAACTAAGGTCTCGACCTTGGACTCAGACTTAGCTAATTTTCTAGTTAATAATTTAATTGCATTATATAATGTGCTAAGTAAAGATCGACTTACCTTAAGTGACCCTTTTGAACCGGATGCGGATCCGTGGCTTGTCTTGAATAGTGACTCATCATCGGATCCGGACTCGGACTCTTCCTCGAATTCGGACTTTTGTTCGGGCTCAGTCGGCTTGGCCATGAAGATGAGGTCATCGTCTTCCTCCTCCGACGATTCTTCCCAAGTAGCGTTAAGCACTTTCTTGGACTTGGGTGCATTGTTCTTGAGTTTCGGACACTCTGACTTGATGTGTCCGAACCTGTTACATTCAAAACATCTAAAATTAGAATTAGATTTAGATTTACCTTGATTGATGGGTCATCTTCGGCTCTTAATCTTCTTTTGAACTAGATTTACTAGTTCAGTTTCCATCTCGGGGTCTACCTCCGACTCATACTCGTCCTCTTCCTTCGGGGTGGTTTGTTTGTGGGCTTCTTCTTCGAACCTGCAAGTAAGGCAATACCTTTCTCGGGAACTGAATTAGATTGTTCATAGAGTTCAAATTCAGAAAATAATTCATCTAGTCTAATTTTTGAAAGGTCCTTAGAAACCTTGTAGGCATCGACCATGGATGCCCACAAGGTAGTCTTAGGGAAAGTATTTAAAGCATACCTTATAAGATCTCGATTTTTGACCTTTTGTCCGATGGCGTGCAGGCTATTGACGATATCTTGAATGCGGGCGTGTAGTTGTGTTTCCGTCTCGTGTTACTGCATCTTAAGATTATATAACTTGTTGAAAAGTAGGTCATGTTTACATACCTTCGCGTAGTCGGTTCCTTCGTGTAGCTCTACGAATTTAGTCCATAGATCTTTCGTGCTAATGAATGGGCTGACTCGATTTAGTTCTTCTTTGGACAGACGACATTGTAAGATTTGGGTTGCCTTGGCATCGGCTTCCACTTGTCTTTTCATGGCATTAGTCCATTGATCGTAATCCAATGATTCACCCACTTCTTTAGTAGGAAGCGTCAATCTGGTTTGGATTATGATCCACATCTCGATTTGGGTCTTTAGGAAGCACTCCATCTGACCCTTCCAGTAACGGAAGTCATCTCCATTGTAAAATGGAGGTCGAATGGTGCTAAACCCTTCGAGATGGGCCATTTAGACAAAAGAAGGAAAATAAGTACCTCGCAAAAACAAAATCAACCAAAATGTACCAAGACTTTCATCTTGGATTAGTAGTGCGGGAGAACGAATTTAAACTAAACAAAAATCTCATAAAACAAAAAGAAAAATCTGTAAGAAATTTGCTAGATTGGCGGTTTCACCAAATCGTAGCATCCCCGGCTCTGATACCAATTGTTGGATCGATTTGAGCGCTAGAGGGAGAGTGAATAGCGCTATGCGATTTTTCGAATTCGTTTCGATAAAACACGAGTGCACAGTGGAAAGTAAGTAAAGATAATTTTGTTTTTACTTGGTTCACAGCCTTCCGGGTGCTAATCCAAGGCCCTAACGGTCCTAGACCATGTATGGAGGGCAAATCACTAAAAACACTCCTCGTTAGAGGTAGGAGTAAGCGAGTACAAGAAAACAAGAACTCAAGATAGAGGGACACTCCCCCTCTTTTCATTACAATTAAAGCTCCGAAAAAAGAAAGATTACAAAATTTGGAATAAAACCTAAAATGGAACTTTTACCGACAACTTAAGGAATGGTAGATTGAGCTCGAGTTGTCGTCATTTCGACAGCGCTCGTCGTCGTAGGATCGTCGGAGTGTCATAGTGGTTCGGAAGCACTTGGAGAGCTTTTGAATGATGAAAACGGTGTGGAGAACTCCTTATTTTATAGCCTTGAGAAACCCTAATCGTTGAGTTGAAGCCTTATCATCAAAAGCCACCTCACCCTAAGATAAGGGGATGAGGTTTTGACTCTCCTCGAAGCTAGAATTTGAACATCAGTCAACTGCTCAACCCTAGCAGTCGACTAATGGAGGCAGCAGTCGACTGCCAACAGCCAGCAGTTGACTGTTGCTAGGGTTTCCACTTACAATGAAGAGTTAACTCGAAAATGTAGTTAATATAAGTAAATTTGATGGTCATTTACCATCTGATCTCGACTTAGACCTTCCATGGGATTTCTTAGTCAGATCGTCGCTTAAGGACATCCCCGTACAGAGGACACGATCTTACTTACGCTCACTCACACGAGCTTACCTAAACCTTTTACCTTTGAAGCTTCACTTCCGATCTCCACCGTATTTCTTCAGCTCCCTCCGAAGTCCTCTCAGTGTCGCCCGACTACCATGGTTCCCTTTGAGTATCGCTGACCTTCAGCTTAGCTTAGCATTCATGCATACTTGATTCAACTCGTGAGATAACAATATGAGCTTAACTTTGTGTCTTTTGCTATAATCAAAACTCAGGTTCGACTTAGGTGTCTACTGCACCAACATCGAATGCTTGGATAAACCAAGGAGCATAACATGTGCTAGTCTCATAGAATTGATGATGTCTAATCTCATCAATTCATCGACTAGGGATAGTTTCAATACTTGCATATTTACACTGTTGGTGCAGAGGCACCAGATAATAAAACCTAGGTTTTGATTATGGCAAAGACCCAAAGTTAAGGTCTTATCGTTATCTCATATGCTTTGTTAAGTGTGTAGAAATGATTAAGCTGAGCTGAAGGTCGATGGCACCCAGAGAATCTTGAGTCGAGAAACCGTGGTGGTCAGGCGATATCTGGAGAACTTCAGATGGAGTCGAACAACCCAGGTGAAGACCAAAAGCTAAGCTACAAGTCACAAAGGACCAGAGGTAAGCTCGAGTGTAAGTAAAGGTGAGGTCGGGACCTCCGTACGGGGATGACTTTAAGTTGCGATCCGACTAAGACTTCCAATGGAAGGTCTAGGTCGTGATCGGTCAGTAAGTAGCTGTCGAATTTATCTTTACTCATGTGTTTTCGAACTAACTCTATGTTACAGTTGAATAACCAAGATGGCAGTCGACTGCTAGCTATTGGCAGTCGACTTTTGTTGGCATCAGTCGACTGATGGAGGTCATCAGTCGACTGCTATTTGAATTGCCCACTTCGATGAAGGTCAAGATAAGAACCCCTTTTCTTGGGGTGGGGTGTCCATTTGGATCAGATCTTGGACTCAACGTTCAGGGGCTTGGAAGCCTATAAAAGAAAGGAGGTTTCACCCCTTTAGGTCATCTCAATTGCTCTCAAAGTGCTCCCACAACGCCAAAATTCTACTCCGCCTTAACGTCGTCGTAACACCGAGGCGAAGCCAAAGATCTCTACTCTACTTTGTCGATAGCTTCATTTGTACTTAATTTTGTACTCAGAGCTTTTATCGTATGAGGTGAGGTAGGCTTGTTGCCTCATCCTCGAGTTTTGGTTTTTGTGTAATCATGTCTCCTACCTCCAACGAGGAGGAGACTCTATAGTGAATTACCCTCCATACGTGGTCTAGGATCACAGGACCTTGGAGTAGCAACGATTAGGTTGTGAACCGAGTAAAAACAAAATTGTGTCATTTACTTTTTTTCGCTGCGTACTTGGTTTTCATACGACGAAAAGATAATTTTACGATCGCTATTCACCCCCCCCTCTAGCGATTCGTTTCGATCCAATAATTGATATTAGAGCGGGGGCGCTACGATTTGGTGCAACCACCAATCTAGCACTTTTTGGCTTCTTTTCGTATTTTTTGATTCGTGAATTATTTTAATCTTTCCTCTTTTTATTTCTCCCGCACTACTAATCCAAGACTTGCAACTTGTGTTTTGTCGTGTTTTTCTTGTGCAAAGTTTTAATCGATGACCCACATTGAGGGGTATAGCACCACCCGACCTCCGTTCTTTAATGGAGATGATTTCCATTATTGGAAAGGTTGGATGGAGTGCTTCTTGAAAACACAAGTTGAGACTTGGATAATAATCCAAACTGGATTTGCTCTACCCACCAATGATCAAGGGGAGCCTTTGGACTTCGACAAGTGGACCAACACAACAAAGAGGCAAGTTGAAACCGATGCAAAAGTGACTAAAATGTTGCATTGTAGTTTGTCCAAGGAGGAGCTCAACCGTGTTGGCCCATTCATAAGCGCGAAGGATCTTTGGAATAAGCTCATCGAGCTTCACAAAGGAACCGTCGATGATAAGGTATGCAAAAGAGATTTACTTTTAAATAAATTGTATAATCTAATGATGCAGGAACACGAGACCACTACACAATTACATGCAAGGATCCAAGATGTTATGAACGACCTCCACTTGATCAGACAAAAAGTCAAGAATCGAGACATAATAAGGTATGCTCTTAATGCTTTTCCTAGGACCACCTTGTGGGCATCCATGGTTGATGCCTATAAGGTATCTAAAGATTTGTCTAGGATTAGATTAGATGAATTCTTTTCTAAATTTGAGTTACATGAACAGACTAACGTGGTCCCGACCAAGAAAGGTGTGGCGTTGCTTTCAGGTCAAAGACGAAGAGCAAAGAGCAAGATACCTCCCGAAGAAGAAGAATCCAAATCGAAAGACGAATCCGAATTGGAATCCGAGGAGGAGATGGAGGCCAAGCTAGTCAATCTAATTCGGAGAATAATCAAAAATAAAAGAGAGAAATTGAAGAACAAAGAACCCCCACAAACCTACACATGCTACGGGTGCAACAAGAAGGCCCATTGCAAGTCAGACTGCCCAAAAATGAAGCCAAAACACAAGCAACCCAAGCAAACTTTTCAAGCAACGTGGGAGGAGGAAGAAGATCAAAATAACGACTTGGCATTTATGGCAAAATCGGTAGAGTCCGAGTTCGAGTCCGAAGCTGACTACAAATCCAACTCTGACTCCGACTCTGAGGACGAATTCGAGACAAGACTCAAAGCAGGGTCAAAAGAAAAGATTAAGGTATGTCGTTCACTAATTGTAAATTTATATCATGCAATTAAGTTGTTAAATAGGAAATTAACTAAGTCTGAGTCTAGAGTTGAGTCGTTGCGTGTAGAGGTCGAAACCCTCAAGCAAAAGGCTACTCTAACCTCTTCAACTAGTCAAGTTCAAGAGGGGAAGCTCAACTCAAGTTGAAAAACTTGAGGAGAATTCTCTCTTGAAAGGATGAGTTCAAGAGCTTAAGGCTAAGTTGGAAAGGTTCTCGTTGGGATCCAAGAATCTTAACTGACTTCTAGGAACCCAACGAGTCGTGTACAACAAAGTCGAACTGAGGTTTAAGTCAAAGACAACGAATCGATCTTACATGTCTATTGTAAATCATAGTCATCAAAGAGTCCAAGCATGGGTCTCCAAAACTTTATTGAATTCACATATAAGGACCAATAAGTATTGGATTCCCCAGGATCAGGTCCACTATGTGGATAGACCATGTTGGTTCAATGGTCCAGGGGGAGCTAGTACTAAAATAGTGTACCCACTTTCTTAGTTAAAGCTTTGCATGCTTAGTTAATCTTTGTTTTAATTTTTAGAATGGCTAGATAGGACAAATAGTTAGTCAACTTTGATAACATAGTATCAAGACGTGGCAAGATGATAGTACGTTAGGGAAATGAAGTCTCGTGTATTCAAGCTAGATAAGGCATATCTAGCTTGGTGCACTTGGCTGAGTTAAACTAGTTGAAGCTACCTCATCGTATCCTAAACTAGTTAGACCAAGAAGTAATCTTAAGTAACTCAAGTAATCAATTTCTTGAATTTGGCTTTATCTAAGGAAGTGGTCGTTGTTCCGATCAAAGAAGGCCTCTGTGCCTCGTCATGACTTGGAAGCCAACTTCTCGAAAAGTTTACTTGACGAGCTAAGGGTTAAATCTAAAACTAACCAAGGTTGATTAGCTTCAAATCACTAAAACATAATCAATAAAACTTGAAATCATCTCACAAAACATATAAGGTGAACATGTTTTGAAACACATTGAATGGTTGAGATGTTAAGGATAATTAAAATGCGAATAATATAACTCTTCAAAATGATTTCAAAACTATACTTACTCTTTTAATCGACATTTAAATGTATAGTTATAATTTTTTGTGCCCGATATTAAATATATAACTCTCTAAGTCAAGTTTATTGCCCCATAAATCTTTTATATCTTATGTATTTGATTAAGGGAGAGAGCAAACTAACCTTCAGAGCTATATTACAAACTCCTAAAGTAACTTTTGAACTTATAATATTTTGGAAATTAAAATTATGTTTCAAAAAATTATTATTCGTAAAACTTGTTTTACAATTGTTGGTGCAGAGGGATATACCTCGAACAAATCTAGCTGATTCTAGATGCATGCTTGGACTCATATTTGATTTCATAATGTTTTAAAACCCCTATTTTATGTATACACCCCTAACTTTTTCTTTTTTGATTTATGGAAAAAGGGGGAGAAGAGCGAAAGTTAAGGTGGAGTAACATAAAGTATCTTTTTCAAAATTCACCTAGGGTTAAGGGGGAGATTTTGAAAAAGCATTTAATTATATTGTTTACTTTGTTTTATGCTTAATGTTCTCATTATCTTTGTGTCAGTTTGTCATTGATCAAAAAGAAGGAGATTGTTAGTGAAGGGGCACCAGATAATCAAACCTAGGTTTTGATTATGGCAAAGACCCAAAGTTAAGGTCTTATCGTTATCTCATATGCTCTGTTAAGTGTGTAGAAATGATTAAATTGAGATGAAGGTCGGCGACACCCAGAGAATCTCGAGTCGAGAAACCGTGGTGGTCGGGTGACACCGGGAGAACTTCGGATAGAGTCGAAGAACCCAGGTGAAGACCGAAAGCTAAGCTATAAGTCATAAAGGACCAGACATAAGCTTGAGTGTGTGTAAAGGTGAGGTCGGGTCCTCCGTACAAGGACGACTTTAGGCGTTGATTTGACTAAGACTTCTAGTAGAAGGTCTAGGTCGAGATCGGACGGTAAGTAGCCGTCGAATTTATCTTTACTCATGTTTTTTCAACTTAACTCTGTGTTACAGTTGAATAACCAAGATGGCAGTCGACTGCTGGCTATTGGCAGTCAACTGCTGCTAGCATCAGTCGACTGATATAGGCCATCAGTCGACTTCTATTCAAATTTCCCACTTCGATGAAGGTCTAGATAAGAACCCCTTTTCTTGGGGTGAGGTGTCCGTTTGGATCAGATCTTGGACTCAATGTTCAGGGGCTTGGAAGGCTATAAAAGAAGGGGGATTTCACTCCTTTAGGTCATCTCAATTGCTCTCAAAGTGCTCCCACAACGCCAAAGTTCTACGCCGCCATAACGCTATGCTTGCTGACGTGAAGCTAAAGATCTCTACTCGATTTCGTTGGTAGCTTCATTTAGTTCTTTCATTTGTACTTAGAGCTTTTATCGTACAAGGTGAGGTAGGCTTGTTTCCTCATCCTCGAGTTTTGGTTTTTGTATAATCGTTGTCTCCTACTTCCAACGAGGAGGAGACTCTATGCATTTGAATTATTGTTTAAATTCCTGCACTATCTTTATGTTTTTGAATACTCTTTTTTGAATGCTTAATTTATATCTTCTTTAATTTCATTACCATCATAGTTTAGTTAGATTAAGGTTTTAATTACTTGCATTGTTTTTCATTTAGTAGGATTAGACTTTTAAATTTCAAACCCCCATTTGAAATGGAAAATTCAAAGCAATAATTAGCAATCCTAAGATTACTATTCTATCGATTACACTCGTTGGAAAATGATCCGGGGCATCCACTATGCTATATTAGTGTAGAGAGGGTTTGGTAATTTATTTCGAATAGTACCACGACACAAACCGTCGTTATCACCACCTCCATCAGCCTCACGCCTATCGGATCCTTTCAAGTTTTTTATGACTTATTCATCCATACGCTAGCCTTCAAGTGCTTCCATCGGCTATTGTCATGTTAACCGGATCTACTTTGCCAAGATACATTTGGACTTATGCTGTCATGACAAACACATGGACTTTACGCCCCCAGGACTACAACTTGGACTTTACTCCCCCAATATCACACCCTTGGACTTCCCAATTGCCAAGTATTCATACTTGGACTTTCACCGCCAAAGTTCACTTAGACTTTACTCCCTAAGACTACACACTTGGACTTATGCCGCCAAGACTATACCTTTGAACTTTTCTTGCCACGCACTCCATGACTTGGACTTTCCATTGCCAAGACCCATGCTTGGACTTTCTAATTGCCAAGTACCCATGACTTGGACTTCTCAAATGCCAAGACCATTCTTGGACTTCCCATGATAATCACATTGTCAATCGTTTTGTCAAACATCAGAATACTACTCGAGTCAAACTCGAGTCTGGTCAATCGTAACCTTGGTCGATTGCACCAACAAGTTTAATATTGGCTCCCCTTTGATCATTGAATCGATATGGTCTATCCACATAGTGAACTTGATCCTTGGGAACCCAATACTTGGTTGAACCTAGTTGTGATGTTAAACTAGTCTTAGGGACCCATTCTTGTATTCTTCTACAATTATGATTGACGAGTGACATAAATGATATATTTATTGATCTAAATGCGAGTCCAGTCTTATTGTACATGGATCTTTGAGTTCCAAGGATTAGGTTAAGACTCCTGGAGCCCAATGTGAACCTTTCCAATGATGTTCTAAGATCTTGAACTTGCCCTTTCAAGAGAGAATTCTCTTCCTCAAGTTTTTTGACTTGAGTTGAGTTTTCCTCTTGAACTTGACTAGTTGAAGAGGTTAGGTTACCCTTGTACTTAAGGATTTTAACCTCCTTAAGTAAAGACTCGACTTTAGACTCAGACTTAGTCAATTTATTATTCAAAAATTGTATAGCATCATGCAAAGTTTTAATTAATGAATGACTCACTTTGATTGACCCTTTTGAACCAGATACGGATCCATGGCTTGACTCAAACTCGTGATCGATTAGGTCGATTCGACTCGACTCAAAGGTTTAATCACTTAGACTCCTGACTTGAGAACCAAGTTGTTGACTTGGTCTTCTTTTTCCTCAAACGATTCCTCCCGTGTTGTGTTGAGTGCTTTCTTGGTTTGTGGTCGCTTATTCTTTAACTCCGGACACTCGGACATAAAGTGTCCCTTCTTGTTTCACTCGTAGCACTTGTAGTTTTGACATGTGCTGAATCTCTTCTCCTTCGTTGGCTTGGTTGGTCACCTTCTACTCTTGATCAACTTTCAAACTAGGGTGACTAGTTCGGTTTACATCTCTTCATCTAGCTCCGATTCAGACTCGTCTTCCTCGGGAGGAGGTTTGCTTTTTCCCTTCTTTCGACCTGTAAATAAGGCAATACTTTTGTCGACCGGAGTCGAATTAGATTGTTCATGTAATTCAAATTTAGAAAACGTTTCATCTAACATAATTTTAGACAAATATCTAGATACCTTATAAGCATCAATCATGGATGCCCAAAAAGTAGTCCTAAGAAAGGCTCTTAGAGCATACCTTATGATGTTACGGTTCTCCACCTTCTGTCCGATGGCATGAATGGCATATAATATGTCTTGTGAAGGGACGAAGCTTCGCTTCCCTCTTCAACTTGGTTACTTGTGCATGGTGATCCCATCGACGTCCCCGGATTAAAAAATTAATCCTTGACGAAGAGGGATTACCCAAGCAACCGATCCATCATCGTGCTTTTCGAATAGAGTGGTCACTTGAACAAACTTATTGTTCAAGTAACCTACCTCTTTTCTTCGATTAGCCGCGGAATAGACGATGTACGGATCGCCAATTTTTGTGTTTGTTTTCGGGGTCCAAGTAAATTAGCCACATATAATACATACAACATGCATAGAATAAGAAAACATACATAAACAAGAATTATACCTCTTGTTTACCTCAAAGTCTTCTATTGTATGTCCTTCCTCCTTTTAGACGTCATGTGGGCGACGATCTTCCAAAAGTCGAAGGCTCCTAGATCACGTTCCTCCCTCCCTTGTTCACTCCGAACAAAGGGAAGAATAAAGCAAAACTCTTTCTCCTATCTAGAACCGACCACCAAGCTCCAAGCTTGATCCTTGTCGCTGGCCAAGGAGAGGAAGAGGAGCGTCAGCCAACCTTGAAGGAAGGGTTGTCACCAGCCAAAGGAGAGGAGGAAAGGGTGCTCCGACCAAGAGAGGAAGAAGAGAGGTTAAACCCTAACCACCTTGCTGCCAGCCCTAGCTCTTGGACAATAGGCGCCGCCCAAAGCAAAAGGAAACAAAACCCTAATGCCTTGCCGCCCAAGCCAAAGAAGCAAAACCCTAATCTCCCAAAAGATGATACACGCCCAAGCCTTGGCCCTCCTTTTATAGAGCTAGGCTTAAGCCTCTTTTTAATCTCCACCATCGGATCTAGAGATTTAAACTCAGCTGTCGGATATAGAGATTTAATCTCCACCGTCGGATCTAGAGATTTAACCTCAACCGTCAGATCTAGAGTTCCATCTTCCACCATCGGATCTAGGCTTCATGAGGGTTTTAATAGGCTACAATAGGGACCATGAGGAGGAGTTGGATCTTGGCCACCCAATGGATCAAGCCCACATAAAGTCCGATCCATTAATGATAATTCATTCCACTAGAGGATTATCATTGATCTACCTCACCAACCCCCATAAATCAATATGGGCTCCATATATTAATTGTACAAATATCTCCCCATATTTAATATCTCGAATGTCCGTCAATTAATCAATTTACTGACAATTAATTAATCAACATCTAACTCCATGAGTGGTACCACTCAACCTTATCATCATGCCTGACCAAGTCCACCTGCAGGGTTTACATGATGAACCTTATGAGCTCCTCAAGGGGACATCATCATCCTAATATATAGGACACAGTTTCCTCCTATAATCAATGGCACACTATGTAAATAATATCATTTTTTAACTTATCGAGCCTATTGATTTACTCTATAAATCTCGCCCATTGGTAAATCAAAGAAATAAATACTAAGGATATGTGCCCATTATTATATCGGGATTAAGAGCATATACACCATAATATCGGAGGTCTGATTCAATTATGTAGTCAGCAATAAATTGAATCACCTGTAAGTCGGTCCTGCTCAATACACACAAAGTGTACTAGTATAATTCTATGGTCTAGAGAAACCAATATCAAATCACACTACAATCATACCAATGGTTTGTCCAAAACCATCTCGGTTGTGAGCCTTTACTTATACTCTACAAGGAACTAATAACATGATCTCCCGTGTGACACTACACACCATGTTATCTACAATATAATATATTAGACAATATGCATAACCATAAATATGCAAACAATGATCATGTGATTCTTATTTCAAAAATAAAGATGTTCATACAAAAGATAGACTTTTCAGTATACATCCCAACAATCTCCCACTTATACTAAAAGACTATGTTGTCTTTATACTGCCATACATCTGATTCCTATTCCCTCCACATGCCTATCAAAAGCTCTCGCTGGAAGGGCCTTAGTGAAAGGATCTGTCAGGTTATCCTTTGATGCAATCTTGGCCACAGCAACTTCTCCTCGTTTTATGATTTCTCGTATCAAGTGGTACTTGCACTCTATGTGTTTACTTGCCTTATGGGATCATGGTTCCTTCGAGTTTGCAACTGCACCACTGTTATCACAATAAATTGTGATATTTCTAGGCAAACCAGGAATTACATCCAAGTCCATCAAGAATTTCCTGAGTCATACAGCTTCTTTGGCCGCTTCATAGGCTGCCACATACTCAGCTTTCATGGTAGAGTCCGCCACGCATTTCTGCTTGACACTCCTCCATAATGGCTCCACCTCCCAAAGTAAACACAAAACCTGAGGTAGACTTACTGTTATCCCTATCTGATTGGAAGTTGGAATCTGTGTAACCCACAGGGAGTAATTGATCTGCCTAGTATACTAGCAAATAATCCCTAGTCCTTCTCAGGTACTTCAATATATGCTTTACCGTAGTCCAATGTCCCTATCCTGAATTACTCTGATATCTACTAACCATGCCAACGGCAAAGCAGATATCCGATAGCATAGGATACATGAGGCTTCCCTCGCCAAGCATAAGGAATCGTTCATCTCCTCTATCCCCTTTGATGTTCTAGGACACATCTCTTTAGATAAAGGTATTCCATGCCTAAAAGGTAGAAAACCTTTCTTGGAGTTCTGCATGCTAAAACAAGCCAAAATGGTGTCTATGTATGAAGCTTGAGATAAGCACAACATCCTTTTCCTGCGATCCCTTATAACCTTGATCCGAAGGATGTGTCCCACTTCTCCCAAGTCCTTCATATCAAATTGTTTGGACAACCATACCCTTACGTCCGATAACACCTTGACATTGTTTCTAATTAACAAAATGTCATCTACATATAGTATAAGAAATACTACTATATTTCCGTCACATCTCTTGTATACACAAGACTCATCCGGACTTTGAATAAATCCATAAGATTAGATTACCTCATCAAAGCGGTTGTTCCAAGATCTCGAAGCTTGCTTCAATTCATAAATGGACCGATTAAGCTTGCACACAAGATGCTCTTTGCCCTTTGCAATGAATCCCTCTGGTTGCTTCATATAGATGTTCTCCTCAAAACTTCCATTAAAGAAAGCTATCTTGACATCCATCTGCCATACCTCATAATCCATATGAGCAGCAATACATAAGAGAATCCGGATAGACTTAAGCATGGATACCGACGAAAAGGTCTCCTCATAATCGATACCCTCTTTCTGAGTATACCCTTTTGCAACAAGCCTTGCTTTGAAGGTCTCAACCTTCCCATTTATTCCTCTCTTTCTTTTGTAGATCCACTTGAATCCAATGGTTTTTACACCATCGGATGGTTCTACTAGCTCCCAGACCTGATTTGAATCCATAGATTCCATCTCAGAATTCATCACACTTTGCCAAGATACTGCATCTTTATCTTGTATTACCTCATCATATGTCCAGGGATCAAGTTCATGTTCATCAGGGACGAAATTAGAAGATTCTCCCAAGAACATAAATCTATCAGGCGTCTAACAACCCTCCCACTACGATGAGGTATCACCTGTGTGTTGGGAATCGGCTCGGAGGCTCATCCACTCCCATGTCCCCTGATTAAAATTTTCACTAATAAAAACTAATCCGGATGGGATGAGTTTCCTAAGCACAACCAATTCGTCGTCGTGCTAACAACTTGAGCAATCGCTTGAACAAACTAGTTGTTCAAGCAACCAAGGTCTTCTAGTTGGTTAGCCGCGGAAGAGACGACAGACGGATTGCCGGTTTTTGTGTTTATCTTCGGAGTCCATGATTATACAAATACATACACATGCAAACTAGTATAATCAACACATACTAATCAAAATAATAAGAACATGCAAAGATCAATAATAAAAGTTATAAAACTTTTATACCTCTTGATCTTCTATCGTATGTCCTAACCTCCTTGTAGACTTCGTGTGGGCGAAGATCCTCCACAAGTTGAAGCTTCCTAGATCTTCTTCAATCCAAAGAAAGAAGAACTCTCCTTCCCTTCTTGCTTGAGCCAACCACCAATCCACAAAGGATTGATGCCGTCGGCCCCAAGAATAGAGAGAACAAAATGGAAACCACCAAGGAACCAAACTAGGGACAAACCCTAGCTTCTAGTGTCACTGCCAAGATGGAGTGAAGAGGAGAAAGGGAATATGTTGGGCACCGCCAAGGTATAGGGAAAAGAGAAGGAGCCAAGAACACCCTAGGAAGAAGAAGAGCTCCTCTCCTATAGTTGCCGCCACCTTCTTGCAAACCCTAGCCATTCCAACCATAAGAGCCAAACCCTAATTTAATTAGGGTTTCCTCCTTAGGCTTTCTTGCCGCCTAACCAAGGTGGAAGGAAGAGATCTAGGAACTGCCACCTTCCCTAGGAAGAAGAAGAGCTCTTCTCCTATAGTTGTCGCCTCTCCTTCCAAACCTTACCCAACCAAAGGAGCCAAACCCTAATCTAATTAGGGTTTCTCCTTAGGGTTTCCACTAAGCGATTGATGGGCAAAACCCTAATCTCCAAAAACCAAATCCTCCTTTGCCGCCCAACACATTCTCCCATATATATAGAGTTAGGTTTAGGCCTAGGTTTAATCTCCTCCATTGGTTCTAGAGATTTAATCTCAACCGTCGGATCTTAGAGATTTAATCTCAACCGTCAGATCTTAGAGATTTAATCTCAACCGTCGGATCTAGAGATTTAATCTCAACCGTCGGATCTAGAGATTTAATCTCAACCGTCGGTTCTAGAGATTTAATCTCCACCGTCGGTTCTAGAGATTTAATCTCCACCGTCGGTTCTAGAGATTTGTTTTCCATCATTGGATCTAGACTTCATGAGGTTTATATTAGGCTACGATAGGGACCATGAGGAGGAGTTAGATCTTGGCCACCCGATGGATTGGAACCACACAAACTTGATCCATCAATGATGTTCCATTCCACCAGAGGATCATCATTGAACTACCTCACCAACCCCCATAAATTAATATGGGCTCCATATATTATTTGTACATCCATCTCCCCGTGTTTAAGATATCGAATGTCCGTCAATTAATTGATTTACTGACCATCAATTAATTAACATCTAACTCCTCGAGTAGTACCACTCAACCTTATCATCATGTTGACTAAGTCAACCTGCAGGGTTTACATGATGAACCTTATGAGCTCCTCAAGGGGACATCATCAACCTAATATATAGGACACGGTTTCCTCCTATAATCAATGGCACGCCATGTAAATAATATCATTTCCCAACTTACCGGGCATATTGATTTAATCCATAGAAATCTCACCCTTTGGTAAATCAAAGAAATAAATACTAAGTACATATGCCCGTTATTATATCGGGATTAAGAGCATGTACAACATAATATCCGAGGTCCAATTCAATTATGTAGTCAAGAATAAATCAATCACCTCTATGTCGGGTCCCGCTTCAATACACCTAAGTGTACTAGTGTAACTCTATAGTCAAGACAAACCAATACCAAGCTACACTACAACCATGCCAATGGTTTGTCCAAAACCATCTTGGTTGTGAGCCTCTACTTATATTCTACAAGGAACTGATAACATGATCTTCTGTACCACACCAAGCACCATGTTATCTACAATGTAAAATATTAGACAATATGCACACATATAAAAATATGCAAACAATGATCATGTGATTCTTATTTCAAAATAAAGATGTTCATACAAAAGAGCTAAGCTTTCAGTATACATCCCAACACTGTGTATCCTCTGTGACACGCGGTGTAGTCACTTGTGGTATATCCTCTTGACGGCATCAAGTAGTGAATTCCCCTCTCAATTCCTCTAGAACAATCTTACTCATGGGCTTGTGGTTCATCACATAGTCTTCCTCTAGAAATCTGGCATTCGTGCTAACGATCACCCTCTGATCTCTAGGACTATAAAACAAACCACCTTTCGTTTCTCTAGGATAGCCAACGAACATGTGCACTTCGCAGACGAGGTTCCAACTTACCAAAGATCTACCTTCAAAGACATGGGTTGTGACTCCCCAAATTGAATATATCTCGACTAGGCTTCACCCACAATTCTGTAGGAGTAGAAGGCACTGTTTTAGATGGTACCAAGTTCAGAATATACACTGTCATATCCAGAGCATTCCCCCAGAATAAATCTGGCAACTCAGAATAACTCATCATCGATCTAACCATCTCCATAAGAGTCATATTCCTTCACTCTACTACACCATTCTGCTGGGGTGTGCCAGGTGCAGACAATTGGGATTGAATCCCAGCCTCTGATAAGTAATTCCTAAACTCTCCCAAGAGGTACTCACTGCCACGATCATATCGTAGTGTCTTGATACTTTTACCTTGACGTTTCTCCACATCAGCCTTGAATTCTTTGAGCACATCAGCAAAGGGACTTCTTGCGTGCATCAAGTAAATATATCCATATCTTGAATAATAATCTATGAAAGAGACGAAATATTCAAAACCACCTCTTGCCTGGATAGACATAGGACCACACAAATCAGAATGAACCAATTCCAACACATCTTTGGCTCTATACCCATTGGCCTTAAAAGGCCTCTTGGTCATTTTACCTTCCAAGCAAGATTCGC
This sequence comes from Wurfbainia villosa, assembly GCA_025175895.1. NCBI lineage: Eukaryota > Viridiplantae > Streptophyta > Magnoliopsida > Zingiberales > Zingiberaceae > Wurfbainia > Wurfbainia villosa. The sequence continues at coordinate 23,841,012 of CM045990.1, read as the reverse complement.
AAGTTGTGAAATCTTCCACCACTAATGAACCCAGAGGTCCATCAGCAATCAACCTTTGAATTCTGCTTAGGTTAATATGACCTAACCTTATATGCTAAAGATATGTTTGGTTCATTTTCGAAGGTTCTTTTCTCTTATTAGAATTAGAAGATGAGTTATTTACTTCTATTTGCATCGTGGGAGCTTTTGGTTCAAGGGTATATAAATTTCCTACCAATGCACCAGAACAGATATTTTCCATATTCTTTTTTATAATAACTCTGTCATTAAAAGAAATAGAATATCCATCCATAAATAATTTAGAAACAGAAATCAAATTCTTTCTAAATAAAGGTACATAAAGGCAATTTCTCAGAACCAAAGTTTTATTTCTATCAAAAGACAAATAAACATCTCCCACTGCAACAGCCGCCACCTTCGTAGCATCGCCCAAGTAAACGGTAATCTCCCCCTCAATCAGTCATCTGGTTTCCTGGAACACTTGCAAAGTATTGCAGACATGATCAGTGGCTCCCGTATCTACACACTAGGGGCTAGTAGATAACACCGCTAAACATGTTTCAACGACTAGACCAAAAGATATACCTTTGTTCTGCTCCTAGGGGCCCTTCTTCCAATGTCCAAAGGCGGCAAGTGAAGCACTTGTCTTTCGGCTTCTTCACTCCTCCCTGAGATCCTCCCGCCACCTTTACCCCCACCTTGTTTCTTCTTCTTCTTGCCTTTCGACTTAGAAGTAGAAACCTTTTGGGCAACCATGGCCTGAGCCTGAGCACTCTGACGAAAAAGCCCCTCTACCGCCTGGAGTTCTGTCAGAAACTTTGCCAACGAATACAACCTCTTATTCATGTTGTAGTTTAGATGAAACTGCTCAAAACTCCTAGGTAGAGACTGTAGAATGATATTGACCTAGGTTTCCCCATCGATCTCAGCTCTAAGGACTTCCAACTCATTCAAATGAGTCATCATCTTGAGAGCATGATCCCTCACGGGTGTTCCCTCGATCATGGTGGTCGTCATCAAGTTCCTCATAGCTTCCTGCAGCCCGATTCTGGTGTCTGAAAAGCTCCTTGGGATTGAGCATCATGTCATTAGCAGTGGACATGGTTTGATGTTGATGTTGCAATACATTTGACATAGAAGCCAAAATGTAACACCGCGCCATCTCATCAGCCTTTATCCACTTCTTATAATTCTCCTTCTCCTTTTCCCCCCAGAATCATCTGTAGGCTTAGGAGGACACTCTTCGAAGAGTACATATTTGTACTCCTCAGCAGTCAAGACAATATTAAGATTCCTCTTCCAATCAACATAATTGGATCCAGTAAGTTTATTCTCTTTTAGTATCACAGAAAGCGGGTTGAAAGTCATTTTTGAAAAACCTAAGAATCACATAGATCAAAACATTAGATTTCAAAAATTATTGATTCCTCAAATAATAAAATTTTAAAATCAACCAACACCTCAAAACACCGAGAATATTGTATGCCACGATGGTGTGGATGTATACGAATTCTAAATTTGTAAGAGGAGGTTTTACCCATTAATTTTACTATCTTGTCAACCTAACTTTTTGACAAATAAAATTAATAGTTGGTTCTTCTTCGGCCCTACAAATAAAATCAGTGACTCTGATGGGGAGGATACTCCTATTTGCATCAAAGTGTTCACCATTACTTGGTACCAAGGCAATTATCTCGGGTTATGTGCCTTCCGATGGGGAAGTACACACGCTCAATAATAATTTCCTATAATCATATTCGACCCTATGATCCCAAAACAAACTCATTCAATGGGGAGAGTTGCGACGCACAAGTTTGTTTGCATCAAATGTCAAATCGTAATGGAGGTCGTGGGAATTTATAAAAATATCCCTCTCCCACTTAGTAATTTAAAATTCAGGAATTTTCCTAGCACACAACATGCAAATCAAACAAGAATCAATAAATATGAAAAAAAATATTTTCCAACTATTATGGCTTTTGTTCTCCAATATGCCTCCCGTCGTATCGCCATCTCGTCCGCTCCTCCCTACGCCATGTACAAGTCATCCGGAGATCCGAGCCGAGAATAATTATTTTAATTTACATCCATCGATCCTATACTCCACGAAGGAGTGTACATGAAATCTAGATCGAAAGTAAACTAAAATAAAAAGAGTGGCTAAACAATGTCGTACTTAATTATAAAAATTAAATACTAACCTCGTCAACCCCGAGGATTCAAATAATATTACACACATGCAATCACATACACACACATATAGCCATAATAGTGGATCTTATGCTTGTAACCAAAAAGTTAGCCTATGCACATCCTACTATCATCCGGCACATACAATATATGAGAAGTGCATAAAATTAATCAAATCCAAAACACACAAAATCGGAAACCGTGGCTCTGATACCAATTGAAGGGACGAAGCTTCACTTCCCTCTTCAACTTGGTTACTTGTGCATGGTGATCCCATCGACGTCCTCGAATTAAAAAATTAATCCTTGACAAAGAGGGATTACCCAAGCAACCGATCCATCGTCATGTTATTCGAATAGAGCGGTCACTTGAACAAACTTGTTGTTCAAGTTACCTACCTCTTTTCTTCGATTAGCCACGGAATAGACGATGTACGGATCGCCGGTTTTTGTGTTTATATTCGGGGTCCAAGTAAATTAGCCACATATAATACATACAATATGCATAGAATAAGAAAACATACATAAATAAGAATTATACCTCTTGTTTACCTCAAGGTATTCTATTGTATGTCCTTCCTCTTTTTGGACGTCGTGTGAGTGACGATCTTCCAAAAGTCAAAACCTCCTAGATCACGTTCTTCCCTTCCTTGCTCGCTCCGAACAAAGGAAAGAATAAAGCAAAACTCTTTCTCTTATCTAGAACCGACCACCAAGCTCCAAGCTTGATCCTTGTTGTCGGCCAAGGAGAGGAAGAGGAGCGCCGGCCAACCTTGAAGGAAGGGTTGTCGCTGGCCAAAGGAGAGGAGGAAAGAGTGCTCCGGCCAAGAGAGGAAGAAGAGAGGTTAAACCCTAACCACCTTGCCACCGGCCCTAGCTCTTGGACAATAGGCACCGCCCAAAGCAAAAGGAAACAAAACCCTAATGCCTTGCCGCCCATGCCAAGGAAGCAAAACCCTAATCTCCCAAAAGATGATACATACACAAGCCTTGACCCTCCTTTTATAGAGCTAGGCTTAAGCCTCCTTTTAATCTCCATCGTCGGATCTATAGATTTAATCTCAACCGTTGGATCTAGAGATTTAATCTCTACCGTCGAATCTAGAGATTTAACCACAACCGTCGAATCTAGAGTTCCATCTTCCACCATCGGATCTAGGCTTCATGAGGGTTTTAATAGGCTACAATAGGGACCATGAGGAGGAGTTGGATCTTGGCCACTCAATGGATCAAGCCCACATAAAGTCCAATCCATTAATGATAATCCATTCCACTAGAGGATTATCATTGATCTACCTCACCAACCCCCATAAATCAATATGGGCTCTATATATTAATTGTATAAATATCTCTCCGTATTTAAGATCTCGAATGTCCGTTAATTAATCAATTTACTGACAATTAATTAATCAACATCTAACTCCATGAGTAGTACCACTCAACCTTATCATCATGCCTGACCAAGTCCACCTGCAGGGTTTACATGATGAACCTTATGAGCTCCTCAAGGGGACATCATCATCCTAATATATAGGACACGGTTTCCTCCTATAATCAACGGCACACCATGTAAATAATATCATTTTCCAACTTACCGAGCCTATCGATTTACTCTATAAATCTCGCCCATTGGTAAATCAAATAAATAAATTCTAAGTACATGTGTCCGTTATTATATCAGGATTAAGATCATGTACACCATAATATCCGTGGTCCGATTCAATTATAGTCACTAATAAATCGAATCACCTCTAAGTCGGTCCTGCTAAATACACACAAAGTGTACTAGTGTAATTCTATGGTCAAGACAAACCAATACCAAATCACACTACAACCATACCAATGGTTTGTCTAAAACCATCTCGATTGTGAGCCTTTACTTATACTCTACAAGAAACTGATAACATGATCTCCCGTGTGACACTACACACCATGTTATCTACAATGTAATGTATTAGACAATATGCATAACCATAAATATGCAAATAATGATCATGTGATTCTTATTTTCAAAAATAAAGATGTTCATATAAAAGATAGACTTTCATTATACATCCCAACATCTTGGATGCGAGCATGGAGTTGGCTCGCGATCTCATTATCCTACATTTTCAGATTATATATCTTATTGACTAAAAGGTCTTTCTTACATACCTTCATGCCTGATGTCCTTCGTGGAGTTCAATGAGTTTATTCTATATATCCTTTGCACTGATGAAGGGACCAATGCAGTTGAGCTCCTCCTTAGATAAGCCGCATTGCAAGATTTGAGTGACTTTTGCATCGGCTTCAACTTGTCACTTCATTGCAGTAGTCCACTTGTCACAGTCCAAAAACTTTCCTTGATCATTAGTCAGTAGATTAAAATCCGTTTGGATAACGATCCACATATCGACTTGCATCTTAGGGTAACACTCCATCCGATCCTTCCAATAATGGAAGTCATCTCTGTTAAATAACGGAGGTTGGACATTGTTGTACCCCTCAAGAAGAGCCATGGATTGCCTTGCAAACCAAAAACACAAACCGAAATTTCCAAGACTTGGTCTTGGATTAGTAGTGCGGGAGAGAAGAATAAAAATTAAAATACACAAACAAAAATAAACAAGACCGAAAGAAAATCTACTCAAAGTGGTGGTTGCACCAAAATTGAGCACCCCCGGCTCTGATACCAATTGAAGAATCATAAAGACTCGGTAGAGGGGGTGAATAGAGTTTTAAAGTCTTTTGTTTTTCTTTCATAAAACATGTAGGAGATTGCAACGAAAAATAAAAACAAAACACACACGATATTATTTTACTTGGTTCACAGCCAAATGACTGCTAATCTAAGGTCCATACGATCCTTGATTGCTTTCGAGGGGCAATCACTAAAGAGAGTCTCTTCCTCGTTGGAGGTAAGAGATAAAACAATTACAATTAAATGAAAGGGATGGTAACAACCTTATCGGTCCCTATACAAATTAAGTACAAAAAAACAATGAAATTATACTGACAAACTAAATGAAAGATGGAGCATGGTCGGAGTTTAGACGATGAGTGGAACTAGGTTGCTTGAGAAATTGTGAGAGCTTGAGTGTTTGAAGTGCTTCCCTAGGGTTTGCAATTGAACCTTCTTTTATAGACCTTCCTAAGCCTTCAAGATCATCATTTTTATCAAGATCTAGATAAAACTTTATCCAAAATTCTTTTCATTGAGGTGGCATTTGGTTCTTCACGAGTACACCAATCGACTACTCCTATTGCTAGTCGACTAGCCCCAGTCGACCATTGATCCTCCCAGTCAACTGTTGTACTTGAGTTTCCATCCTGTCATCTACATCACAAGATTAATGCAATGTATACAACAATAGTGATGATTGTTAGTAATATATGAGAGATGTCCTAAGGCAATCGCCTTATGTTTGAACCATTTATATAATAAATGAAGATTCACTATTTGAGTATACTTGTTTTCATGTATTTGATTAGATCTTAAACTCATTTACTGAATGTCCACGATATGATTCACAGCATGAGAGAATTTGTGATTGGATCACAACTAGTGAGTATCTCTACATGTGTAATTGTGATGTATCGAAATTATCCCTAGTCGATGAATTGATGGATTTGGACACCATCAATTTTGTCGAGACTTGCATGAGGTATACTCCTTGGTGTATCCAAGCAGCTAAATCTCACTGGCTGGAGACATTGTGATATCCAGAGTTAATCGTGGATGCTAGTTATGGTAACTAGTTCATTGGAGTGACCAGCTGTAAGACTTCATATGGTTCTCTGCATATATAGATATGTCAATGAAGTTCTTACTGCAACTTAAGTGCAATGTTCCTTTGACTTGCGGTATTCAAGTCATCTAGATCATGAAGACTTATGCTTTGACATCTTAAGCAAGCATCTCTGAGGAGATGTAGACCCGGGATGATTTGGTATAAGTCGAAGTGATCAAAGGTGTTTGAATAGCCTATAAAGGATTCACCACTCCTAGCGAGGATATGTATACCCATGGCCTCTCGTCGGATTGTTACTAAAGTCTTTGGACAAAGCATTACATGTTTAGAGTAAGGTACTCTTGGATACATGAGAAGTAACTAGAATCCGTAGGACGAGGAAATGATACTTGGGCTAGGTGTGACGTAGTCAACCTAGTGGGGACTGACACTATAGACTATGTCCTGAACCAAGTGGGTATATGATGAGTGAAAGGAATGGGGCACGATTCATTGTAGCTGCTGAAGGGCTTCAGAAATAGTTCTAGATCAACCATTGATCTTTTCGGTTAATTGGGGATCATGATGTACTACTAGGTGCCACTCATGATCGTTCTATAATTAATGGTTAATTATAGACAGCCAACATAAACCGAGAACCTATTTGGTCACACACACAACAAGCATAATCTGAAGAATTTTAAACGAGCTTGAGAATGAGATTCTCAGACTGAGAGAAACTAGGTTTGGTTGTACTAAACAAGGATCAAGCATGAAATCGTTTCAGTCACAATGGAAGCATGGATGGGTCGTGTCTTATGAAGACATGATGGATGAACCAAATTGGTTTGGTTCTAATCTAATAGTGGAGAATAAACCAAAGGGGTTTGGTTTTTTTAAACGAATGAACCAAAGTTGGTTCGGTTTGTTTTAACTTAAAATAGACCAAATTGGTTTGGTTTATTTATATTAAATTAATGGAGCAGGTTAATAGGTTTTTGGTTATGAACCAATAACCATTAGGAGAATTTGTTCTCTATAAAATAGGGCTTAAGGGTTTTGAGAAAGCCCAACCCTAATCTTGCCGCCCCTCTCCCTCTTCTCCTTGTGAAGTCGGCGCCCAACCCCTTGCCGCCGCCCAGCCCTTGTGTCACCGTCCAAGTTGTTTCCAGGTCCAATCTCCTGCCGGTGATCCTCCGGCGACCCTTCGGTGATCTTCCTTGGCTCCGGTGACAAGGTGAGTATCTAGCTTTCCTTATTTGGCCGGCGCAAGTTCTCCACCAAAGCTGTCCAGTTTTCTGGACAGCTTGTTTCCTTCTTGTCGGAGTGTCGTTTGGATGACATTTGGAGCTCCGACAGCGTCTACCTTGCCGGGGATTCGATCTTTGGTAATCCTCATAGGTGGAGGATGAAGAGTTCGTCAAACGGTTGACGAATACCTCTTCGGAGAAGACAGTTTTGGGGACTCGGTTTTGAATCCAAATTTTGATTCGGATTGTGATCTTCTCTCGATCACATCGTCTTTGACACGAGGCTAGTGACTCATACGAAGACGAAGCTCGTGACTTTGTGACGTCATCCCGAAGATACTCGGCGTGGATACGGATAGAGGCAATTCTAGCGAGGGTCGCTCCGGTTGATGTCTTTCCCGCTACACGTGATACGTCAGGTATACGTAGAATAATTTTCTTTTATTGCAAAATTTGAATTTATAGTTATGTCTATGCATGTTGTACTATGCATGCATGTGGTGTGTGTGATGTAATAAATTATATTTATTACTTTTTATTTATTCCGCTGTGCACATATTTACGAAACATGTTCGAACACACACTGCATGTGCTCTAAACCCAACAAAGGGTATCAGAGCCCAGGTTGTGTTTCGACATAATCGTAAAATTGTTTTGCGATAGTCGTAATTGTATTTATGGAAATTTTTTACTTTTGGAAAGTTTGGAGTATTTATGAAAATTTTCTAATTTTGGAAAGTCTAGAAGTATTTATGGAAATCTTCTACTTTTGGAAAGTTAGAAGTATTTATGGAAATTAACATTTTCCATAAATAAAATATTTGATTATATTTGAAAATTTATTTCCTAATTTAATCATGATTTGATTTGGGAAATCAAATCTAAAATATTTTTTATTTCCATAAATATTTTTGACAAATTAGGAAATTTGTTTCCTAAATTAAAAATTGACTTTCCTTAATTGAGACCTTCCATAAATAAAATATGTGATTAGATTTGAAAATTTGTTTCCTAATTTAATCATGATTTGATTTTGAGAATCAAATCTTAAACATATTTTATTTCCATAAATAGTTATGACATATAAGGAAATTGTTTACATGCCATAATTGTATATCATGTAATTGCATTAGATGCATATCATTATGACATGCGTATCGGGACATGTAAATGTATGTCATGTATGTCATAGCATGTAGATAATAGTTATTTGCATGCAAAGAGGATGAGACATAAAAACCCTAACACAATATTAAAACCTACACCTTCTATTAATATGGTTAGAACCAGAGTTCTATTTTCTGTTTGGGTTTATGGACTCTCACCAAGCCCGGCTCGAACCTGAACATGTTCAAACCATGGAATAGTTTAATACTAATATGGTAAGAGTCAGAGGTCAATCGTTATCTTTGGTTGTTGGACTCTCTCCAAGCCGAGCTAATTGGTTGAATGCGCTCTAACCATATTAAAACTATTTCTCGATTAATGGGTTGGCTTTAACTTGGAGCATTGGCTTGTTGGACTCTCTCCAAGGTCGATGTGAAGGGAGGTGAAGTTGGGTGTTATGCATATGATGCATACTTGTTAATGAGTTAACAACCCGATGTATGTGTGAACATTCAATTAGTTGATAGCACATTATGATAGTTGCATATATGTGAGATGCAATCGGTATATTTGATACCTACCATCATAGCTATGAATGGCTTGTTGGACTCTCTCCCAAGTTGTTCATATCTATGTTGGATATCAGCCCATTCGGAGATGGACCTACGATCTCCCGAAGTGATTTTGGGGTTTTTGAAATTCGAAAAATAAATGGGATTTATGAATGTATATTGATGCATTTTAAATCATTTTTCTCATATATGCTCGTTTTGTATTTCTAGGTTAATCGATTGATCATGACGTCTTTGAATTTGCGCACTATTTTGGATTCAAACAAATTGACTGGGCCTAACTTCTTGGACTGGCTTAGAAACTTGAGAATTGTTCTCGGCGTGAAAAGCTTGTGTATGTCCTCGGCGTCCTCTTCCCGCCCGTCCTAGTGATGATGCAACACCGGACCAATTGTTGGCCCATCAGAAACATGTGAGTGATTCTGAGCAAGTGAGTTGCATCATGCTAGCCGCGATGGTACCCGAGCTGCGGAAGCAGCATGAGCATATGGATGCTCACACCATAGTCCTTCATCTTTATGAGTTGTTTGATGAGCAAGTGAGATTCGAAAGGTTCGAAGTCTCCAAGCTCCTCTTCACCTCTGAGATGCAAGAAGGTTCATCTGTAGTACTGCTCAACATGCTGAAGACTGTGGAGCCTTCTGAGAAGCATGAGCAGGGGACGGTGCTGTTAGTTGATTCCTCGAAGAAAAGTTCTAAAAGGGAGTCAAAAGAACAGAAGAAGGGGAAGAAGAAAAAGGCTAAAAAGGCAGAACCAGCTCAAAAGGGCACTTGCCATCATTATGGCAAGGAGAGCCATTGGCAAAGAAACTGCAAGATTTATCTTGAGTTCGTAAAGAAGAATAAGGCATCAGATGCCCCATCTTCTTCAGATATCTTCGTTATTGATTATCATTCTATTTCCTTATACACTTGGGTATTGGATATTGGGTGTGGCTCACATATATGTAATGACATACATGGGCTAAGGAATAGAAGAAGACTCGTCAAGGGAGAGTCAAATTTACGTGTTGGGAATGGAGCAAAGGTTGTTGTACTTGCCATTTATTTATTGAAACTCCCTACGTGACTTGTCTTAGAACTAGACAATTGCTTTTATGTTCTTTCATTGATAAAGAACATCATTTCTATTTCTTGTTTAAATAGAAATGGGTACCATTTAACTTTTAGTAACAATTGTTGTTACATAACTTTGAATGACATTCTTTATGGGACTGGAACTTTAAGCAATGGTATTTATACGTTGGACGTATCCAGTGACATTTTCAATATCGAAGTGAGCAACAAGCGTGCTCAAAAAGATAATCAATTAGACTCCTACATGTGGCATTGTCGTCTTGGCCATGTGAACAAGAAACACATGTCCGAATTACATCGATGTGGAATTCTGGAATCGTTTGAATTGGATTCATACGATACATGCGAATCATGCTTTAAAGGCAAGATGACTAAGTTACCTTTTACAAGAAAAGGTGAATGAGTGGGAGAGTTGCTAGGTCCAATACATACGGATGTATGTGGACCTATGTCAACTCAAGCTTTAGGAGGCTATAGCTACTTCATTACCTTCACCGATGATCACTCACGGTTTAGGTATGTGTTCTTGATGAAACACAAGTCTGAAGCTTTTGAAAGGTTCAAAAAAATTCAGAAATGAAGTAGAGCAACAACATGACAAGAGTATTAAAATACTTCGATCGGATCGAGGTGGTGAATACTTAAGTCAAGAGTTTCTAGATTATCTAAGAGACAATGGTATATTGTCTCAATGGACTCCGCCATATACACCGCAGCATAATGGTATATCTGAGAGGCATAACCGGATTTTGTTGGACATGGTCAGGTCAATGATGAATCATGTGAATCTTCCCAAGTTCTTTTGGGGCTATGCACTTCAGACAACTGTTTACTTGTTAAACAGAATGTCAACCAAGGTAGTCTCTACTACTCCATATGAGATATGGAATAGTAAGAAACCTCATGTATCTTACTTGAAGATATGGGGTTGTCCTGCTTATGTGAAGCGGACTGTATCAGAAAAATTGGATGCTAAGTCTGATAAATGTCTATTTATTGGATACCCTAAGAAAACAAGGGGTTACCAATTCTATCATCCTGTGGAACAAAAGGTGTTTGTTTCAAGGCATGCTGTGTTTCTAGAGAAAGAGTTTCTCTTGCAAGAAAATAGTGGGAGTGTCGTCGTGCTTGAGGAGGCTCGAGAGATTCAAATATACATTGATGAGATACCTGGTGAAGCACAACAGCCAATAACTCATAGTGATGAGCAATCGGCTGGACCTATTGAGATACCACATCTTCGTAGATCTAGTAGAACACGCAATATTCCTGAGGGATATGGATTTCTTGTAAGTGAATCGAATGACATGTTACTCATTGATGATGAGGAGCCTACCAGTTATGAATAAGTTCTGACAAGTTCAGAAAGGGATAAGTGGCTTGAAGCCATGAAGTCGGAAATGGATTCCATGTATGAAAACCAAGTTTGGAACTTGGTTGACCCACCTGAAGGCATAAAGCCTATAGGGTGCAAGTGGGTTTTCAAGAAGAAAACCGACATGGATGGTAATGTGATTACCTATAAGGCTAGATTGGTGGTGAAAGGATATCGTCAAAAGCAAGGTGTTGATTATGACGAAACCTATTCACCTGTTGCTATGCTTAAATCCATTCGGATGCTCCTGGCCATAGCGGCTCATTATGATTATGAGATATGGAAGATTGATGTGAAAATAACTTTCCTTAATGGAAACCTTCTCGAGGACGTGTATATGATACAGCCTGAGGGTTTTACATCGGTTGATAAAACCAAGGTATGCAAATTGCGACGGTTCATATATGAATTGAAGCAAGCATCTAGGAGCTTGAATATCTGTTTTGATGAGACAATCAAAAAGTTTGATTTCTCACAAAATCCAGACGAACCTTGTGTGTACAAGAAGGTTAGTGGGAGTACAATCGTGTTCCTAGTATTGTATGTCGATGACATATTACTTATAAGAAATAATGTTTCAGTCTTACAGTCAATTAAAATTTGGTTGTCCAAGACATTCTCCATGAAAGACCTTGGAGAAGCAACTTACATCCTCGGGATTAAGATCTATAGGGATATATCGAAACGGTTACTTGGTTTTTTGCAGTCTATATATATAGACCGAGTGCTAAAGAGGTTTAGCATGTCGAAATCCAAGAAAAGTTTTCTTCCCATCAGGCATGGGATACACCTTTCGAAGTCTATGTGTCCGTGCACAAAAGACGAGAGGATTTTCATGAGTAAGATTCCCTATGCATCCGCAATAGGATCTATCATGTATGCTATGTTATGTATGAGGCCCAATGTATCGTATGCTCTGAGTGTCACGAGCAGATACCAGTCTGATCTAGGAATGGATCATTGGGCGGCTATTAAGACGATCCTTAAGTACTTAAGAAGAACTAAGGATGTGTTCCTAATATATGGAGAAGGGGACATGGTGATACGCGAGTATACGGATGCCAGCTTCCAGACAGACAAGGATGATTCCAGGTCTCAGTCTGGGTACGTGCTCACCTTGAATAGAGGCGCAATAAGTTGGAAAGGTTCCAAGCTTGACACTATAGCGGATTCTGCCACTGAGGCAGAATATATTGCAACATCGGAAGTAGCAAAGGAAGCGGTTTGGATTAAGAAGTTCATTTCTGAACTTGATGTGGTCTCATCAATGATCCAAACATGTGCTTCGCCGCTATCATTTGATCATAGAGATCATTAGTAGGAAGGAAATACAAATCGAGAAAATCCCCACTGAAAGAAACTTAGCGGATCCTTTGACTAACACATTACCTTAAAGTAAGTTTGAGGGTCATGTTAGAGCTTATGGTATTGGATATCATAGCGATTGGCATTAGGCCAAGTGGGAGTTTGTTATTAATATATGAGAGATGTCCTAAGGCAATCGCCTTATGTTTGAACCATTTATATGATAAATGAAGATTCACTATTTGAGTATACATGTTTTCATGTATTTGATTAGATCTTAAACTCATTTACTGAATGTCCACGATATGATTTACAACATGAGAGAATTTGTGATTGGATCACAACTAGTGAGTATATCTACATGTGTAATTGTGATGTATCGAAATTATCCCTAGTCGATGAATTGATGGATTTGGACACCATCAATTCTTTCGAGACTAGCACGAGGTATACTCCTTGGTGTATCCAAGCAGCTGATTCTCACTGGCTGGAGACATTGTGATGTACGGAGTTAATCATGGATGCTAGTTATGGTAACTAGTTCATTGGAGTGACCAACTGTAAGACTTCATATGGTTCTCTGCATATATAGATATGTCAATGAAGTTATTACTGCAGCTTAAGTGCAATGTTCCTTTGACTTGCGGTATTCAAGTCATCTTGATCATGAAGACTTATGCTTTGACATTTTAAGCAAGCATCTCTGAGGAGATGTGGACCCGGGATGATTGGTTATAAGTTGAAGTGATCTAAGGTGTTTGAATAGCCTATAAATGATTCACCACCCCTTGTGAGGAGATGTATACCCATGGCCTCTCGTTGGATTGTTACTAAAGTCTTTGGCCAAAGTATTACATGTTTAGAGTAAGATACTCTTGGATACATGAGAAGTAATTAGAATCCGTAGGACAAGGAAATGATACTTGGGCTAGGTGTGACGTAGTCAACCTAGTGGGGACTGGAACTATAGACTATGTCCTGAACCAAGTGGGTATAAGATGAGTGAAAGGAATGGGGCACGATTCATTGTAGCTGCTGAAGGGTTTCAGAAATAGTTCTGGATCAACCATTGATCTTTTCGGTTAATTGGGGATCATGATGTACTGCTAGGTGCCACTCATGATCATTCTATAATTAATGATTAATTATAGATGGCCAACATAAATCGAGAACCTATTTGGTCACACGCACAACGAGCGTAATCCGAAGGATTTAAAACGAGCTTGAGAATGAGATTCTCATATCGAGAGAAACTAGGTTTGGTTGGACCAAACAAGGATCGAGCATGAAATCGTTTCAGTCGCAATGGAAGCATGGATGGGTCGTGTCTTATGAAGACATGATGGATGAACCAAATTGGTTTGGTTCTAATCCAATGGTGGAGAATAAACCAAAGGGGTTTGGTTTGTTTTTAATGAATGAACCAAAGTTGGTTCGGTTCGTTTTAACTTAAAATAGACCAAATCGGTTTGGTTTATTTTAACTTAAATTAATGGAGTGGGTTAATGGGTTTTTGGTTATGAACCAATAACCATTAGAAGAATTTTTTTCTCTATAAAATAGGGATTAAGGGTTTTGAGAAAGCCCAACCCTAATCTTGCCACCCCTCTCCCTCTTCTCCTTGTGGAGTCGGCACCCAACCCCTTGCCGTCGCCCAACCCTTGTGTCACCGTCCAAGTTGTTGTCGGCATCCAAGTTCTGCTAGCGATCCTCCAGTGACCCTCCAATGATCTTCCTTGGCTCCGGCGACAAGGTGAGCATCTATCTTTCCTTATTTGGCCGGTTCAAGTTCTCCACCAAAGCTGTCCAGTTTTCTGGACAGCTTGTTTCCTTCTTGTAAGAGCGTCATTTGGACGACATTTGGAGCTCCAACAGCGGCTATCTTACCGGGAATTCGATCTCCGGTAATCCTCATATGTGGAGGACGAATAATTCGTCAAACGGTTGATGAATACCTCTCTGGAGATGCGAGTTTTGGGGACTCGGTTTTGAATCCGAATTTTGATTCGGATTGTGATCTTCTCTCGATCACATCATTTTCGACATGAGGCTAGTGACTCGTACGAAGACGAGGCTCATGACTTTGTGAAGTCATCCCGAAGATACTCAGTGTGGATATGGATAGAGGGGATTCTAGCGAGGGTCGCTCCGGTTGATGCCTTTCCCGCTACACTTGATACATCAGGTATACGAAGAATAATTTTCTTTTATTTCAAAATTTGTGTTTACGGTTATGTCTACACATGTTGTACTATGCATGCGTGTGGTGTGTGTGATGTAATAAATTAGATTTATTGCTTTTTATTTATTCCACTATGCACATGTTTACGAAACATGTTCGAACACACACTCGCCGCGGTGCCGGAAACCCAACAATGATGACAGTCTTTAGTCCGTCCGATCTCTACTTCGGCATTCCCCTGAAAGCCTTAGTTGGATTGACGGTTATGGTTGCCCTTGTACTGAGAATGCAACCTCACATCGCCCACACCCGGAGCTTACCTTGCTTTACCTTTTGGCCCTTTATCCTGTTTCTTAGCATCTGATCTTTAACCACCATTCCTCTTGATGTCTTTGAGCCCAACTAAGACTACTCAAGTTCTACACACTTGACATAGTATATTAGATTAACTTTGAACATTTGTCATTATCAAAACTCAGAATCAATTATCTAGTGAGCCTGCACCGACACCTAATGTATATGTGAACATTCAATTAGTTGATGCATAAAGTGATAGTATATATTTGATATATAATGGGTACTATTGATACCTAACAATAAGACTAAGAATGACTTGTTGGACTCTCTTCAAAGTTGTTCTTAGTCATTGTGGATATCAATCCACTAAGAGATAACCTATCATCTCTCAAATTCAAAGTGAGGGCTCTTGAATTTGACAAAATAGTGGGAGTTTCTTGATAATTTAAATTGTTTACATTACTATAAATTCATCGCTCTTGCACACCTTTTTTGTATATCTAGGTAGTGATTAGAACAACATGTCAACCTCTATTAATTTATGTTTAATTTTGGATAACAACAACCTAACTGAGCCAAACTTTTTGGACTAGCTTCGCAACTTGAGAATTGTTCTCAAGGCTAAGAAGTTGGATTATGTCCTTGAAGAGATTCTTCCCTAACCTCCTGGAGACAATACATCTGGTGACCAAAACTTGACTTACCAGAAACATGTTGCTGACTGTAACATGGTGGTTTGCATTATGCTAACGTTGATGTCTCCTGAGTTACAAAAGCAACATGAGCTTATGGATGCTAATACAATTGTCTTCCATCTTTGTGAGTTGTTCGATGAGCAGACAAGATCTGAAAGGTTCGAGATCACTCAACTTCTCTTTCGCTCAAAGATGTAGGAGGGTTCATCTGCAGTGTAGTATGTATTAAAGATAAATGACTATATTGAGCAATTGAGATCGCTAGGGTTTTTCATGGATCATGAATTAAGTATTGACTTAATTCTACATAGTTTGAATGATACTTTTTCACAATTTGTGATGAACTATCAGATGAACAAGATAGAGTCCACGATACCAAAACTGATCAATATGCTCAAAATAGTGGAGTCATATTTTGATAAAGAATAGAAGGTTGTGATGTTGGTTGACTCCTCAAAGAAAGGTTCTAAGAGAAAGTCAAAATCTGTAGCCAAAAGGAAGAAAAAGGCAAAGAAGGAAGAACTAACTCTCAAGGGTACTTGCCACCATTGTGGCAAGGATGGGCATTGGAAGAGAAACTGCAAGCAGTATCTAGAGTCATTGAAGCAGAAGAGGGCATCTAATGCCCAACCTACTTCAGGTATATACATTATTGAATGGCATACTATTTCTTCAAACACTTGGGTATTAGATACTTGGTGTGGCTCACATATATATAATGGCATATAGGGGTTAAGGAATAGAAGAAGACTGGTTAAGGGAGAAGTGGATTTAAGGGTTGGCAATGGAGCAAAGGTTATTGTTGTAGCCAAAGGAACTTATATGTTGCAACTCTCTATGGGACTAGTTTTAGAGTTGGATGGTTGTTTCTTTATTCCTGCATTAATAAAGAATATTGTTTCTATTTCATATTTGAATAAGAAAGGTTATCATTTGACATTAGTAATAATTGTTGTTATATTACGTTAAATAATGTTATTTATGCTCTGGAATATTGAATAATGGAATATACACGTTAGATACATCCAACGAGATATTCAATATTGAATTGAATAGCAAACACACTAAGTTAAATAATTAGTTCAGCTCATAATTAATCATCTTGGCTATATAAGCAAAGATTGCATGCCCAAACTGCATAAGTTTGGCATTTTTAAGTCTTGTGAATCAAATTCACTAGACACATGCGCTTCATGCTTAAAAGGAAAGATGACTAAGTTAACTTTTCAAAGAAAAGGTGAACAAGCAATTGAGGTATTGGGTATTATACATACCAATGTATGTGGACCAATGTCAACTCATACCATAGGAGGTTATAGCTACTTTGTTACCTTTATCGATGATCACTCACGATATGGGTATTTTGTATCTGTTAAGATACAAATCTGAAGTCTTTGAAAAGTTTAAAGATTTCAAAAATGAAGTAAAAAAACAACTTGGGAAATGTATTAAAGTTTTTTGATCGAATCGATGTGGTGAATACTTAATCCAAGAGTTTCAGAATTATCTAAGGGACAATGGCATCTTGTCCTAAAGGACTCCACCTTACATGCCACAACATAATGGTATGGCTAAAAGGTGAAACTGAACCTTGTTGGACATGGTTAGGTCAATAGGACACGTAGGATTCTTGAGAGATATGAATTTCTCATATGTAAATATAACAGTGTGTTACTCATTAAGGATTAGGAACCTAATAGTTAAGAAGAGGTTTTGAATAGTTCAGATAGGGATAGATGGTTAACAGCCATGAAATTAGAAATGGATTCCATGTATGAAACCCAAATTTGGAACTTGGTAAACCCACTGAAAAGCAAAATAGTTGGTGCAAGTATGCTCCAAGTATTAATCTTTTGATGTTTGGATAATCATTTATAGTTAGGCAATCATTGTGATCTAAAATGGATATTGAGTGACAAGTACAAGAAAATTCGAAGTGTGAAGTCTTGGTGAGAAAAGTACAAGAATGGGGAATTGGCAACATAAGACCAAGTGTATAATCTTAGTGACATAAATCTAAGTGGATCTTGGCAAGGAAGTCTAAGGATAAGGTTTTGGCAGCATAAAGTCCAAGGGTATAGTCTTGACAGTATAAGTCCAAATGGACCTTCGCGAAGGAAGACCCTAAAGCATGACAAAATCGAAGGAGGCTTTTGAAGGCAAGCACAAGGATGAAGGAGACACAGACTCGGATAGATCCTGGATGTGCAAGGCTGATAGAAGAGCATGAAGGTTTAGTCTAGGCTTAGGTTGGTTTCAATTATGAAATAGTCATACTTGAGGTATGAGCGGGACGATCGGCCAGCCACGATCAGTCGATTGCTAGGGTTTATTTGTTGATTGAATTAAGTGGGCACGGGCATAGAATGTTTAGCAGTCTACTATTGGCTTATAGCAATCGACTAGTGGGTTATCAATCGATTGCTGGTATGAGCAGTCGACTAATCAAGTGTCCATTGAGTGGTGACAATCGAGATCAGGCTTTGTCATAAGCTATTGGATTCAGTCAACAGTAGCACCAGTGGACTACTAGTATGCAGCAGTCGACTAGCGTCGGGCTCAACGGATAGAAACGATCAGATGCCCATTTCTCTATAAAATGGGAGGCTTGGTGGCTTGAGTAGGTTAATGATATTGCGCGAAATTCTTACTCCCTAAGCTTCCCAAGCCGTCTTCCAAGTTCTTGAGCTCTCAATCTCTTCCTCTTAAGCTAATTCTTCATCATCTTGTAAAATGAAGATGTTGCATTATAAAGAAGGCTTCTCCACCTTGGTGTTCTCATCAAAAGAAGTTTTAGTGAAGACTTGCAAGGGATGATCCACCTTAAGGATTACCATGGAGTAGGAGTTTCATCTCCGAACCACATTACATCTTGGAGTTAGAATTGTTACTATTGTTATTTCAATTCTAGTTTTCGATTTTGTTTTGCTTCCACTAATATTTTGTAGAAAGAAATTGAAAGAGGTTATTCACCCCCCCCC
This sequence comes from Wurfbainia villosa, assembly GCA_025175895.1. NCBI lineage: Eukaryota > Viridiplantae > Streptophyta > Magnoliopsida > Zingiberales > Zingiberaceae > Wurfbainia > Wurfbainia villosa. The sequence goes on along the minus strand of CM045990.1, from coordinate 23,822,272 downwards.
CCCCCACCCTCTAGAAATCCAAAGATCCCCAACAATAATGCCTATAGGGTGTAAATGGATTTTCAAGAAGAAAATCGACATGGACGGTAATATTATTACCTATAAAGCTACATTAGTGGCAAAAGGCTATCGTCAAAGACAAGATGTTGACTATGACAAAACCTTTTCATCGGTAGTTATGCTTAACTGGCCATAGCGACTCATTTTTATTATGAGATATGACAAATGGATGTGAAAATAACTTTGCTTATTGGAAATATGTCTAAGAATGTATATATGATACAATCTGAGGGTTTCACATCTATTGACAAGAATAAAGTATGTAAGTTTCAACGATCCATTTATGAATTGAAGCAAGCATCCAGGAGTTAGAATATCCATTTTAGTGAGGCAATCAAACAGTTTGATTTCTCACAAAATCCTGAGAAGCCCTATGTGTATAAGAAGACTAGTGGGAGTGTGATCGTGTTCCTAGTATTATATGTCAATGACATACTAATCATAGGAAATGATATTCTTATTTTGTAAACAGTCAAGGTCTGGTTGTCCAAAACATTCTCCATGAAAGACATGGGAGAAACAACCTATATTTTGGGAATTAATGTTTATAGAGATAGATCGAATCAGTAGCTTGGTTTTTCACAGTCTACATACATAGATAAAGTGCTAAAGTAGTTTAGCATGGAAGAATCCAAGAAAGGTTTCATTCCCATGAGGCATGAGATTCACCTTTTTAAGTCTATGTGTCTACGCACATAAGACAAGAGGATTCGCATGACTCAGATCTCGTATGTGTCAGCTATAGGATTGATCATATATGTTATGTTATGTACGATGCCTGATGTATCATACGCTTTGAGTGTTATGAGTAGATACTAGTCAGATCCTGGTATGAATCATTAGGTGGCTGTCAAGGTAATCCTTAAGTACTTGAGAAGGACCAAAGATTTATTCTTAGTATATGGATGAGGTGATGTGGTAGTAAGCGGGCATACTGATGCTAGCTTCCAGACATATAAGGATGATTCCAACCCCCAATTTGGATATATAAATTGATCTTAAATGGAGGTCCAGTGAGTTGAAATTTTTTCAAATAAGACATTGTTGTTGATTTTACCATAGAGGCAGAGTACATTGTATCTTCTGATGTAGCAAAAGAGGCAATATAGATTAACAAGTTCGTTACTAAACTTGGAGTTGTTCCAAGCATTGTTAAAAGCATTACCGATTTACTGTGATAACAATGGCACCATTGCACAGACGAAGAAACCATGGTCTCATCAGCGATCTAAGCACGTACTTCACCGTTACCATCTTATCAGAGATCAGGTAGAAGATGTAGGGATCGATCGTAGGCTAGGAGGTGAATAGCCCTCTTACGTTGGATAACAGAATTTGCTCGTCTACAAACAAGATTAGCGCAAGCGGAAAAATAAAACACGACAAGCAAATAGAAATGACAAGAATACAAACGCTAACATAATATGTAACGTGGTTCATGGCTACGCCGCTAATCCACGATCCCGATTCGTCCAAGGTGAATCACTCCTTTGCCAAATCCACTAAGTCTCTCCTTTGCACCAAGCTAGGTGGAAGTAACCTCTTTACAATCCCTCTTCTTACAATAGAATGAGAATAATAGCAAGTAAGAAGAGTGGAAATAATTTTGAGCACTTTGGGAGAAGATTAGAGTTGAAGCATTAGCCCCCCAAAGCCCCATACCCTTCCTCTTTATAGAGGAAGAGGGTTTCTTCCCGTTGACACAGGAGCAGTCGACTGATGTGTTGGGATGTATACTGAAAGCCTAGCTCTTTTATATGAACATTTTTATTTTGAAATAAGAATCACATTATCATTGTTTGCACTTTATATTTATTATATGTGTGCATATTGTCTAATACTTTACATTGTAGATAACATGGTGCTTGGTGTGGCACAGAAGATCATGTTATCAGTCCCTTGTAGAATATAAGTAGAGGCTCACAACCAAGATAGTTTTGGACAAACCATTGGCATGGTTGTAGTGTAGCTTGGTATTGTTTTGTCTTGAACATAGAGTTACACTAGTACACTTAGGTGTATTGAGCAGGACCGACATAGAGGTGATTCAATTTATTGCTGACTACATAATTGAATCGGACCTCGGATATTATGTTGTACATGCTCTTAATCCCGATATAATAACGTGCACATGTACTTAGTATTTATTTCTTTGATTTACCAAAGGGTGAGATTTATATGGATTAAATCAATATGCTCGGTAAATTGGGAAATGATATTATTTACATGGTGTACCGTTGATTATAGGAGGAAACCGTGTCCTATATATTAGGTTGATGATGTCCCCTTGAGGAGCTCATAAGGTTCATCATGTAAACCCTGCAAGTTGACTTAGTCAACATGATGATAAGGTTGAATGGTACTACTCGAGGAGTTAGATGTTAATTGATTGATGGTCAGTAAATCAATTAATTGACGGACATTCGATATCTTAAACATGGGGAGATGAATGTACAAATAATGTATGGAGCCCATATTTATTTATGGGGGTTGGTGAGGTAATTCAATGATGATCTTCTAGTGGAATGGAACATCATTGATGGATCAAGTTTGTGTGGTTCCGATCCATCGGGTGGCCAAGATCCAACTCCTCATGGTCCCTATCGTAGCCTAATATAATCCTCATGAAGCCTAGATCCAATGATGGAAAACAAATCCCTAGATCCGATGGTGGAGATTAAATCTCTAGATCCGACGGTTGAGATTAATTCTCTAGATCCGACGGTTGAGATTAGATCCCTAGATCCGACGGTGGAGATTAAATCTCTAGATCCGACGGTGGAGATTAAATCTCTAGATCCGACGGTTGAGATTAATTCTCTAGATCCGACGGTTGAGATTAAATCCCTAGATCCGACGGTGGAGATTAAATCTTTAGATCCGACGGTTGAGATTAAATCTCTAGATCCGACGGTTAAGATTAAATCCCTAGATCCGACGATGGAAATTAAATCTCTAGATCTGACGGTTGAGATTAAATCTCTAGATCCGACGGATGAGATTAAATCCCTAGATCCGACGGTGGAGATTAAATCTCTAGTTCCGACGGTTGAGATTAAATCTCTAGATCCGACGGTTGAGATTAAAACCCTAGAACCGACGGTGGAGATTAAAACAAGGCTTAAGCCCAACTCTATAAAAGGGGCTTAAGGTGGGCGGCAAGAGTAAGTTGTTGGTTGGTTTTGGAGATTAGGGTTTTGCCTTTCATTGGCTTGGGCGGCAAGAAACCCTAAGGAGGAAACCCTAGGGAGATTAGGGTTTGGTTCCTTGGTTGGGCGGCTAGGGTTTGGAAGCTAAGGTGGGCGGCAACTATAGGAGAGGAGCTCTTCTTCTTCCTAAGGTGTGGCCGGCTCTTACCTCTTCTTCCCTCTACCTTGGTCGGGGCTCAACCGATTCCTCTTCTCCTCTTCTTTTCCTCTTGGCCGATGGCACAAAGGAGCTAGGGATTGTTCCCTTGTTCGGTTCCTTGGTTGGCCATCTTGTTCTCTCTATTCTTGGGGTCGGCGGCATCAATCCTTTGTGGATTGGTGGTTGGCTCAAACAAGAAGGGAAGGAGAGTTCTTCTTTGTTTTGATTGAAGAAGATCTAGGAAGCTTCAACTTGTGGAGGATCTTCGCCCACACGAAGTCTACAAGGAGGTTAGGACATACGATAGAAGATCGAGAGGTATAAAAGTTTTACAAGTTTTATTATTGATCTTTGCATGTTCTTATTAATATGATTGTATGTGTTGATTATACATGTCTACATCCGTATGTATTTGTATAATCATGGACCCCAAAGATAAACACAAAAACCGGCGATCCGTCCATCGTCTCTTCCGCGGCTAACCGACTAGAAGAGCTTGGTTGCTTGAACAACTAGTTTGTTCAAGCGATCGCTCAAGTCATTAGCATGATGACGAATTGGTTGAGCTTAGGAAACTCATCCCATCCGGATTAGTTTTCATTAAGTGAAAATTTTAATCCGGGGACATGGGAGCCAACGAGCCTCCGAGCAGCATGCCATCAAGTTGGTAACAGAGCCACGGTTTCTAGTTTTGTGTGTTTTGGATTCGGTTACTTTCATGCACTTATCATATATTGTATATGTCGGATGATAGTAGGATGTGCGTAGGATAACTTTTTGGTTGCAGGCATAAGATCCAACTATAATGGCTATATATGTGTGTATGTGATTGCATGTGTGTGTGATTGTATATTATTTGGATCCTCGGGGTTGACGAGGCTAAATTAGTATTTAATTTTTGTAATTAAATATGGCATTGTTTAGCCACTCATTTTAGTTTACTTTCAATCTAGATTATTTGTACACTCCTTCGTGGAGTATAGGATCGATGGATGTAAATTAAAATAGTTTATCTCGGCTCGGATCTCTTTGGTGACTTGCGCACGGGCAATGGTGGAGCGGACGAGGTGGCAACACGACGGGACGCATATTGGAGAACAATGCCATAATAGTTGGGAAAATTCTGATTTTTTCCATATTTATTGCTAATTTGTTTTATATGCATGTTGTGTGTGCTTGAAAATTCCTCACTGTCAATTTACTAAGTGGGAGAGGGACATTTTAATTAATTCCCGCGGCCTCCATTACAATTTGACGTGTGATGCAACAAACTTGTGCGTCGGCTCTGAGTGCCTTCCTCCCCATCGGATGAGTTTGTTTGCAGATCACTAGGTCAAATAATGGTTATAGGAAATTATTTAGGAGCGTGTGTACTTCCCCATCGGTAAGGCACATAATCCGAGATAATTTCCTTAGTATCGTGTAATGGTGCACACTTAGATGCAAATAAAAAGTATCCTCCCCATCGGAGTCACTGCTTTTATTTGTAGGGCCAAAGAGGAACCAACTATTAATTTTATTTGTCAAAAAGTAAGGTTGACAAGATAATAAAATTAAAGGGTTAAACCTCCTCTTACAAATGTAGAATTCGTATACGTCCACACTATCGTGGCATGCGATATTCTCGGTGTTTTGAGGTGTTGGTTGATTTCAAAATTTTATTGTTTGAGGAATCAATAATTTTTGAAATCTAAAGTAATGATCTATGTGATTCTTAGGATTTTCAAAATGACTTTCAGTCCACTTACTATGATACTAAAGTAAATAAACTTACTGTACCCAAATAATGTTGATTGGAAAAGAATCTAGATATTGTCTTATCTGCCAAGGAGTACAAGTATGCACTCTTCGAAGAATGTCCTCAAGCCATAGTTGCTCAAAAAGGTTTCTAATTCTAAGCCGAAAGGCAAGAAGAAGGAGAAACAAGGTGGAGCAAAGGTGGTGGGAGGATCTCAGGGATGAGTGAAGAAGCCAAAAGGCAAGTACTTCACTTATAAGCATGATGGACATTGGAAGAAGGACTGTCCCAATCCAAAGCAGAACAAAGGTATATCCTTTGGACTTGTCATTGATACATGATTAGCGGTGTTATCTACTGGCACCTGGTGTGTAGATATAAGAGCCACTAATCGTGTCTGCAACACTTTGTAGGGGTTCCAGGAAACCCGAAGACTAGCTAAAGGGGAGATTACCATTTACTTGGGCAATGCCATGAAGGTGGCGGCTATTGCAGTGGGAGAAGTTTTATTTATCTCTTGAGAAAAATAAAACTTAGTTTCTGGAAAATTCCCTTTATGTACCTTTATTTAGAAAGAACTTAGTTTCAGTTTCTAAATTGTTTATGGATGGATATTCTACTTCTTTTAATGACAGAGCTGTTATAAAAGGAATAGGGAGAATATCTGTTCAGGTACATTGATAGGAAATTTGTATACTCTTGAACCGAAAACTCCCACGATGCATATAGAAGTTAATAACTCATCTTCTAAGTCTAATAAGAGAAAAGAACCTTCGAAAATGAACCAGACATATCTTTGGCACCTAAGACTTGGTCATATTAACCTGAGTAGAATTCAAAGGTTGATAGCTAATGGACCCTTGGGTTTATTAGTGGTGGAAGATCTCCCAACCTGCGAGTTTTGCTTGGAAGGTAAGATGACCAAGAGGCCTTTTAAGGCTAAGGGGTATAGAGCCAAAGATGTATTGAAATTGGTTCATTCTGATTTGTGCGGTCCTATGTCTATCCAGGCTAGAGGTGGCTTTGAATACTTTGTCTCTTTTATAGATGATTATTCAAGGTATGGATACATTTACTTGATGCGCCGCAAGTCTGAATGCTTTGACAGGTTCAAAGAATTCAAGGCTGATGTGGAGAATTGTCAAGGTAAAAGTATCAAGACACTACGATCTGATCGTGGTGGCGAGTACCTCTTGGGAGAGTTTAGGAGTTACTTATCAGAGGTTGGAATTCAATCCCAATTGTCCGCACCTGGCACACCCCAGCAGAATGGTGTGGCGGAGCAAAGGAATAGGACTCTTATGGAGATGGTCAGATCGATGATGAGTTATTCTGAGTTACATTAGTTCGCCTGGGGTTTGCTCTGAAACGGCGACACATTCGAACTTGGTTCCATCTAAGTCGATTCTACCCTCTCCCAGGTGTGGGTGGGTGAAAGCCTAGTCTAATACATATTCGGATTTGGGGTAATCCAGCACATGTGCTGAAGGGAGATGCTGGTAAGTTGGAATCTCATACAGAAGTACGCTTATTTGTTGGCTACCCTAAGGGAACAAAGGGTGGTTTGTTCTATAGTCCTAGAGATCAGAAGGTGATCGTGAGTACGAATGCCAGATTTTTAGAGGAGGACTATATGATGAACCACAAGCCCACGAGTAGGATTATTCTTGAGGAATTGACAGGGGAAGTCCCGACTTGAGTACCACCGGTACAAGAGGAAATACCACAAGTCACTCCACCGCGTGTCACAGAGCATACACAGGAGACACCTCGTCGTAGTGGGAGGGTTGTTAGACAACCCGAGAGATTCATGTTCTTGGGAGAGTCTTTGAACTTAGTCCCTGGTGAACATGAACCTGATCCCTGGACATATGACGAGGCACTCCAAGATAGAGATGTGGTATCTTGGCAAAGAGCGATGAATTCAGAGATAGAATCTATGGATTCTAATCATGTCTGGGAGCTAGTAGAACCACCCGATGGTGTGAAAGTCATTGGATGCAAGTGGATCTACAAGAGAAAGAGAGGAGTAGACGGGAAGGTTGAGACCTTCAAAGCTAGGCTTGTTGCGAAAGGGTATACTCAGAAAGAGGGTATCGATTATGAGGAGACCTTTTCGCCGGTAGCTATGCTTAAGTCTATCCGAATTCTCTTATCTATTGCTGCTCATGAGGATTATGAGATTTGGCAGATGGATGTCAAGACATCTTTCCTTAACGGAAATCTTGAGGAAAACATCTATATGATGCAACCAGAGGGATTCATTGCAAAGGGCAAAGAGCATCTTGTATGTAAGCTTAATCGGTTCATTTATGGATTGAAGCAAGCTTCTAGATCTTGGAACATCTGCTTTGATGAGGTAATCCAGTCATATGGATTTATTCAAAGTCTGTATGAGCCTTGTGTATACAAGAGATGTGATAGAAACATAGTGGTATTTCTTGTACTATACGTAGATGACATTTTGTTAGTTGGCAACAATATCAGAGTGTTATCAGACGTAAGGGTATGGTTGTCCAAACGGTTTGATATGAAGGACTTGGGAGAAGTGGGACACATCCTTGGGATCAAGGTAATAAGGGATCGCAAGAAAAGGATGTTGTGCTTATCTCAAGCTTCATACATTGACACTATCCTTGCTCGTTTTAGCATGCAGAACTCCAAGAAAGGTTTTCTACCTTTTAGGCATGGAGTACCTTTATCTAAAGAGATGTGTCCCAAAACATCAAAGGAGATAGAGGACATGAAGGCGGTTCCTTATGCTTCGGCAGTAGGAAGCCTCATGTATGCTATGCTATGTACGAGACCAGATATCTGCTTTGTCGTGGGCATGTTTAGCAGATATCAGAGTAATCCTAGACAAGGACATTAGACTGCGGTAAAGCATATATTGAAGTACCTGAGAAAGACTAGGGATTATATGCTGGTTTACCGGGCAGATCAATTAGTCCCTGTGGGTTACACGGATTCTGATTTCCAATCAGATAGGGACAACAGTAAGTCTACCTCGGGTTTTGTGTTTACTTTTGGAGGTGGAGCCATAGTATGGAGGAGTGTCAAGCAGAAATGCGTGGCAGACTCTACCATGGAAGCTGAGTATGTGGCAGCCTCTAAGGCAGCCAAGGAAGTTGTATGGCTCTGGAACTTCTTGATGGACTTGAATGTGATTCCTGGTTTGCCAAGAACTATCACAATTTATTGTGATAACAGTGGTGCAGTTGCAAACTCGAAGGAACCACGAGCCCATAAGGCTAGTAAACACATAGAGCGCAAGTACCACCTGATACGAGAAATCGTAAAGGAGGTAGAAGTTGTTGTCGCCTAGATTGCATCAGAGGATGACCTAGTAGGCCCTTTCACTAAGGCCCTTCTAGCGAGAGCTTTGATAGGCATGTGGAGGGAAGGGGAATCAGATGTATGGCAGTATGAGGACAGTATAATCTTTTAGTATAAGTGGGAGATTGTTGGGATGTATACTGAAAGCCTAGCTCTTTTATATGAACATTTTTATTTTGAAATAAGAATCACATGATCATTGTTTGCACTTTATATTTATTATATGTGTGCATATTGTCTAATACTTTACATTGTAGATAACATGGTGCTTGGTGTGGCACAGAAGATCATGTTATCAGTCCCTTGTAGAATATAAGTAGAGGCTCACAACCAAGATGGTTTTGGACAAACCATTGGCATGGTTGTAGTGTAGCTTGGTATTGTTTTGTCTTGAACATAGAGTTACACTAATACACTTAGGTGTATTGAGCAGAACCGACATAGAGGTGATTCAATTTATTGCTGACTACATAATTGAATCGGACCTCGGATATTATGTTGTACATGCTCTTAATCCCGATTTAATAACGGGCACATGTACTTAGTATTTATTTCTTTGATTTACCAAAGGGTGAGATTTATATGGATTAAATCAATATGCCCGGTAAGTTGGGAAATAATATTATTTACATGGTGTGTCGTTGATTATAGGAGGAAACCGTGTCCTATATATTAGGTTTATGATGTCCCCTTGAGGAGCTCATAAGGTTCATCATGTAAACCCTGCAGGTTGACTTAGTCAACATGATAATAAGGTTGAGTGGTACTACTCGAGGAGTTAGATGTTAATTGATTGATGGTCAGTAAATCAATTAATTGACGGACATTCGATATCTTAAACACGGGGAGATGGATGTACAAATAATGTATGGAGCTCATATTAATTTATGGGGGTTGGTGAGGTAATTCAATGATGATCCTCTAGTGGAATGGAACATCATTGATGGATCAAGTTTGTGTGGTTCCGATCCATCGGGTGGACAAGATCCAACTCCTCCTCATGGTCCCTATCGTAGCCTAATATAATCCTCATGAAGCCTAGATCCAATGATGGAAAACAAATCCCTAGATCCGACGGTGGAGATTAAATCTCTAGATCCGACGGTTGAGATTAATTCTCTAGATCCGACGGTTGAGATTAGATCCCTAGATCCGACGGTGGAGATTAAATCTCTAGATCTGACGGTTGAGATTAATTCTCTAGATCCGACGGTTGAGATTAAATCCCTAGATCTGACGGTGGAGATTAAATCTCTAGATCCGACGGTTGAGATTAAATCTCTAGATCCGACAGTTGAGATTAAATCCCTAGATCCGACAGTGGAGATTAAATCTCTAGATCCGACGGTTGAGATTAAATCTCTAGATCCGACGGATGAGATTAAATCCCTAGATCCGATGGTGGAGATTAAATCTCTAGTTCTGACGGTTGAGATTAAATCTCTAGATACAACGGTTGAGATTAAAACCCTAGAACCGACGGTGGAGATTAAAACAAGGCTTAAGCCCAACTCTATAAAATGGGCTTAAGGTGGGCGGCAAGAGTAAGTTGTTGGTTGGTTTTGGAGATTAGGGTTTTGCCTTTCATTGGCTTGGGCGGCAAGAAACCCTAAGGAGGAAACCCTAGGGAGATTAGGGTTTGGTTCCTTGGTTGGGCGGCTAGGGTTTGGAAGCTAAGGTGGGCGGCAACTATAGGAGAGGAGCTCTTCTTCTTCCTAAGGTGTGGCCGGCTCCTACCTCTTCTTCCCTCTACCTTGGTCGGGGCTCAACCGATTCCTATTCTCCTCTTCTTTTCCTCTTGGCCGGCGCACAAAGGAGCTAGGGATTGTTTCCTTGTTCGGTTCCTTGGTTGGCCATCTTGTTCTCTCTATTCTTGGGGTCGGCAGCATCAATCCTTTGTGGATTGGTGGTTTGCTCAAGCAAGAAGGGAAGGAGAGTTCTTCTTTGTTTTGATTGAAGAAGATCTAGGAAGCTTCAACTTGTGGAGGATCTTCGCCCACACGAAGTCTACAAGGAGGTTAGGACATACGATAGAAGATCGAGAGGTATAAAAGTTTTACAAGTTTTATTATTGTACTTTGTATGTTCTTATTAATATGATTGTATGTGTTGATTATACATGTCTACATCCGTATGTATTTGTATAATCATGGACCCTGAAGATAAACACAAAAACTGGCGATCCATCCGTCGTCTCTTCCGCGGCTAACCGACTAGAAGAGCTTGATTGCTTGAACAACTAGTTTGTTTAAGCGATCGCTCAAGTCGTTAGCATGACGACGAATTGGTTGAGCTTAGAAAACTCATCCCATCCGGATTAGTTTTCATTAAGTGAAAATTTTAATCCGGGGGCATGGGAGCCAATGAGCCTCCGAGCAGCATGTCATCATGATGTCCCTATCAGTCGACTGGTCCTGTAGTTGTTGCCCAATAATGGCTGCTTTCCATGTTGGATTTCATCCAACGGCACTGGCATCAGTCGACTGATATTGCCAGCAGTCAACTGATGCTCGATCAGTCAAGTGCTCCGTGAGCTCGACTCCATTCTGTGCCCGAAACTCTTGCGACCAATCGACTGATGCCTTCATCATCATTGTCTCTGATCATTGCCATTCCATGGCGGTCATTAACACTTGAACGGACCGAACACTAGTCGAGTCACCGTCGACTTAGAGTAGTTGACTACCATAACATGGTAGTCAACTTGATGTCGGGAAATCACATCCGACACTTAGCCAAATGTTCAAGTTCACCTAATGAGCTACTTACATTTCACTCATTCTCTCATCTCACTAGAAGTCCCTCGCCGAAGCTCTCTTCGTTCGCGGCCATGTCCCTCAGAAGCATCAGGCGCACAGCTCTGCAATGCTCCTTCGCGTCTCTTGCCTCCGGAGTCTGCTTCCTTGGCTTCGCTTCAAGTCATCTCGTCTGGCGATCTCCGACTCAGGCATGAGGTTGTGAGTGGTGAACCCGCCTAGGATTCATGTGCGAATTACTATGTCCTGCAAGACTCCAACGCACATATCAAATCATAATAACAACCTAACTTAAACCCTTTGCCACACACATCAAAACCTTATCATGGCAAGAGATTGCCCTAACAATCTCTCCATTTTTGATGTGTGGCAATCCGTTTAAGTTAGGTAAAAACATTTGATAAAACATTAAGGAAAGAAAGCATGTGAATAAACATGATTAGCAACTCTCCCCCTTAATACATGAAACTCACCCTACATATATTCCCCCTTACTTAAACATACATTTCTCCCCCTTTGACACCATCAAAAATAATTAACAAAGTTTATACATCATGGCAACATGTCTAGATAAAAACATATACCAAAACATGCCTTAAAATCGGATACACAATGTTATTGGGCATGTTATCAGACTACCGATCAAGTTCGATTACTGATCGTAGCGTGCATTTCGGGTTTTTCAGGTTTTCAGGGTGGATTTTAGAAATGCACTAAAAAATCTATAAAATTCAAAAAATCATGAAATTTGGGGAACATATTTCTTGTAAGTATATTTATCAATGAAAAATAGTTTTCCATGAAAAACCATTATATTTTCAAATATTTGCCAAAAATCCAAAAGCTTTAAAAACCACTAGGTTTTTGATCATGTTAGTATCCATTTTAACACCTAGTCTTGCTTTGGATTGTTTCAAAACATGAATACACAGATTTTAAAGTAAGAAATTGTTTTGAAAACATATGAAATATCCAACCATGATCTTTGGAAAATATGTCTATGAATTAAACATAAGTCTTCCCCATGATTGGTCTATTATTGCTATTTTGATACTTTAAATAACCATCTAAATGTCATAGGCACTAGTGGACATTTGTATCATCCTAACATCTCACTCATGCTAAGTTTTCAATCATTGTAGCCTATGGTGAGTGTGAGATGTATCCTAAAGGTATTTGTATATACTTAACCATTATTTTCATGCAATTCTACCAAGATTAAGTATCATCCTATCATTCCACATGATCATAAAGACATATATGAATTAATTTCACATTATGATCATGAAACAAATATATTCATCAAATTGTGATCATGCATTAGGTATTACATCATGATAATAAAGCAAATATCACCTAAAGCATGATTTATCTATTTATAGGTGCATTATCATTACCTAACACTATTTCAAAAATGTTGTCCCGCCATCCTAAGTCAACCAAAAATATGATATAGGTAAAGTCCATATGGTTGACTATCCTAGGGTTTTCCTAACCCTTTAGGATGGATTTTGAAACCCAAAATAAGTTCTTTCCTATGGGATTCACTAAATACTCCTTGGGGATCCATTTTCTAGCTATTACCTTCTTTTTATCTTGACCCCTAGCTATTAGACATTTGTAGGCCTTTTCATTTTTCTTTTCCTTATAACCTAGTCCTTTCTTGTTGAAGCTTGCTCTTTGGCTCCCAATTATTATATTAAGGGTATTGGAGCCTATAGTAAACTTTTCTAGGGCTTTGGTCAAATAATCTACCTTTTCCCTTAGAGCCCTATTTTCATCCATACATGCATCACTAACATTAAATGGAATATATTCATGTGAGCATGCATCATCATCATCATCATTATCATTAAAACATGCTTTTTCTAATTTTTGCTCTAAATCCTTAATTTGCTCAAGCATGCATTTATTCTTTTTCTTTGCTCTAAATAATCCTTAGTGAGGCTAGAAATCATGGACATTATTTGCTTAGGGGGTAGATTCGTTACCTCACTTACCAAATCCTCTTCCGATGATGAGGATGTAGAAGAGGCTCCCCCTTCACTTGAGCTCTCCTCACTTGAGCTTGCTTCTTCATTTTCGGAGGAGGAGCAATCTAGATCGTCAAAGGCCATTAGGGCAAGGTTGGAGTAGACATGTTCTTCTTCTTCAGATGATGATGAGGAAGAAGGATCATCCCATGTCTTTGCTTTGAATGCCTTGGCCTTCCCTTTTTCTTTGGCCTTCTTTTCTTCTTCCTTTTTCTTCTTGCTCCCCTTCTTCTTCTTTTCTTCCTTCTTTCTCTTCTCCTCCTTGCTTTTGTTCAAGAGGGGACAATTGTCCCTTATGTGTCCTTCTCCTTGGCAATTGTAGTAAATAATTTTCCCCCTTGGTCTTCTACTCCTATCATTAGATTTATTAAATCTAAAACCTTTTAATGCATGCCTTACCCTCCTTACCATATAGGCTTCTTCCGTGCTATCCATGGAGGAGGAGGAAGATGCTTCATCGGAGGAGGAGGAGATCTCTATCTTCTTCTTCCCCTTGTGTGCCATCAAGGCTACTCCTCTTGAAGGTTGAAACTTTGGCTCTTCTTGTATTCCTTCAAGCCTCATTTTGTGGAGCTTCATTGTTGAGAAGAACTCCTCCAAGGTGCTCACTTCTAGGTTCTTGGACATGTAGAAGGAGTCCACCATTGAGCTCCATTTTGATGACCGGGGAAAAGCATCAATTGCTTTCATGAGCATGTCCCGATTGGAGAGCCTTTCTCCTACACTTGTTAGTCCAATCAAAATTTCCTTAAACCTAGAATGCAATGATGTTACCTTTTCTCCTTTTTCTAATTTGATGTTTGATAGTTGGGAGCGAAGAAGGTCTCTTCTTGTAAGTTTGGCCTCCGAAGTGCCTTCATGAAGCTCTACTAGCTTCTCCCACATCTCCTTGGCACTAGAGCATTCCCCAATCCGGTTAACTTCTTGTTGGTGGAGTACATTGTAGAGGTGGTGCTTGGCTTTTGAATTCGCCAAATATTCTTCTCTTTGCCTCTTGCTCCACCTTGCTTTCTCCAATGGCTCCCCATCTTCATTCCTAGGCAATTCGAAACCATTTTCCATAATTAAGAGAATTTCGAAATCGGTCTCAAAAAATACCTCCATTCTCTTTTTCCACCAAGAGAATTCCCCCTCGAACTTTGGCGGATGAATATTAGAGCCGGCCATTCTTGAATGTGCTTGTTGTGGTGGTTAGTCCTCGACAAGCTTTCCTTGGCTCTGATACCACTTGAAGGGGATCGATCGGCCGACTAGAGAGGGGTGAATAGCCCTCTTACGTTGGATAACAGAATTTGCTCGTCTACAAACAAGATTAGCGCAAGCGGAAAAACAAAACACGACAAGCAAATAGAAATGACAAGAATACAAATGCTAACACAATATGTAACGTGGTTCACGGCTACGCCGCTAATCCACGATCCCAATTCATCCAAGGTGAATCACTCCTTTGCCAAATCCACTAAGTCTCTCCTTTGCACCAAGCTAGGTGGAGGTAACCTCTTTACAATCCCTCTTCTTACAATAGAATGAGAATAATAGCAAGTAAGAAGAGTGAAAATACTTTTGGGCACTTTGGGAGAAGATTAGAGTTGAAGCATTAGCCCCCCAAAGCCCCATACCCTTCCTCTTTATAGAGGAAGAGGGTTTCTTCCCGTTGACACAGGAGCAGTCGACTGATGTCCCTATCAGTCGACTGGTCCTGTAGCCGTTGCCCAATAACGGCTGCTTTCCATGTTGGATTTCAATGTTGGATTTCATCCAATCTAAGACTCGCATCACTAATCGATATTGCCATCACGATCGAGATTAAGCATCACCGATCGATGCTCGATCAGTCGAGTGCTCCGCGATCTCGACTCCATTCTGTGCCTGAAACTCTTGCGACCAATTGACTGATGCCTTCATCACCGATCCGGTGGTCTCGCAGCTGACTGATCCGTATTCCATGGCAATGATCGCTGGCACTTGAACTGCACCAACTCTAGTCGAGTCACCGTCGACTTAGAGTAGTTGACTACCATAACATGGTAGTCAACTTGATGTCGGGAAATCTCATCTGACACTTAGCCAAATGGCCAAGTTCACCTAATGAGCTACTTACATTTCACTCATTCTCTCATCTCACTCGAAGTCCCTCGCCGAAGCTCTCTTTGTTCGCGGCCACGTCCCTCGGCAACATCAGGCGCACGGCTCTGCAATGCTCCTTCGCGTCTCTTGCCTCCGAAGTCTGCTTCCTTGGCTTCACTTCAAGTCATCTCGTCCGGCGGTCCCTCGGCAGCATCAAGCGTACGGCTCTGCAATGCTCCTTCTCTGACTCAAGCACGAGGTTGTGAGTGGTGAACCCGCCTAGGCTCCATGTGTGAATTACTAATCCCTACAAGACTCCAACGCACATATCAAATCATAATAACAACCTAACTTAAACCCTTTGCCACACACATCAAAACCTTATCATGGCAAGAGATTGCCCTAACAGAAGAGACATACAAATAGAGAGAGTTCCAACCGATAGGAATATAGCAGATCCCTTGACAAAGCCTCTTCCCCAAGAAAAGTTCGAGAGGCATATAGATGTCTATGGTATTAGATACCAAGGCGATTGGTTGTAGGCCAAGTGGGAGTATGATATAATTGAGAGGTGTCCTAAGGCAATCACCTTAGAAGTTATTAATAAAATTCACTATTTGAGTATGCATTGTCTATGTATATTATTGGATGTTAAACTCATCTACTAAAGTCCACAATATCATTCATAGCATGAGAGAAATTGTGATTGGATTACAATTGGTGGGTCCATGTATAAATATGTAAGTATTGAAATTATCCCTAGTCGATGAATTGATGAAATTGGACATCATCAATTCTGTGAGACTAACACATGTTATGCTCCTTAGTTTATCCAAGCATTCAGCACTCATTGAATGGAAGCATAGGGATGCTGAGAGTGAACATGTGGATACTAGTTAGGATAACTAGTTCATTGGAGTGACATGCTATGGAACCTCATATGGTTCTTTATGTCATTGAAGATCTCTTTGCAGCTCGAGTGTGGGATTCCTTAGACTTGAGGTATTCAAGTCATCTTGATCATGGTGACTTGTTCTTTGACTTCTTCGTAGCCATCTCCATAGGAGGTCTAACTCCGGATTGATTGGGTATAAGTCAAAGTGATCGAAGATATTTGAATAGACCAAAGAGGATTTACCACACTTTATATAAAGCAGATGTATACCCTATCCTCTTGTCAGGATTGTTAATCAGAAGTCTCTGCCAGAGCAAGCATGTTAAGAAGACAGTCTTAATGGGAACATGTAGGAATAACTTGAATCCACAGGACAAGAAAAACTAACTTAGGCTATGTGTGATGTAGTCAACCTAGTGGAGACAAGTACATTGACTATATCCTGAACCAAGTGCATATAGGATGAGTGAAAGGAACAAGGCATAAAGTTATTGTAGCTACTAAGGGGTTCAGAAATGTTCTAAAGTCGGTTTGGACTTTTCAGTCAATTGGGGTCTTAATGCACTGCTAGGTACCATTCATGATCTATTCATAATTAGGGGTTAATTATGAATGACCAACATAGTCAGGAACCTATTGGGTCACATGCAATATGGGTGATCTTGAGATGTAAAATAAGTCTAAGAATGAGATTCTCAATGAGAGAGGATATATCTGGTTGGATCAAGGCAAGATGGTGTGAAACGGAGGCCACGGAACCTCCTATAGTCATGTCGAGGTTTAGCATGACCATATCACACTTAAACAAAGTTAAACAAAAATATAGAACTTCACACGACCATGCTTAACCAGACACGGGTCGTGCCTAGCCCTAGTCGAAGACTGGCAGGGTTGAAGTTGTGCCCAATAAGACACACAACCTGACCGTGTGTCTAGGCAGGATCAGGTCGTGTGTATGACACACGACCATGTCACAAGTCGTATATTTTTTATGCACGCTCGTATAGAAATTTCCTAGATTTTCTTACCTTAATTATGAGATAATTATGAAAAGATAGGTTCCGTTTAAACCACCTAAGATGTCCTAATCAAGAGATCTATAAATAGATCCCTTGATAATCTTTGGAGGAGAGCTTTTAGGTCTTTTCTTGGTAGTCGTCTTTTCCTCTCTCCCTCTCTCATCTCCGTCGGTTGGCTAGCACCAATCGGAGATGAAGACTTGCTGCTCAAGGAGTTGTCTCAGGTGATCCCGACATGGATACCGATAGAGGCATGGTTTGTAAGTCTTGATCTTGGTTTCTATGGATTCAAAAAGAATCCCGAAGATATAAAATTTCTCTTCTCCTCTGTTTTATTATGTGATTATGTCAAAGAAAGAATTTCTTACCACAGGGGATGTCTAGGAGGAAATACAAATCATTTTATTTATATCTTTCCACTGTGCATGCTCCTAGCATCCTTTCAACAAGCTCCTCATCGCTGTCACTCCCTTGTTCAGATTCAGAATCGGAGGAAAAGCAATACCTTTCTCCATATGGCTTGAATTAGCTTATTCATTGAGTTCTAACTAATAAAATAGTACATCTAGTTTAACAACAAATAAATCCTTTGAAACCTTATAGGCATCGACCATTGATGACCACAATGAGTTTCTAGGGAAGGATTTGAGTGCATACCTGATAAGGTCTTGATTCTCCACATTTTTCCCAACTAAGTAGAGACCATTTAGGAATTCTTTGAACCTCCCATGTAGTTGATGATGTAATTGAGAGGTGTCCTAAGGCAATCACCTTAGAAGTTATTAATAAAATTCACTATTTGAGTATACATTATTTATGTATTTGATTGGATCTTAAACTCATGTACTGAAGTTCACAATACAATGCATGACATGAAAGGAATTGTGATTGGATCATAATTAGTGGGTATCTTATCATGTATAATCATGTAAGTATTGAAACTATCCCTAGTTGATGAATTGATGAGATTGGGCATCATCAATTCTGTGAGACTAGCACATGTTATACTTCTTGGTTTATCCAAGCATTCGGTACTCACTGAATGGAAGCATAGAGATGTTGAGAGTGAACATGTGGATGCTAGTTATGGTAACTAGTTCATTGGAGTGACCTGCTATGAGACTTCATATGGTTATATATGTCTTTGAAGATCTCATTGTAGCTCGAGTGCGAGATTCCTTAGACTTGAGGTATTCAAGTCATCTTGGTTATGGCGCCTTATACTTTGACTTCTTCGCAGCCATCTCAATATGAGGTATAACTCCGGGATGATTGGGAATAAACCAAAGTGATCGAAGGTGTTTGAATAGCCCATAGAAGATTCACCGCTCCTGATAAAAGGAAATGTATACCCTAGGCCTCTTGTTGGGATTGTTACTCAGAATTCTCTGGCCAGAACAAATATGTTAAGAAGATGGTCTTCTTGGGAACATGTAGGAGTAACTTGAATCCACAGGACAAGGAAACTAACTTGAGCTAGGTGTGACGTAGTCAGTGTAGGGGATCGGTACGGCCGGCTAGAGGGGGGTGAATAGCCCTCGAACGTTGGATGTCGGTATTTGCTCGTCTACAAAGAGATTAGCACAACGGAAACAATAAAGCAAGACAAGCAAATAGAAATACAATAAATCAAACGCTAACAAGATGGTGTAACGTGGTTCACGGCTGCACCGCTAATCCACGGTCCCCGATTCGTCCTCGGTGAATCACTCCGTCAAAACCAATCCACTAATGGTCTCTCCTTTGCACCAAGCTAGGTGGAGGTAACCTTTACAACCAAGATCACTCTTCTTACAATAAGATTGAAGTAAAGACAAGTAAGAAGAGTTTAAAGCTTGTGGGGCACTAGGAAGATCACTTAGAGCATAAGTATTAGCCTCTCAAAGGCTCACACCCTCTCTTTTTATAGAGAGGGCTAACATTGTAGTCCAACGGAACACTTCCGATCGATGGACCTCACCCCGATCGCCTCAGAGTCGACTACCCACGGCTACGAGCGCTGTGCGCGACATCCTTCGGCAATCGATTGCCATTCCGATGGCGATCACTGGGCATAAACACATCGCGGATACCAAACACACTGACTTGAAGCGATCGCCATACATGGCCGCCGATCGGTGCCAGTGAAACTCAAACTTAACATAAGTTTGAGCCGTGCCGGTAAACCTTAACCCTTGCGGTCAAGTCTCACACTCACCATTCGGCCAAGTTCACCTAATGAGCTACTTACATTTCACTCATTCTCTCATCTCACTCGAGTCCTCGAAGCTCTCTTCGTTGCCACGCCCCTCAAAGATCAGCGCACGGCTCCGCAATGCTCCTTCGCCTCTTGCCTCAAGTCTGCTTCCTTGGCTTCACTTCAAGTCATCTCGTCCGGTGGTCCCTCGGATGCTCCAAGCGCATGGCTTCCGCAAAGTCATCCTTCACCGACTCAAGGACCGAGGTTGTGAGGGTGAACCCGCCAAGGCTCCATGTGCGAATTACTAAGTCCTGCAAGACTCCAATGCACATATCAAATAACAATACCAACCTAACTTAAACTCTTTGCCACACACATCAAAACCTTATCATGGCAAGAGATTGCCCTAACAATCTCCCCCTTTTTGATGTGTGGCAATCCGTTTAAGTTAGGTAAAAACATTTGATATAAATTTTAAGGTAAGAAAGCATGTAAACATAAACATGATATAGCAACATGCAACTCCCCCTTAATCCATGAAACTCCTCATACAAATTTTCTCCCCCTATCACAATGTACTTAAACATAATTATTTCTCCCCCTTTGACACCATCAAAAAGATTAATACTAAGTTATAAACTCATTGCATCAAGTCTAATAGAATGAAAATACCAAAAACACGTTTAAACAATGACTCGCATGGCACAATGGTTCAAATTCGATTTTCAAGTAATTTAAATGCATTAAAAATTCTAGAAAATTCAAAAAATCATGAAATTTGGGGAACATATTTCTTTTAAGATTCTTTATCAGTGAAAATTATTTTTTTATGAAAATGCATTATATTTCCAGAGATTTGACAAAAATCCAAAAGTTTTAAAAAACCACTAGGTTGTTGATCATTCTAGTATCAAGTTTAACACCTAGTTTTGCATCCAATTGTTTCAAAACATGAATACACATATTTTAAGGTAAGAAATTATTTTGAAAACATATGAAATATCCAACCATGATCTTTGGGCAATATGTCTATGAATTAAACATAAGCTTTCCCCATGATTGATCTATTATTGCTATTTTGATACTTTAAATGACCATCTAAATGTCATAGGCATTAGTGGACATTTGTATCATCCTAACATCTCACCCATGCTAAGTTTTCAATCAAAGTAGCCTATGGTGAGTGTGAGATGCATCCTAGGGGGTATTTGTATATATTTAACCATTATATTCATGCAATTATATCAAGGTTAAGTATCATCCTAACAATCCACATGATCATAAAGACATATATGACTTAATTTTACATTATGATCATGAAACCCATGTATTCATTGAATTGTTATCATGCATTAGGTATTATGTCATGATAATAAGCAAAATATCACCTAAGGCATGATTTAAACCCTATTTCTCATGATGATGTGCCAAATTTCAAAATCATAAATCATGATTGCACATATACATAGCAATTACATTGATTATCATGATTTAAGCATTATTAACTATTTATAGGCACGTTATCATCACCTAACACTATTTAAAAATGTTGTCCCGCCATCCTAAGTCAACCAAAGATATGATATAGGTCAAGTCCATATGGTTGACTACCCTAGGGTTTTTCTAACCCTTAAGGATGGATTTTGGAACCCAATACAAATTCTTGCCTATGGGGTTCACTAGAAATTCCTTAGGAATCCATTTCCTAGCAATTACTTTCTTCTTATCTTGTCCCCTAGCAATTAGGCATTTATAGGCCTTTTCATTTTTCTTTTCTTTGTATCCTAGGCCTTTCTTATTGAAGCTAGCTCTTTGGCTCCCTATAATCATGTTCAAGGTGTTTGAGCCAATTGTAAACTTTTCTAGGGCTTTGGTTAAATAATCTACTTTCTCTCTTAAAGCCCTATTTTCATCCATGCATGCATCATTAACATTAAATGGCATATATTCATGTGAGCATGAATCATTTAAGCTAGAAGAAATATTTTCATTTTTATTTAAGCATGCTTTTTCTAGTTTATTTTCTAGATCCTTAATTTGATCTAGCATGCTCTTATTCTTCTTCTTAGCTTTAAATAAATTCCTAGTTAAGCTAGAGACCATGGAAACTATTTTCTTAGGAGTTAGATTTGTTACCATAGTCTCCATGTCCTCTTCTTCTTCGGATGAGGATGTAGAGGAGGCTCCCCCTTCACATGAGCTCTCTCCACTTGTGCTTGATTCTTCATTTTCGGTGGAGGAGCAATCCAAGTCATCAAAGGCCATTAAGGCCAAATTGGTGACAAAGGCATTCTCCTCTTCCGATGATGATGAAAAGGATGAGGAAGGGTCATCCCATGTCTTGGCCTTGAATGCTTTGGCCTTCCCCTTTTCCTTTGCCTTCTTTTCTTCTTCCTTTTTCTTCTTGCTACCCTTTTTCTTCTTCTTTTCTTCTTTCTTTCTCTTCTCCTCCTTGCTTTTGTTCAAGAGGGGACAATTATCCCTTATATGTCCCTCTCCTTGGCAATTGTAGCATATGACTTTCCCCCTTTGTCTTCTACTCCTATCATTGGATTTATTAAATCGAAAACCTTTTAAAGCACGTCTTACCCTCCTTACCATATACGCTTCTTCCGTGCTATCCATGGAGGAGGAGGAGGATGCTTCATCATCGGAGGAGGAGGGGATCTCTATCTTCTTCTTCCCCTTGTTTGCCAAGAATGCTACTCCTCTTGAAGGTTGGATTCTAGACTCTTCTTGTATTCCTTCAAGTCTTGTTTCATGAAGCTCCATGGTTGAGAAGAATTCCTCCAAGGTGCTCACTTCTAAATTCTTGGAGATGTAGAATGAGTCCACCATGGAGCTCCACTTTGAGGACCGGGGAAAGGCATCTATGGCCTTCATTACCATATCCCGGTTGGAGAGTCTTTCACCTACACTTGTTAGTCCAATCAAAATTTTCTTAAACCTAGAATGTAAGGAAGTTACCTTTTCTCCCTTTTCAAGCTTGATATTTGAAAGTTGGGAGCGGAAGAGGTCTCTTCTTGCTAGCTTTGCCTCCGAAGTGCCTTCATGAAGCTCTACTAGCTTCTCCCACATCTCCTTGGCACTTAGGCATTCTCCAATTCTATTTATTTCTTGTTGAGGAAGCACATTGTATAGATGGTGCTTGGCTTTTGAGTTTGCAAGGTGCTCCTCTCTTTGCCTCTTGGTCCATCTTGACTTTTCTATTGGCTTCCCTCTTCATCCCTAGGCAACGAAACCGGATTCCATTGTAATCATAATATCAAAATCCTTTCAAAAATACCTCCATTCACTTCTTCCACCAAGCAATTCTCCTTCAAACTTCGGTGGATGAATGTTGGAGCCGCCATTTTGAATGTTGCTTGTTGTATGTTAGTCCTCGACAAGCTTTCCTTGGCTCGATACCACTTGTAGGGGATCGATGGACGGGCCAGAGGGGGTGAATAGCCTTGACGCGTTGGATGTCGATTTGCTCGCCTATAAAGAGATTAGCGCAAGCGGAAATAATAAAGCAAGACAAGCAAATAGAAATACAAGAAATCAAACGCTAACAAGATGGTTCACACTGGCCGCTAATCCATGATCCCGAATTCGGTGAATCACTCCGCCAAAACCAATCCACTAATGGTCTCTCCTTTGCACCAAGCTAGGTGGAGGTAACCTTTACAACCAAGATCACTCTTCTTACAATAAGATTGAAGTAAAGACAAGTAAGAAGAGTTTAAAGCTTGTGGGGCACTAGGAAGATCACTTAGAGCATAAGCATTAGCCTCTCAAAGGCTCACACCCTCTCTTTTTATAGAGAGGGCTGATTTCTTCCCGTTGGCCACCACCAGTTGACTACTACCCTTGGCAGTCGACTGCCATCACTACAACGGCCTCCGAACACGTCAGATCCCGACCGTTGTAGTCCAACGGAACACTTGGCAGTCGACTGATGGACCTCACCCCGATCATTCTGCCGTAGTCGACTACCACGGCTACGGTTCGCGCGACATCCTCGGCGTCGATTGTCATTCCATGGCGATAAACCTATCATCGGATGATACCGAACACACTCGACTCACGATCGCCATACATGGCGATCGGGTGCGTGTGAAACTCAAACTTAACATAAGTTTGAGCTTCCGGCGGTCGGGTAAACCTTAACCCTTGTAGTCAAGTCTCCGACACTTAGCCATTCGGCCAAGTTCACCTAATGAGCTACTTAAATTTCACTCATTCTCTCATCTCACTCGAAGTCCCTCGCCGAAGCTCTCTTCGTTCGCGGCCACGTCCCTCGGCAGCATCAGGCGCACGGCTCTACAATGCTCCTTCGCGTCTCTTACCTCCGAAGTCTGCTTCCATGGCTTCACTTCAAGTCATCTCGTCCGGCGGTCCCTCGGATGCTCCAAGTGCACGGCTTCCGCAAAGTCATCCTTCACCGACTCGAGGACCGAGGTTGTGAGGGTGAACCCGCCAAGGCTCCATGTGCGAATTACTAAGTCCTGCAAGACTCCAACGCACATATCAAATAACAATACCAACCTAACTTAAACCCTTTGCCACACACATCAAAACCTTATCATGGCAAGAGATTGCCCTAACAGTCAGCCTAGTGGGGACGAACACATAGACCATGTCCTGAACCAAGTGGGTATAGGATGAGTGAAAGGAACAAGGCACAAAAAACTAAAGCTGCTAAAGGGTTCAGAAATGTTCTGGAGTCGATATAGACTTTCCGGTCAATTTGGGGTCATGATGCACTGTTATGTGTCACTCATGATCTATTCATAATTAAGGAGTTAATTATTTATGACCAACATAACCAGGAACCTATTGGGTCACACACACTACGGGTGATCTTGAGATGTAAAACAAGTCTGAGAATGAGATTCTCGATGAGAGAGGATATATCTGGTTGGACCAGGCCAAAGGGGGTGCGAAATAGAGGCTATGGAACCTCTTATGGCCTTGTCGGACTTAGCATGGTCATATCGCACCTAAACGAACTCAAACAAACTATATAGAGCTTCACACAGCCGTGCCTAACCAGGCACGGGTTGTGCCTGGCTCTGGCCAAAAAATGGCCAAAACCTGGGGTGTGCCCAAAAGGACACACAGCTAGCCATGTGTCCTAGCATGACTGTGCCTTTTCACCATTTTGAAGATTTCCCTTATGAAAATTTCACCATTTTGAAAGAATTCCCTTGTGAAAATTTTTTTGGTTGTTCTTACCTTAATTATGGGATAATTATGGTAAGATAGGTTCCGTTTAAGCCTCCTAAGATGACCTAATCAAGAGATCTATAAATAGATCCCTTGATAATCTTTGGAAAAAGTTTTTTTTTCTTAGGTTGTCTTCCTTGGTAGTTGTCTTCCTCTCTCTTCTTCTCTTGTCTCTGTCGGTTAGCTAGCACCAATAGGAGACAAAGGCTTGCTGCTCTAGGAGTTGTCTCAGGTGATCCCGACGTGGATATTGATAGAGGCAAGGCCCATTGGTCTTGCTTGTGGTTTCGACGGATTCGAAAGAATCTCGAAGGTATAACTTCTCCTTCTCTTTTTGTATGTTTTCATGTGATTATGCCAAAGTAAGTTTTCCTGACCCCTAAGAGATGTTTGGGATGTAATAAAAATTATTTTATTCGCTTTATTCCGCTGTGAATTATCCCAAATCTCTAACAAGTAGTATCAGAGCCAACTTATTTGTTTGGCATAGATCGCATGTCAGAGAGAATATTTAAAGCATGTTTGATGTTTTAATATACCCGTGCGATATTTTTCTATATGATAGATTAGAGTATGCATGATTTTACATATAACATATGTTTGTAACCGAAAAGAAAATATCGAGGATGCGCCTGGAAACACCAAAGGTGTTTGCCACAACATTAGAGCTTAGGCATAGACTAGCCATGCGTTGGGAAATAAGTTGCACGGATCGCATATCTAATTCCTAAAATGGTATGTGCGTCAATTGTTTGGCTCATGTTCACGTCAGGAAATTTATTTCCTAATATGACCTTGGTTTTTTCATATTTAGATTTATTTCCTATTATAGATGAGACCTCGAATAACCTAAAATCCCTCGTGTAAATATTAGGGCTAATACCTTCCATTAATATGGTTGAACCAAAGTTCTTTTCGTGTTTGGATTGTTTGACTCTCTCCAAGCCTGGCATGACATCGAGCATGTTCAATTCATATGAGATTCAATGTTTATTTTAAATGGTAAGGACCATAGGTCAATTTCAAGTTTGGGTTGTTGGACTCTCTCCAAGCCTGACTTGTAAATTGGATGTATTCAAATCATTTAAATTTGATCTCACGATTAATGGGTCGGCCCTAACTAAAAGCATTGATTTGTTGGACTCTCTCTAAGGTCAATGTGGACAGAGGTACAATTAGGTGATATGCATTGGATGTATATATGTTAATGAGTTAACAACCTAATGTATATGTGAACATTCAATTAGTTGATAGCATAAAGTGATAGTTATATATTTGATATATAATGGGTACTATTGATACTTAACATTATAACTATGAATGACTTGTTGGACTCTCTCCAATGTTATTCTTAGTGATAATGGATATCAACCCACTAGGAGATAACCTACCATCTCTCGAATTCAAAGTGAGGGCTATTGAATTTGATAAAAATAGTGGGAGTTTCTTGTTAATGTAAATTGTTTGCATTACTATAAATTCATCTCTCTTATACACATCTTTTTATATGTCTAGGTACTAATTAGAACAACATGTCGACTCCATTAACTTATGTTCTATTTTGGACAACAACAAATTGAGTGGGCTAAACTTCTTAGACTAGCTTCGCAACTTGAGAATTGTTCTCAAAGCTGAAAAGCTAGCTTATGTCCTTGAAGAGGTTCTTCCCTAACATCCTGTAGACAATGCATCTGGTGACCAAAAGTTGGCTTATTAGAAACATGTTGCTGTTTCTGAAATGACGAGTTGTATTATGCTAGCGTCCATGTCTCCTGAGTTGCAGAAACAACATAAGCATATGAATGCTAATATAATTGTTTTCCATCTTCGAGAGTTGTTCGATGAGCAGGTGTGATTTGAAAGGTTTGACGTCACCCAGCTCCTCTTTCAATCGAAGATGCAAGAGGGTTCATTTGTAGTGCAGTTTGCACTGAGGATGAATAGCTATATTGAGCGATTGAGATCATTAGGGTTTTTCATGGACCATGAATTAAGTATTGACTTAATTTTTCACAATCTGATTAGTAGCTATTCACAATTTGTGATGAACTATCGGATGAATAAGATTGAGTCCACAATTCCTGAATTGATCAATATGCTCAAAACAGTGGAGTCATCTGTTGCTAAAGAACAGAAGGCGGTGATACTGGTTGACTCTTCTAAGAAAGGTTCTAAGAGAAAGTCAAAAATCAAAGCCAAAGATAAGAAAAAAGCAAAGAAGGAAGAATCAACTCCCAATGGCACCTGCCATCATTGTGGCAAGGATGGACATTGGAAGAAAAATTGCAAGCAGTATCTAGAGTCACTGAAGAAAAAGACATCTGATGCCCAATCTACTTCAGGTATATTTGTTATTGAATGTCAACTGTTTCCCTTAACACTATTAATTATTAATAAAATTGTCTTAGAATTTATTGATAAAATTCACTATTTAAGTATACATTATTTATGTATTTGATTGGATCTTAAATTCATGTACTGAAGTTCATAATACAATGCATGACATGAAAGAAATTGTGATTGGATCATAATTAGTGGGTATCTTATCATGTGTAATCATGTAAGTATTGAAACTATCCCTAGTCGATGAATTGATAATATTGAACATCATCAATTCTATGAGACTATAACATGTTATGCTCCTTGATTTATTCAAATATTCGGTACTCACTGAATGGAAGCATAGGGATGCTGAGAGTGAACATGTGGATGCTAGTTATAGTAACTAGTTACTTGGAGTGACCTGCTATGAGACTTTATATGGTTCTATATGTCGTTGAAGATCTCATTACAGCTCGAGTGCACGATTCCTTAGACTTGAGGTATTCAAGTCATCTTCGTCATGGCACCTTATACTTTGGCTTCTTTGCAGCCATCTCAATATGAGGTGTAACTCCGGGATGATTGGGTATAAGTCAAAGTGATCAAAGGTGTTTGAATAGCCCATAGAGGATTCACCACTCCTGATAAAGAAGATTTATACCCTAGGCCTCTTGTCGGGATTGTTACTCAAAAGTCTCTGGGTTGAGCAAACGTGTTAAGAATATGGTCTTCTTGGGAACATGTAGGAGTAATTTGAATCCACAGGACAAGAAGAACACATAGACCATATCCTGAACCAAGTTGGTATAGAATCAGTGAAAGGAACAAGGCACAAAAAATTGAAGCTGCTAAAGGGTTCAGAAATGTTCTGGAGTCGATCTAGACTTTTCGATCAATTGGGGGGCATGATGCACTACTAGGTGACATTCATTATTTATTCATAATTAAGGGGTTGATTATGAATGACTAACATAACTAGAAACATAATTAGTCACACACACTACGGGTGATCTCGAGATTTAAAACAAGTATGAGAATGAGATTTTCGATGAGAGGGGATATATTTGGTTGACTAGGCCAAAGGGGGTGCAAAACGGAGGCTATGAAACCTCTTATGGCCTTGTCGGACTTAGCATGGCCATATCACACCTAAACGAACTCAAATGGACCATACAGAGCTTCACATAGCAGTGCCTAACCAGGCACGGGTTGTGCCTAGCTCTGGCCAAAAATGGCCAAAACCTGGGATGTGCCCAGAAGGACACATGGCTGGTCGTGTGTTGTTTCACGGTCGTGCCTTTTGTCATGGTCGCCCGTGTGCAAGACACATGGTCATGTTGCGGTTCCACCATTTTTGGAGATTTCTCTTATGAAAATTTCTTGGGTTGTTCTTACCTTAATTATGGGATAATTATAGTAAGATAGGTTCCGTTTAAGCCTCCTAAGATGACCTAATCAAGAGATCTATAAATAGATCCCTTGATAATCTTTGGAGAGGGTTTTTTTCCTTAGGTTTTCTTCCTTGGTAGTTGTCTTCCTCTCTCTTCTTCTCTTGTCTTTGCCGGTTGGCTAGCACCAATCGGAGACAAAGGCTTTGTTGGGTTTCCGGCACCGCGGCGAGTGTGTGTTCGAACATGTTTCGTAAACATGTGCACAGCGGAAGAAATAAAATTAATAAATCTAATTTATTATAACACACACACCACACACATGCATAGTACAACATGTGTATACATAACCGTAATTTCAAATTTTGCAATAAAAGGAAATTTATACTACGTATACCTGACATATCACGTGTAGCGGGAAAGATATAAACCGGAGCGATCCTCGCTAAAATCACCTCTATCCGTATCCATGCCGAGTATCTTTGGGATGACTTCACAAAGTCATGAGCCTCGTCTTCATATGAGTTACTAGCCTCGTGTTGAAGACGATGTGATCGAGAGAAGATCACGATCCGAATCAAAATTCGGATCCAAAACGAGTCCTCAAAAACTCGCTTCTCCGGAGAGGTATTCGTCAACCGTTTGACGAATCCTTCATCCTCCACCTTTGAGGATTACCAGAGATTGAATCTCCGGCAAAGTAGCCGCTGTCGGAGCTCCAAACGTCGTCCAAACGATGCTCCGACTCAAAAAAAGCAAGCTGTCCAGAAAACTGGACAGCTTGGTGGAGGAGTTTGCGCCGGCCAAAGAGAAGAGGGCCAGCAAGTCCTTGGTCACCGGAGCCAAGGAGGATCACCGGAGGATAGCCGGCTGGAGCTTGGACACCGGCAACAAGCTTGGACGGCGGCACAAGGGTGGGTGGCGGCTAGGGTTGGGCGCCGACCACAAGAGGAGAGGGAGAGGGTGGGCGGCAACTATGGGTTGCTTGGATTAGGTTTTCACAAAACCCTTAAGCCCTATTTTATAGAGAACAAATTCTCCTAATGGTTATCGGATCATAACAAAAATCCCATTAACCCGCTCCATTAATTTAAGTTAAAATAAACCAAACCGATTTGATCTATTTTAAGTTAAAACGAACCGAACCAACTTTGGTTCATTCGTTTAAAACAAACCAAACCCCTTTGGTTTATTCTCCACCATTGGATTAGAACCAAACCAATTTGGTTCATCCATCATGTCTTCATAAGACACGGCCCATCCATGCTTCCATTGCGACTGAAATGATTTCATGATTGCTCCTTGTTTGGTCCAACCAAACATAGTTTCTCTCGGTCTGAGAATCTCATTCTCAAGCTTGTTTTAAATCCTTCGGATTACGCTCGTTGTGCGTGTGACCAAATAGGTTCTCGGTTTATGTTGGTCATCTATAATTAACCATTAATTATAGAACGATCATGAGTGACACCTAGTAGTACATCATGATCCCCAATTAACCGAAAAGATTAACGGTTGATCCAGAACTATTTCTGAAACCCTTCAGCAGCTACAACGAATCGTGCCCCATTCCCTTCACTCATCTTATACCCACTTGGTTCAGGACATGGTCTATAGTGTCAATCCCCACTAGGTTGACTACGTCACACCTAGCCCAAGTATCATTTCCTCGTCCTACGGATTCTAGTTACTGCACATGTATCCAAGAGTACCTTACTCTAAACATGTAATGCTTTGGCCAAAGACTTTAGTAACAATCCGAGGAGAGGCCATGGGTATACATCTCCTCGCAAGGAGTGGTGAATCCTTTATAAGCTATTCAAACACCTTCGATCACTTCGACTTATACCCAATCATCCCGGGTCAACATCTCCTCAGAGATGCTTGCTTAAGATGTCAAAGCATAAGTCTTCATGATCAAGATGACTTGAATTCCGCAAGTCAAAGGAACATCGCACTTAAGCTGCAGTAATAACTTCATTGACATATCTATATATATGCAGAGAACCATATAAAGTCTTACGGTTGGTCACTCCAATGAACTAGTTACCATAACTAGCATCCACGATTAACTCCGGATATCACAATGTCTCCAGCTAGTGAGAATCAGCTGCTTGGATATACCAAGGAGTATACCTTGTGCTAGTCTCGACAAAATTGATGGTGTCCAAATCCATCAATTCATCGACTAGGGATAATTTTGATACATCACAATTACACATGTAGAGATACTCACTAGTTGTGATCCAATCACAAATTCTCTCATGCTGTGAATCGTATTGTGGACATTCAGTAAA
Source organism: Wurfbainia villosa (assembly GCA_025175895.1). Lineage (NCBI taxonomy): Eukaryota > Viridiplantae > Streptophyta > Magnoliopsida > Zingiberales > Zingiberaceae > Wurfbainia > Wurfbainia villosa. The sequence continues at coordinate 23,791,626 of CM045990.1, read as the reverse complement.
TGAGTTTAAGATCTAATCAAATACATGAAAACATGTATACTCAAATAGTGAATCTTCATTTATCATATAAATGATTCAAACATAAGGCGATTGCCTTAGGACATCTCTCATATATTACTAACAGGCTTGCTGCTCTAGGAGTTATCTCAGGTGATCTCAGTATGGATACTAATAGAGGCAAGGGCCATTGGTCTTGCTTATGGTTTCGACGGATTCGATAAAATCTCGAAGGTATAACTTCTCCTCCTCTTTTTGTGTGTTTTCATGTGATTATGCCAAAGCAAGTTTTCCTGACCCCCAGGGGATGTCTGGGATGTAATATAAATTATTTTATTCACTTTATTCCGCTGCGCATTATCTCAGAATCTCCAACAGTTAACTTACCATTTCTTCTTCCTTCATGGCAAAGTTATGCAGTTGATTAATGAGCAAATTTCTCTTGGCGATCCTGTAGTCTTTTGTCCCTTCATTTAGTTCAATGAGTTTGTCCCACGGCTTCTTAGCACTTCAAAAGGGACCAACCTTGTCAGTTGCTTCGCTACAAGTCCACATTGAAGTGTTACAGTTGCCTTTGCATTGGACTACACCTTCTTCCTTTGTTCAACTTTCCAACTTCCAGACTCCAAAATTTTTCCCTCTTCATCAATCGGTGGTGTGAATCCCTCCATCACCATAAACCATATGTAAATGTCGGTCATCAAGTAGTATTCCATGTAGTCTTCCAATAGATGAAGTTGTTTTCATCAAAGAACGGAGGGTGTGTGGTGTTATAGCCTTCTGCATTGTCATTTGAACTTTTGCTCCTTTGGTCGTTATTCCTCTAGGGCAACCATGCTCTAATACCACTTGTTAGGACCGTGGCACGCTAGAGGGGGGGTGAATGGCGCTTCTTGGATTTCTTCCTACAAACTCATTAGCAGAAGCAAATATAATGAAAGATTAAAATGAAAGACAAGAAGCAATGCTAACACATGCTAGTTAATGTGGTTCGGAGATCCACTCCTACTCCACGACAATCCTTAAGATGGATTATTCCTTGCAATCCTTCACTAAAATCCTCTTTTGGATGAACACACCAAGATGGAGAAACCTTATTTACAAAATAATCTCTTCTTCTTACAAGATGATGGAAGTAAGTTTAAGAAGAAGAGAATTAGAAAGCAAAAGACTTAGAAGAAGGCTTGGAGAGCTTAGGATAAGAAATTTCATGTTAAGGCATTAGCCTCTCCAAGCTCCCAAATCCCCTTCTTATATAGTTTGGGTGTTTCTGTCCATTAAGTCTTTGCCAATCGATTGTTGCTCGAATTCAATGGCTTCTGACACCAATGTTTTTTTGGATTACCGCTCAACTGACACTTGATCAATCGACTAGTCACAACACTAGTTGACTGTTGTCATCCCAATCGACTGATCAGTCGACTCACAAACAATCTATGTTATGCCTACTTAAAACCAGTTGACTGCCCAAATCAGCTGTCGACTGCCCAAACCAATGGTCAGTCGACTTGTTCAAACCACTAGTCGACTGCTAATCTTATTTCCCGAGCACTCACGGTCAGTCGACTACTTTTTCGCATAAGTCGACTGCCCAAGCACCTTAGTATAAATGCTAAGTCGCACAGCTCAAGTCGACTAACCACTCAGCCAGTCAACTACCCGAGCACCAAGTAGTTTTCTCGAGTCGCACGGTCCTGAACGCCTAGTCTAAATCTCGAGTCCCATAGCTGGAGTCGGGCTTCCACTCGACCAGTCGACTGGTTCATAATCCCAATCAATTGCTCGAGTCTTCTGAGCTCCCAAGTGTCGAGCACTTGAGACCAGTTGACTAATACGCTTCAAGTATGACTCTTTCATACTTGAAACCTAACCCTAAGCCTAGACTATGCCTTCAAGTCTCTTCCATCAGCCTCTCACCTTCTGGATCTCTCCAAGTCCACAACTCCTTCATCCTTGCGCTTGCCTTCAAGAGCTTCCTTCAGCTTCGTCATGCTTTAGAGTCTTCCTTTACCAAGATTCACTTGGACTTAGGCTGTCAAGACTACACACTTTGACTTACACCGCTAAATCCTCACTCTTGGACTTTTTCTTGTCAAGATTCACTTGGACTTCCCCTTGCCAAGACTGTTAGAATTGGACGTCACGCAGAGGGGGGTTAAATAGCGTGTTCGTTGCTTCGATGACGGAAATCGATCGTGCTTGCGTGCTTGTCTACAACACTTGTTATGCACAATGGAAATAAAGATAATAAAGCAATAACAAAATATACAAACACACAATACATAATCGATATAAGGTGGTTCAGAACCTTAGGGTTCTTACTCCACGGATTGGGCTCGAATGAGCTCTAGCGATGCAAACACCACCACTAATCAATAATACTCCTTCTCGACAACAAGTCAGAGGCAGAGAAACCTCGTACAGGAATTCTTACAACAATAAGAAAGAAATACGAGCAAATACAAGTAAAGAAAACTTTATAAAATGTGAACTTGAATGCTTGCTTTTGGTTGCTTGAGAAGAGCCTTAAAGGTCTGGATTGTATTAGCAAATTGCCCCCAAATCGCCTCAAAGAACCATGCTAAAATTCTTCTCCTTGAGCTCCTTTTAAGGCTAATTCCGTGCTTGGCAGTCGACTGCCATAAGGTCCCAGTCGACTACCAACAGTGTCGTTGTCTCACAACGGACTTAATCTACGTCGACATTCAAGCCAATGGATACACTAGCAGTTGACTGTCATTACCCATCAGTCGACTACCAACCTCGTAGTCGACTGATCAGTCGGCTACCGAGCATTCTGAGCTCGTGACCAATATCAGCAGTCGACTGCCATCCATGGAAGTCGACTTCTCAAGCCATCAGTCGATCGATTGCTATCGCCGATCAGACCGCCAAGGCCTCGTCTAGCTAACGCTAATCGACTCGCATACCGATCGTCATATGTTGGAATGTATACTGAAAGCCTAGCTCTTTTGTATGAACATTTTTATTTTGAAATAAGAATCACATGATCATTGTTTGCACTTTATATTTATTATATGTGTGCATATTGTCTAATACTTTACATTGTAGATAACTGTTGGGATGTATACTGAAAGCCTAGCTCTTTCGTATGAACATTTTATTTTGAAATAAGAATCACATGATCATTGTTTGCACGTTATATTTATATGTGTGCATATTGTCTAATATTTTACATTGTAGATAACATGGTACAGGTGCAATGTAAGATCATGTTATCAGTCCCTTGTAGAATATAAGTAGAGGCTCACAACCAAGATGGTTTTGGACAAACCATTGGCATGGTTGTAGTGTAGCTTGGTATTATTTTATCTTGAACATAGAGTTACACTAGTACACTTAGGTGTATTGAGCAGGACCGATATAGAGGTGATTCAATTTATTGCTGACTGCATAATTGAATCGGACCTCGGATATTATGTTGTACATGCTCTTAATCCCGATATAATAACGGGCACATGTACTTAATATTTATTTCTTTGATTTACCAGAGGGTGAGATTTCTATGGATTAAATCAATATGCCCGGTAAGTTGGGAAATGATATTATTTACATGGTGTGCCGTTGATTATAGGAGGAATCCGTGTCCTATGTATTAGGTTGATGATGTCACCTTGAGGAGCTCATAAGGTTCATCATGTAAACCCTGCAGGTTGACTTAGTCAACATGATGATAAGGTTGAGTGGTACTACTCGAGGAGTTAGATGTTAATTAATTGATGGTCAGTAAATCAATTAATTGACGGACATTCGATATCTTAAACACGGGGAGATGGATGTACAAATAATATATGGAGCCCATATTAATTTATGGGGGTTGGTGAGGTAGTTCGATGATGATCCTCTAGTGGAATGGAACATCATTGATGGATCAAGTTTGTGTGGTTCCGATCCATCGGGTGGCCAAGACCCAACTCCTCCTCATGGTCCCTATCGTAGCCTAATATAAACCTCATGAACTCTAGATCAAATGATGGAAATTAAATCTCTAGATCCGACGGTTGGGATTAAATCCCTAGAACCGACGGTTGAGATTAAATCTCTAAATCCGACGGTTGAGATTAAAACCCTAGAACCGACGGTGGAGATTAAAGGGGAGGGAAAGGAAAGGGGAGGGAAAGGAAAGGAAAGGGAGAGGAAAGGTTGGATAAGGTGGGCGGCAAGTTTAAAAGATTGATTAAATTTTTTTCCTAATTCTATGCCACCTTGGGCGGCAAGATTAGAATTAGTTAAAAAAAAAAAAAAAAAAAATTTAAGATTAGAATTGGTGAAATTTTTTTTTCCCTATGCCACCTTGGGCGGCAAGATTATAGGAAGAAAAAATTTACTAATTCCTTGCTACCCTTGGGCGGCAAGAAAATTGGGAATTAGTTCCTATATTTTTGGCTACCTCATCAATAACCAACTTTCTCCTAAGTTCTATAAATAGGGGCTTAGGCTTGGGGGAAAAAATAGAAGTTTTGGATGATGGAAATTAGGGTTTAGCCTCTCTTTGCTTGGGCGGCAAGTAACCCTAAGGAGGAAACCCTAATTAGGGTTTGGCTCCTTGGGTTGGGCGGCCAAGGTTTGGAAGGAGAGTGGGCGGCAACTTGTGGAAGAGTTCTTCTTCTTCCTAGGGTAAGTGGCCGGTTCTAGATCTCCTTCTTCCACCTTGGTTGGGCGGCAACAAGGAGGAGGATTGTTTTTCCTTTCTTTTCTCCAAGTGTTGGCCAGCGCCCATACCCTTGGTGTTTCTCTTTCGGTTGGCTTCCATACTCCATTCCATCTTCTCTTTGAAGAAACCCTAGATTTTTCCTTTCCTTGGTTGGGCGGCTAGGTTATGGAGGGGAAAGTGGGCGGCAACTATAGGAGAGGATATCTTCTTCTTCTTCCTAGGGTGTTGTCGGCTCCTAGATCTTTTCCCTCTACCTTGGTCGGCGCTCAACCTATTCCTCTCATCCTCTTCTTGTTCTCTTTGGACCGGCGGCAAGCATCATGCTTGGAGCTTGATGGTTGGTCCTAGATAAGAGATGAGTTTTGTTTCCATTTTGTTCTCTCTATTCTTGGGGTTTCAAGGCATCAATCCTTTGTGGATTGGTGGTTGGCTTAAGCAAGAAGGGAAAGAGAGTTCTTCTTTCTTTGGATTGAAGAAGATCTAGGATGCTTCAACTGTTAGTAATATATGAGAGATGTCCTAAGGCAATCGCCTTATGTATGAACCATTTATATGATAAATGAAGATTCACTATTTGAGTATACATGTTTTATGTATTTGATTGGATCTTAAACTCATTTACTGAATGTCCACGATACGATTCACAAAGATGAGAGAATTTGTGATTGGATCACAACTAGTGAGTATCTCTACATGTGTAATTGTGATGTATCGTAATTATCCTAGTCGATGAATTGATGGATTTGGACACCATCAATTCACCGAGACTAGCACGAGGTATACTCCTTGGTGTATCCAAGCAAATTGATTCTCACCGGGCTGGAGACATAGTGATGTCCGGAGTTAATCGTGGATGCTAGTTATGGTAACTAGTTCATTGGAGTGACCAGCCGTAAGACTTCATATGGTTCTCTGCATATATAGATATGTCAATGAAATTCTTACTGTGGCTTAAGTGCGATGTTCCTTTAACTTGCGGTATTCAAGTCATCTTGATCATGGAGACTTATGCTTTGACATCTTAAGCAAACATCTCCGAGGAGATGTGGACCCGGGATGATTGGGTATAAGTCGAAGTGATCGAAGGTGTTTGAATAGCCTATAAAGGATTCACCACTCCTTGCGAGGAGATGTATACCCATGGCCTCTCGTCGGATTGTTACTAAAGTCTTTGGCCAAAGCATTACATGTTTAGAGTAAGGTACTCTTCGATACATGTGGAGTAACTAGAATCCGTAGGACGAGGAAATGAAACTTGGGCTAGGTGTGACGTAGTCAGCCTAGTGGGGACTGACACAATAGACCATGTCCTGAACCAAGTGGGTATAAGATGAGTGAAGGGAATGGGGCACGATTCATTCGAAGCATCAAGGGTTTCGTAAATAGTTCTGGATCAACCGTTGATCTTTTCGGTTAATTGGGGATCATGATGTACTACTAGGTGCCACTCATGATCATTCTATAATTAATGGTTAATTATAGATGGCCAACATAAACCGAGAACCTATTTGGTCACACGCACAACGAGTGTAATCCAAAGGATTTAAAACGAGCTTGAGAATTGGATTCTCAGACCGAGAGAAACTAGGTTTGGTTGGACCAAACATAAAGCGAGCATGAAATCGTTTCAGTCGCAATGGAAGCGTGGATGGGCCGTGTCTTATGAAGACATAATGGATGGACCAAAATGGTTTGGTTCTAATCCAATGGATGAGAATAAACCAAAGGGTTTGGTTTATTTTAAACGAATGAACCAAAGGTTGGTTCGGTTCGTTTTAACTTAAAATAAACCATCATGGTTTGGTTTATTTTAACTTATCTTAATGGAGCGGGTTAACGGGCTTTATGGATATGATCCATTAACCATTAAGAGAATTAGTTCTCTATAAAAGAGGGCATTAGGGTTTGTTAAGCCCTAATGAAGAGGCAACCCTAGTTTGGCCGCCCACCTCATCTCCCCTTTTGAGTTGGCGCCAACTTTTCTTGCCGCCCAGCCCATAGCTCCTCCAACCGGCGTCCAGAAGGCTGCTTCCTTCCTCCTCGCCGGCGTCGAGCTGCTGCCGGAAGAGTTCCGGCGATCCTCCTTAGGTTTGGCATCAAGGTGAGCACTTGGCTTCCTTTGTTGGCCGGCACCTATCTCCTCCACCAAGCTGTCCAGTTTTCTGGACAGCTTCTTCTCCTCTCGTCGGAGCGTCGTTTGGATGACGGTTAGTGCTCCGACAGCGGCTAACTTACCGGGGATTTGATCTCCGGTAATCCTCTGAGGTGGAGGATGAAGGATTCGTCAATTGGTTGACGAATACCTCTCCGGAGAAGCGAGTTTTGAGAACTCGTTTTAGGATCCGAATTTGGATTCGGATCGTGATCATCTCTCGATCACGTCGTCTTCAACACGAGGCTAGTAACCCGTACGAAGACGAAGCTCATGACTTAGCGAAGTCATCCCGAGGAGCTCGGTGTGGATACGGATAGAGACGATTCTTACGAGAATCGTTCCGGTTGATGCCGTTCCCGCTACACGTCATACGGAAGGTATAACGTAGATAATTTTCTTTTATTGCAAATTTTAATTTACGATTATGTCTACACTTGTTGTAATAGCATGCGTGTGTTGTGTGTGTTGTAATAAATATAGATTTATTATTTTTAATTGCTTCCGCTGTGCTCATGTTTGCGAAACATGATCGAACACACACACGCCGCGGTGCCGGAAACCCAACAGTGGTATCAGAGCCCAGGTTGTGTTTCGACATAATCGTAAAATGGTTTTGCGATAGTCATAATGTATTTCTGGAAATTTTCTAATTTTGGAAATTTAGAAGTATTTATGGAAATTTTTCAATTTTGGAAAGTCTAGAAGTATTTATGGAAATCTTCCACTTTTGGAAAGTTGGAAGTATTTATGGAAATTGATATTTTCCATAAATAAAATATTTGATTAGATTCTGGAAATTTGTTTCCTAATTTAATCATGATTTGATTTGGGAAATCAAATCTTAAAAATATTTTATTTCCATAAGTAGTTTTAATGATTTAGGAAATTGGTTTCCTAAATAGATTTTCCTTAATCAAATAATTCCATGAATAAAATATGTGATTAGATTTGGAAATTTGTTTCCTAATTTAATTATGATTTGATTTGGAGAATCAAATCTTAAACATATTTTATTTCCATAAATAGTTATGACATATAAGGAAATTATAAACATGACATAATTGTATGACATGTAATTGCATTAGATGCATAATATTATGTCATGCGTGTCGTGACATGTAGATGTATGCCATGTATGCCATGTCATGTAGATAATAGTTATTTGCATGCAAAGAGGATGAGACATAAAAACCCTTAATCAATATTAAAGCCTACACCTTCCATTAATATGGTTAGAACCAGAGTTCTGTTTCTTGTTTGGGTTTATTTGGACTCTCTCAAGCAGCTCGAACAGAATATGTTCAAACCATGGAATAGTTTAATACTAATATGGTAAGAGTCGAGAGGTCAATCGTTAGCTTTGGTTGTTGGACTCTCTCCAAGCTGGGCTAATTGGTTGAATCGCTCTAACCATATTAAAACTATGTCGATTAATGGGTTGGCTTTAACACGCATCGGCTTGTTGGACTCTCTCCAAGGTCGATGTAAAGGGAGGTGAAGTTGGGTGCTATGCATATGATGCATACTTGTTAATGTGTTAACAACCCGATGTATGTGTGAACATTCAATTAGTTGATAGCACATTGTGATAGTTGCATATACGTGATATGCAATCGGTATAGTTGATACCTACCGTCGTAGTTATGAATGGCTTGTTGGACTCTCTCCAAGGTTGTTCATAACTATGATGGATATCAGCCCATTCGGAGATGGACCTACGATCTCCCGAAGTGATTTTGGGGTTTTTGAAATTCGAAAAATGAATGGGATTTATAAATGTATATTGATGCATTTTAAAATCATCTTTCTCATATATGCTCGTTTTGTATTTCTAAGTTAATATATTGATCATGATGTGTTTGAATTTGCGTTCCATTTTGGATTCGAATAAATTGGTAGGCGAACTTCTTGGGTGGCTTAGAAACTTGAGAATTGTTCTCAAGGTGAAAAGCTTGTGTATGTCCTCAGCGCCTCTTCGATCTAGTGACGATGCAACTCTGGACCAATTGTTGGCCTATCGAAACATGTGAGTGATTACGAACAAATGAGTTGCATCATGCTAGCCGCGATGGAACCCAAGCTACTGGCGGCATGAGCATATGGATGCTCATATCGTAGTCCTTCATCTTTGTGAGTTGGTTGATGAGCAAGTGAGATTGAAAGGTTCGAAGTCTCCAAGCTCCTCTTCACCTCGAGATGCGAGGAGGTTCATCTGTAGTCTTGCTCAACATCTTTGAAGGCTATGGAGCCTTGAGAAGCATGAGTAGGGGGCCAGTGTTGTTAGTTGATTCCTCGAAGAAAGGTTCTAAGAGAAGTCAAAGGAACAATAGAAGGAAGAAGAAAAAGGCTAAAAGCGGAACCGACTCAAAGGGCACTTGCCATCATTATGGCAAGGAGGCCATTCTTGAAGAAATTGCAAGATTTATCTTGAGTCAGTGAAGAAGGATAAGGCATCGGATGCCCCATCTTCTTGAAATCTTCTTTATTGATTGTCATTCTATTTCCTCGGACACTTGGGTATTGGATCTGGGTGTGGCTCACATATATGTAATGACATACATGGGCTAAGGAATAGAAGAAGACTCGTCGAGGAGAGTCAAATTTACGTGTTGGGAATGGAGCAGTTCTTGCACTCGCCATCGGCGTATTTGTTGGAACTCCCTGTAGGACTTGTCTTAGAAATGTACAATTGCTTTTATGATCATTCGTTGATAAAGAACATCATTACTATTTCTTGTCTAAATAGAAATGGGTTCAATTTGACTTTTAGTAAAAATTTTTGTTACATAACTTTGAATGGATTTCATTATGGATTGGAACTTTAAGCAATGGTGTTTATCGTTGGGCGTATCGGTGATATTTTCAATATCGAAGCGAGCAACAAGCGTGCTCGAAAGGATAATCACATAGACTCCTATATGTGGCATTGTCGTCTTGGCCATATAAGCAAGAAAGCATGTCCGAATTACACCGATGTGGAATTCGGAATCGTTGAATTGGATTCATACGATACATGCGAATCATGCTTAAAAGGCAAGATGACTAAGTTACCTTTTCGGAAAAGGTGAGCAGTGGGAGAGTTACTAGGTTTAGTACATCGATGTATGTGGACCTATGTCAACTCAAGCATTAGGAGGCTATAGCTACTTCATTACCTTCGATGATCACTCACGGTTTGGGTATGTGTTCTTGATGAAACACAAGTCTGAAGCCTTTGAAAGGTTCAAAGAATTCAGAAATGAAGTAGAGAAACAACATGACAAGAGTATTAAAATACTTCGATCGGATCGAGGTGGTGAATACTTAAGTCAAGAGTTTCTTGATTATCTAAGAGACAATGGCATATTGTCTCAATGGACTCCGCCCTATACACCACCGCATAATGGTGTATCTGAGAGGCGTAACCGGACCTTGTTGGACATGGTCAGGTCAATGATGAATCATGCGACTCTTCCCAAGTCCTTTTGGGGTTATGCACTTCAGACAGCTGTTTACTTGTTAAACAGAATGTCTATCAAGGTAGTCTCTACTACTCCATATGAGATATGGGCTAGTAAGAAACCTCATGTATCTTACTTGAAGATATGGGGTTGTCCTGCTTATGTGAAGCGGACTGTATCAGACAAACTAGATGCTAAGTCTGATAAATGTCTATTTATTGGATACCCTAAGGAAACAAGGGGTTACCAATTCTATCATCCTGTGGAACAAAAGGTGTTTGTTTCAAGGCATGCTGTGTTTCTAGAGAAAGAGTTTCTCTTGCAAGAAAATAGTGGGAGTGTCGTCGAGCTTGAGGAGGCTCGAGAGACTCAAATAGACATTGATGAGATACAGTGAAGCACAGCGGTGACAACTCATAGTGATGAGCAATCGGCTGGACCTATTGTAACACCACATCTTCGTAGATCTGGTAGAACACGCAACATTCCTGAGAGATATGGATTTCTCGTAAGTGAATCGAACGACGTGTTACTCATTGATGATGAGGAGGCTACCAGTTATGAAGAAGTGCTGACAAGTTCAGAAAGGGATAAGTGGCTTGGTGCCATGAAGTCGAAAATGGATTCCATGTATGAAAACCAAGTTTGGAACTTGGTTGACCCACCTGAAGGCATAAAGCCTATAGGGTGCAAGTGGGTTTTCAAGAAGAAAACCGACATGGATGGTAATGTGATTACCTATAAGGCTAGATTGGTGGCAAAAGGATATAGTCAAAAGCAAGGTGTTGATTATGACGAAACCTATTCGCCTGTAGCTATGCTTAAATCCATTCGGATGCTCCTGGCCATAGCGGCTCATTATGATTATGAGATATGGCAGATGGATGTGAAAACAGCTTTCCTTAATGGAAACTTGCTCGAGGGCGTGTATATGATACACTGAGGTTTCACATCGGTTGATAAAACCAAGGTATGCAAAATTGCGATCCATTTATGGATTGAAGCAAGCATCCGAGCTGGAATATCCGTTTTGATGAGACGATCAAAAGTTTGATTTCTCACAAAATCGAGAGAACCTTGTGTGTACAAGAAGGTTAGTAGAGTGCGATCGTGTTCCTAGTATTGTATGTCGATGACATATTACTTATAGGAAGCGATGTGTCAATCTTCTGATCGGATTAAGGTTTGGTTATCCAAGACATTCTCCATGAAAGACCTGGGAGAAGCAACCTACATCCTTGGGATTAAGATCTATAGAGATAGATCGAAACGGTTGCTTGGTCTTTCGCAGTCTACATATATAGACCGAGTGCTAAAGAGGTTTAGCATGTCGGAATCCAAGAAAGGTTATCTGCCCATCAGGCCTGGGGTACACCTTTCGAAGTCTATGTGTCCGCGCACAGAAGACGAGAGGATTTGCATGAGTAAGATTCCCTATGCATCCGCAATAGGATCTATCATGTATGCTATGTTATGTACGAGGCCCGATGTAGCGTATGCTCACGAGTGTCACGGCGGATACGATCCGATCGAGAATGGATCATTGGCGGTATTAAGACGATCCTTAAGTACTTGAGAAGAACTAAGGATGTGTTCCTAATATATGGAGAAGGGTACATGGTGATACGTGGGTATACGGATGCGACTCGGGACAGGATGATTCCATGTCTCGATGCAGGTATGTATTCACCTAGAATGGAGGCACAATAAGTTGGAAAGGTTCCAAGCTTGACACTATAGCGGATTACGCCACTAAGGCGAGAATACGTTGCGACTTTGAAGGCGACAAAGGCGGTTTGGATCAAGTAGTTCATCTATGAACTTGATGTGGTCTCATCGATGATCCAAACATGTGCTTCGCTATCATCTTATCAGAGAGATCATCAGTAGGAACGAAATACAAATCGAGAAAATTCCCACTGAAAGGAACTTAGCGGATCCTTTGACTAAGCATTACCTCAAAATAAGTTTGAGGGTCATGTTAGAGCTTATGGTATTGGATACCGTAGCGATTGGCATTAGGCCAAGTGAGTCTGTTAGTAATATATGAGAGATGTCCTAAGGCAATCGCCTTATGTATGAACCATTTATATGATAAATGAAGATTCACTATTTGAGTATACATGTTTTATGTATTTGATTGGATCTTAAACTCATTTCTTGAATGTCCACGATACGATTCACGGCATGAGAGAATTTGTGATTGGATCACAACTAGTGAGTATCTCTACATGTGTAATTGTGATGTATCGAATTATCCTAGTCGATGAATTGATGGATTTGGACACCATCAATTACATCGAGACTAGCAGTATACTCCTTGGTGTATCCAAGCTTCTCACCGTCGAGACATTGTGGATGTCCGAGTTAATCGTGGATGCTAGTTATGGTAACTAGTTCATTGGAGTGACCACCGTAAGACTTCATATGGTTCTCTGACATATAGATATGTCAATGAAGTTCTTATCGTGGCTTAAGTGCGATGTTCCTTGACTTATGTATTCAAGTCATCTTGATCATGGAGACTTATGCTTTGACATCTTAAGCAAACATCTCCGAGATGTGGACCCGGATGATTGGGTATAAGTCAAGTGATCAAGGTGTTTGAATAGCCTATAAAGGATTCACCACTCCTGCGAGGAGATGTATACCCATGGCCTCTCGTCGGATTGTTACTAAAGTCTGGCCAAAGCATTACATGTTTAGAGTAAGGTACTCTTCGATACATGTGGAGTAACTAGAATCCGTAGGACGAGGAAATGATACTTGGGCTAGGTGTGACGTAGTCAGCCTAGTGGGGACTGACACAATAGACCATGTCCTGAACCAAGTGGGTATAAGATGAGTGAAGGGAATGGGCACGATTCATTCGAGCTACTGAAGGGTTTCAGAAATAGTTCTGGATCAACCGTTGATCTTTTCGGTTAATTGGGGATCATGATGTACTACTAGGTGCCACTCATGATCGCTCTATAATTAATGGTTAATTATAGACGGCCAACATAAACCGAGAACCTATTTGGTCACACGACAACGAGTGTAATCCAAAGGATTTAAAACGAGCTTGAGAATGGGATTCTCGATCGAGAGAAACTATGTTTGGTTGACCAAACATAAAGCGAGCATGAAATTGTTTCACTGCAATGGAAGCGTGGATGGGCCGTGGTCTTATGAAGACATAATGGATGGACCAAAATGGTTTGGTTCTAATCCAATGGATAAGAATAAACCAAAGGGTTTGGTTTATTTTAAACGAATGAACCAAAAGTTGGTTCGTTCGTTTAACTTAAAATAAACCATCATGGTTTGGTTTATTTTAACTTATCTTAATGGAGCGGGTTAACGGGCTTTATGGATATGATCCATTAACCATTAAGAGAATTAGTTCCATCTCCCCTTGAGTTGGCGCCAACTCTTGCCGCCCAGCCCATAGCTCCTCCAACCGCGCCCGTAAGGCTGCTTCCTTCCTCGCCGCCGGCGTCGAGCTGCTGCCGGAAGAGTTCCGATCCTCCTTAGGTTTGGCATCAAGGTGAGCACTTGGCTTCCTTTGTTGGCCGGCACCTATCTCTCTCCACCAAGCTGTCCAGTTTTCTGACAGCTTCTTCTCCGCCGGAGCGCTGCTTGACGACGGTTAGTGCCCGACAGCGGCTAACTTACCGGGATTTGATCTCTGGTAATCCTCTGAGGTGGAGGACGGGCGATTCTGGCCAATTGGTTGACGAATACCTCTCCGGAGAAGCGAGTTTTGAGAACTCGCTTTAGGATCCGAATTTGGATTCGGATCGTGATCATCTCTCGATCACGCCGCCTTCAACACGAGGCTAGTAACCCGTACGAAGACGAAGCTCGTGACTTAGCGAAGTCATCCCGAGGAGCTCGGCGTGGATACGGATAGAGACGATTCTTACGAGGATCGTTCCGGTTGATGCCGTTCCCGCTACACGTCATACGGAAGGTATAACGTAGATAATTTTCTTTTATTGCAAATTTTAATTTACGGTTATGTCTACACTTGTTGTAATAGCATGTGTGTGTTGTGTGTGTTGTAATAAATATAGATTTATTATTTTTAATTGCTTCCGCTGTGCTCATGTTTGCGAAACATGATCGAACACACACACGCCGCGGTGCCGGAAACCCAACATCAACTTGTGGAGGATCTTCGCTCACACGAAGTCTACAAGGAGGTTAGGACATACGATAGAAGATCAAGAGGTATAAAAGTTTTATAACTTTTATTATTGTTCTTTGCATGTTCTTATCGATATGCTAGCTTAAGTTCTTTATGTTAGTATATGTTGATTATACTAGTTTACATTTGTATGTATTTGTATAATCATGGACCCCGATAAGAAACACAAAAACCGGCGATCCGTCCGTCGTCTCTTCCGCGGCTAATCGACTAGAAGAGTTTGGTTGCTTGAACAACTAGTTTGTTCAAGCGATCGCTCAAGTCGTTGGCACGACGACGAATTGGTTGTGCTTAGGAAACTCATCCCATCCGGATTAGTTTTCATTAGTGAAAATTTTAATCTGGGGACATGGGAGCCTATGAGCATTCCGAGAAATAGCATGATTGCCAACAAAATGGTATCAGAGCCATGGTTTCCGGTTTTGTGTGTTTTGGATTCGGTTACTTTCATGCACATATCATATATTTTGTATGCCGGATAATAGTAGGATGTGCGTAGGCTAATTTTTGGTTACAAGCATAAGATCCGACTATTATGGCTATATATGTGTATGATTGTATATTATTTGAATCCTCGGGGTTGACGAGGCTAGATTAGTATTTAATTTTTATAATTAAATACGACATTGTTTAGCCGCTTATTTTAGTTTACTTTCGACCTAGATTATTTGTACACTCCTTCGTGGAGTATAGGATCGATGGATGTAAATTAAAAAATTTTATCTCGGCTCGGGACTCTTTGGTGACTTGAGCACAGGAAAAGATGGAGCGGACGAGGTGGCGACACGACGGGACGCATATTGGAGAACAATGCCATAATAGTTGGAAAAATTCTGATTTTTCCATATTTATTGCTGATTTGTTTTCTATGCATGTTGTGTGTGCTTGAAAATTCCTCATTTTCAATTTACTAAGTGGGAGAGGGATATTTTAATTAATTCCCGCGGCCTCCATTACAATTTGACGTGTGATGCAACAAACTTGTGTGTCGGCTCTGAGTGCCTTCCTCCCTGCGGATGAGTTTGTTTGTGGATCACTAGGTCAAATAATGGTTATAGGAAATTATCTAGGAGCGTGTGTACTTCCACAGCGGTAAGACACATAATCCAAAATAATTCCCTTAGTACCGTGTAATGGTGCACACTTAGATGCAAATAAAAAGTAGTTTTATTTGTAGGGCCGAAGAGAAACCAACTATTAATTTTATTTGTCAAAAAGTAAGGTTGACAAGATAATAAAATTAATGGGTTAAACCTCCTCTTACAAATGTAGAATTCGTATACGTCCACACAGCGTGGCATGCGATATTCTTGGTGTTTGAGGTGTTGGTTGATTTCGAAATTTTATTGTTTGAGGAATCAATAATTTTTTGAAATCTATAGTAATAATAAGCATGCTGTGTGTGCTTGAAAATTCCTCATTTTCAATTTACTAAGTGGGAGAGGGATATTTTAATTAATTCCCGCGGCCTCCATTACAATTTGACATGTGATGCAACAAACTTGCGTGTCGGCTCTGAGTGCCTCCCTCCCTGCGGATGAGTTTGTTTGTGGATCACTAGGTCAAATAATGGTTATAGGAAATTATCTAGGAGCGTGTGTACTTCCACAGCGGTAAGGCACATAATCCGAAATAATTCCCTTAGTATCGTGTAATGGTGCACACTTAGATGCAAATATAAAGTATCCTCCCCATCGGAGTCACTGCTTTTATTTGTAGGGTCAAAGAGGCACCAACTATTAATTTTATTTATCAAAAAGTAAGGTTGACAAGATAATAAAATTAATGGGTAAAACCTCCTCTTACAAATGTAGAATTCGTATACGTCCACACTGCGTGGCATGTGATATTCTCGGTGTTTTGAGGTGTTGGTTGATTTCGAAATTTTATTGTTAGAGGAATCAATAATTTTTTGAAATCTAAAGTATTGATCATTGTGATTCTTAGGATTTTCAAAATGACTTTCAGTCCACTTATTGTGATACTAAAGGAAATAAACTTACTGTACCCAAATAATATTGATTGGAAAAGAATCCAGATATTGTCTTATCTGCTAGGAAGTACATGTATGCACTCTTCGAAGAGTATCCTCAAGCCATGGTTTCTCAAAAAGGTTTCTACTTCTAAGCCGAAAGGCAAGAAGAAGATGAAATAAGGTGGAGCAAAGATGGTGGGAGGATCTCAGGGAGGAGTGAAGAGGCCGAAAGGCAAGTACTTCACTTACAAGCAAGATGGACATTTGAAGGAGGACTGTCCCAATCCAAAGCAGAACAAAAGTATATCCTTTGGTCTAGTCGTTGAAACATGGTTAGCGATGTTATCTACCGGCACCTGGTGTGTAGATACGAGAGCTACTAATCATGTCTGCAATACTTTGCAGGGGTTCCAAGAAATCCGACGACTAGCTAAATGGGATATTACCATTTACTTGGGCAATGCCATGAAGATGGCGGCTATTGCAGTGGGAGATGTTTTATTTATCTTTTGAGAAAAATAAAGTTTTTTTGGTTCTTAAGAATTTCCTTTATGTACCCTTATTTAAAAAGAATTGATTTCGGTTTCTAAATAAGTTTTGGATGGATAATCTATTTCTTTTCATGACAGATTTGGAATAGGGACATTATCTACTTAGGTACATAGATAGGAAATTTATAACTTGAACCACAAGCTCCCACGGTGCAAATAGAAGTTATTAACTCATCTTCTAATTCCGATAAGAGAAAAGAACCTTCGAAAATGAACCAAACATATCTTTTGGCATCTTAGGCTTGGTCACATTAACCTAAGCAGAATTCAATAGTTTGATAGCTGATGGACCTTTGGGTTCATTAGTGGTGGAGGATCTCCCAACCTGTGAATCTTGCTTGGAGGGTAATATGACCAAGAGGCTTCTCAAGGCCAAGGGGTATAGAGCCAAAGATGTGTTAGAAATGGTTCATTCTGATTTATGTGGTCCTATGACTATCTAGGCAAGAGGTGGTCTTGAATATTTCGTCTCTTTCATAGACAATTATTCAAGATATGGATGACACTACCATCTGATCGTGGTGGTCAGAACCTCTTGGGAGAGTATAGGAACTACTTATCAGAGGTTGGGATTCAATCCCAATTGACTGCACCTGGCACACCCCAGCAGAACGGTGTAGCAGAGCGAAGGAATATGACTCTTATGGAGATGGTTAGATCGATGATGAGTTATTCTGACTTGTTTTATAGTCCTAGAGATCAGAGGGTGATCGTTAGCACGAACGCCAGATTTCTAGAGGAAGACTATGTGATGAGCCACAAGCCCAAGGGTAAAATTGTTCTGAAGGAGATAAAAGGGAAGTCACTTCTTTAGTACCACCGGTACAAGAGGACATACCACATGTCACTGCACCGCGTGTCACAGAGGATACACAGGTGATACCTCGTCGTAGTGGGAGGGTTGTTAGACAGCCTGATAGATTCATGTTCTTGGGAGAATCTTCTGATTTGGTCCCTGGCGAACATGATCCTGATCCCTGGACATATGACGAGGCAATCCAAGATATAGATGCAGCATCTTGGCAAAGTGCAATGAATACTGAAATTGAATCTATGGATTCAAGTCAGGTCTGGGAGCTCTCATGCATAGCATCTCATATGAATTATGAGGTGTGGTAGATGGATGTCAAGACAACTTTCCTTAATGGAAGTCTTAAGGAATCCATCTATATAGAGCAACCAGACGGATTCATTGCTAAGGGCAAAGAGCGTATTGTATGTAAGCTTAATCGGTCCATTTATGGATTGAAGCAAGCTTCGAGGTCTTGGAACATTCGCTTTGAGGAGATAAATCCAGTCTTGTGGATTTATTCAAAGTTTGGATGAGTCTTGTGTATACAAGAGATGTGACGGAAACGTAGTGGTATTTCTTGTACTATACGTAGATGACATTTTGGTGGTTGGCGACAACATCGAAGTGTTATCGGACGTAAGGGTATGGTTGTCCAAACAGTTTGATATGAAGGACTTGGGAGAAGTGGGTCACAACCTTGGGATCAAGGTTGTTGTGCTTATCCCAAGCTTCATACATAGACATGATTTTGGATCGTTTTAGCATGCAAAACTCCAAGAAGGGTTTTTCTACCTTTCAGGCATGGAGTTCCTTTATCTAAGCAGATGTGTCCTAGATCATCTGAAAAGATAGAGGAGATGAAGGTGGTTCCTTATGCTTCGGCAGTAGGAAGCCTCATGTATGCGATGCTCTGTACGAGACAAGATATCTGCTTTGCCGTGGGCATGGTCAGCAGATATCAGAGTAATCCAGGACAAGGACATTGGACTGCGGTAAAGCATATATTGTAGCGCCTGAGAAGGACTAGGGATTATATGCTAGTTTACCGGGCAGACCAATTACTCCCTGTGGGTTACATGGATTGTGATTTCCAATCATATAGGGATAACAGTAAGTCTACCTCAGGTTTTGTGTTTACTTTAGGAGGTGGAGCCATAGTATGGAAGAGTGTCAAGCAGAAATGCGTGGCGGACTCTACCATGGAAGCTGGGTATGTGGCAGCCCCTGTGGCGGCCAAAGAAGTTGTATGGCTCAGGAACTTCCTGATGGACTTGGATGTGATTCCTGGTTTGCCCAGAACTATCACAATTTATTGTGATAATTATGGTGCAGTTGCAAACTCGAAGGAACCACGAGCCCATAAGGCGAGTAAACACATAGAGCGCAAGTACCACCTGATACGAGAAATCGTAAAGGAGGTAGAAGTTGCTGTCGCCTAGATTGCATCAGAGGATGACCTGGTAGACCCTTTCACTAAGGCCCTTCTGGCGAGAGCTTTGATAGGCATGTGGAGGGAAGGGGAATCAGATGTATGGCAGTATGATGATGACAAAGATAGTCTTTAGTATAAGTGGGAGATTGTTGGGATGTATACTGAAAGCCTAGCTCTTTCGTATGAACATTTTATTTTGAAATAAGAATCACATGATCATTGTTTGCACGTTATATTTATATGTGTGCATATTGTCTAATATTTTACATTGTAGATAACATGGTACAGTGCGTATGTAAGATCATGTTATCACCCCTTGTAGAATATAAGTAGAGGCTCACAACCAAGATGGTTTTGGACAAACCATTGGCATGGTTGTAGTGTAGCTTGGTATTGTTTTATCTTGAACATAGAGTTACACTAGTACACTTAGGTGTATTGAGCAGGACCGACATAGAGGTGATTCAATTTATTGCTGACTGCATAATTGAATCGGACCTCGGATATTATGTTGTACATGCTCTTAATCCCGATATAATAACGGGCACATGTACTTAATATTTATTTCTTTGATTTACCAGAGGGTGAGATTTCTATGGATTAAATCAATATGCCCGGTAAGTTGGGAAATGATATTATTTACATGGTGTGCCGTTGATTATAGGAGGAATCCGTGTCCTATGTATTAGGTTGATGATGTCCCCTTGAGGAGCTCATAAGGTTCATCATGTAAACCCTGCAGGTTGATTTAGTCAACATGATGATAAGGTTGAGTGGTACTACTCGAGGAGTTAGATGTTAATTAATTGATGGTCAGTAAATCAATTAATTGACGGACATTCGATATCTTAAACACGGGGAGATGGATGTACAAATAATATATGGAGCCCATATTAATTTATGGGGGTTGGTGAGGTAGTTCGATGATGATCCTCTAGTGGAATGGAACATCATTGATGGATCAAGTTTGTGTGGTTTCGATCCATCGGGTGGCCAAGACCCAACTCCTCCTCATGGTCCCTATCGTAGCCTAATATAAACCTCATGAACTCTAGATCAAATGATGGAAATTAAATCTCTAGATCCGACGGTTGGGATTAAATCCCTAGAACCGACGGTTGAGATTAAATCTCTAAATCCGACGGTTGAGATTAAAACCCTAGAACCGACGGTGGAGATTAAAGGGGAGGGAAAGGAAAGGGGAGGGAAAGGAAAGGAAAGGGAGAGGAAAGGTTGGATAAGGTGGGCGGCAAGTTTAAAAGATTGATAACATTTTTTTCCTAATTCTATGCCACCTTGGGCGGCAAGATTAGAATTAGTTAAAAAAAAAAAATTTAAGATTAGAATTGGTGAAATTTTTTTTCCCTATGCCACCTTGGGCGGCAAGATTATAGGAAGAAAAAATTTACTAATTCCTTGCTACCCTTGGGCGGCAAGAAAATTGGGAATTAGTTCCTATATTTTTGGCTACCTCATCAATAACCAACTTTCTCCTAAGTTCTATAAATAGGGGCTTAGGCTTGGGGAAAAAAGAGAAGTTTTGGATGATGGAAATTAGGGTTTAGCCTCTCTTTGCTTGGGCGGCAAGTAACCCTAAGGAGGAAACCCTAATTAGGGTTTGGCTCCTTGGGTTGGGTGGCCAAGGTTTGGAAGGAGAGAGGCGGCAACTTGTGGAAGAGTTCTTCTTCTTCCTAGGGTAAGTGGCAGTTCTAGATCTCCTTCTTCCACCTTGGTTGGGCGGCAACAAGGAGGAGGATTATTTTTCCTTTCTTTTCTCCAAGTGTTGGCCCCATACCCTTGGTGTTTCTCTTCGGTTGGCTTCCATACTCCATTCCATCTTCTCTTTGAAGAAACCCTAGATTTTTCCTGGCTAGGTTATGGACGGGAAAGTGGAACTATAGGAGAGGATATCTTCTTCTTCTTCCTAGGTGTGGCTCAGATCTTTTCCTCTACCTTGGTCGGCGCCAACCTACTCCTCTCATCCTCTTCTTGTTCTCTTTGGACCGGCGGCAAGCATCATGCTTGGAGCTTGATGGTTGGTCCTAGATAAGAGATGAGTTTTGTTTCCATTTTGTTCTCTCTATTCTTGGGGTCGGCGGCATCAATCCTTTGTGGATTGGTGGTTGGCTCAAGCAAGAAGGGAAAGAGAGTTCTTCTTTCTTTGGATTGAAGAAGATCTAGGATGCTTCAACTTGTGGAGGATCTTCGCTCACACGAAGTCTACAAGGAGGTTAGGACATACGATAGAAGATCAAGAGGTATAAAAGTTTTATAACTTTTATTATTGTTCTTTGCATGTTCTTATCGATATGCTAGCTTAAGTTCTTTATGTTAGTATATGTTGATTATACTAGTTTACATTTGTATGTATTTGTATAATCATGGACCCCGATAAGAAACACAAAAACCGGCGATCCGTCCATCGTCTCTTCCGCGGCTAATCGACTAGAAGAGTTTGGTTGCTTGAACAACTAGTTTGTTCAAGCGATCGCTCAAGTCGTTGGCACGACGACGAATTGGTTGTGCTTAGGAAACTCATCCCATCCGGATTAGTTTTCATTAGTGAAAATTTTAATCCGGGGACATGGGAGCCTATGAGCATTCCGAGAAATAGCATGATTGCCAACAATAACATGGTGCTTGGTGTGGCACAGAAGATCATGTTATCAGTCCCTTGTAGAATATAAATAGAGGCTCACAACCAAGATGGTTTTGGACAAACCATTGGCATGGTTGTAGTGTAGCTTGGTATTGTTTTGTCTTAAACATAGAGTTACACTAGTACATTTAGGTGTATTGAGCAGGACCGACATAGAGGTGATTCAATTTATTGCTGACTACATAATTGAATCAGACCTCGGATATTATGTTGTACATGCTCTTAATCCCGATATAATAATGGGCACATGTACTTAGTATTTATTTCTTTGATTTACCAAAGGGTGAGATTTATATGGATTAAATCAATATGCCCGGTAAGTTGGGAAATGATATTATTTACATGGTGTGTCGTTAATTATAGGAGGAAACCGTGTCCTATATATTAGGTTTATGATGTCCCCTTGAGGAGCTCATAAGGTTCATCATGTAAACCCTGCAGGTTGACTTAGTCCACATGATGATAAGGTTGAGTGGTACTACTCGAGGAGTTAGATGTTAATTGATCGAATTAATTGTGATGCATTCAATATCTTAAACATGGGGAGATGGATGTACAAATAATGTATGGAGCCCATATTAATTTATGGGGGTTGGTGAGGTAATTCAATGATGATCCTCTAGTGGAATGAAACATCATTGATGGATCAAGTTTGTGTGGTTCCGATCCATCGGGTGGCCAAGATCCAACTCCTCCTCATGGTCCCTATCGTAGCCTAATATAAACCTCACGAAGTCTAGATCCAATGATGGAAAACAAAACCCTAGATTCGACGGTGGAGATTAAATCTCTAGATCCGACGATTGAGATTAAATCTCTAGATCTGATGGTTGAGATTAAATCCCTAGAACCGACGGTGGAGATTAAATCTCTAGATCCGACGGTTGAGATTAAATCTCTAGATCTGACGGTTGAGATTAAATCCCTAGATCCGACGGTGGAGATTAAATCTCTAGATCCGACGGTTGAGATTAAATCTCTAGATCCGACGGTTGAGATTAAATCCCTAGAACCAACGGTGGAGATTAAAACAAGGCTTAAGCCCAACTCTATAAAAGGGGGCTTAAGGTGGGTGGCAAGAGTAAGAAGTTGGATGTTTTTGGAGATTAGGGTTTTGCCTTTCATTGGCTTGGGCGGCAAGAAACCCTAGGGAGATTAGGGTTTGGTTCCTTGGTTGGGCGGCTAGGGTTTGGAAGGAAGAGTGGGCGACAACTATAGGAGAGGATCTCTTCTTCTTCCTAGGGTGTGGCCGGCACCTATCTCTCTTCCCTCTACCTTGGTCCGCGCTCAACCTATTCCTCTTCTTTTCTTCTTTTCCTCTTGGCCGGCGGCACAAAGGAGCTAGGGATTGTTCCCTTGTTCGGTTCCTTGGTTGGCCATCTTATTCTCCTTTTCTTGGGGCCGGCGGCATCAAGCCTTTATGGCTTGGTGGTTGGCTCAAGCAAGAAGGGAAGGAGAGTTCTTCTTTCTTTTGATTGAAGAAGATCTAGGAAGCTTCAACTTGTGGAGGATCTTCGCCCACACGAAGTCTACAAGGAGGTTAGGACATACGATAGAAGATCAAGAGGTATAAAAGTTTTACAAGTTTTATTATTGATCTTTGCATGTTCTTATTAATATGTTTATATGTGTTGATTATACATGTCTACATCCATATGTATTTGTATAATCATGGACCCCGAAGATAAACACAAAAACCGGCGATCCGTCCGTCGTCTCTTCCACGGCTAACTGACTAGAAGAGTTTGGTTGCTTGAACAACTAGTTTGTTCAAGCGATCGCTCAAGTCGTTAGCACGACGATGAATTGGTTGAGCTTAGGAAACTCATCCCATCCGGATTAGTTTTCATTAGTGAAAATTTTAATCCGGGGACATGGGAGCCAATGAGCCTCCGAGCAATGCCATCATCATAATCCCAGTTGACTGCTCAGAGTCAACTCAGTTGCCAAGTGTCAAAACACTTGACCAATTGACTGAGCCATAATATCAGTCGACTGCTACACCTCAACCATGAGGTTTCCCCCAAGCATGATGCTTTCATACTTGCTAAACCACCCTTAGCCTAGACCTAAGCCTTCTAGCCACCTCCATCAGCCTCATGCCTATCGGATCCCTCCAAGTCATCCATGACTTGTTCATCCATACGCTAGCCTTCAGGTGCTTCCATCAGCTATTGTCATGCTAACGTGGTATATACTGTCAAGGCACATTTGGGCTTACACTGCCAAGACTACCGCTTGAACTTTACGCCACCAAACTATTGGACTTATGCTGCCAAGACTCCACCCTTGGACATTACGCCGCCAATATCAACCCTTAGACTTCCCTTGTCAACCCATGTTGGACTTTCCATTTACCAAGACTCAAGATTGGACTTTCCATGCTAACCCATGTTGGACTTACCAATTGCCAAGACTCAAGCTTGGACTTTCCCTTCCCAAGACCCATGCTTGGACTTTCCATGCCAAGTGTCCCATTTGGACTTTCCATGCCAAGTGTCCCACTTGGACTTCCCCGTTATGGTCAACCCCAAGTCAACCAATGGTCAACTCCTTTATCAAACATCAATGTCAAACATCAAAACACTACTCGAGTCTGGTCAATCGTGACCTGGGCCGATTGCACCAACAATCTCCCCCTTTTTGATATTTGATAAAAAAAACCAACATCTTTGAGTTAGAACACTAACTCAAACCACTCCTCCCAATTGTCCAAATTGGGAATCTCAAATTTTCCCCCTTTTTGACATACATCGGGCTCTCAAGGGTGTTAATGTCTCATATCTTAATGAGATCTTACAATCTCCCCCTTGGTCCAAAAATATCTAGGATGTCTTCACTCTTCCTAGTGATAAGTTCCATATCACTAAAGAGAGACAATCCTCACTTCCCCAAATTCCCAAAATTCTCCCCCTCATGAGTAAGAACACATTCATTATCCCATGATGGATAACCTCCCTCTAAAGGCTTGCTCCCCCTTGACCATTGCACCTACAATGTCCTTGAAGAGTCCCTAAGCCTATAGGAATACTAAAGGATCAAAATTAAGATCAAAAGTTCAAATTTGTACTTTCACACACCTTAAAATTGATACACACCCTAAACAACTCTCCTAATCCATGTCCAATGGATTTTCACCCTTTCTAATGCTTTCCAAAGCATATCCTAGGGTTAGGAGCAGTTAGGGTAACCTAACATAGCTGAAACATGGGCTAAACATCCTTGTTTACCCGAAATAAGCATTGCCAATCGACTTACTAGTCAACTACCTTGATTTTCAAATGATCGCCATAAGCTAAAAAGCGATCGATTTCTACAAATGCAAAAATTTAATTTCAGAAAATGAAATTACGAAAATCATAAGTAATTATACATAAATCAAAAAATTATGAAAATTCATATGTATAATACTTAAGTCAATCATTATGGGTGAAAAATATTTGAAAAATAAAATACCCATTAAAATAAGAGATTGATACAAAATTCAAAACCATTGATAACTTTAATGTTTTTGAGCTATTTTGTATCAACTTCTACAATGGTGATTGCTATCAAAAGATAGACTTCACCAAAGTTTTTCAAAAAGATTTTAAAATGTTTTTTGAAAACCTATATTGGATCATGATCAATGGGCTCAATGCACATGACTTGTACATTAGCTTTCTCCATGATCCACGCATGGTATAAGATGTGTTTGAGTTCATTTAGATGCATGAACTATGCACCTTGAACTTAACTCATTTCCTAGCATCTCACATGTGTCTAGGGTGTATCAATACATACACAAGTCAATGTGATGTGAGATGTGAGTTTTGTTCATCCTAATCTAAGGCCTCATGCATTTTCTAAGGCAATACTACTTGATTCTCTTATACATGGGACTTCAAGTCATGTCATAGTCCTTGAATCAATTTTCATTAAACATAATGCATGAATGATGATTATGGCATAAATGATAACATAAATGAAATATGTGTTGGATCGAAGCGGATCGCTAGAGGGGGGGTGAATAGCGATAAAACCTTTTTTTTTGTTCGTTCGTTAAAACTCGAGTAGATAATTAATTTACAGCGGAAAGATAAGCAATAAATAAAATGAGACAAATATTTTTACTTGGTTCGTAGCCTTCGTCTACTACTCCAAGGCCCTAGTGATCCTTGATCACGCACAGAGGGCAATTCACTAAAAACACTCCTCCTCGTTGGAGGTAGGAGTTTGACGATTACAAAAAAACCTTCGAAAGAAAAGATAGAGAGACAAACCCTCTCTTCTATTAATGTAAAGTGCAACGATAGAAAACCTCGATTAATAAAAGGAATTGCAATATTTAAAGAGACGACAAATTAAAATATCAACAACTAAAGAGTAGAAACTAAGCTAGGGTTGTTGTGACTTAAAGACTTGTCAGAGTCGTCAGAGAATCGCGGAGTTGCAAAGGTTTTTGAGCACTTAGAGATGATGAAAAACCCTAGGAGAAGGCCTCCTTTTATAGCCTTTAATCCCCTCATCGAATGGGTCTTCAACCAATAGGAATTGGGCACAAAACTCCTTGAAAAATGGTGATAAAGCTTGACTCCTCGAGGCTGATTTTTGACCATCGGTTGAACTGATTTCTTGGCCGGTTGAACTGATGGCTCAGCAGTTGAACTGATCCTTGGCCGGTTGAACTGATGGCTCAGCAGTTGAACTGATCCTTGTTGGTTGAACTGATTTTCAGACTTTTCGACTGTAATAAAGAGTTAGATCGAAATATAGGTGAATTCGACGACCACTTGCCATCCGATCTCAATATAGACCTTCCATGGGAAGTCTTGGTCGGATCGTCGCCTAAGGATGTCCCCGTATGGAGGACTCGACCTTACTTACGCTCACTCCTCAACATTTACCTTTGAAGCTTTGCTTTTCGGTCTCCACTGATTCCTTGGCTCCCTCCAAGTCCTCCGGTGTCGCCCGACCACTACGGTTTCTCTCGAGTGTCGTGACCTTCAGCTTAGCATTTCTGCATACTTGATTTAGCTCGTGAGATAATGACATGAGCTTAACTTTGTATCGTTTGCTATAATCAAAACTCAGGTTCGACTTAGGTGTCTACTGCACCAACAATCTCCCCCTTTTTTATTTATGGCAAACCCACATACAAAGTTAAGAAAAATAAATTAAGTGCATTAAGCAAGATGAGTATGAGATATGCATGAATGAGCAGGAGTATATAAAAACTCTTTTTCAAGTGCTCTCCCTTGAGGAATCCTCCCCCTTGACCGAGGGTGAGTACTTGAGAAAGAGTTTTAACTCTCCCCCTTGATGTTTGCTACAAAAAAAGAATTTAAGTAACCGAAATTACTTAATATTGGCCACAGTGTTTAAAATAAGTTTTAAGTTAAGAAATCAAAAAATTGATTTCTTGGCCTTTACTTCCGTTTTGTTAACAAGTTAACTTAAAGTTAAGTAAATTACTTTTTTTTTTTAACAAGTTAACTAAATGTAAGTTAACTAAATGTAAGTTAACTTAAAGTTAAGTAAATTACTTTTTTGTTAACAAGTTAACTAAATGTGTTTAAGTTAAGAATTCTCTTAACTTGTTTTGTTAAATTAAAGTTAAGTAAGACTTGGCCATAAAAAAAATTGATCCCTTAACTTTGGCCTTTTCTCCCCCTTTTGTCATATATCGAAAAGAGTGAGGGTGTGTGTGGAATAAAAAAATAAGTATTAATTTTAAAGTCCAAGCATGTTCCACATTATTTTGAAAACCATATACTGAAAATAAGTTCATCTATAAAATATTCGACTCATATTTGGCTTGATTGATATGAAAGATCAACCAATCCTGGTCAGAGTCGGTTAGTATGTATGCTTATACTCCATGGTTCATAGCGATGCACTAGCTCTACATCTGGAACCAGGAGTAAGGTCCTAACATCTCACGTTCATCTACGTGGCTAAGTACACAAACACATTAGTCCTATGTGTTGTGAGATGTACTGGCTCCTTAAATCTATAGGTGTATGATATCTAAGGTATGTCCTATGCTAGTTCCATGAAAATGAAAAGTAAGAAATAGTAGTACGAAAATATAATTTGTAAGTTCCTATTCTACTATGCACATGCCCAATTTTCATCTTAATAGACTGAATTCGGCTTAGGGTAGGGGTTTAGTAAATAGGTCTGTCAAGTTAGACTTCGATTCGACGTATTCGAGTTGTATGGCTCCGTTGGCCACATGTTCTCGAATGAAATGGTGTTTGACCTCTATATGTTTGGTCCTAGAGTGACATATCGGATTCTTAGTAAGATTAATTGAACTAATATTATCTACGTGAAGTTTAGTATTTGTAAAGTCTAACTTAAAGTCGTGGAGAGTGTGCTTCATCCAAAGAAGCTGAGTGACACACTCACCCATCGCAATGTATTCGGCTTCGGTGGTAGATAAGGCAACACAGTGTTGCTTCCTACTGCACCAACTCACTAGACTCGAGCCGAGAAGTTGACAACAACCACTCGTACTCTTTCTATCGAACTTACTACCGGCATAGTCCGAATCGGAGTAGCCGGTTAGTTCGAACTCGGTAGATCTAGGGTACCAAATACCGACATTAAGTGTACCCTTTAGATATCTAAGGATACGCTTGACTAGAGTTAGGTGAGACTCCTTGGCACAGGTTTGGAACCTTGCGCGCATACTTACTGCAAATAAGATATCGGGTCGGCTTGCAGTTAAGTAAAGGAGACTCCCTATTACGCTCCTATAGTATTTTAAATCAATTGAATTTCCGATTACATCTTCTTCTATATTCACATTAGTTGTCATTTGGGGTATTAATAATTTTAGCATCTTGCATTCCAAAGCATTTAATTAATTCCCTAGTATATTTGCGTTGATGTAGGTATATTCTATCTTTAGTTTGTTTAATTTGTAGACCTAAAAAGAAGCTTAACTCGCCTACTAAATTCATTTCAAATTCACTTTCCATAAGTGAAATGAACTCATTTAGTAGTATTGAGTTGGTGGTTCCGAAAATAATATCATCTACGTAGATTTGGGCTATGAATATGTCTTTACCTAAGGTTTTTACGAAAAGAGTTGGGTCAACTACACCTTGGTTAAAACCTTTGGACTTAAGATAAACCGAAAGTCTCTCGTACCAAGCTCGAGGAGCTTGTTTAAGTCCATAGAGATCTTTCTTTAACCTAAGTACATGGTCGGGTTTGTCTAAACTTTCCAAACCGGGGGGTTGACTAACATAAACTTCTTCTTTAATGTATTCATTTAAGAACGCAGATTTCACATCCATTTGAAACAACTTAAATCCTCGATGTCTTTGCATCGCTAATAGCATTGAATGTACTCTAATCTAGCTCTTGGGGCATAGGTCTCTCGTAATCTAAACCTTCGACTTGACTAAACCCTTTAGCAACTAGTCTAGCTTTATTTCTAACCACTTCACCTTTATCATCAAGTTTATTTCTAAACACCCACCTTGTTCCAATGATTGTTTTATCTTTAGGTGGTGGTACTAATTACCATACTTCGTTCCTAGTGAATTGAGTCAACTCTTCTTGCATTGCAATAATCCAATCGGGATCAAGAAGAGCTTGGTCAATAGTCTTGGGTTCAATTTTGGAAATTAAGGAGATTTAACTAAGGTTTCTGTATGAGGCTCTAGTTCGAACTCCTAGACTTGGATCACCTATCACTTGGTCGATAGGATGATTTGCTTGAGTCCTAGTTGGGTTTGGGTTTGAATCTACAACTTGATCAATAGGATGACTCGTCTGAGTTCTAGTTTGGTTAGAGTCATCTGTCACTTGGTCGATAGAGTGACTTGGTTAACTTAGGTTAGGATTAACACTAGACCTGATCTCTGGATCAGAGTTAGGTCTAGTATGAATCGGCTCGTTAATTGGGGTTTCCGGGGGTTTTGTAGGTTCGTGTCCTTCATCAAATACTACATTGATAGTCTCCTCGACTCTAAGGGTGTCATGGTTATATACTCTATAAGCTCTACTTATAGTCAGTATCCTAGAAAGATTTATTTTGGATGTAAATTTCCTAGGTAATCTTTAGTGTTTAGGATATGTACCTTACACCCAAATACCCTAAAGTACTTGATGTTAGGTATTTTATCTTGATAAATCTCGTATGAGGTCTTAAGGTGCCTCTTTACCATAAGGATCCTATTTTGGACATAGCATGTCGTACTCACGGCTTCCTCCCAAAACCTATCGGGTAGGTTATACTCATTTAACATTGTCCCAGCGGCTTCTTGTAGGGTTCTATTTTTGCATTCTACTAGGCCATTTTATTGTGGAGTTCTAGGGCAAGAGAACTCATGGTGGTATTCATTTAGGTTACAAAATTCTGTAAACCTATGGTTCTCGAATTCACCACCATGATCAGACCTAAGTCTTTTGATTTTAATGCTTTGTTGATTTTATATTAATTTAAATAGGTTGATTAATTGATCTAGGGTATCACTTTTGTGTTTGATGAACCTAACCCAAGTAAATCTAGAATAGTCATCAATTATGACTAAGCAGAATTTACTTCCATTAAGTGACTTAGCTCCGTGTGAATTAAATAGATCCATGTGTAGGAGCTCAAGCACACTTTTGGTTCGTTCTTGATTACTTAGTTGATGTTGTGTCCTAGATTGTTTACCTTGTTGACACGCATTACATATTTTATTATCCAAGTTATTGAGGTTAGGCAAACCTCTGACTAAGTCACTCTAACTCATCTTGTGGATGAGTCTTGGGTATGAGTGACCAAGTCGTCGGTGCCACAACCATGATTCCTCTTGTCGTGTCATAAGACACTTAGTTGAGGAGTTAGTTAAGTTAATAGTGTAAATGTTGTTATTTCTAGTTCCCTTAAGAATTGTTTTAGAAGTTTTAATTGTATTAATTACGCATTCATTTTCTAGAAATATGACATTATAGTTATTATCACACAATTGGCTTACACTAAGTAAATTATATTGAAAATTTTCTACTAATAAAACATTTTGAATAACAAAATTTGAGTTGAGCTCAATATCACCTGATCCGATGATTTTGAGCTTGTCGTTATTTTCGAAGGCTACCGATCTTTGTCGTTTGAATCGAAACTTCGAAAACTTGAGTTGATCCCCGGTCATGTGTCGGGAGCAACCACTGTCCAACATCCATTGATCCTACACGCAAGGTAGTTGGATCGGATATTGGATTTATTAAAGATTGGTTGAAAATTATTAACCTAAATCATCTCACCCATGTCTACATGATCAAACACGTTAACCCTATATGTTCTTGTGAGATGACTTCCAATTTTACTTGATTTAAATTTAATGACTTAAACACTTGTCAACCTTGCGTTAGATTCGGATTTGACCTTAGGCTCATCAAGTCACCTTTTCAAGATCATGGCTTCCAGGTCGTGGCGAGGCACAGAGGCCTTCTTTGATCGGAACAACGACCACTTCCTTAGAAAAAGCCATTTTCAAGAAAATAGAGACTTGACTTACCTAAGACCACTTCCTAGTCTAACTAGTCTAGGATACGGCGAGGTAGCTTCAGCTAGTTCCGCTCGGTCAAGTGCACCAAACTAGATGCACCTTATCTTGCCTGAATACACAAGACTCCGCTTTCCTAGTGTACTATCATCTCGCCGCGTCCTGGTACTATGTTATCAAGTATTGACAAGTTATAGTCCTATCTAACCATTCTAAAAAGAAAAATCAAACTAAATAAAAAACCTAAGCATGCAATTTCTAGGTTAAAACACAAACAAGTTTCGTACTAGCTCCCCCTGGACCGTTGAATCGATTCGGTCTCTCCACATAGTGGATTTGGTACTTGGGAACCCAGTACTGGTTCGATCCTAAGTTTGAAATTAAGGTGGTCTTAGGGACCCATGCTTGGACATGTTTTTTATGTCAACTTACAATCGACATATAAGACTTGTTGGTCGTATTTGAGCTAAACCCTAGCCCGGCCTTGTTGTACACGGCCCTTTGTGATCCAAGTAGGAGGTCAAGTCCTTTGGATCCCAAAGTAAACCTTTCCAACGTATTCCTAAGATCTTCGACTTGACTCTTCAAGAGTGAGTTCTCAACTTCGAGTTTTTCAACCCGAGTTGAGTCCTCCTCTTGAACTCGACTAGTCGAAGAGGTTAGGGAGACCTCGTGTTTGAGGAGTTTAACTTCCTCAACCAGGGTCTCGACCTTGGACTCGGACTTAGCTAACTTTCTAGTTAAAAACTTAATTGCACTATAAAGTGTACTAATGAGAGACTGACTTACCTTGAGTGTATCTTTTGAATCGGATGCGTATCCGTGGCTTGTCTTGAATAGTGCTTCGCAGTCCAACTGGTCTTCGGTTTCCGATTCAGGTTCTGGTTCCGACTCCGTCTCCGATTCCTCCGGTTTAGCCATGAGAACACGATCATTATCTTCTTCCTTGGATGCTTCTTCCTAAGTAGCGTTGAGTGCCTTTTTGTGTTTTGGTGCTTTGCTCTTGAGTTTTGGGCATTCGGACTTGATATGTAGATCTCTCCGAGAACTTCATTTTGGTAGGTAGACCATTTAGGTAGGTCAAGCTAAAAGTTATGCCCGTTTATAAATCGGCTACTCAGCGAATACTTACAAAACAAAACCAAACGAAGAGTACCAAGACTTCGTCTTGGATTAGTAGTGCGGGAGAAAAATTTAAACAAACGAAAAACAAATCTGTAAAAAAAATGCTAGATTGGTGGTTTCACCAAATCTAAGCGCCCCCGGCTCTGATACCAATTGTTAGATCGAAGCAGATCGCTAGAGGGGGTGAATAGCGATAAAACCTTTTTTTTGTTCGTTCGTTAAAACTCGAGTAGATAATTAATTTACAGCGGAAAGATAAGAAATAAATAAAATAAGACAAATATTTTACTTGGTTCGTAGCCTTCGGGTACTACTCCAAGGCCCTAGTGATCCTTGATCATGCACGGAGGGCAATTCACTAACAACACTCCTCCTCGTTGGAGGTAGGAGTTTGGCGATTACAAAAAAACCTTCGAAAGAAAAGATAGAGAGACAAACCCTCTCTTCTATTAATGTAAAGTGCAACGATAGAAAACCTCGATTAATAAAAGGAATTGCAATATTTAAAGAGACAACAAATTAAAATATCAACAACTAAAGAGTAGAAACTAAGCTAGGGTTGTTGACAGCACTTCGTCGTAGAGTCGTCGGAGAATCACGGAGTTGCAAAGGTTTTTGAGCACTTAGAGATGATGAAAAACCCTAGGAGAAGCCCTCCTTTTATAGCCTTTAAGCCCCTCATCGAATGGGTCTTCAACCAATAGGAATTGGGCACAAAACTCCTTGAAAAATGGTGATAAAGCTTGACTCCTCGAGGCTGATTTTTTACCATCGGTTGAACTGATTTCTTGGCCGGTTGAACTGATGGCTCAGCAGTTGAACTGATCCTTGGCCGGTTGAACTGATGGCTCAGCGGTTGAACTGATCCTTGGCTGGTTGAACTGATTTTCAGACTTTTCGACTGTAATAAAGAGTTAGCTCGAAATATAAGTGAATTCGACGGTCACTTGCCATCCGATCTCAACATAGACCTTCCATGGGAAGTCTTGGTCAGATCGTCGCCTAAGGATGTCCCCGTATGGAGGACTCGACCTTACTTATGCTCACTCACACGAGCTTACCTCAACATTTACCTTTGAAGCCTTGCTTTCGGTCTCCACCTGATTCCTTCGGCTCCCTCCGAAGTCCTCCCGATGTCGCCCGACCACTACGATTCTCTCCGAGTGTCGCTGACCTTCGGCTTAGCTTAGCATTTCTGCATACTTGATTCAGCTCGTGAGATAATGACATGAGCTTAACTTTGTATCGTTTGTTATAATCAAAACTCAGGTTCGACTTAGGTGCCTACTGCACCAACAATATATACTAATAATCATGATGTCATGACATATGATTAAATCTAAATACACATGACATAAAAGACAAACCCTAAGCATGATCATGCCATTTTATATGATTAAAAATAAAAATGATGTCATGATATGTTATATGGCAATCAAGGCATGACAAATAAAATATAAGGCATAAAAATATCTAAATTTTAATATTAGTTGTCATTTGTTAGGATTAATTCCATTTTTCCATATTACCAACTATCTCCCAAGTGTGCCAACACCCAAAATGCCACATCATGACCTTTAAACCTTAATTGTGCCAATTTGATTGATTTTTCAATTTTCATGAGTTATATTGGCACATCCTAAAATCTTTTAGGATTAAAATTCATACTTATTTCCATGTATCCCATTATCTTAGAAATGACCTAAAGTGTCAACTTTGCTATGGTTGAGTTAACTACCCATCCAATCAAGGTTGACACAACCTAACCCATTTAGTGTGAATCGATCATGCTCATAGGAACCCAAAATCTATTGGAGCTCCTTGGGTTAATTAGGTATTCACTAGGGATAACTTCTCTAGATACCCTCCTAATGATCCTCCTAGGCTTGGTAGCCTTGGTCATTGTGGTCTTGCCTAGGTTAACTCTAGGGATGACTCCCCTTGTAACCTTCTTAGTGGCTTCCCTAGGTTTCCTTGAAACCTTAGCCACTATGCACACACCTTGGTTACCCTTAGGGATAACTTCTCTAGTAACCTTGGCTCTCCTAGACCTAGGTTGAGTTCCATAGTCAAATGAAACATTGTGGTAAGTCTCCTTGGGCTTAGGTTTGTGACCCAAACCTTTCTTACCCTTGGATGAGGCTTGCCTCCTAGAACCTAGGTTTTGACTCCTAGATCCTAAATCTTGACTATTTAACCCTTGCATTTGATTTTGCATTTTCCTAAGGGTCTTTTCAAGTTTCTCAGGCCTTGACCACAAGGCTTGGTTCTCTAACTCTAATCTTCTTTATTTTGATTTTTCATTTAGCCTTTGGGCATTACCATTTCTTCTAGGCATATGTCTACCCTTCTTAGGGTTAATGCATAAATGGTTTTCTACTTTCCTATTAGTTTCCCTAGGTAGGATTTTCCTAGGATTATTAGTCCCAAATTTCTCCTTATTTTTAAGATTGACATGTTTAGCCCCTAAGCAATAAAATCTATTATTCCTAGCATGCTTTTGTTCATGAACAATAGCAATAACATTAAAATTGTTCCTAGCATGCTTTTGACTATTAATTGAAGAGAAAGAATACTTAAAGATTCCTTTAGCATGGACCTCGGGAGTCCAAGTTTGAATACTTGGCATGGAAAGTCTAAGTCATGGGTACCTGGTAATGGGAAAGTCCAAAGGTAAAGTCTTGGCAGTATAAGTCCAAGTGTATAGTCTTGGCAGCGTAAAGTCCAAGTGAACTCTGGCAATTGGAAAGTCCAACATAGAGTTGGCATGGAAAGTCCAAGCATGGTCTTGAAAATTAGAAAGTCCAAGTCATGGGTACTTAGCAAGGGAAAATTCCAAGAGTAGCTTTGGCAGCGTAAGTCCAAATGAATCTTGGCAAGAAAGTCCAAGGGTGTAGGTTTAGCAGCGTAAAGTTTAAACATGGGTCTTGGCGGCATAAGTCAAAATGAACTTTGCCAAATGACCCGGTTAGCATGACATAGTCGATGAAAACACCTGAAGACTAATGCGAATGATGAAAAGTCATGGACTCAAGGGATCCGAGAGGCATGAGGTTGATAGAGGTGGCTAGAAGGCTTAGGTCTAGGCTAAGGGGGATCAATCAAGTATGAGGGGATCATACTTGGGTTAAACCTCATGTTGAGGTTTACCAGTCGACTAGGGTATTAGACTAGTCGGAAGCATAGTTGACTCGGAGCAGTCGACTGGGATTATGTCTCAGTCGAATGGTCAATAGTTGACTGAGGCTCGACTGCTGATATGTGGCTCTGGTAGTCGACTGCTAGGGTTGAGCGATCATTGCTAAGGTAAACGATTATTTGCTTGCCCATAGTATTCGACTAGTGACTATGACAATCGATCGCGAGGCGGTTGGTGATGGACAACTTTTTAACGTGGATTAGTCCATTGTGAGGCAATGGCTAAGCGTCCAGTTGATTGCTAGGTAAGAGTAGTCAACTGAAAGGCAGATAATTAGCTCGACGGAGGATTTAAATGGAGCTCAAAGGGAGGCTTTCCTGGCGATTTTTGGAGCTTTTGGGGAGGAATTATTGTTGCATTCCAGATCTTCAAGAGTCCTTCAAAGCAACCAACAAGCAAGCAATCACAAGTTCTTTTTGTAAAGTTCTCTTTATTTGTATTTGATTATTGCTTAGTATACTTGTTGTTTTTGGTTGTATTTCTTTTTTATTATTTTAAGAACCTTGTAAGAGATTTCTCCACCTCCGACATCAAATCGAGAAGGAGAAGATTGATAGAGGTGGTTGTTGGTGAAATCGGCCCAGTCATGATTGACCAAACTCGAGTTTGACTCGGCGATGTTTTGATGTTCGACAAAATATATGACAATGTGATTGTCATGGTAAAGTCAAGTCATGGGTACTTGGCATGGAAAGTCCAAGTGGGTCACTTGGCATTGGGAAAGTCAAGTCTTGAGTACTTGACATATAAAGTTCAAGCATGGGTCTTGGCGAGGAAAGTCAACATGGGTTGGCAAGGAAAGTCCAAGCATGGGTCTAGGCAAAGGAAAAGTCCAAGCATGAGTCTTGGCATGGAAAGTCCAACATGGGTTGGCAAGGGAAAGTCCAAGCTTGAGTCTTGGCATTTGGAAAGTCCAACGAGTGATATTGGCGGCGTAAAGTCCAAGGGTGGAGTCTTGGCAGCATAAGTCTAATGGTTGACGGCGTAAAGTTCAAGCGGAAGTCTTAGCAACGTAAGTCCAATGTACCTTGGCGGTGTAGACACCATTAGCA
The DNA here is from genome assembly GCA_025175895.1 of Wurfbainia villosa. Lineage (NCBI taxonomy): Eukaryota > Viridiplantae > Streptophyta > Magnoliopsida > Zingiberales > Zingiberaceae > Wurfbainia > Wurfbainia villosa. Next base: position 23,754,893 of record CM045990.1, on the reverse strand, counting down.
TGACAATAGCCGATGGACGCACCTGAAGGCTAGTGTATGGATGAACAAGTCATGGATGACTTGGAGGGATTTGATAGGCGCGAGGCTGACGGAGATGGCTAGAAGGCTTACGTCTAGGTTACGGGTGGTCAAACAAGTATGGGGGCACCATACTTGAGGTTAAAACCTCATGTTTAAGGTTGGAAGTCGACTGGTATTATGGTCTATTCGACTGCTGATAGTCGACTAGTGCTCGACTGTCATTTAGGGATGAAAAAGTCTTGGCAGTCGACTGATGGTAGTCGACTACCATGGATGGCAATCGATCGGCTTGTTTGGGTGAGCCGCGAGAATGCTCTGTAGTCGACTAGTAGTCAACTCACGAAAGCGATCGATTGATGAGTCTTGTTGGAGTTTTTCCAGCGTGGATCGAGTCGTTGTCTTACAACAATAGTATTGGCAGTCGATTGGGGCCTTATGGCAATCGACTGCCAGGCGAGAATCCAGCCCGATGCAGGTTAAAAGGAGCTATTCATGGGAGATTCGGCTAATAGTCTTTTGGGAGCTTTGTTGAGGCGATTTGAAGGCGAATTGTAGGTGCATTTCAGGGTCCTTCAAGCTCATCCAAGCAACCAACAAGCAAAGCGCTCAAATCCTAGTTTGTAAAGTGTTTCTTTATATTTCCTTTGTATTTGCTTGTATTTATTTCGTTTATTATTGTAAACACTTGTACGAGGTTTCTTCACCTCCAACTTGTTGTTGAGAAGGAGTTTATTAGATTAGTGGTGTGTGATTGCATCGGTAGAGCTCGTTTAAGCTCGATCCGTGGAGTAGGAACCATTTGGTTCCGAACCACGCTATATCTTGCATTGTGATTGTGTTTCTTGTTATTTCTATTTGTCATTACTATTCCGCTGTGCTAATAAGAGTGTAGACGATCAAACGGGAATCAATTCCATCGACAAGCGACGACGCTATTCACCCACTCTTTAGCCTTCCAAAGATCTCCCACAATTGGTATCAGAGCCCGGGGCTCTTCTACGTACTAACACTCGAAAGCAAAAGACACTAGAGGGAAGATGGAATTCGAAGAACGACTTGGATGGGATATCAACACGCCGATTTCATATGCGCTTTATGGACGAGAATGCTTCAATTCATGGAAGGGGAGGATTGAAGACTTTATTATGATGAGGGACTTTGAAGAATGGTTCGCATTGATGGATGGATTCAAGTATCCAGAGGGCTAAAGGGAGGTTCCTCAAAATGAAGAAGTGGACAGGAACAAATCCAAGAATTTGAGATAAACAAGAAGGTAATAAAATTCTTGGTTGGGTTGATTCCTAACGATATTTTGTCTAGCTTAGGTGACTACATGGATGCCAAGGAGCTATGGAGCCAAGTGATAAAATTCTATTAGAACCCTCGGCTTTGTCCAAGAAGAAGGACCATCACCGGCTTCAAGTGAAGAACAATCACAAGAAGCTGAAGAGTGCTCATCGGCTCAATCGGAGGAGACCGAGGAAGCAAGCACATCATCCTCACAAGCAAGTGAGGATTCGGAAGTTGAGGAGGAGTCAACTTCCGGATCGGTGGAAGAGATGGAAGATGCCTCCACTTCAAGGTTTGAGGGGGAGGAGAGACCGTCTACTCCGAAACAAGGGCAAGAGCAAGGAGAGTCATCTACTTCCGAGAGAAGTGATGAACAAGTTCAAGAGGCTCTTTCCACCACCATTGACCTAGGTAACTCAAGAATTTCGATTAAGAATAAAATTCATATTATATGCTTTGAGTGTAGGGAGCAAGGACACTACAAGAGTAAGTGTCCAAAAGAGTTAAGAAGATTCCACCAACACCTAGAAGTCAAGAAAGCTAAGGATGCGGTGCCCCCACTAGAAAAAGCAAGGAGCACGTGGTGTGCTTCAAATGTCGACAACCGGGACACTACCGGAGTCAATGTCCAAAGGGGAGAAAGAAGGTCAAAGAAGGAACATCACAAGTAGGGGGAGCCTCTAAGGTAAATCCTAAGGTAAAATTTAATAATGCTCATTCTTTACGTTATAGGCAAAAGCATGTTAGAAATAATTTTAACAATCTTGCAATTTATCATAAGAGCATGATAGAAATAGGAGTATTGCTTAGGTAATAAGAATGTTAATCTTAGGGATATGGAGAAATTTGGGACTAATATCCCTAAAAATATTCTACCTAAGGACAAATCTAGATCGGCCAATTCTAGACCTATCCTTCCTAGGGAGACCATTAGGAAGATAGAGGATCACCTAGGCATCAACCATAAATGGATTAGACATATGCCTAGAAATAAAAATATCTCAAGAGCTAATAAAAAATCAAAAATTGAGATATTAGAAAAGGAAAATCAAGTCTTGAGGTCAAGGCTTGAGAAAATGGAAAAGACTCCTAGGAATATACAAAATCAAGTTAAGGGGTCAAATGATCAAAGTCAAGGGCCTAGGAGACAAGGGTCAACTAAGGGCAAGAAAGGTTTGAGTCACAAACCTAAGCCCAATGAGACCTATCATAGTGTTCTATTTGATTATGGAACTCAAACTAGGTCTAGAAAAACCAAGGTTACTAGGGAAGTTATCCCTAAGGTTGATCAAGGTAAATGTCTAGTGGCTAGTTTCAAGGAAACCTAGGCAAGCCACTAAGAAGGTTACAAGGAGCTACCCTAGATTAACTTAGGCAAGACCCAAATGACCAAGGCTATCAAGCCTAGAAGGGTCATTAGGAGGGTATCTAGGGAGGTCATCCCTAAGGAATACCTAGTAAACCCAAGGAGCTCCAATAGGTATTGGGTTCCTAAGAGCGTGATCGATTCACACTAGATGGATGTAGGTGTGCCAACTTTAAATGGATGGGTAGTTAACCTAACTATGGTAAAGGTGGCACTTTAGATTATTTTCAAGGTTATGGATACCTTGGAAATAGGTTTGAGTGTTAAATCCTAAAGGAGTTTAGGATGTGCCAATATATTTTTGTGATTATAAAAAATCAATCAAATTGGCACAACTTATGTTTAGAGGTTAAGGTGTGTCATTTTGGGTTTTGGCATACTTGGGAGATAATTGATAATATGGCAAAATGGGTTTAATAATAAAAAATGACAATTAACATTAAAATTTAGGTATTATATACCTTTATATTTTATTTGTCATACTTTATTTGCCATATAGCATGACATGACATCATATTTTATTTTTATCAATAATATGTCATGATCATGCTTAGGATTAAAGTTATAATGTCATGTATATTTAGATTATATCATATGTCATGACATCATGATTATGAGCACATGCTTACTTATATCATCATTAATGTTATAATCATTCATGCATTTAAGTTAATGAAAATTGATTTAAGGACTATGACATGACTTGAATACCTATGTATAAGGGAATCAAGTAGTGTTGCCTTAGAAAAATGCATGAGACCTTAGTATAGGTATGAACAAAACTCACATCTCATATTACATTGACATGTATGTGTATTGATACACCTAGATACATGTGAGATGCTAGGATATGAGTTGAGTTCAAAGTGCATAGTTTTGCATCTAGATGAACCAAAACTCATCTTTCACTATGGATGGATCATTGGAAAAGCTTATGTTCAAGTCATATACATTAAGCCCAAAGAACATGATCTAATATAGGTTTTAAAAAATATTTTAAAATCATTTTAGAAAACCTTAACGAAATCTATCTTTTGATAGCAATCACCATTGATGAAGTTAATACAAAGTGAGCTAAAATATTGAAGTTTTCTTCACTTTTGAACTTTGTGTCAATTTTGCTATTTTATGGATAAAATATTTTTCAAACATTTTCACCCATTGTATGTGTTATAAGTATTATACGTATGAATTTTCACGATCTTTCGAATTACGTATAATTACTTATGCTTTTTACAATTTCGATTCTTTTAATTGAAATTCGGAATTTCAATTATCAGTCGATTGCCGCTTGATTGGTGATACATGGGACGATCATTGGTGACTTTAAGAGTCGATTGCCAAGCTAAACAAGATTTGTTTAGCCTGATTTAAGCTATATTAGGGTTCCCTAACTACTTCTAACCTTAGGATATGCTTTGGGAAGCATTAAAAGTGAAAAATCTATTAGATATGGATTAGGAGAGTTGTTAGGGTGTGTATCAATTTTAAGGTGTTGGAAAGTTCAATGTTGAACTTTTAACCTTATTTTTGATGGTTTAGAGTTCCTATTAGCTTAGGGACTTCCCAAGGACATTGTCGGTGCAATGGTCAAGGGGGAGCAAGCCTTTAGGGGGAGGTATCCATCATGGAATGATGGATGTATTTTTTCTCGTGAGGGGAAAAAATGGAAATTTGAGATACCCAATTTAGAAATTAGGAGAGTTTGTAGGATTGCCTCTCTTGAGTGATATGAGACTTATCACTAGGAAGATTGTAGACATCCTAGATGTTTTTGGACCAAAGGGGAGATTGTAAGATCTCATTGGGATATGAGATATTGACCTCCTTGGAGAGAACCTTTTTGATGTTAGTCAAAAAGGGGGAGAATTTATGGGATTACCAATTTGAGAAATTTGGTAAAGAGTTTTTGAGTTAGGTGGCCTAACTCAATGGTGTTTGTGGTTTTTGTCAAACATCAAAAAGGGGGAGATTGTTGGTTCAATCGGCCTAGGTCACGATTGACAAAACTCGAGTTTGACTCGAGCGATGTTTTGATGTTCGACAAAAATATATGACAATGTGATTGTCATGGTAAAGTCCAGGTCATTGGTACTTGGCATAGAAAGTCCAAGTGGGTCACTTGGCATTGGGAAAGTCCAAGTCTTGAGTACTTGGCATGTAAAGTCCAAGCATGGGTCTTGGCAAGGAAAGTCCAACATGGGTTGACAAAAAGTCCAAGCATGGGTCTTGGCAAAGGAAAAGTCAAGCATGGGTCTTGGCATGGAAATGTAGAGATGTATATTGAAAAGTCTATCTTTTGTATGAACATCTTTATTTTGAAATAAGAATCACATGATCATTGTTTGCATTTTTATGGTTATGCAATATTGTCTAATACATTACATTGTAGATAACATGGTGTGTGGTGTCACACGAAAGATCATGTTATCGGCTCCTTGTAAAGTATAAGTAAAGGCTCACAACCGAGATGACTTTGGACAAACCATCGGAATGGTTGTAGTGTGATTTGGTATTGGTTTGTCTTGACCATTGAATCACACTAGTGCACTTTGTGTGTATTGAGCAGGACCGACTTAGAGGTGATTCGATTTATTGCTGACTATATAATTGAATCGGACCTCGATATTATTTTATACATGCTCTTAATCCCGATATAATAACGAGCACATATATTTAGTATTCATCTCTTTGATTTACCAATGGGCGAGATTTATAGATTAAATCGATAGGCTCAGTAAGTTAGGAGATGATATTATTTATATGGTGTGCCATTGATTATAAGAGGAAACCGTGTCCTATATATTAGGATGATGATGTCCCCTTGAGGAGCTCCTAAGGTTCATCATGTAAACCCTGCAGGTGGACTTGGTCCGGCATGATGAAAAGGTTGAGTGGTACTACTCAAGGAGTTAGATGTTGATTAATTAATGGTCAATAAACTAATTAATCGATGGACATTCGAGATCTTAAACACGGAGAGAAAATGTATAAATAATATATGGAGCCCATATTATCTTATGGGGGTTGGTGAGGTAGATCGATGATAATCCTTTAGTGGATTGGATTATCATTAATGGATCGGACTTTATTTGGGCTTGATCCATGGGTGGCCAATATCTAACTCCTCCTCATGGTCCCTATTGCCTATTAAAACCTCATGAAGCTTAGATCCAATGGATAGAAACAAAACTCTAGATCCAAAGGTAGAGATTAAATCTCTAGATCCGACGATTGAGATTAAATCTCTAGATCCGACGGTTGAGATTAAATCCCTAGAACCAATGGAGGAGATTAAATCACGACTTATCCCTAACTCTATAAAAGGAGGTGATAGGGGTGGGCGGCAACTTGATGGATGAGGTTAGGGTATGCTTCCCTTGGGCGGCAACAATCCTAGTTGGGATAGGATTGGGAGTGGGCGCTAGGGTTAGGGTTTTGGGGTTGTGGTGGCGGCAACAAGTGGAGGAGGATTCTTCTTCTTCTTCCTAAGGTTGGCGGCCCTCTTCGTCTGCCCTCTACCTTGGCCGGATGTCAACCTATTCTTCTTCCCTTCATCCTTGGCCGGAAATTAGGAGAGCTTAGTTTAGGGTTTGGGCGGCAACAAGAGGAAGGATTGCTTTCCTTTCTCTTCTCCAAGTGTTGGCCGGCGCCCATGCTCTCATGTTTTCTCCTTTGGTCGGTTCCTATACTCCATGTTCTCTTCCTTGGCCGGCGGCAACATCGAGTTTATTGACTTGGTGGCCGGTTCTAGATAGGAAGAAGAGTTTTGTTTGATGATCTTCCTTTGTTCGGAGTGAACAAGGAAAGGAAGATTGGTGATCTAGGAGGCTTCGACTTTTGGAAGATCATCGCCCACATGATGTCCAAAAGGAGGAAGGACATACAATAGAAGATCAAGAGGTATAACAAGAGGTATAATCTTGTTTATTTTGATTAGTCTTCCTTTGTATTACGTTTATAATTGCTTTTCAATTATATGCATGTTTTATGTGGATGCTTATTTTATGTATGTGGAAAAATAATACTTGGATCCCGAACATAAACACAAAAGTCGGCGATCCGGACATCGTCTATTCTGCGGCTACTCGTAGAATAGAGGTTGGTCGTTTGAACAACAAGTTTGTTCAAGAGACCTCTCTAAACGAATAGCACGACGATGACTTGGTTGTTTGGGCAATCCCTTTTGTCTAGGATTAATTTTTTTTTTAATCCGGGGACATCGATGGGATCGCCATGAACAAACGACCGAGGTGAAGTGGGAAGCGAAGTTTCCCCTCACGGATCAATGAAACAAACCCTTTAATTGGTATCAGAGCAAGGTTTTCGATTTTGTGTGTTTAGGATTCGATTAATTTTTATGCACTTTTCATATATTATATGTGTCAGATAATAGTAGGATATGCGTAGTTTAACTCTTTGATTGCAGGCATAAGATCTGACTATTATGGTCATATGTGTGTATGTGATTGTATGTGTGTAAATGTTTATTTTGTTGAATCCTCGGGGTTGACGAGACTAGTATTTAATTTTTTGTAAATTAGATACGGCATTGTTTAGCCACTCTTTTTATTTTAGTTTACTTTCGATCTAGATTTCATGTACACTCCCTCGTGGAGTATAGGATCGATGGATGTAAATTAAAATAGATTTTAGTCTCGGCTCGGATCTCCGGATGGCTTGTACATGGCGTAGGAGGAGCGGACAAGAAGGCGATGTGACGGGAGACATATTGAAGACAAAAGCCATAATAGTTGGAAAATAATTTTTTTTCATATTTATTGCTTTTTGTTTGATATGCATGTCGTAGGCTAGGAAAATTCCTCAATTTCAAATTACTAAGTGGGAGAGGGAAATTTTTATAAATTCCCACGGCCTCCATTACGATTTGACAAGTGATGCAAACAAACTTGCGCATCGGCTCTGAGTGCCTTCCTCCCCATCGGATGAGTTTGTTTACGGATCACAAGGTCAAATATGGTTATAGGGAATTATTAAGGAGCGTGTGTACTTTCCCATCGTAAGGCACAAAACCCGAGATAATTACCTTGGTACCAAGTAATGGTGAACACTTAGATACAAATATAAGTATCCTCCCCGTCGAAGTCACTACTTTTATTTGCAGGGCCGAAGAGAAACCAACTATTAATTTTACTTGTCAAAAAGTTATGTTGACAAGATAGTAAAATTAATGGGTAAAACGTCCTCTTACAAATGTAGAATTCGTATACGTCCACACTATCGTGGCATACGATATTCTCGGTGTTTTGAGGTGTTGGTTGATTTTAAAATTTTATTGTTTGAGGAATCAATAATTTTTTGAAATCTACAGTAATGATCTATGTGATTCTTAGGATTTTCAAAATTGACTTTCAGTCCACTTGCTATGATACTAAAGGAAAATAAACTTACTATACCCAAATAATGTTGATTGGAAAAGAATCTAGATATTATCTTATCTGCTAAGGAGTACAAGTATGTACTCTTCGAAGAGTGTCCTCCTAAGCCTGCGAATGAGCTGGAAGTCCTTGGAGCTGAGATCTATCGGGAAACCCAGGTCGATATCATTCTCCAGTCGACAGAAAGGCTTGCTCAGGCTCAGGCCATGGTTGCTCAGAAGGTTTCTACTTCTAAACCGAAAGGCAAGAAGAAGAAGAAACAAGGTAGAGCAAAGGTGGTGGGAGGATTTCAGGGAGGAGTGAAGAAGCTGAAAGGCAAGTACTTCACTTGCAAGCAGGATGGACATTGGAAGAAGGACTGTCCCAATCCGAAACAGAACAAAGGTATATCCTTTGGTGTAGTCGTTGAAACATGGTTAGCGGTGGTATCTACCGGCACCTGGTGTGTAGATACGGAAGCCTCTGATCATGTCTGCAATACTTTGCGGGGGTTCCAGGAAACCCGACGACGAGCTTAGAGAGAGATTACCGTTTACTTGAGCAATGCCGTGAAAGTGGCGGCTATTGCAGTGGGAGATGTATTATTTATCTTTTGAGAAAAATAAAACTTTGGTTCTGAAAAATTCCCTTTATGTACCTTTATTTAGAAAGAATTTAATTTCAGTTTCTAAATTTTTTATGGATGGATATTCTATTTCCTTCAATGACAGAGTTGTTATAAAAAGGAATAGGGAGAATATCTGTTCAAGTACATTGATAGGAAATTTGTATACACTTGAACCAAAACCTTCCACGATGTATATTGAAATTAATAACTCATCTTCTAATTCCAATAAGAGAAAAGAACCTTCGAAGATAAACCAAACATATCTTTAGCATCTTAGGCTTGGTCATATTGACCTAAGCATAATTCAAAGGTTGATAGCTGATGGACCTCTGGGTTCATTAGTGGTGGAGGATTTCCCAACCTGTGAATCTTGCTTGGAGGGTAAAATGACCAAGAGGTCTTTTAAGGCCAAGAGGTATAGAGCCAAAGATGTGTTAGAATTGGTTTATTCTGATTTGTGTGGTCCTATGTCTATCCAGGCTAGAGGTTGTTTTGAATATTTCGTCTTTTTCATAGATGATTATTCAAGATATGGATGACACTACGATCTGCTCGTGGTGGTGAATACCTCTTGGAGAGTTTAGGAATTACTTATCAGAGGCTGAGATTCAATCCCAATTGTCTGCACCTGGCACACCCCAGCAGAACGGTGTAGGAGAGCGAAGGAATAGGACTCTTATGGAGATGGTTAGATTGATGATGAGTTATTCTGAGTTGCCAAATTCATTCTGGGGATATACTCTAGATACAGCGGTGTACATTCTGAACTTGGTTCCATCTAAATCAGTGTCTTCTACTCCCACAGAGTTATGGACTGGGCGAAAGCCTAGTCTAAGACATATTCGGATATGGGAGAGTCCAGCACATGTGCTGAAGGTAGATGCTGGTAAGTTGGAACCTCGTACAGAAGTACGCATGTTCGTTGGCTATCCTAGAGGAATGAAGGGTGGTTTGTTTTATAGTCCTAGAGATCAGAGGGTGTTCGTTAGCACGAACGTCAGATTTCTAGAGGAAGACTATGTGATGAGCCACAAGCCCAAGAGTAAAATTATTCTGGAGGAATTAAAAGGGGAAGTCACTTCTTCAGTACCACCGGTACAAGAGGATATACCACAAGTCACTGCATCGCGTGTCACAAAGGATACACGAGAGATACCGTGTCGTAGTAGGAGGGTTGTTAGATAGCCTGATAAATTCATGTTCTTGGGAGAATCTTCTGATTTGGTCCCTGGAAAACATGAACCTGATCCCTGGACATATGACGAGACAATCCAAGATATAGATGCAGCATCTTGGCAAAGTGCAATGAATACTGAGATTCAATCTATGGATTCAAATCAGGTCTGGGAGCTAGTGGAACCACCCGATGGTGTAAAAACCATTGGATGCAAGTGGATCTACAAAAGAAAGAGAAGAATAGATGGGAATGTTGAGACCTTCAAAGCGAGGCTTGTTGCGAAGGGGTATACTCAAAAAGAGGGTATAGATTATGAGGAGACCTTTTCGTCGGTAGCCATGCTTAAGTCTATCCGGATTCTCTTATGTATTGCAGCTCATATGGATTATGAGGTGTGGCAAATGGATGTCAAGACAGCTTTCCTTAATGGAAGTCTTGAGGAAAACATCTATATGAAGCAACCAGAGGGATTCATTGCTAAAGGCAAAGAGCATCATGTATGCAAGCTTAATCGGTCCATTTATGGATTGAAGCAAGCTTCGAGGTCTTGGAGCATCCGCTTTAATGAGGTAATCCAGTCTTATGGATTTATTGAAAGTACGGATGAGTCTTGTGTATACAAGAGATGTGACGGAAACGTAGTGGTATTTCTTGTACTATACGTAGATGACATTTTGTTGATTGGCAACAATATCAAGGTGTTATCGGACTTAAGGGTATGGTTGTCCAAATAGTTTGATATAAAGGACTTGGGAGAAGTGGGACACATCCTTAGGATCAAGGTAATAAGGGATCGCAGGAAAAGGATGTTGTGCTTATCCCAAGCTTCATACATAGACACGATTATGGATCGTTTTAGCATGCAGAACTCCAAGAAGAGTTTTCTACCTTTCAGGCATGGAGTTTCTTTATCTAAGGAGATGTGTCCTAGAACATCTGAGGAGATAGAGGAGATGAAGGTGGTTCCTTATGTTTCAATAGTAGGAAACCTCATGAATGTGATGCTATGTACGAGACCAGATATCTGTTTTGCCGTGGGCATGGTCAGTAGATATCAGAGTAATCCAGGACAGGGACATTGGACTGCGGTAAAGCATATATTGAAGTACCTGAGAAGGACTTGGGATTATATGCTAGTTTACCAGGCAGACCAATTACTCCCAGTGGGTTACACGGATTTCGACTTCCAATCTGACAGGGATAACAGTAAGTTTACCTCAGGTTTTGTGTTTACTTTGGGAGGTGGAGCCATTGTATGGAGGAGTGTCAAGCAGAAATGCGTGGCGGACTCCACCATGGAAGCTGAGTATGTGGCAGCCTCTGAGGCAGTCAAAGGAAGTTGTGTGGCTCAGAAACTTTCTGATGGACTTGGATGTGATTCCTGGTTTGCCCAGAACTATCACAATTTATTGTGATAATAATGGTGCAGTTGCAAACTCAAAGGAACCATGAGCCCATAAGGTAAGTAAATACATAGAGCGCAAGTACCACCTGATACGAGAAATCGTAAAGGAGGTAGAAGTTGTTGTCTCCTAGATTGCATCAGAGGATGACCTGGTAGACCCTTTTCACTAAGGCCCTTCTAGCGAGAGCTTTGATAGGCATGTGGAGGGAAGGGGAATCAGATGTATGGCAGTATGAGGACAGCATAGTCTTTTAGTATAAGTGGGAGATTGTAGGGATGTATACTGAAAAGTCTATCTTTTGTATGAACATCTTTATTTTGAAATAAGAATCACATGATCATTGTTTGCATTTTTATGGTTATGCAATATTGTCTAATACATTACATTGAAGATAACATGGTGTGTGGTGTCACACGGGAAATCATGTTATTGGCTCCTTGTAAAGTATAAGTAAAGGTTCACAACGAGATGACTTTGGACAAACCATCGGAATGGTTGTAATGTGATTTGGTATTGGTTTGTCTTGACCATAGAATCACACTAGTGCACTTTGTGTGTATTGAGCAGGACCGACTTAGAGGTGATTCGATTTATTACTGACTACATAATTGAATCAGACCTCAAATATTATATTGTACATACTCTTAATCCCGATATAATAATGGGCACATATACTTAGTATTCATTTCTTTGATTTATCAATGGGCGAGATTTATAGATTAAATCGATAGGCTCGGTAAGTTGGGAAATGATATTATTTATATGGTGTGTCGTTGATTATAGGAGGAAACTGTGTCCTATATATTAGGATGATGATGTCCCCTTGAGGAGCTCATAAGGTTCATCATGTAAACCCTGCAGGTGGACTTGGTCCGGCATGATAAAAAGGTTGAGTGGTACTACTTATTGAGTTAGATGTTGATTAATTAATGGTCAGTAAATTAATTAATCGACGAACATTCGAGATCTTAAACACGGGGAGAAAATGTACAAATAATATATGGAGCTCATATTATCTTATGGGGGTTGGTGAGGTAGATCAATGATAATCCTTTAGTGGATTGGATTATCATTAATGGATCGGACTTTATGTGGGCTTGATCCATGGGTGGCCAAGATCCAACTCCTCCTCATGGTGCCTATTGTAGCCTATTAACACCTCATGAAGCTTAGATCCAATGGATAGAAACAAAACTCTAGATCCAAAGGTAGAGATTAAATCTCTAGATCCGACGGTTGAGATTAAATCTCTAGATCCGACGGTTGAGATTAAATCCCTAGAACCAATGGAGGAGATTAAATCATGGCTTATCCCTAACTCTATAAAAAAAAGGTGATAGGGGTGGGCGGCAACTTGATGGATGAGGTTAGGGTATGCTTCCCTTGGCAACAATCCTAGTTGGGATAGGATTGAGAGTGGGGCGGCTAGGGTTAAGGTTTTGGGGTTGTGGTGGCGGCAACAAGTGGAGGAGGGATTCTTCTTCTTCTTCCTAAGGTTGGCGACCCTCTTCTTCTTCCCTCTACCTTGGCCGAGCTCAACCTATTCTTCTTCCCTTCATCCTTGGCCGGAAATTAGGAGAGCTTAGTTTAGGGTTTGGGTGACAACAAGGAGAAGGATTGCTTCCTTTCTCTTCTCCAAGTGTTGGCACAGGCGCCCATGCTCTCATGTTTTCTCCTTTCGATTCTATACTCTATGTTCTCTTCCTTGGCCGGCGGCAACATCGAGTTTATTGACTTGGTGGTCGATTCTAGATAGGAAGAAGAGTTTTGTTTGATGATCTTTCTTTGTTCGGAGTGAACAAGGAAAGGAAGATTGGTGATCTAGGAGGCTTCGACTTTTGGAAGATCGTCGCCCACACGACGTCCAAAAGGAGGAAGGACATACAATAGAAGATCAAGAGGTATAACAAGAGGCATAATCTTGTTTATTTTGATTAGTCTTCCTTTGTATTATGTTTATAATTGCTTTTCAATTATATGCATGTTTTATGTGGATGCTTACTTTATGTATGTGGCTATATAATACTTGGATCCCGAACATAAACATAAAAGCCGGCGATCCAGACATCGTCTATTCCGCGGCTACTCGTAGAATAGAGGTCGGTCGCTTGAACAACAAGTTTGTTCAAGAGGTCTCTCTAAATGAATAACACGACGATGACTTGATTGTTTGGGCAATCCCTTTTGTCTAGGATTAATTTTTTTTTAATCCGGGGACATCGATGGGATCGCCATGAACAAACAATCGAGGTGAAGTGGGAAGCGAAGTTTCCCCTCACGGATCAATGAGACCAACCCTTCAGGAAAGTCCAACATGGGTTGGCAAGGAAAGTCAAGCTTGAGTCTTGGCATTTGGAAAGTCAAGGAGTGATATTGGCGGCATAAATTCCAAGGGTGGAGTCTTGGCAAGATAAGTCCAATTGTTGGCGGCGTAAAGTCAAGCGAGAGTCTTGGCAACGTAAGTCCAATGTGCCTTGGCGGTGTAGACAGATTAGCATGACAATAGCCGATGGGCCTTTGAAGGCTAGCATATGAATGAACAAGTCATGGATGACTTGGAGGGATCCGATAGGCGTGAGTGGTGTGGAGGTGGCTAGAAGGCTTAGGTCTAGGTTACATATGGTCTAGCAAGTATGGGGGCACCATACTTAAGGTTAAAATCTCATGTTTGAGGTTGACAGTCGACTGGTATTATGGTCGGTCCGACTGCTGAGAGTCGACTAGTGCTCAACTGTCATTTAGGACTGAAAAAGCCCTGATAGTCGACTGATCATTGGATCAGTCGACTGATGTCAGTCGACTTCTTGTTTAGCAACGAGCGCTCGCCCGTGGCCGATCGACGATCACAGGCGCTGCGATCGGCCAATGTTGGCGTCGATGGATCGTGTTGGATCGAGCAGATCGCTAGAGGGGGGGTGAATAGCGATAGAAATTTTTCATTCAAAATTGTTCGTTAAAATGCGAGTAGACACAGCGGAAGATAAAAACAAAACAAGCGAGACAATAGACACAAGGGTTTTACTTGGTTCGTAGCCGAAGGCTACTACTCCAAGGCCCTAGTGGTCCTTGACCACGTACGGAGGGAAAACTACTTAAAAACTCCTCCTCGTTGGAGGTAGGAGTAAGACGGATACACAAAATGACAAAAGCTCGAGGTAGAGGGACACTCCCCCTCTCCTCGTTATAATGAAAGCTTTACTAAAAAATAAACTGAAATACAATTTAAACTTTCGTTATTTACTTCAAAGGTTGGAGGTTGAAGCTCTAGTCGTCGTCTCTCGTAGCTTCGTCAGAGGGATGTCGAGAGCCTGATCAGAAGCACTTGGAAGCCTTTTTAATTGATGAAAAACCAAAAGACAAGCCCTCCTTTTATAGCCTTTGAGCCCCTCATCGAATGAGTCTTCAACCAATCACAAATGGACACAAAACCTCCTTGAAATGGGGTGATAAGCCTTGACTCCTCGAAGCTGATCATTGACCATCGATCGGTGATGGCCATCATCGATCGTGATGGTAGCATCGATCGAGTCTTCGACGATGAAACGATCGGTGATGAAGGGCAGTCGAGTCCTCCAAGCTGGCAGTCGACTGATGCTAGCTGCAAGGCAAAGTTAGCTCAAAGAAAACATTATTTCGACGGCCTTCGACCGTCCGATCTCGACCTAGACCATCGATGGGATGTCTTTGGTCGGATCTACGCTTAAGACCATCCCCATAAGGAGGATACGACCTCACTTACACTCGCACACACGAGCTTACCTCGATACTTACCATGTCGCTTTTGCTTTCGGCCTTCCACTCGATTCCTTCGGCTCCCTCCAAAGTCACTCGAGTGTCGCCCGACCACCACGGCTTCCTCCGGGTGTCGCTAGCCTTCAGCTCCAGCTATAGCAATCTTCTGCACACTCGATTCAGCTCGTGAGATAACGACGTGAGCTTAACTTTGTATCGTTTACTATAATCAAAACTCAGGTTCGACTTAGGTGCCTACTGCACCAACAATCTCCCCCTTTTTGATTTATGGCAAACCCACATACAAAGTTAAGTAAATAGCAAGCATGAAGAATAATGTGCATTAGAAACAAACAAGAAATAAAGAAGATTAAGTTGGAGTAGTAAGGATTTTCTTCAAGTACTCCCCCTTGAGGAAACCTCCCCCTTGACCGAGGGTGAGTCTTGAAGAAAGACCTTAATCCTCCCCCTTGAGGGTTGCTTTAAGTAATTACTTAAAGTTGGCCTTAGTAAAACGTTTAAGTTAAGAGTTCTTCTTAACTTGGCCCTTTCTCCGCTTTAAGTAAAGCATTAACGGCATAATGTTTACGTTGACGGCACACATAAGTTTAAGTTAAGAATTCTCTTAACTTGGCCTTTACTTCCTTTTGTTAAAAGTTAAATAAGTTTTCAAAAACTTAGAGTTAACTTTTGGTTTAAATATGAAGTAAGAGTTAAGTTATAAAAAAAATTTGACCCCTTAACTTTGGCCTTTTTCTCCCCCTTTTGCCATATATCGAAAAGAGTGAGGGTGTGTGGAAAACAAAAATAAGTGTTAAATTTAAAGTCCAAGCATGTTCCACATTATTTTGAAAATAATATACTGAAAATAAGTTCATCTATAAAATGTTTGACTCATATTTGGCTTGATTGATATGAAAGATCAACCAGTCCTGGTCAGAGTCGGTTAGTATGTATGATTATACTCCGTGGTTCATAACGATGCACTAGCTCTACATCTGGAACCAGGAGTAAGGTCCTAACATCTCACGCCCATCATTGGCTAAGTACACAAACACATTAGTCCTATGTGTTGTGAGATATCTTGACTCCTTAAATCTATAGGTGCATGATATCTAAGGTAAGTCCTATACTAGTTCCATGAAAAATGAAAAGTAAGAAATAGTAGTAATATAATTTGCAAAGTCCTATTCTACTACGCACATGCCCAATTTTCGTCTTAATAGACTGAATTCGACTTCGGGTAGGGGTTTAGTAAATAGGTGCGCCAAGACTTGAACTTCGATTCGACGTATTCGAGTTGTATGGCTCCGTTGGCCACATGTTCTCGAATGAAATGGTGTTTGACCTCTATATGTTTAGTCCTAGAGTGACATATCGGATTCTTAGTAAGGTTAATTGAACTAATGTTATCTACGTGGAGTTTTGTGTTGGTAAAGTCTAACTTAAAATCGCGGAGAGTGTGCTTCATCCAAAGAAGCTGCGTGACACACTCACCCATCACGATGTATTCGGCTTCGGTGGTAGATAAGGCAACACAGTGCTGCTTCCTACTACACCAACTCACTAGACTCGAGCCGAGAAGTTGACAACAACCACTCGTACTCTTTCTATCGAGCTTACTACCGGCATAGTCCGAATCAGAGTAGCCGATTAGTTCGAACTCGGTAGATCTAGGGTACCAAATACCGACATTAAGTGTACCCTTTAGATATCAAAGGATACGTTTAACTAGAGTTAGGTGAGACTCCTTGGCACAGATTTGGAACCTTGCGCACATACTTACTGCAAATAGGATATCAGGTCGGCTTGCAGTTAAGTAAAGGAGACTCCCTATTATGCTCCTATAGTATTTTAAATCAATTGAGTTTCCGATTAAATCTTCTTCTATATTGACATTAGTTGCCATTGGGGTATTAATAATTTTAGCATCTTGCATTCCAAAGCGTTTAATTAATTTCCTAGTATATTTGCGTTGATGTAGGTATATTCCATCTTTAGTTTGTTTAATCTGTAGACCTAAAAAGAAGCTTAACTCACCTACTAAATTCATTTCAAATTCACTTTCCATAAGTGAAATGAACTCATTTAGTAGGATTGAGTTGGTGGTTCCGAAAATAATATCATCTACGTAGATTTGGGCTATGAATATGTCTTTACCTAAGGTTTTTACGAAAAGAGTTGGGCCAACTACACCTTGGTTAAAACCTTTGGACTTAAGATAAATCGAAAGTCTCTTGTACCAAGCTCGAGGAGCTTGTTTAAGTCCATAAAGAGCTTTCTTTAACCTAAGGACATGATCGGGTTTGTCTAAACTTTCGAAACCGGGGGGTTGACTAACGTAAACTTCTTCTTTAATGTATCCATTTAAGAATGCAGATTTCACATCCATTTGAAACAATTTAAATCCTCGATGTGCTGCATATGCTAATAGCATTCGAATGGACTCTAATCTAGCTACTGGGGCATAGGTCTCGTCGTAATCTAAACCTTCGACTTGACTAAACCCTTTAGCAACTAGTCTAGCTTTATTTCTAACCACTTCACCTTTATCATCAAGTTTATTTCTAAACACCCACCTTGTTCCAATGATTGTTTTATCTTTAGGTGGTGGTACTAATTCCCATACTTCGTTCCTAGTGAATTGAGTCAACTCTTCTTGCATTGCAATAATCCAATCGGGATCAAGAAGAGCTTGGTCAATAGTCTTGGGTTCAATTTTGGAAATTAAGGAGATTTAACTAAGGTTTCTATATGAGGCTCTAGTTCGAACTCCTAGACTTGGATCACCTATCACTTGGTCGATAGGATGATTTGCTTGAGTCCTAGTTGGGTTTGGGTTTGAATCTACAACTTGATCAATAGGATGACTCGTCTGAGTTCTAGTTTGGTTAGAGTCATCTGTCACTTGGTCGATAGAGTGACTTGGTTAACTTAGGTTAGGATTAACACTAGACCTGATCTCCGGATCAGAGTTAGGTCTAGTATGAATCGGCTCGTTAATTGGGGTTTCCGGGGGTTTTGTAGGTTCGTGTCCTTCATCAAATACTACATTGATAGTCTCCTCGACTCTAAGGGTGTCATGGTTATATACTCTATAAGCTCTACTTATAGTCGAGTATCCTAGAAAGATTCCGGTCGTGATTTTGGATGTAAATTTCCCTAGGTAATCTTTAGTGTTTAGGATATGTACCTTACACCCAAATACCCTAAAGTACTTGATGTTAGGTATTTTATCTTGATAAATCTCGTATGAGGTCTTAAGGTGCCTCTTTACCATAAGGATCCTATTTTGGACATAGCATGTCGTACTCACGGCTTCCGCCCAAAACCTATCGGGTAGGTTATACTCATTTAACATTGTCCCAGCGGCTTCTTGTAGGGTTCTATTTTTGCATTCTACTAGGCCATTTTATTGTGGAGTTCTAGGGCAAGAGAACTCATGGTGGTATTCATTTAGGTTACAAAATTCTGTAAACCTATGGTTCTCGAATTCACCACCATGATCAGACCTAAGTCTTTTGATTTTAATGCTTTGTTGATTTTATATTAATTTAAATAGGTTGATTAATTGATCTAGGGTATCACTTTTGTGTTTGATGAACCTAACCCAAGTAAATCTAGAATAGTCATCAATTATGACTAAGCACTTACTTCCATTAAGTGACTTAGCTCCGTGTGAATTAAATAGATCCATGTGTAGGAGCTCAAGCACACTTTTGGTTCGTTCTTGATTACTTAGTTGATGTTGTGTCCTAGATTGTTTACCTTGTTGACACGCATTACATATTTTATTATCCAAGTTATTGAGGTTAGGCAAACCTCTGACTAAGTCACTCTGACTCATCTTGTGGATGAGTCTTGGGTATGAGTGACCAAGTCATTGATTACCACATGACCATGATTCCTCTTGTCGTGTCATAAGACACTTAGTTGAGGAGTTAGTTAAGTTAATAGTGTAAATGTTGTTATTTCTAGTTCCCTTAAGAATTGTTTTAGAAGTTTTAATTGTATTAATTACGCATTCATTTTCTAGAAATATGACATTATAGTTATTATCACACAATTGGCTTACACTAAGTAAATTATATTGAAAATTTTCTACTAATAAAACATTTTGAATAACAAAATTTGAGTTGAGCTCGATATCACCTGATCCGATGATTTTGAGCTTGTCGTTATTTTCGAAGGCTACCGATCTTTGTCGTTTGAATCGAAACTTCGAAAACTTGAGTTGATCCCCGGTCATGTGTCGAGGGAGCAACATCCAGCATCCAACATCCATTGATCCTACGCAAGGTAGTTGGATCGGATGTTGGATTTATTAAAGATTGGTTGAAAATTATTAACCTAAATCATCTCACCCATGTCTACATGATCAAACACGTTAACCCTATATGTTCTTGTGAGATGACTTCCAATTTTACTTGATTTAAATTTAATGACTTAAACACTTGTCAACCTTGCGTTAGATTCGGATTTGACCTTAGGCTCATCAAGTCACCTTTTCAAGATCATGGCTTCCAGGTCGTGGCGAGGCACAGAGGCCTTCTTTGATCGGAACAACGACCACTTCCTTAGAAAAAGCCATTTTCAAGAAAATAGAGACTTGACTTACCTAAGACCACTTCCTAGTCTAACTAGTCTAGGATACGGCGAGGTAGCTTCAGCTAGTTCCGCCAAACTAGATGCACCTTATCTTGCCTGAATACACAAGACTCCGCTTTCCTAGTGTACTATCATCTCGCCGCGTCCTGGTACTATGTTATCAAGTATTGACAAGTTATAGTCCTATCTAACCATTCTAAAAAGGAAAATCAAACTAAATAAAAAACCTAAGCATGCAATTTCTAGGTTAAAACACAAACAAGTTTCGTACTAGCTCCCCCTGGACCGTTGAATCGATTCGGTCTCTCCACATAGTGGATTTGGTACTTGGGAACCCAGTACTGGTTCGATCCTAAGTTTGAAATTAAGGTGGTCTTAGGGACCCATGCTTGGACATGTTTTTTATGTCAACTTACAATCGACATATAAGACTTGTTGGTCGTATTTGAGCTAAACCCTAGCCCGGCCTTGTTGTACACGGCCCTTTGCGATCCAAGTAGGAGGTCAAGTCCTTTGGATCCCAAAGTAAACCTTTCCAACGTATTCCTAAGATCTTCGACTTGACTCTTCAAGAGTGAGTTCTCAACTTCGAGTTTTTCAACCCGAGTTGAGTCCTCCTCTTGAACTCGACTAGTCGAAGAGGTTAGGGAGACCTCGTGTTTGAGGAGTTTAACTTCCTCAACCAGGGTCTCGACCTTGGACTCGGACTTAGCTAACTTTCTAGTTAAAAACTTAATTGCACTATAAAGTGTACTAATGAGAGACCGACTTACCTTGAGTGTATCTTTTGAATCGGATGCGTATCCGTGGCTTGTCTTGAATAGTGCTTGTGATCCAGAGTCTTCGTTTTCGATTCGAGTTCGTTCGACTCGTCTCGATTCCGCCGGTTTAGCCATGAGAACACGATCATTATCTTCTTCCTCGGATGCTTCTTCCCAAGTAGCGTTGAGTGCCTTTTTGTATTTTGGTGCTTTGCTCTTGAGTTTTGGGCATTCGGACTTGATATGTAGATCTCTCCGAGAACTTCATTTTGGTAGGTAGACCATTTCGTGGGTCAACTTGTACGAAAAGTTGTACCCGTTTTATCGTCGGCTACTCCAAAAGCGAATACTTACAAAACAAAACCAAACGAAGAGTACCAAGACTTCGTCTTGGATTAGTAGTGCGGGAGAAAAATTTAAACAAACGAAAAACAAATCTGTAAAAAAAATGCTAGATTGGTGGTTTCACCAAATCTAAGCGCCCCCGGCTCTGATACCAATTGTTAGATCGAAGCAGATCGCTAGAGGGGGTGAATAGCGATAAAACCTTTTTTTTGTTCGTTCGTTAAAACTCGAGTAGATAATTAATTTACAGCGGAAAGATAAGAAATAAATAAAATGAGACAAATATTTTTACTTGGTTCGTAGCCTTCGGGTACTACTCCAAGGCCCTAGTGATCCTTGATCATGCACGGAGGGCAATTCACTAACAACACTCCTCCTCGTTGGAGGTAGGAGTTTGGCGATTACAAAAAAACCTTCGAAAGAAAAGATAGAGAGACAAACCCTCTCTTCTATTAATGTAAAGTGCAACGATAGAAAACCTCGATTAATAAAAGGAATTGCAATATTTAAAGAGACAACAAATTAAAATATCAACAACTAAAGAGTAGAAACTAAGCTAGGGTTGTTGACAGCACTTCGTCGTAGAGTCGTCGGAGAATCACGGAGTTGCAAAGGTTTTTGAGCACTTAGAGATGATGAAAAACCCTAGGAGAAGCCCTCCTTTTATAGCCTTTAAGCCCCTCATCGAATGGGTCTTCAACCAATAGGAATTGGGCACAAAACTCCTTGAAAAATGGTGATAAAGCTTGACTCCTCGAGGCTGATTTTTTACCATCGGTTGAACTGATTTCTTGGCCGGTTGAACTGATGGCTCAGTAGTTGAACTGATCCTTGGCCAGTTGAACTGATGGCTCAGCGGTTGAACTGATCCTTGGCCGGTTGAACTGATTTTCAGACTTTTCGACTATAATAAAGAGTTAGCTCGAAATATAAGTGAATTCGACGGTCACTTGCCATCCGATCTCAACATAGACCTTCCATGGGAAGTCTTGGTCGGATCGTCGCCTAAGGATGTCCCCGTATGGAGGACTCGACCTTACTTATGCTCACTCACACGAGCTTACCTCAACATTTACCTTTGAAGCCTTGCTTTCGGTCTCCACCTGATTCCTTCGGCTCCCTCCGAAGTCCTCCCGGTGTCGCCCAACCACTACGATTCTCTCCGAGTGTCACTGACCTTCGGCTTAGCTTAGCATTTCTGCATACTTGATTCAGCTCATGAGATAATGACATGAGCTTAACTTTGTATCGTTTGTTATAATCAAAACTCAGGTTCGACTTAGGTGCCTACTACACCAACAATATATACTAATAATCATGATGTCATGACATATGATTAAATCTAAATACACATGACATAAAAGACAAACCCTAAGCATGATCATGCCATTTTATATGATTAAAAATAAGAATGATGTCATGATATGTTATATGGCAATCAAGGCATGACAAATAAAATATAAGGCATAAAAATATCTAAATTTTAATATTAGTTGTCATTTGTTAGGATTAATTCCATTTTTCCATATTACCAACTATCTCCCAAGTGTGCCAACACCCAAAATGCCACATCATGACCCTTAAACCTTAATTGTGCCAATTTGATTGATTTTTCAATTTTCATGAGTTATATTGGCACATCCTAAAATCTTTAGGATTAAAATTCATACTTATTTCCATGTATCCCATTATCTTAGAAATGACCTAAAGTGTCAACTTTGCTATGGTTGAGTTAACTACCCATCCAATCAAGGTTGACACAACCTAACCCATTTAGTGTGAATCGATCATGCTCATAGGAACCCAAAATCTATTGGAGCTCCTTGGGTTAATTAGGTATTCACTAGGGATAACTTCTCTAGATACCCTCCTAATGATCCTCCTAGGCTTGGTAGCCTTGGTCATTGTGGTCTTGCCTAGGTTAACTCTAGGATGACTCCTTGTAACCTTCTTAGTGGCTTCCCTAGGTTTCCTTGAAACCTTAGCCACTGCACACACCTTGGTTACCCTTAGGGATAACTTCTCTAGTAACCTTGGCTCTCCTAGACCTAGGTTGAGTTCCATAGTCAAATGAAACATTGTGGTAAGTCTCCTTGGGCTTAGGTTTGTGACCCAAACCTTTCTTACGCTTGGATGAGGCTTGCCTCCTAGAACCTAGGTTTTGACTCCTAGATCCTAAATCTTGACTATTTAACCCTTGCATTTGATTTTGCATTTTCCTAAGGGTCTTTTCAAATTTCTCAGGCCTTGACCACAAGGCTTGGTTCTCTAACTCTAATCTTCTTAATTTTGATTTTTCATTTAGCCTTTGGGCATTACCATTTCTTCTAGGCATATGTCTACCCTTCTTAGGGTTAATGCCTAAATGGTTTTCTACTTTCCTATTAGTTTCCCTAGGTAGGATTTTCCTAGGATTATTAGTCCCAAATTTCTCCTTATTTTTAAGATTGACATGTTTAGCCCCTAAGCAATAAAATCTATTACAATACATTAAAATTGTTCCTAGCATGCTTTTGACTATTAATTGAAGAGAAAGAATACTTAAAGATTCCTTTAGCATGGACCTCGGGAGTCCAAGTTTGAATACTTGGCATGGAAAGTCTAAGTCATGGGTACCTGGTAATGGGAAAGTCCAAAGGTAAAGTCTTGGCAGTATAAGTCCAAGTGTATAGTCTTGGCAGCGTAAAGTCCAAGTGAACTCTGGCAATTGGAAAGTCCAACATAGAGTTGGCATGGAAAGTCCAAGCATGGTCTTGAAAATTAGAAAGTCCAAGTCATGGGTACTTAGCAAGGGAAAAGTCCAAGAGTAGCTTTGGCAGCGTAAGTCCAAATGAATCTTGGCAAGAAAGTCCAAGGGTGTAGGTTTAGCAGCGTAAAGTTTAAACATGGGTCTTGGCGGCATAAGTCAAAATGAACTTTGCCAAATGACCCGGTTAGCATGACATAGTCGATGAAAACACCTGAAGACTAATGCGAATGATGAAAAGTCATGGACTCAAGGGATCCGAGAGGCATGAGGTTGATAGAGGTGGCTAGAAGGCTTAGGTCTAGGCTAAGGGGGATCAATCAAGTATGAGGGGATCATACTTGGGTTAAACCTCATGTTGAGGTTTACCAGTCGACTAGGGTATTAGACTAGTCGGAAGCATAGTTGACTCGGAGCAGTCGACTGGGATTATGTCTCAGTCGAATGGTCAATAGTTGACTGAGGCTCGACTGTTGATATGTGGCTCTGGTAGTCGACTGCTAGGGTTGAGCAGTCGACTGCTAAGGTAGAGCAGTTGACTGCTTGCCCATAGTATTCGACTAGTGACTATGACAATCGACTGCTGGGGCAGGGCAGTTGACTGATGGACAACTTTTTAACGTGGATTAGTCCATTGTGAGGCAATGGCTAAGCGTCCAGTTGATTGCTAGGTAAGAGTAGTCAACTGAAAGGCAGATAATTAGCTCGACGGAGGATTTAAATGGAGCTCAAAGGGAGGCTTTCCACAAGCGATTTTTTGGAGCTTTTGGGGAGGAATTATTGTTGCATTCCAGATCTTCAAGAGTCCTTCAAAGCAACCAACAAGCAAGCAATCACAAGTTCTTTTTGTAAAGTTCTCTTTATTTGTATTTGATTATTGCTTAGTATACTTGTTGTTTTTGGTTGTATTTCTTTTTTATTATTGTAAGAACCTTGTAAGAGATTTCTCCACCTCCGACATCAAATCGAGAAGGAGAAGTTTGATAGTGGTGGTTGTTGGTGCAATCGGCCCAAGTCATGATTGACCAAACTCGAGTTTGACTCGAGCGATGTTTTGATGTTCGACAAAAATATATGACAATGTGATTGTCATGGTAAAGTCCAAGTCATGGGTACTTGGCATGGAAAGTCCAAGTGGGTCACTTGGCATTGGGAAAGTCCAAGTCTTGAGTACTTGACATATAAAGTTCAAGCATGGGTCTTGGCAAGGGAAAGTCCAACATGGGTTGGCAAGGAAAGTCCAAGCATGGGTCTAGGCAAAGGAAAAGTCCAAGCATGAGTCTTGGCATGGAAAGTCCAACATGGGTTGGCAAGGGAAAGTCCAAGCTTGAGTCTTGGCATTTGGAAAGTCCAACGAGTGATATTGGCGGCGTAAAGTCCAAGGGTGGAGTCTTGGCAGCATAAGTCTAATGGTTGACGGCGTAAAGTTCAAGCGGAAGTCTTAGCAACGTAAGTCCAATGTACCTTGGCGGTGTAGACACCATTAGCATGACAATAGCCGATGGACGCACCTGAAGGCTAGTGTATGGATGAACAAGTCATGGATGACTTGGAGGGATTTGATAGGCGCGAGGCTGACGGAGATGGCTAGAAGGCTTACGTCTAGGTTACGGGTGGTCAAACAAGTATGGGGGCACCATACTTGAGGTTAAAACCTCATGTTTAAGGTTGGAAGTCGACTGGTATTATGGTCTATTCGACTGCTGATAGTCGACTAGTGCTCGACTGTCATTTAGGGATGAAAAAGTCTTGGCAGTCGACTGATGGTAGTCGACTACCATGGATGGCAATCGACTGCTTGTTTGGCCGTGAGCACAGAATGCTCTGTAGTCGACTAGCAGTCAACTACGGGCACTGGTAGTCGACTGCCAATGTTAGCAGTCGATTGATGAGTCTTGTTGGAGTTTTTCCAGCGTGGATCGAGTCGTTGTCTTACAACAATAGTATTGGCAGTCAATTGGGGTCTTATGGCAATCGACTGCCAGGCGAGAATCCAGCCCGATGCAGGTTAAAAGGAGTTATTCATGGGAGATTCGGCTAATAGTCTTTTGGGAGCTTTGTTGAGGCGATTTGAAGGCGAATTGTAGGTGCATTTCAGGGTCCTTCAAGCTCATCCAAGCAACCAACAAGCAAAGCGCTCAAATCCTAGTTTGTAAAGTGTTTCTTTATATTTCCTTTGTATTTGCTTGTATTTATTTCATTTATTATTGTAAACACTTGTACGAGGTTTCTTCACCTCCAACTTGTTGTTGAGAAGGAGTTTATTAGATTAGTGGTGTGTGATTGCATCGGTAGAGCTCGTTTAAGCTCGATCCGTGGAGTAGGAACCATTTGGTTCCGAACCACGCTATATCTTGCATTGTGATTGTGTTTCTTGTTATTTCTATTTGTCATTACTATTCCGCTGTGCTAATAAGAGTGTAGACGATCAAACGGGAATCAATTCCATCGACAAGCGACGACGCTATTCACCCACTCTTTAGCCTTCCAAAGATCTCCCACAATTGGTATCAGAGCCCGGGGCTCTTCTACGTACTAACACTCGAAAGCAAAAGACACTAGAGGGAAGATGGAATTCGAAGAACGACTTGGATGGGATATCAACACGCCGATTTCATATGCGCTTTATGGACGAGAATGCTTCAATTCATGGAAGGGGAGGATTGAAGACTTTATTATGATGAGGGACTTTGAAGAATGGTTCGCATTGATGGATGGATTCAAGTATCTGAGAGGGCTAAAGGGAGGGTTCCTCAAAATGAAGAAGTGGACCAGGGAACAAATCCAAGAATTTGAGATAAACAAGAAGGTAATAAAATTCTTGGTTGGGTTGATTCCTAACGATATTTTGTCTAGCTTAGGTGACTACATGGATGCCAAGGAGCTATGGAGCCAAGTGATAAAATTCTATGAGAACCCTCAACCTGTCCAAGAAGAAGGACCATCACCGGCTTCAAGTGAAGAACAATCACAAGAAGCTGAAGAGTGCTCATCGGCTCAATCGGAGGAGACCGAGGAAGCAAGCACATCATCCTCACAAGCAAGTGAGGATTCGGAAGTTGAGGAGGAGTCAACTTCCGGATCGGTGGAAGAGATGGAAGATGCCTCCACTTCAAGGTTTGAGGGGGAGGAGAGACCGTCTACTCCGAAACAAGGGCAAGAGCAAGGAGAGTCATCTACTTCCGAGAGAAGTGATGAACAAGTTCAAGAGGCTCTTTCCACCACCATTGACCTAGGTAACTCAAGAATTTCGATTAAGAATAAAATTCATATTATATGCTTTGAGTGTAGGGAGCAAGGACACTACAAGAGTAAGTGTCCAAAAAGAGTTAAGAAGATTCCACCAACACCTAGAAGTCAAGAGAAAGCTAAGGATGCTGGTGCCCCCACTAGAAAAAGCAAGGAGCACGTGGTGTGCTTCAAATGTCGACAACCGGGACACTACCGGAGTCAATGTCCAAAGGGGAGAAAGAAGGTCAAAGAAGGAACATCACAAGTAGGGGGAGCCTCTAAGGTAAATCCTAAGGTAAAATTTAATAATGCTCATTCTTTACGTTATAGGCAAAAGCATGTTAGAAATAATTTTAACAATCTTGCAATTTATCATAAAGAGCATGATAGAAATAGGGAGTATTGCTTAGGTAATAAGAATGTTAATCTTAGGGATATGGAGAAATTTGGGACTAATATCCCTAAAAATATTCTACCTAAGGACAAATCTAGATCGGCCAATTCTAGACCTATCCTTCCTAGGGAGACCATTAGGAAGATAGAGGATCATCTAGGCATCAACCATAAATGGATTAGACATATGCCTAGAAATAAAAATATCTCAAGAGCTAATAAAAAATCAAAAATTGAGATATTAGAAAAGGAAAATCAAGTCTTGAGGTCAAGGCTTGAGAAAATGGAAAAGACTCCTAGGAATATACAAAATCAAGTTAAGGGGTCAAATGATCAAAGTCAAGGGCCTAAGAGACAAGGGTCAACT
This sequence comes from Wurfbainia villosa, assembly GCA_025175895.1. NCBI lineage: Eukaryota > Viridiplantae > Streptophyta > Magnoliopsida > Zingiberales > Zingiberaceae > Wurfbainia > Wurfbainia villosa. The sequence continues at coordinate 23,727,444 of CM045990.1, read as the reverse complement.
AAGGGCAAGAAAGATTTGGGTCACAAACCTAAGCCCAATGAGACCTATCATAGTGTTCTATTTGATTATGGAACTCAAACTAGGTCTAGAAAAACCAAGGTTACTAGGGAAGTTATCCCTAAGGTTGATCAAGGTAAATGTCTAGTGGCTAGGGTTTCAAGGAAACCTAGGCAAGCCACTAAGAAGGTTACAAGGGGAGCTACCCCTAGATTAACTTAGGCAAGACCCAAATGACCAGGGCTATCAAGCCTAGAAGGGTCATTAGGAGGGTATCTAGGGAGGTCATCCCTAAGGAATACCTAGTAAACCCAAGGAGCTCCAATAGGTATTGGGTTCCTAAGAGCGTGATCGATTCACACTAGATGGATGTAGGTGTGCCAACTTTAAATGGATGGGTAGTTAACCTAACTATGGTAAAGGTGGCACTTTAGATTATTTTCAAGGTTATGGATACCTTGGAAATAGGTTTGAGTGTTAAATCCTAAAGGAGTTTAGGATGTGCCAATATATTTTTGTGATTATAAAAAATCAATCAAATTGGCACAACTTATGTTTAGAGGTTAAGGTGTGTCATTTTGGGTTTTTGGCATACTTGGGAGATAATTGATAATATGGCAAAATGGGTTTAATAATAAAAAATGACAATTAACATTAAAATTTAGGTATTATATACCTTTATATTTTATTTGTCATACTTTATTTGCCATATAGCATGACATGACATCATATTTTATTTTTATCAATAATATGTCATGATCATGCTTAGGATTAAAGTTATAATGTCATGTATATTTAGATTATATCATATGTCATGACATCATGATTATGAGCACATGCTTACTTATATCATCATTAATGTTATAATCATTCATGCATTTAAGTTAATGAAAATTGATTTAAGGACTATGACATGACTTGAATACCTATGTATAAGGGAATCAAGTAGTGTTGCCTTAGAAAAATGCATGAGACCTTAGTATAGGTATGAACAAAACTCACATCTCATATTACATTGACATGTATGTGTATTGATACACCCTAGATACATGTGAGATGCTAGGATATGAGTTGAGTTCAAAGTGCATAGTTTTTGCATCTAGATGAACCAAAACTCATCTTTCACTATGGATGGATCATTGGAAAAGCTTATGTTCAAGTCATATACATTAAGCCCAAAGAACATGATCTAATATAGGTTTTCAAAAATATTTTAAAATCATTTTAGAAAACCTTAACGAAGTCTATCTTTTGATAGCAATCACCATTGATGAAGTTAATACAAAGTGAGCTAAAATATTGAAGTTTTTCTTCACTTTTGAACTTTGTGTCAATTTTGCTATTTTATGGGTAAAATATTTTTCAAACATTTTTCACCCATTGTATGTGTTATAAGTATTATACGTATGAATTTTCACGATCTTTCGAATTACGTATAATTACTTATGCTTTTTACAATTTCGATTCTGTTAATTGAAATTCGGAATTTCAATTATCAGTCGATTGCCGCTTGACGGCAGTTGACTGATGCATGGGACAGTCGACTGGTGACTTTAAGAGTCGATTGCCAAGCCTGATTTCGAGTAAACAAGATTTGTTTAGCCTGATTTAAGCTATATTAGGGTTCCCTAACTACTTCTAACCTTAGGATATGCTTTGGGAAGCATTAAAAAGAGTGAAAAATCTATTAGATATGGATTAGGAGAGTTGTTAGGGTGTGTATCAATTTTAAGGTGTTGGAAAGTTCAATGTTGAACTTTTAACCTTATTTTTGATGGTTTAGAGTTCCTATTAGCTTAGGGACTTCCCAAGGACATTGTGCAATGGTCAAGGGAGCAAGCCTTTAGGGGGAGGTATCCATCATGGAATGATGGATGTATTTTTTCTCGTGAGGGGAAAAAATGGAAATTTGAGATACCCAATTTAGAAATTAGGAGAGTTTGTAGGATTGCCTCTCTTGAGTGATATGAGACTTATCACTAGGAAGATTGTAGACATCCTAGATGTTTTTGGACCAAAGGGGAGATTGTAAGATCTCATTGGGATATGAGATATTGACCTCCTTGGAGAGAACCTTTTTGATGTTAGTCAAAAAGGGGGAGAATTTATGGGATTACCAATTTGAGAAATTTGGTAAAGAGTTTTTGAGTTAGGTGGCCTAACTCAATGGTGTTTGTGGTTTTTGTCAAACATCAAAAAGGGGGAGATTGTTGGTTCAATCGGCCTAGGTCACGATTGACAAAACTCGAGTTTGACTCGAGCGATGTTTTGATGTTCGACAAAAATATATGACAATGTGATTGTCATGGTAAAGTCCAGGTCATTGGTACTTGGCATAGAAAGTCCAAGTGGGTCACTTGGCATTGGGAAAGTCCAAGTCTTGAGTACTTGGCATGTAAAGTCCAAGCATGGGTCTTGGCAAGGGAAAGTCCAACATGGGTTGACAAAAAAAGTCCAAGCATGGGTCTTGGCAAAGGAAAAGTCCAAGCATGGGTCTTGGCATGGAAATGTAGAGATGTATATTGAAAAGTCTATCTTTTGTATGAACATCTTTATTTTGAAATAAGAATCACATGATCATTGTTTGCATTTTTATGGTTATGCAATATTGTCTAATACATTACATTGTAGATAACATGGTGTGTGGTGTCACACGAAAGATCATGTTATCGGCTCCTTGTAAAGTATAAGTAAAGGCTCACAACCGAGATGACTTTGGACAAACCATCGGAATGGTTGTAGTGTGATTTGGTATTGGTTTGTCTTGACCATTGAATCACACTAGTGCACTTTGTGTGTATTGAGCAGGACCGACTTAGAGGTGATTCGATTTATTGCTGACTATATAATTGAATCGGACCTCAGATATTATTTTATACATGCTCTTAATCCCGATATAATAACGGGCACATATATTTAGTATTCATCTCTTTGATTTACCAATGGGCGAGATTTATAGATTAAATCGATAGGCTCGGTAAGTTGGGAGATGATATTATTTATATGGTGTGCCATTGATTATAGGAGGAAACCGTGTCCTATATATTAGGATGATGATGCCCCCTTGAGGAGCTCATAAGGTTCATCATGTAAACCCTACAGGTGGACTTGGTCCGGCATGATGAAAAGGTTGAGTGGTACTACTCATGGAGTTAGATGTTGATTAATTAATGGTCAATAAACTAATTAATCGATGGACATTCGAGATCTTAAACACGGAGAGAAAATGTATAAATAATATATGGAGCCCATATTATCTTATGGGGGTTGGTGAGGTAGATCGATGATAATCCTTTAGTGGATTGGATTATCATTAATGGATCGGACTTTATTTGGGCTTGATCCATGGGTGGCCAATATCTAACTCCTCCTCATGGTCCCTATTGTAGCCTATTAACACCTCATGAAGCTTAGATCCAATGGATAGAAACAAAACTCTAGATCCAAAGGTAGAGATTAAATCTCTAGATCCGACGATTGAGATTAAATCTCTAGATCCGACGGTTGAGATTAAATCCCTAGAACCAATGGAGGAGATTAAATCACGACTTATCCCTAACTCTATAAAAGGAGGTGATAGGGGTGGGCGGCAACTTGATGGATGAGGTTAGGGTATGCTTCCCTTGGGCGGCAACAATCCTAGTTGGGATAGGATTGGGAGTGGGCGGCTAGGGTTAGGGTTTTGGGGTTGTGGTGGGCGGCAACAAGTGGAGGAGGGATTCTTCTTCTTCTTCCTAAGGTTGGCCGGCCCCTCTTCTTCTTCCCTCTACCTTGGCCGGATGTCAACCTATTCTTCTTCCCTTCATCCTTGGCCGGAAATTAGGAGAGCTTAGTTTAGGGTTTGGGCGGCAACAAGAGGAAGGATTGCTTTCCTTTCTCTTCTCCAAGTGTTGGCCGGCGCCCATGCTCTCATGTTTTCTCCTTTGGTCGGTTCCTATACTCCATGTTCTCTTCCTTGGCCGGCGGCAACATCGAGTTTATTGACTTGGTGGCCGGTTCTAGATAGGAAGAAGAGTTTTGTTTGATGATCTTCCTTTGTTCGGAGTGAACAAGGAAAGGAAGATTGGTGATCTAGGAGGCTTCGACTTTTGGAAGATCATCGCCCACATGATGTCCAAAAGGAGGAAGGACATACAATAGAAGATCAAGAGGTATAACAAGAGGTATAATCTTGTTTATTTTGATTAGTCTTCCTTTGTATTACGTTTATAATTGCTTTTCAATTATATGCATGTTTTATGTGGATGCTTATTTTATGTATGTGGAAAAATAATACTTGGATCCCGAACATAAACACAAAAGCCGGTGATCCGGATATCGTCTATTCCGCGGCTACTCGTAGAATAGAGGTTGGTCGCTTGAACAACAAGTTTGTTCAAGAGACCTCTCTAAACGAATAGCACGTCGATGACTTGATTGTTTGGGCAATCCATTTTGTCTAGGATTAATTTTTTTTTTAATCCGGGGACATCGATGGGATCGCCATGAACAAACGGCCAGAGGTGTGTGAAGTGGGAAGGTTTCCTCACGGACAATGATAAGCAAAACCCTTCAATTGGTATCAGAGCAAGGTTTTCGATTTTGTGTGTTTAGGATTCGATTAATTTTTATGCACTTTTCATATATTATATGTGTCAGATAATAGTAGGATATGCGTAGTTTAACTCTTTGATTGCAGGCATAAGATCTGACTATTATGGTCATATGTGTGTATGTGATTGTATGTGTGTAATAGTATATTTTGTTGAATCCTCGGGGTTGACGAGGCTAGTATTTAATTTTTTGTAAATTAGATACGGCATTGTTTAGCCACTCTTTTTATTTTAGTTTACTTTCGATCTAGATTTCATGTACACTCCCTTGTGGAGTATAGGATCGATGAATGTAAATTAAAATTGATTTTAGTCTCGGCTCGGATCTCTGGATGGCTCGTACATGGCGTAGGAGCGGACGAGAAGGCGATGCGACGGGAGACATATCGAAGACAAAAGACATAATAGTTGGAAAATAATTTATTTTTCTTATTTATTGCTTATTGTTTGATATGCATGTCGTAGGCTAGAAAATTCCTCAATTTTAAATTACTAAGTGGGAGAGGGATATTTTTATAAATTCCCACGACCTCCATTACGGTTTGACATGTGATGCAAACAAACTTGCGCGTCGGCTCTGAGTGCCTTCCTCCCTATCGGATGAGTTTGTTTGCGGATCACAAGGTCGAATATGGTTATAGTAACTTATTAAGGAGCATGTGTACTTCCCCAGCGTAAGGCACAAAACCCGAGATAATTACCTTGGTACCAAGTAATGGGGAACACTTAGATACAAATATAAGTATCCTCCCCATCGAAGTCACTGCTTTTATTTGTAGGGCCGAAGAGGAACCAACTATTAATTTTACTTGTCAAAAAGTTAGGTTGACAAGATAGTAAAATTAATGGGTAAAACCTCCTCTTACAAATGTAGAATTCGTATACGTCCACACTATCGTGGCATACGATATTCTCGGTGTTTTGAGGTGTTGGTTGATTTTAAAATTTTATTGTTTGAGGAATCAATAATTTTTTGAAATCTACAGTAATGATCTATGTGATTCTTAGGATTTTCAAAATTGACTTTCAGTCCACTTGCTATGATACTAAAGGAAAATAAACTTACTATACCCAAATAATGTTGATTGGAAAAGAATCTAGATATTATCTTATCTGCTAAGGAGTACAAGTATGTACTCTTCGAAGAGTGTCCTCCTAAGCCTGCGAATGAGCTGGAAGTCCTTGGAGCTGAGATCTATCGGGAAACCCAGGTCGATATCATTCTCCAGTCGACAGAAAGGCTTGCTCAGGCTCAGGCCATGGTTGCTCAGAAGGTTTCTACTTCTAAACCGAAAGGCAAGAAGAAGAAGAAACAAGGTAGAGCAAAGGTGGTGGGAGGATTTCAGGGAGGAGTGAAGAAGCTGAAAGGCAAGTACTTCACTTGCAAGCAGGATGGACATTGGAAGAAGGACTGTCCCAATCCGAAACAGAACAAAGGTATATCCTTTGGTGTAGTCGTTGAAACATGGTTAGCGGTGGTATCTACCGGCACCTGGTGTGTAGATACGGAAGCCTCTGATCATGTCTGCAATACTTTGCGGGGGTTCCAGGAAACCGGACGACGAGCTGAGAGAGAGATTACCGTTTACTTAAGCAATGCCATGAAAGTGGCGGCTATTGCAGTGGGAGATGTATTATTTATCTTTTGAGAAAAATAAAACTTTGGTTCTGAAAAATTCCCTTTATGTACCTTTATTTAGAAAGAATTTAATTTCAGTTTCTAAATTTTTTATGGATGGATATTCTATTTCCTTCAATGACAGAGTTGTTATAAAAAGGAATAGGGAGAATATCTGTTCAAGTACATTGATAGGAAATTTGTATACACTTGAACCAAAACCTTCCACGATGTATATTGAAATTAATAACTCATCTTCTAATTCCAATAAGAGAAAAGAACCTTCGAAGATAAACCAAACATATCTTTAGCATCTTAGGCTTGGTCATATTGACCTAAGCATAATTCAAAGGTTGATAGCTGATGGACCTCTGGGTTCATTAGTGGTGGAGGATTTCCCAACCTGTGAATCTTGCTTGGAGGGTAAAATGACCAAGAGGTCTTTTAAGGCCAAGAGGTATAGAGCCAAAGATGTGTTAGAATTGGTTTATTCTGATTTGTGTGGTCCTATGTCTATCCAGGCTAGAGGTGGTTTTGAATATTTCGTCTTTTTCATAGATGATTATTCAAGATATGGATGACACTACGATCTGCTCGTGGTGGTGAATACCTCTTGGAGAGTTTAGGAATTACTTATCAGAGGCTGAGATTCAATCCCAATTGTCTGCACCTGGCACACCCCAGCAGAACGGTGTAGGAGAGCGAAGGAATAGGACTCTTATGGAGATGGTTAGATTGATGATGAGTTATTCTGAGTTGCCAAATTCATTCTGGGGATATACTCTAGATACAGCGGTGTACATTCTGAACTTGGTTCCATCTAAATCAGTGTCTTCTACTCCCACAGAGTTATGGACTGGGCGAAAGCCTAGTCTAAGACATATTCGGATATGGGAGAGTCCAGCACATGTGCTGAAGGTAGATGCTGGTAAGTTGGAACCTCGCATCACGCATGTTAGATTAGCTATCCTAGAGGAACGAAGGGTGGTTTGTTTTATAGTCCTAGAGATCGTGAGGGTGTTCGACACGAACGCCGATTTCTAGAGGAAGACTATGTGATGAGCCACAAGCCCAAGAGTAAAATTATTCTGGAGGAATTAAAAGGGGAAGTCACTTCTTCAGTACCACCGGTACAAGAGGATATACCACAAGTCACTGCATCGCGTGTCACAGAGGATACACGAGAGATACCGCGTCGTAGTAGGAGGGTTGTTAGATAGCCTGATAAATTCATGTTCTTGGGAGAATCTTCTGATTTGGTCCCTGGAAAACATGAACCTGATCCCTGGACATATGACGAGACAATCCAAGATATAGATGCAGCATCTTGGCAAAGTGCAATGAATACTGAGATTGAATCTATGGATTCAAATCAGGTCTGGGAGCTAGTGGAACCACCCGATGGTGTAAAAACCATTGGATGCAAGTGGATCTACAAAAGAAAGAGAAGAATAGATGGGAATGTTGAGACCTTCAAAGCGAGGCTTGTTGCGAAGGGGTATACTCAGAAAGAGGGTATAGATTATGAGGAGACCTTTTCGTCGGTAGCCATGCTTAAGTCTATCCGGATTCTCTTATGTATTGCAGCTCATATGGATTATGAGGTGTGGCAAATGGATGTCAAGACAGCTTTCCTTAATGGAAGTCTTGAGGAAAACATCTATATGAAGCAACCAGAGGGATTCATTGCTAAAGGCAAAGAGCATCATGTATGCAAGCTTAATCGGTCCATTTATGGATTGAAGCAAGCTTCGAGGTCTTGGAGCATCCGCTTTAATGAGGTAATCCAGTCTTATGGATTTATTGAAAGTACGGATGAGTCTTGTGTATACAAGAGATGTGACGGAAACGTAGTGGTATTTCTTGTACTATACGTAGATGACATTTTATTGATTGGCAACAATATCAAGGTGTTATCGGACTTAAGGGTATGGTTGTCCAAATAGTTTGATATAAAGGACTTGGGAGAAGTGGGACACATCCTTAGGATCAAGGTAATAAGGGATCGCAGGAAAAGGATGTTGTGCTTATCCCAAGCTTCATACATAGACACGATTATGGATCGTTTTAGCATGCAGAACTCCAAGAAGAGTTTTCTACCTTTCAGGCATGGAGTTTCTTTATCTAAGGAGATGTGTCCTAGAACATCTGAGGAGATAGAGGAGATGAAGGTGGTTCCTTATGTTTCAATAGTAGGAAACCTCATGAATGTGATGCTATGTACGAGACCAGATATCTGTTTTGCCGTGGGCATGGTCAGTAGATATCAGAGTAATCCAGGACAGGGACATTGGACTGCGGTAAAGCATATATTGAAGTACCTGAGAAGGACTAGGGATTATATGTAATTACTCCTTACACTTGATTTCAGTTTAACTGACAGGATGAGGATAGTAAGTTTACCTCAGTTTTGTGTTTACTTTGGGAGGTGGAGCCATTGTATGGAGGAGTGTCAAGGTAAATGCGTGGCGGACTCCACCATGGAAGCTGAGTATGTGGCAGCCTCTTAGGCAGTCAAAGGAAGTTGTGTGGCTCAGAAACTTTCTGATGGACTTGGATGTGATTCCTGGTTTGCCCAGAACTATCACAATTTATTGTGATAATAATGGTGCAGTTGCAAACTCAAAGGAACCACGAGCCCATAAGGTAAGTAAATACATAGAGCGCAAGTACCACCTGATACGAGAAATCGTAAAGGAGGTAGAAGTTGTTGTCTCCTAGATTGCATCAGAGGATGACCTGGTAGACCCTTTTCACTAAGGCCCTTCTAGCGAGAGCTTTGATAGGCATGTGGAGGGAAGGGGATGTATGGCGATGAGGACAGCATAGTCTTTTAGTATAAGTGGGAGATTGTAGGGATGTATACTGAAAAGTCTATCTTTTGTATGAACATCTTTATTTTGAAATAAGAATCACATGATCATTGTTTGCATTTTTATGGTTATGCAATATTGTCTAATACATTACATTGAAGATAACATGGTGTGTGGTGTCACACGGGAAATCATGTTATTGGCTCCTTGTAAAGTATAAGTAAAGGTTCACAACCGAGATGACTTTGGACAAACCATCGGAATGGTTGTAATGTGATTTGGTATTGGTTTGTCTTGACCATAGAATCACACTAGTGCACTTTGTGTGTATTGAGCAGGACCGACTTAGAGGTGATTCGATTTATTACTGACTACATAATTGAATCAGACCTCAAATATTATATTGTACATACTCTTAATCCCGATATAATAATGGGCACATATACTTAGTATTCATTTCTTTGATTTATCAATGGGCGAGATTTATAGATTAAATCGATAGGCTCGGTGAGTTGGGAAATGATATTATTTATATGGTGTGCCGTTGATTATAGGAGGAAACTGTGTCCTATATATTAGGATGATGATGTCCCCTTGAGGAGCTCATAAGGTTCATCATGTAAACCCTGCAGGTGGACTTGGTCCGGCATGATAAAAAGGTTGAGTGGTACTACTTATTGAGTTAGATGTTGATTAATTAATGGTCAGTAAATTAATTAATCGACGAACATTCGAGATCTTAAACACGGGGAGAAAATGTACAAATAATATATGGAGCTCATATTATCTTATGGGGGTTGGTGAGGTAGATCAATGATAATCCTTTAGTGGATTGGATTATCATTAATGGATCGGACTTTATGTGGGCTTGATCCATGGGTGGCCAAGATCCAACTCCTCCTCATGGTGCCTATTGTAGCCTATTAACACCTCATGAAGCTTAGATCCAATGGATAGAAACAAAACTCTAGATCCAAAGGTAGAGATTAAATCTCTAGATCCGACGGTTGAGATTAAATCTCTAGATCCGACGGTTGAGATTAAATCCCTAGAACCAATGGAGGAGATTAAATCATGGCTTATCCCTAACTCTATAAAAAAAAAGGTGATAGGGGTGGGCGGCAACTTGATGGATGAGGTTAGGGTATGCTTCCCTTGGGCGGCAACAATCCTAGTTGGGATAGGATTGAGAGTGGGCGGCTAGGGTTAAGGTTTTGGGGTTGTGGTGGGCGGCAACAAGTGGAGGAGGGATTCTTCTTCTTCTTCCTAAGGTTGGCCGACCCCTCTTCTTCTTCCCTCTACCTTGGCCGGAGCTCAACCTATTCTTCTTCCCTTCATCCTTGGCCGGAAATTAGGAGAGCTTAGTTTAGGGTTTGGGTGACAACAAGGAGAAGGATTGCTTTCCTTTCTCTTCTCCAAGTGTTGGCCTGGCGCCCATGCTCTCATGTTTTCTCCTTTGGCCAGTTCCTATACTCTATGTTCTCTTCCTTGGCCGGCGGCAACATCGAGTTTATTGACTTGGTGGTCGATTCTAGATAGGAAGAAGAGTTTTGTTTGATGATCTTTCTTTGTTCGGAGTGAACAAGGAAAGGAAGATTGGTGATCTAGGAGGCTTCGACTTTTGGAAGATCGTCGCCCACACGACGTCCAAAAGGAGGAAGGACATACAATAGAAGATCAAGAGGTATAACAAGAGGCATAATCTTGTTTATTTTGATTAGTCTTCCTTTGTATTATGTTTATAATTGCTTTTCAATTATATGCATGTTTTATGTGGATGCTTACTTTATGTATGTGGCTATATAATACTTGGATCCCGAACATAAACATAAAAGCCAGCGATCCAGACATTGTCTATTCCGCGGCTACTCGTAGAATAGAGGTCGGTCGCTTGAACAACAAGTTTGTTCAAGAGGTCTCTCTAAATGAATAACACGATGATGACTTGATTGTTTGGGCAATCCCTTTTGTCTAGGATTAATTTTTTTTTAATCCGGGGACATCGATGGGATCGCCATGAACAAACGACCGAGGTAAAGTGGGAAGCGAAGTTTCCCCTCACGGATCAATGAAACAAACCCTTCAGGAAAGTCCAACATGGGTTGGCAAGGGAAAGTCCAAGCTTGAGTCTTGGCATTTGGAAATTCCAAGGAGTGATATTGGCGGCATAAATTCCAAGGGTGGAGTCTTGGCAGCATAAGTCCAATTGTTGGCGGCGTAAAGTCCAAGCGAGAGTCTTGGCAGCGTAAGTCCAATGTGCCTTGGCGGTGTAGACACCGTTAGCATGACAATAGCCGATGGACGCACCTGAAGGCTAGCATATGAATGAACAAGTCATGGATGACTTGGAGGGATCCGATAGGCGTGAGGCTGACGGAGGTGGCTAGAAGGCTTAGGTCTAGGTTTCAGATGGTCTAGCAAGTATGGGGGCACCATACTTAAGGTTAAAATCTCATGTTTGAGGTTGACAGTCGACTGGTATTATGGTCGGTCCGACTGCTGAGAGTCGACTAGTGCTCAACTGTCATTTAGGACTGAAAAAGCCCTGATAGTCGACTGATCATTGGATCAGTCGACTGATGTCAGTCGACTTCTTGTTTAGCAACGAGCACGATCAGCTCCGTAGCCGATCGATCGGCCATGGCGTATAGCTGATCGCCAATGTTGGCTGATCGATGAGAGTCCCGTTGGAGTTTTTCCAGCGTGGATCGTGTTGGATCGAGCGGATCGCTAGAGGGGGGGTGAATAGCGATAGAAATTTTTCATTCAAAATTGTTCGTTAAAATGCGAGTAGACACAGCGGAAGATAAAAACAAAACAAGCGAGACAATAGACACAAGGGTTTGTGAGCCGAAGGCTACTACTCCAAGGCCCTAGTGGTCCTTGACCACGTACGGAGGGCAAACTACTTAAAAACTCCTCCTCGTTGGAGGTAGGAGTTAGACGGATACACAAAATGACAAAAGCTCGAGGTAGAGGGACACTCCCCCTCTCCTCGTTATAATGAAAGCTTTACTAAAAAATAAACTGAAATACAATTTAAACTTTCGCTAAGCGACTTCAAAGGTTGGAGGTTGAAGCTCTAGTCGTCGTCTCGGCAGCGCTTCGTCGTAGGGATGTCGGAGAGTCGGAGCGTATCAGAAGCACTTGGAAGCCTTTTTAATTGATGAAAAACCAAAAGACAAGCCCTCCTTTTATAGCCTTTGAGCCCCTCATCGAATGAGTCTTCAACCAATCACAAATGGACACAAAACCTCCTTGAAATGGGGTGATAAGCCTTGACTCCTCGGCGATCATTGACCATCACGATCGATGGCCATCATCGATCGATCGATGGTAGCATCGATCGAGTCTTGCCGATAAACGATGGCGATGAAGAAGCGGTCGAGTCCTCCAAGCCGGGCAATGATCGATGCTAGCCGCAAGGCAAAGTTAGCTCAAAGAAAACATTATTTCGACCTTGGCCGTCCGATCTCGACCTAGACCATCGATGGGATGTCTTTGGTCGGATCTACGCTTAAGACCATCCCCGTAAGGAGGATACGACCTCACTTACACTCGCACACACGAGCTTACCTCGATACTTACCATGTCACTTTTGCTTTCGGCCTTCCACTCGATTCCTTCGGCTCCCTCCAAAGTCACTCGAGTGTCGCCCGACCACCGCGGCTTCCTCCGGGTGTCGCTAGCCTTCAGCTCCAGCTATAGCAATCTTCTGCACACTCGATTCAGCTCGTGAGATAACGACGTGAGCTTAACTTTGTATCGTTTACTATAATCAAAACTCAGGTTCGACTTAGGTGCCTACTACACCAACAATCTCCCCCTTTTTGATTTATGGCAAACCCACATACAAAGTTAAGTAAATAGCAAGCATGAAGAATAATGTGCATTAGAAACAAACAAGAAATAAAGAAGATTAAGTTGGAGTAGTAAGGATTTTCTTCAAGTACTCCCCCTTGAGGAAACCTCTCCCTTGACCGAGGGTGAGTCTTGAAGAAAGACCTTAATCCTCCCCCTTGAGGGTTGCTTTAAGTAATTACTTAAAGTTGGCCTTAGTAAAACGTTTAAGTTAAGAGTTCTTCTTAACTTGGCCCTTTCTCCGCTTTAAGTAAAGCATTAACGGCATAATGTTTACGTTGACGGCACACATAAGTTTAAGTTAAGAATTCTCTTAACTTGGCCTTTACTTCCTTTTGTTAAAAGTTAAATAAGTTTTCAAAAACTTAGAGTTAACTTTTGGTTTAAATATGAAGTAAGAGTTAAGTTATAAAAAAAATTTGACCCCTTAACTTTGGTCTTTTTCTCCCCCTTTTGCCATATATCGAAAAGAGTGAGGGTGTGTGTGGAAAACAAAAATAAGTGTTAAATTTAAAGTCCAAGCATGTTCCACATTATTTTGAAAATAATATACTGAAAATAAGTTCATCTATAAAATGTTTGACTCATATTTGGCTTGATTGATATGAAAGATCAACCAGTCCTGGTCAGAGTCGGTTAGTATGTATGATTATACTCGTGGTTCATAACGATGCACTAGCTCTACATCCGGAACAGAGTAAGGTCCTAACATCTCACGCCCATCTACGTGGCTAAGTACACAAACACATTAGTCCTATGTGTTGTGAGATGTACTGGCTCCTTAAATCTATAGGTGCATGATATCTAAGGTAAGTCCTATACTAGTTCCATGAAAAATGAAAAGTAAGAAATAGTAGTAATATAATTTGCAAAGTCCTATTCTACTACGCACATGCCCAATTTTCGCCTTAATAGATCAATTCGGGTAGGGTTTAGTAAATAGGTCTGCCAAGTTAGACTTGATTCGACGTATTCGAGTTGTATGGCTCCGATTGGCCACATGTTCTCGAATGAAATGGTGTTTGACCTCTATATGTTTAGTCCTAGAGTGACATATCGGATTCTTAGTAAGGTTAATTGAACTAATGTTATCTACGTGGAGTTTTGTGTTGGTAAAGTCTAACATAAAATCGCGAGAGTGTGCTTCATCCAAAGAAGTGCGTGACACACTCACCCATCACGATGTATTCGGCCGGTGGTAGATAAGGCAACAGTCTGTCGCTTCCTACTACACCAACTCACTAGACTCGGTAGAGAAGTTGACAACAACCACTCGTACTCTTTCTATCGAGCTTACTACCGGTATAGTCCGAATCGGAGTAGCCGGTTTGTTCGAACTCGGTAGATCTAGGGTTTCAAATATCGACATTAAGTGTACCCTTTAGATATCTAAGGATACGCTTAACTAGAGTTAGGTGAGACACCTTGGCACAAGTTTGGAACTTTGCGCACATACTTACTGCAAATAAGATATCAGGTTGGCTTGCAGTTAAGTAAAGGCGACTCCCTATTATGCTCCTATAGTATTTTAAATCAATTGAGTTTTCGATTGCAACTTCTTCTATATTCACATTAGTTGCCATTGGGGTATTAATAATTTTAGCGTCTTGCATTCCAAAGCATTTAATTAATTCCCTAGTATATTTGCGTTGATGTAGGTATATTCCATCTTTAGTTTGTTTAATCAGAGACCTAAAAGAAGCAACTCACCTACTAAATTCATTTCAAATTCACTTTCCATAAGTGAAATGAACTCATTTAGTAGGATTGAGTTGGTGGTTCCAAAATAATATCATCTACGAGATTTGGGCTATGAATATGTCTTTACCTAAGGTTTTAAAAGAGTTGGGCCAACTACACCTTGGTTAAAACCTTTGGACTTAAGATAAATCGAAAGTCTCTCGTACCAAGCTCGCGGAGCTTGTTTAAGTCCATAAAGAGCTTTCTTTAACCTAAGGACATGATCGGGTTTGTCTAAACTTTCAAAACCGGGGGGTTGACTAACGTAAACTTCTTCTTTAATGTATCCATTTAAGAATGCAGATTTCACATCCATTTGAAACAATTTAAATCCTCGATGTGCTGCATATGCTAATAGCATTCGAATGGACTCTAATCTAGCTACTGGGGCATAAGTCTCGTCGTAATCTAAACCTTCGACTTGACTAAACCCTTTAGCAACTAGTCTAGCTTTATTTCTAACTACTTCACCTTTATCATCAATTTTATTTCTAAACACCCACCTTGTTCCAATGATTGTTTTATCTTTAGGTGGTGGTACTAATTCCCATACTTCGTTCCTAGTGAATTGAGCCAACTCTTCTTGCATTGCAATAATCCAATCGGGATCAAGAAGAGCTTGGTCAATAGTTTTGGGTTCAATTTTAGAAATCAAAGATATTTGACTAAGGTTTCTGTATGAGGCTCTAGTTCGAACTCCTAGACTTGGATCACCTATCACTTGGTCGATAGGATGATTCGTTTGGGTCCTAGTTGGATTTGGGTTTGAGTCTACAACTTGATCCATAGGATGGCTTGTTTGAGTTCTAGTTTGGTTGGAGTCATCTATCACTTGGTCGATAGAGTGACTTGGTTGACTTAGGTTAGGATTAACACTAGACCTGATCTCCGGATCAGAGTTAGGTCTAGTATGAATCGGCTTGCTAATTGGGGTTGCCGGGGGTTTTGTAGGTTCGTGTCCTTCATCAAATACTACATTGATAGTCTCCTCGACTCTAAGGGTGTCGTGGTTATATACTCTATAAGCTCTGCTTGTAGTCGAGTATCCTAGAAAGACTCTGTGGTTTTGGATGTAAATTTCCCTAGGTAATCCTTAGTGTTTAGGATATGTACCTTACACCAAATACCCTAAAGTACTTGATGTTAGGTATTTTATCGTGATAAATCTATGAGGTCTTAAGGTGCCTCTTTACCATAAGGATTCTATATTCGACATAGCATGTCGTACTCAAGGCTACCGACCAAAACCTATCCTGTAGGTTATACTCATTTAACATTGTCCTAGCGGCTACTTGTAGGGTTCTAATTTTGCTTCTACTAGGCCATTTTGTTGTGGAGTTCTAGGCAAGAGAACTCGTGGTGGTATCCATTTAGGTTACTGTAACTCAGAAACCTATGGTTTTCGAATTCACCACCATGATCAGTCCTAAGTCTTTTGATTTTAATGCTTTGTTGATTTTCTATTAACTTAAATAGATTGATTAATTGATCTAGGGTATCATTTTTGTGTTTGATGAACTCAACCCAAGTAAATCTAGAATAGTCATCAATTATGACTAAGCAAAATTTACTCTGCTATGACTTAGCTCCGTGTGAATCAAATAGATCCATGTGTAGGAGCTCAAGCACACTTTTGGTTCGTTCTTGACTAGTTAGTTGATGTTGTGTCCTAGATTGTTTACCTTGTTGACAAGCATTACATATTTTATTATCCAAGTTATTGAGGTTAGACAAACCTCTAACTAAGTCACTCTGACTCATCTTGTGGATGAGTCTTGGGTGTGAGTGACCGAGTCATCGGTGTCACAACCATAATTCCTCTTGCCGTGTCATAAGACACTTAGTTGAGGAGTTAGTTAAGTTGATAGTGTAAATGTTGTTATTTCTAGTCCCTTTAAGAATTATTTTAGAGGTTTCGTTTGTATTAATTACGCATTCATTTTCTAGAAATATGACCTTATAGTTATTATCACACAATTGGCTTACACTAAGTAAATTATATTGAAAATTTTCTACTAATAAAACATTTTGAATAACAAAATTTGAATTGAGCTCAATATCACCTGATCCGATGATTTTGAGCTTGCCGTTATTTCCGAAGGCTACCGATCCTTGTCGTTTGAATCGAAGCTTCGAAAACTTGAGTTGATCCCCGGTCATGTGTCGGGAGCAACCACTGTCCAACATCCATTGATCCTACACGCAAGGTAGTTGGATCGGATATTGGATTTATTAAAAATTGGTTGAAGATTATTAACCTAAATCATCTCACCCATGTCTATATGATCAAACATGTTAATCCTATATGTTCTTGTGAGATGACTTCCAATTTTTTAGTTGAATTAAGTTTAATGACTTAAACACTTGTCAACCTTGCGTTAGATTCGGATTTGACCTTAGGCTCATCAAGTCACCTTTTCAAGATCATGACTTCCAGGTCGTGGCGAGGCACAGAGGCCTTCTTTGATCGAAAAAATGACCACTTCCTTAGACAAAGTCATTTTCAAGAAAATAGAGACTTGACTCACCTAAGACCACTTCCTGGTCTAACTAGTCTAGGATACGACGAGGTAGCTTCAGCTAGTTCCGCTCGGTCAAGTGCACCGAACTAGATACGCCTTATCTAGCTCGAATACACAAGACTCCGCTTTCCTAGCGTACTATCATCTCGCCGCGTCCTGGTACTATGTTATCAAGTATTGACGAGTTATAGTCCTATCTAACCATTCTAAAAAGGAAAATCAAACTAAATAAAAACCTAAGCATGCAATTTCTAAGTTAAAACACAAACAAATTTCGTACTAGCTCCCCCTAGACCGTTGAATCGATTCGGTCTCTCCACATAGTGGATTTGGTCCTTGGGAACCCAGTACTGGTTTGATCCTAAGTTTGAAATCAAGGTGGTCTTAGGGACCCATGCTTGGACACGTTTTCTATGTCTACTTACAATTGACATATACGACTTATTGGTCGTGTTTGAGCTAAACCCTAGCCCGACCTTGTTGTACATGGCCCTTTGCGATCCAAGTAGGAGGTCAAGTCCTTTGGATCCCAAAGTAAACCTTTCCAACGTATTCCTAAGATCTTCGACTTGACTTTTCAAGAGTGAGTTCTCAACTTCGAGTTTTTCAACTCGAGTTGAGTCCTTCTCTTGAACTCGACTAGTTGAAGTGTTTGAGGAGTTTAACTTCCTCAACCAGGGTCTCGACCTTGGACTCGTACTTAGCTAACTTTTTATTTAAAAACTTAATTGCACTATAAAGAGTAGTAATAAGAGACCGACTTACCTTGAGTGTATCTTTTGAACCAGATGCATATCCGTGGCTTGTCTTGAATAGTGTTTCGTAGTCCGACTCGTCTTCGGTTTCTGATTCTGGTTCCTGCCCGACTGCCTCCGATTCCACCGGTTTAGCCATAAGGACTCGATCGTTGTCTTCTTCCTCTGAGGCTTCTTCCCAAGTAGCGCTGAGTGCCTTTTTATGTTTTGGTGCCTTGCTCTTGAGTTTTGGGCACTGAACTTAATGTGTCCAAACTGTTGCATTCATAACATCTTATGTTTGAACTTTTAGGCTTACCTTCGTTGGGTCGAGTGACGGCTCATTTTCGCCCTGACTATCCTCACAGACTAGGTTGGCTAGTTCGGCTTCCATTCAGTCGACCTCCAGAATCAGACTCATCCTCTTCTTCCTTGGGGTGGCTTGCTTGCGGTTTTCTTCCTCGACACCTGCAAAAAGTGCTATACCCTTCTTGGGTCCGAGTTAGACTGCTCATGAAGTTTGAAATCAGAAAAAAGTTCATCTAACCAAAGTTTAGAAAGATTCTTGGAGACCTTGTAGGCATCGACCATGGATGCCCACAAGGTAGTCCTCGGAAAAGAGTTTAGGACATACCTTATAAGGTCGCGGTTTTTGACCTTTTGCCCGATTGCGTGTAGGTTGTTGACTATGTCTTGGACACGGGCGTGGAGTTGCGTCGCGGACTCGTGTTCCTGCATTTTTAGGTTATATAGTTTATTGAATAGAAGATCACGCTTACATACCTTGGCTTCATCGGTCCCTTCGTGTAGCTCCACTAGTTTTGTCCAAAGATCCTTTGCGCTTATGAAGGGGCCGACGCGATTTAGCTCCTCCTTGGATAGGCCGCATTGAAGGATTTGAGTTGCCTTAGCATCGGCTTCGATTTGTCTTTTTGTCGCAATGGTCCATTGGTCATAATCCAAGGATTCACCCACTTCGTTAGTCGGAAGTGTGAATCCCGTTTGGATTATGATCCACATCTCGATTTGGGTTTTAAGAAAGCATTCCATCCGACCCTTCCAATAACGGAAGTCATCTCCGTTGTAAAACGGAGGTCGGACGGTGCTAAAACCCTCGAGATGGGCCATTTGGAAGGAAAACCTTGCACAAAAAAATACAAAAAACACGAAAAAGGGTTCCAAGACTTCGCCTTGGATTAGTGGTGTGGGAAATAAAAAGAAACAAACGAGAAATAGAAATTTAAGCAAAGAAATAAGAAACTAAATAAAAAGTAAGTACTCACAACCTTCGATGTCCCCGAAAGACTACTAAACGTCGATTTTTGAGGATGAAAACAGCTTGTTATGGGGGTAAACCACAGTAAGAAGTGTAGATCTCTCAGAGAGCTTCGATTTGGTGGGTAGATCGTTTCGTGAGTCCCCTTGTAGCAAAAGTTATGCTCGTTTGATCGTGAGGTACTCCGAAGGCGATTAGTACTTGCAAAAAACACAACCAAAAACTATGTACCAAGACTTGGTCTTAGATTAGTAGTGTGGGAGAAATCTTAAAACAATAAATACGAAAAGAAAATTGCTCGATTGGTGGTTGCACCGAATCTGAGCGCCCCCGGCTCTGATACCAATTGTTGGATCGAGCGGATCGCTAGAGGGGGGTGAATAGCGATAGAAATTTTTCGTTCAAAATCGTTCGTTAAAATGCGAGTAGACACAGTGGAAGATAAAAACAAAACAAGCGAGACAATAGACACAAGGGTTTTACTTGGTTCGTAGCCGAAGGCTACTACTCCAAGGCCCTAGTGGTCCTTGACCACGTGCGGAGGGCAAACTACTAAAGAACTCCTCCTCGTTGGAGGTAGGAGTTAGACGGATACACAAAATGACAAAAGCTCGAGGTAGAGGGACACTCCCCCTCTCCTCGTTATAATGAAAGCTTTACTAAAAAATAAACTGAAATACAATTTAAACTTTCATTACCGACGACTTCAAAGGTTGGAGGTTGAAGCTCTAGTCGTCGTCTCGGCAGCGCTTCGTCGTAGGGATATCAGAGAGTCGGAGTGTATCGGAAGCACTTGGAAGCCTTTTTAATTGATGAAAACCCCTAAGACAAGCCCTCCTTTTATAGCCTTTGAGCCTCTCATCGAATGGGTCTTCAACCAATCACAAATGGAGACAAAACCTCCTTGAAATGGGGTGATAAGCCTTGACTCCTTAAAGCTGATCATTGACCATCAGTCGACTGATGGCCATCATCAGTCGACTGATGGTAGCATCGATCGAGTCTTGTGGCCGATGAAACGATCGTGATGAAGGCGTCGAGTCCTCCAAGCGATCGGCAGATGCTAGCTGCAAGGCAAAGTTAGCTCAAAGAAAATATTATTTTGACGGCCTTCGACCATCCGATTTCGACCTAGACCATCGATGGGATGTCTTTGGTCGGATCTACGCTTAAGACCATCCCCGTAAGGAGGATACAACCTCACTTACGCTCGCACACACGAGCTTACCTCGATACTTACCATGTCGCTTTTGCTTTCGGCCTTCCACTCGATTCCTTCGGCTCCCTCCGAAGTCACTCGAGTGTCGCCCGACCACAGCGGCTTTCTCCGGGTGTCGCTAGCCTTCAGCTCCAGCTATAGCAATCTTCTGTACACTCGATTCAGCTCGTGAGATAACGACGTGAGCTTAACTTTGTATCGTTTACTATAATCAAAACTCAGGTTCGACTTAGGTGCCTACTGCACCAACAGATCGAGTCGTTGTCTCACAACAACAGTGTTGGCAGTCGACTGGAGCCTTATGACAGTCAACTGCCAGGCGGGAATCCAGCCCGATGCAGGTTAAAAGGAGCTGTTCATGGGAGATTCGGCTAATGGTCTTTTGGGAGCTTTGTTGAGGTGATTTGAAGGCAAATTGCAGGTGCATTTCAGGGTCATTCAAGCTCATCCAAGTAACCAACAAGTTAAGCGCTCAAACCCTAGTTTGTAAAGTGTTCTTTACATTTCCTTTTGTATTTGCTTGTATTTCTTTCATTTATTGTTGTAAACACTTATACGAGGCTTCTCCACCTCCGACTTATTGTCGAGAAGGAGTTTATTGGATTAGTGGTGCGTGATTGCATCGCTAGAGCTCGTTTGAGCTCGATCCATGGAGTAGAAATCATTTGGTTCCGAACCACGTTATATCTTGTGTTGTGATTGTATTTCTTGTTATTTTTATTTGTCATTACTATTCCGCTGTGCTAATAAGAGTGTAGACGATCAAACACGAATCAATTCCATCGACAAGCGACGATGCTATTCACCCCCCTCTAGCCTTCCAAAGATCTCCTACAGTGGTGTGCATCACTAGAGCTCAACCTGTGGAGTAGGAACTCTAGTTTTGAACCAAGTTATATCTTTGCATTTTTTTTTGTGATTTTGTGATTGTATTTGTGTTTTTATTTTCCGTTGTGCAGTAACCCTTTTATAGAGACAATCACGCATGCAATCGATCGAAGAAAAACGAAACCGTCATTCACCCCCCGCTAGCACGATCATATCGGTCAACTATTCCTCTACATAAATAAATGTATTATTTGATTACTCTGAGAAATCTTTTCAGCCTTTTAGAAATTGATATCATGGTGATGGATCCCTCCTCAGATGTGGAAGCTCTTAAGGGAACTTTTTCACGGTTGCATCTCAACGTCTCACTTAGAGGTTTCCACATACGATGCCAACCGATGCGGTCACATTTTGTAGCCCCTTCCGCAAAGTGTTGGAGAAGGGTGGGCCCTTCGCGGTCATAGCAGTAAGTCCTGAGTTATCTCTTGTGTAATTGAAAACATGCGAGAGAAAAAAAAAACTTAGAAAAAACCTCCCTTGAGTTACCTTCCTAGGAGATAATGCTTAGGGTCAAAGAATAGCAGTATAACCCTGAGCCAGAAGAAGAAGAAGCCCCCTTTCCTTTTGTCTCAATCCATTCTTATACTCTAGCTCTTACCTTGTCGACCAAACCTTCCATTAGTTGTATCCTTTAATAGGTTGTTAGGGGACAACCACTGCACATACTCTCCTCCTTCTCTGACATATTCTTTCTTTACCATATATTGATAAGGCAAAAATATTCCAAGGGAATCTCCACGTGGCCATATGTTCGCATTCTGAATGAGTTATATGCATGACTTGAAAAGAGCAGCCCTTGGAAAGGGCAACATGCATGACTCGGGAAGAGCAACATGCATGCCTCAGGAAAAAATCGCTTGCATGTGCTACATGCATGCATCTTGGAAAGATTGTACTCTAGAAGAGTGACCCTTGATGAGTGGGCCTGGAAGAATGACTCTGGATGAGTAACTTTGAAAGAGTGACCCTGGATGAGTGACTCTGGATGAGTGACCCCGAATGAGCGACCATGGATGAGTGGATGGATGAGTGACCCTGGATGGATGACTCTGAATGAGTGACCCTGGATGAATGACTCTGAATGAGTGACCCTGGATAAGTGACTCTGAATGAGTGATACTGGATAAGTGACCCTGGATGAGTGACTCTGGACGAGTGACTCTGGATGAGCGACCTTGGATGAGTAACCCTGGATGAGTGGGTGGGGATGAGTGACCCTGGATGAGTGCCCCCTAGATGAGTGACTATGGATGAGTAGCTCTGGACGAGTGACCCTTGATAAGTGGGCTGCTTGACTTTGGATGAGTGACCCTAGATGAGTGTGTTGTCTGACACTGGAAGAGTGACTCTGGATGAGTGCCTTGGGTGAGTGGCTCTGGAAGAGTGGGTTGCCTAACTCTGAAAGAGGTGCATGCATGCACTACATGCCTCGTAAAGAGTCGTATACATGCACTACAGACCTTGGGAAGAGCCATATGCGCATGCTGCATGCACTCGGAGATGAACCTGACACTTGGGCATACCCAACCGAGCAGACACTCGAGCGCGCAAATGAGTCGAGAAGGCCGGAGGATGTTCAGGGGAGAGGATGATGCTCATGTGATGCTATCATATAGCTTGAGGATCGTTGGGAATACCGACTCGGAGAACACGAAACTCGGGAGATACTAATAAGATTCAAGAGAGATCCTCATAGAAAATCTGGATATCCTCATTTAACTCGAACTACATTGCTAAAATAATAATAATATTTTTGAGATTAAAAATATATTAAGATAATATTTCTTTTAAAAAAAACATCTTTTAACAATAATAATAATAAATAATATTTTTTAAATTTGTTTACCTATTTAACAAAAAGGAAGAGATGAATGCATAGACAAAACTAAGAGAACAAAAAGTCAAAAGATTTCATCGTTAATAATAATGTAAAATTTAAGGATAAGAAAATGGAAATTCAACCGAGGATAAAGAAATTGTTAAAATTAATAATTAATATATATTTAAATAAAAAAATTAAAAAGTATTAAAATATATTTTATAATTAACCCCAAAAATAATGAATCCGGCGGCCTGGGGGAGTCTGATGACGAGGCCCATGGCTCATTCACTATTTAAGTAGCTCCCTCGGCGGCTACTAAACAAATCACATTTACCGCGTTCCACTCGATCCCCGTATTTGGAGCTCTATTCTCGACAGGATCCACCTTGCGAACGACCGGCCAGTATGACCGCCGCCGTCGTCCGATCCATGGCGCTGCACAGCCTGTCTGCGCCGACGCCTGCTTCTGCAGGGATGGCCCCAGCTTGCTCTTCCCTCGCCCGCCCATCGACGAGGCGTCTCCCCTCTTTCCGTGGCCTGAGGATGTCGACTCGGTTTGCTAGGGTCTCACATGCACAGTCGCAGAAGGTCATCTCCAGGGCTTCTCGTCTCCAAAACGTGCTTTGCGAGGCCCTCGAGACGACAGCGCAGCGTAATAGTTTCTGTTCTTTGCCCAGTTGAATTTGGTTAGATCCCGTTTCGTACATCGCTTTGCCTTCGTTTGTTGACTTTTGGTTGTCCTGAAATACTTAGATCTCCTTCTGTCTCATGATTTGTTCATTAAATGGGTTGATTGATCTTTGGTTTACACAACTGGCGGACAAAGATGACAAGATCCCCAAATAGACATATTCAAATCATCCTTAGGTCATTAAGTTTATTATTATTAGAAATTAATAATTTTCTTTTCCAAAATAATATCCTTTAGACTAGATCATTAGGTTTAATATTATTAATAATTTTATGTTGACAAGATATTCTTATATGCCGATGTATAGAAACATTAGCAAACAATAAAATTAATTAATCAAATTACTTTGATTATTATGGGTCAATTTCTTATGAGATAGGACATGCGGTCCTATCAAGTTGGTCTGTTATCATCATCCTATAGCACCAACTATATTTATTGCTAGCATCGGAGTCATCAACAACTTGAACCTTAATATCCCCTACAATGTTAGCGTTTTGATTGAAAAACCTCATGGCTAGATAGAGCGATAATTGTTGAACAATTTTATTTAGAATTCCTCTTTTCTCTTATTTGTTTGGAATCCTTGCTTAAAGAGGACATACCTTCCTTTTACATTTGAAGAGATATAAATAAAGAATCTTTTGATTTTCTTTCTATCACAGTGCTACATGGTCATATTTTATAGGAAAACTTATAAGAACCTTTTTGAACAAATTTTCTATTATTGTTTCACTAAAACGTCTAACTTGATTGATAATTTTGTAAACCTAGTAAGAAAACCTTGCATACATTCACCTTCATTCATTTGTATGTTGTCAAATTTTTTCCAGAGTGATCACATCTTCAGGAAGCATTCTTTTTCATGTTCTTCTTGTATTCCCCTTATTATTCTGCTGTCCAATCTATTGTAGCATCTTCTGATGATGGTGGATACGAATGCAAGTTCGATGTATTATCCCAAAATCTTGATAAATGAAGATAGTTTGTACTCGATTATACCAATAGTCAAAATATTCACCATTAAAGATGAGAATTTTGTTTTGATGTGTAGAAGAACATGGAGGTCAAACTCATCAATATTGCACCGAGTACCAAATTTGTTACAGTTGGCACTTAGCAAGAGAATGGCGGGAATATAATACAAGGAAGAATTTTTTTTGCATTACTTTTTATCTTTGCTCAAAACTACTTGCCATGGTACCTATTTACACATGAAATGAGTAGCCTAGAACACGTAAATAAATTGTTTAGGAAGATACAAAGTCTTTATGCAAATGATTGAGATCTCCATGATGGAAGTAAATCTAAAAGTTATTTGCATGCACTTAAAGTTTACAAATTATCCTTTTAATCCCAATACTTCTTTTTTACTTCTCAATGTAAGTTACCTCATTTTTTACTTGCTTAGTTAATAATTAGAAGTATCTCACGTTAAAGGTAGAACCGTCTCTCTCACACATACTTATTAAGGAAAATGGTTGTTATTCCAACTTTCATGGTTGTTATTCTGGAATGATTTAGAAATCATGGTGGATTTTATATTATAGCATTTTAGATTTTCCATTTTTATGGACTAGTAATGTGTTATTCGGAACATTATTCATGGAATTTGTGATGTTTCATCGAGGCAGGAGTAATTATTAAAATGCCCCTAAGATTTAACTTTTTTTTAAAAATGTTCCCAAGCTTCTATTATTGTCAAAATTCCTTTTAAAATTTTCTATTTCATTTAAAAATGCCTCCTCTCCACTACAACCTAATAGGGAGGAGTAAAAAGTGTTGGTGCAATCGGACCAGGTCATGATCGACCAGACTCGAGTTTGACTCAAGCAGTATTTTGATGTTCGACAAAATGTATGACAATCTAATTGTCATGGAAAGTCCAAGTCTTGTGTACTTGGCATGGGAAGTCCAAATCTTTTGTACTTGGCATGGGAAGTCCAAGTCTTGTATACTTGGCATGGAAAGTCCAAGTCTTGAGTACTTGACATGGAAAGTCCAAGCATGTGTCTTGGCAATTGGAAAGTCCAAGCATTAGTCTTGACAATTGGAAAGCCCAAGCATGGAGTTGGCAAGGGAAGTCCAAGAGTGTGATATTGGCGGCGTAAAGCCCAAACATGAGTCTTGGCAACATAAGTCCAATGTTTGACAGCGTAAAGTCCAAGCATTGAGTCTTGGTAGCGTAAAGTCCAAGTATTGAGTCTTGGCAATTGGGAAGTCCAAGGGTGTGATATTGGCGGCGTAAAGTCCAAGTGTGTGTCTTGGCGACGTAAGCCCAAATGTGCCTTGTCAATACAGATCCGATTAGCATGACAATAGCCGATAAAAGCACCTTAAGGCTAACGTATGGATGAACAAGTCATGGATGACTTAGAGGGATCCGATAGGCGTGAGGCTGATGGAGGTGGCTAGAAGGCTTAGGTCTAGGCTAAGGGTGGTTTATCAAGTATGAGAGGTTCATATTTGGGTTAAACCTCATGTTTGAGGTTTATCACCGACCGGGTTATGAATCGACGACCGCCAGTGTTTCTACACTTGCACTTAGCGGTAGAAGACTCGAGATTGATTGGGATTTTCACCATTGATCTCGGAGTCGATCGGCGATCGATCGCGTGACCTTGGCAATGACCGGACTTGAGCAATCGATTGATGGAGGGCAATGATCGCTGCGACACGAGCACGTAAAGTTCCGTAGTCGATTGATCGATCGACTACGAATAAAGAATTGGTCGATCGACATTCTGAGCAGCAGTCGATTGATAGGGTTTGGCAGTCGATTGATAGGGTTTGACAGTCGAGTGCTATGTATCCGTTGGAGTTTTTCCAGCGTGGATATAGCTGTTGTGAGACAACGGCATAAGGCCAGTCGACTGATGGGTTAGAGCAGTCGACTGGAAGACGAAAATCAACCCGAGTTGTAGTTTTATAAGGAGCACGAAGAGGAAGATTTTGGCCATGGTTCTTGGGGAGATTTAAAGGGGAATAATTGGTGTTTTTCAGTCCTTCAAAGTCAATCTAAAGCAATCAATAAGAAAACAATCAAAAGTTCCTTGTGTAAAGTTTTCTTTACTTGTATTTGTGTATTGCTTAGTATACTTGTTGTATTTTCTTTATTACTGTTGTAATCACTTGTACGAGATTTCTCCACCTCCGGTGTGTTATCGAGGAGTTTATTTGTGGCGGTGTGCATCACTATATCTCATTTGAGTTTGACCCGTGGAGTAGGAATCCTAGGTTCTGAACCATGTTATATCGCCGTGTATTTGTGTTGTGCTTATATTGTTGTTATCATCTTTATTTGTATTTGTATTATGCTGCGCTAACGACAATTGTAGACAAGCAACATGACGAACACGATCGAATTT
This sequence comes from Wurfbainia villosa, assembly GCA_025175895.1. Taxonomy (NCBI): domain Eukaryota; kingdom Viridiplantae; phylum Streptophyta; class Magnoliopsida; order Zingiberales; family Zingiberaceae; genus Wurfbainia; species Wurfbainia villosa. Next base: position 23,700,303 of record CM045990.1, on the reverse strand, counting down.
CAAGTGACGACGCAAAACCGCTATTCACCCCCCCCCTTCTCGCACGACATCAACGTTCCTACAAAAAGAGGTGCACATGCAACATTTATAGGTCTAGTTGGCCAAGTGTATACTACTATAGAACCACAACTAATAGTGTATCGATGGTTACTAAGCTAGGGAAGGCTAGTGATTGTCTAGCTCACAAAGGTTGGGCAGTGCTAAGGTTGTTAGCTCTGAGATCTTAGCATCGTGTGTGACAAGGTAGCGACGGCAAGACTGAGGGCAATGTGGGCAGTAACATAGACCACTGTGGATGGATGAGTGAGTGTTGACCCATCCGATGAATGTGTTGACAAAAAGTAAGCTAGGTCGGGTGGTTACTAGACCTAATTCTTCGGGAAGATTGACTAAACGGGCTATGGAACTGAGTGGATATGATATTCAATATCATCCTCGTATCGTTATTAAGGCTCATGCCCTGGCTGATTTTCTGGCTGAGGTGCCGATTGATCTTGAGATCAGCTTGGCAAAGGAAGAAGGAGAGGCAGTTGTCTGGAAAGTTTTTGTAGATGGGTCTTCGGGGGCTGGAGGTAGCGGAGTAGGGGTGTTGTTGGTATCTCCTTCAGAAGAGGAAACTCGCATAGCCATACGGTTAGGGTATAAAGTATCTAATAATGAAGCTGAATATGAAGCTATGTTGTCCGGATTGTAAGCAGCTGGGGCAGTAGGAGCCGACTCAGTCTTGATGCACTCAGATTCTTAATTGGCTATTTCCCAGCTTCAAGGTGCTTTTGCTGATCGAGAAGAGAGATTCTAGAAGTACTTTGATGCCTTTGAAAAGTTAAAGGCTCATTTTCGAGAGGTGCATTTACAACAAATCCCAAGAGAAGAGAATATGAAAATGGATGAATTGACTCGGCAAGCTAGCGCATTAACTGAATGTAAATCTTGGGATCCTTTGTGCCTAGAAGTTCTCGACTCTTTAGTAGTGTACAGTGTGGAAAAGGCGATGGTCAAAGGCAATTTCACACTCGACTGGAGAACAGATATAATGATTTATCTTTAACAGGGAAGTCTTCCCGTAGATACTAGAGAGGCATCATCCTTAAAGAGAAGAGTGAAACGTTTCATGCTTATTGATGGGATTTTATACAAGTCATCATTTGGGCGACCTTTATTAAAATGTCTCGAGAAGGAGGATGCCGAGTGAATACTTAGGGAAATTTATGAAGGATGCTGTGGTAATCATTTAGGGGGTCGAGTGTTGACTCAGAAGGTGTTACTGGCTGGGTACTTTTGGCCGACTCTCCACCAAGATATAGTTCGCTTGGTTAAGGCTTGCCAAGCTTGTCAAATGCATAGTAACAAGTCGGATCGACCAGCCAAGCTGATGAAGGTCGTGGTAGCTTCCTGTCACTTCTACCAGTGGGGAATGGACATAGTCGGGCTGATGCCTACGACTCCTTTGCAGAAGAAGTTCTTACTAGTGGCTGTTGATTACTTCTTCAAACGGGTGGAAGCTGAGCCCTTAGCTAAGATTACAGAGGGAGCAGTGATACAATTCTTATGGGAGAATATTGTTTGTAGATATGAGATTCCACGGAAGCTGATCAGTGATAATGGACGTCAGTTCCAGGGTCAGAAAATTCGAGAATGGTGTTAAAGTCTGAATATTCAATAGACTTTTACCTCAGTGACCCATCCCCAAGCTAATGGGTAAGTCAAAGTAGTTAATCGAATCATTATTCAAGGATTAAAGGCTAGGTTAGGGGCTAACCAGGGAAATTGGGTGGACGAGCTCCCAGGAATATTGTGGACTTATCGAACCACAGTCAAGGTAGTAACAGGCAAGACACCTTTCAACTTAGTGTATGGGACCGAGGCTGTTATCCCTGTAGAAGCTATTGAGAACAGTGCTCGAGTCCAAGCTTATGACTCAGCACAGAATCAAATATTGAGAAGTACTGAGTTGGATCTGGTGGAAGAAAGGCGGGAGTAAGCTCGAGTTTGAGCTAAAGCATACAAGTAGAGAATACAACAAGTCTTTAATAAAAAAGAGATACCTTGGACATTTCAAGTAGGAGACATGATTTTACGTAAGGTCAATCCTGCTAGGGACCTAAGGAAGTTGACCCCTAACTGGGAAGGTCCTTATAAAGTTACTTAGCGAGTTGCTGGAGCTGCATATTACCTCCAAGATGCTGAGGGAAAAGAGTTGTCGACACCTTGGAATATAGTGCATTTGAAGCGTTTCTATTGCTGAAGAGAAGAAGGGTAAGTAGGAGACACAGGATGAGAGAAGTCTTGATCCTATACTTGTATACTTGTATTGCAAATAAGCAAGAGAGATACAAAATAACCTCAATCTTCATGTCATGAGGGTTTTCAATGTGTGTAACTTTATGAAGAAGCAAAAGAGAGATTACAAGTGGAAGTGTTCAGGAGGATAATGTTGAAAGCCCATCTCATAATTAAGAAAAGGAGTCGACTGCTAGGCAGGGGAGTATTCCTGCTCTGCATACTGGTGAATCGTCTCATTGAAACCATCTTGAAAAGTAGCTTTCATTCGGGGAGCCAAGCGTTCTTGTTGTTTTTCAACAACCTCTATATCTTGATGGAATTTAACACACCGCTCTTGGTGCTCTACAAAGTCTTGACGAAGTCGATGGTATCAATGGGTCGTTGATTGAGGGGTACAACAAGGACCTGCGTATCGTGTGCATAGTGTTGGTGCAATCTGTCTAGGTCACGATTGACCGGACTCGAGTTTGACTCGAGCAATGTTTTGATGTTTGACATAGAGATTTGACATTGATGTTTGACATTGATGTCTGATAATGTTTTGGGGAGATTGTTAGAGCAATCGACTCGGGTCATGATTGACCGGACTCGAGTTTGACTCGAGGGGGATTTTGATGGTTGATTGGAGTTGACCATGTCATGGAAAGTCCAAGTCTTGAGTACTTGGCATGTAAAGTCTAAGCATGAGTCTTGGTAAGGAAAAGTCCGAGCATGAGTTTTGGCATGGAAAGTCCAACATGGGTTGGTAAGGGAAAGTCCAAGTCATGAGTACTTGGCATTTTAGAAGTCCAAGGGGGTTTGATATTGGCGGCGTAAAGTCCAAGCGGGAGTCTTGGTAGTATAAGTCTAATGGTTGGCGACGTAAAGTCCAAGCGGAGTTTTGGCAGTGTAAGTCCAATGTGCCTTGGCGGTGTAGACACCGTTAGCATGACATAGCCGATGGAAGCACCTGAAGGCTAGTGTATGGATGAACAAGTCATGGATGACTTGGAGGGATCCGATAGGTGCGAGGCTGACGGAGGTGACTAGAAGGCTTAGGTCTAGGCTATGGATGGTCTAGCAAGTATGGGGGCACCATACTTGGGTTAAACCTCATGTTTGAGGTATATCAGTCGACTGGGGCCATGTAGCAGTCGATTGGTGTGAGTCAACTAGGGTTTGACTGCGGGGAGTGCCCTAGCAGTCGACTGTCAGAGGTGGGCAGTCGACTGTTGAACCGATCAGTCGACTGGTGCTCGGTATTTCGGGCACAGAATGCAGTCGAACTCGACTGCTGGGGTTAGCAGTCGAGTGAAGGCTCTATCAATCGACTGATGGACTATCCGTTGGATTTTTCTAACGTGGATTGCACCGTTTTCTCACAACAACAGTGTCATCAGTCGACTGATGGTCCCGATCAGTCGACTGATAGTCGATTTCCAACCCAGGCAGCAACTTTAAATGGAGCTCGTGGAGGAGGAAATCACAAGCGTTTCTTGAGGGCTTTTGGGGCGATTTGTTGCTGCAAATCAGGATCTCGAAGTGCAATTCAAGCAACCACGAAACAAGCATCCAAAAGCGCAATTGTTAAGTATTTTTCTTTACTTGTATTGCATTTCATTAGTGTAATTGCTTGTATTTGTTGTATTACTTAGTGTAATTATTTGTACGAGGTTTCTCCACTTTCGACTTGTGTCGAGGAGTTTACTTAGTAGTGGTGTGTGATTTGCATCGCTAGGGCTCTTATGAGCCCAATCCGTGGAGTAAGAACCATTCGGTTCCGAACCACATTATATGATTGTGTTTGTGTGTTTGTATTTCATTATTGCTTTATTTCTGCTGTGCACTAATCATTTGTAGCAAGCACGTGAATGAATTCCATCGAGCATCGAAATGAGCTATTCACTCCCCCTCTAGCGGTCACCGAATCCTCTACAATTGGTATCAGAGCAAGGAGCTCTTCTACGAACTAACCGCCGGGAGCAAACCGCTAGGGGAAGAAGATGGAGATTCAAGAGACGTTGGGATGGGATATCAACACGCCGGTCCCTTACGCACTATATGGACGAGAAGACTTCAATTCTTGGAAGAGAAGAATTGAAGATTTCATCAAGATGAGAGACTTTGAGGAATGATCTATTTTGATGGAAGGATTCGAATATCCAAGAGGACCAAAGGGAGGCTTCCTCAAAAAGAAGAGATGGACCGAGGAGCAACTCCAAGCCTTCGAGAAGAATGATAAGGTAATAAAATTCTTGGTTGATTTGATTCCTAACAACATTGTATGTATGTTAGGTAATTACATGGATGTTAAAGAGCTTTGGAGCGATTTGGCCAAGCTTCATGAAAATCCCGAATCGGTCCAAGAAGACTTGGAAGAGGAGGAGATTGAAGAAGAAGCTTCATCATCCTCACAAGAAAGTGAGGAGTCGGAAGTTGAGAGGGAGTCAACTTCCGGATTGGTGGGAGAGGAATTGGAAGAGGTAGAAGAAACCTCCACCTCTAGGATTGAGGGAGAGGAGAGAATTTCCACACCGGAGCAACCTCAAGAGGAGCCATCTATCTCCGGGAGAGAAAAAGAATTCACTCCGACCACCACAAATACCCTAGGTGACTCAAGCAATTTATTTCAAAATAAAATTCATATAATTTGCTTTGAGTGTAGGGAAATCGGGCACTATAAGAGCAAGTGTCCAAAGAGGGTCAAGAGGACTCCACCGGCACCTAAAAGTCAAGAGAAGTCAAAGGAAGTCGGAGCCCCGACAATTAAAAGCAAGGAGCACGTGGTGTGCTTCAAGTGTCACCAAAAAGGGCATTATAGGAGTCAATGCCCTTTGAGAAAGAAGAAAGGGCAAGGAGGAGCGACACATGTAGGGGTAGTCTCTAAGACAAACCCTAAGGTATATTTTAATGCATCTTCTAGTTCTAGTTTAAATATCAAAAAGCATGCTAGGAATAATTTTAACAATCTTGCTATTATAAATGAAAAGCATGCTGGAAACAATAAATATTTTTGTCTAGGCGCTAAAAGTGTTAAGTTTAATAATAAGGAGAAATTTGGGACTAATGTCCCTAGAAAAACCTTACCTAGGGAATCTATTAGAAAAATTGAAGACCACCTAGGTTTTAATCCCAAATGGACTAGGCATATGCTTAGAAAGAACAATGCCCAAGGAATAAATCAAAATTCAAAAATTTGGCAATTAGAAAAGGAAAATCAAGCTTTGAGGTCAAGGTTTGAGAAATTAGAGAATACCCTTGCAAAGATACAAAATTCAATTAAAGGGTCAAATGGTCAAAGTCTAGGGTCTAAAAGTCAAAGTCAAAGACTTAGGAAACAAGAACCATCCAAGAGCAAGCCTAAGCCCAAAAAGACCTACCACAATGTTCCATTTGATTATGGAACTCAAATTAGGTCTAGGAAAGCCAAGGTCAGTAGGGAAATCGGGCACTATAAGAGCAAGTGCCCAAAGAGGGTCAAGAGGACTCCACCGGCACCTAAAAGTCAAGAGAAGTCAAAGGAAGTCGGAGCCCCGACAATTAAAAGCAAGGAGCACGTGGTGTGCTTCAAGTGTCACCAAAAAGGGCATTATAGGAGTCAATGCCCTTTGAGAAAGAAGAAAGGGCAAGGAGGAGCGACACATGTAGGGGTAGTCTCTAAGACAAACCCTAAGGTATATTTTAATGCATCTTCTAGTTCTAGTTTAAATATCAAAAAGCATGCTAGGAATAATTTTAACAATCTTGCTATTATAAATGAAAAGCATGCTGGAAACAATAAATATTTTTGTCTAGGTGCTAAAAGTGTTAAGTTTAATAATAAGGAGAAATTTGGGACTAATGTCCCTAGAAAAATCTTACCTAGGGAATTTATTAGAAAAATTGAAGACCACCTAGGTTTTAATCCCAAATGGACTAGGCATATGCTTAGAAAGAACAATGCCCAAGGAATAAATCAAAATTCAAAAATTTGGCAATTAGAAAAGGAAAATCAAGCTTTGAGGTCAAGGTTTGAGAAATTAGAGAATACCCTTGCAAAGATACAAAATTCAATTAAAGGGTCAAATGGTCAAAGTCTAGGGTCTAAAAGTCAAAGTCAAAGACTTAGGAAACAAGAACCATCCAAGAGCAAGCCTAAGCCCAAAAAGACCTACCACAATGTTCCATTTGATTATGGAACTCAAATTAGGTCTAGGAAAGCAAGGTCAATAGGGAAGTTATCCCTAAGGTTAACCAAGGTAGGTGCCTAGTGGCTAGGGTTTCAAGGAAATCTAGGGAAGCCACTAAGAAGGTTACAAGGGGAGTCACCCCTAGAGTTAACCATGACAAGACCCAAATGACCAAGGCTAATAAGCCTAGAAGGGTCATTAGGAAGGTATCTAAGGAGGTTATCCCTAAGGAATACCTAATTAACCCTAGGAGCTCAAATAGGTTTTGGATTCCTAAGAGCGTGATCGATTCACACTAAATGGGTTTAGGTGTGCCAACTTTAAATGAATGGGTAGTTAATCTCACCATGGTAAAGGTGACACTTTAGGTAATTTTCAAGGTTATGAATACCTTGGAAATAGATTTGATATTATGATCCTAAAAGATTTTAGGATGTGTCAATACATTTTTGGGATTATGAAAAATCAATTAAATTGACACAATTTAGGTTTAGAGGTCATAGTGTGTCATTTTGAGTTTTTGTCACACTTGGGAGAAAAGTGATAATATGGCAAAATATATTTAACTATATCAAATGACAATCAATATTAAATTTTAGGCATTCTTATACTTATACCTTTTATTTGCCATACTTTGTTTGCTATATAACATGCCATGACATCATATTTACCTTTTAATCATAATATGTCATGATCATGTGTAGGGTTTCTTTTTATGTCATGTGGTTTTAGATTATATCATATGCCATGACATCATGATCATTGGCCATGCTTAATTTTGCTATCATTTATGCCATGATTATTCATGCGTTTAAAATAATTAAAATTGATTTAAAGACTATGACATGACTTGAAGTCCCATTTATAAGGGAATCAAGTAGGGTTGCCTTAGAAAAATGCATAAAACCCTAGATTAGGATGAACAAAACCTACATCTCACATCACATTGATTTTTGTGTGTTTTATACACCCTAGATATATGTGAGATGATAGGATATGAGTTAAGTTCAAGGTGTATAGTTTTTGCATCTAGATGAACTTAAACTCATCTTATTGTATTTGTGAATCATTGAGAAAGCTTGTGTACAAGTCATGTACATTAAGCCCAAGGAATATGATCCAATATAGGTTTTCAAAAACTTTTTAAAATCAATTTAGAAAACCTTGGTGAAGTCTATTTTTTGATAGCAATCACCATTGATGAAGTTGATACAAAGTGAGCTAAAACATTGAAGTTTTTCTTTACTTTTGAACTTTTATCAATTTCGATATTTTGTGGGTAAAATATTTTTCTAATATTTTTTATCCATTGTATTGGTCATAAGTATTATACGTATGAATTTTCATGATTTTTCGATATACGTATAATTATTTATGAATTTCTGAAATTCATTCGATATTAAATTGAAATTTGATTATCACGATCGCTCGTGGCGATCAATGATACGACACGATTGAGATTTCTTAGAGACTCATTGCAGTGATTTGGAAAAAACAAGGTTGTTTGCTTTGTTTTATTTCTGTAAAGTTCCCTAACCACTCCTAACCCTAGGATATGTTTTGGGAAGCATTATAAAGGGTGAAAATCCATTAGATATAGATTAGGAGACTTGTTAGGGTGATGTATCAAATTTAAGGATGGGAAAGTTCTATGTTGAACTTTGAACCTTATTTTTGATGGTTTAGAGTTCCTATTGGCTTAGAGACTTCTCAAGGACATTGTTGGTGCAATGGTCAAGAGGGAGCAAGCCTTTATGGGGAGGTATCCATCATGGGATGATGGATGGTATTTTCCTCATGATTTTGAGATACCCAATTTGGAAATTGGGAGAGTGTATAGGATTGCCTCTCTTTAGTGATATGAGACTTATCACTAGGAAGATTGTAGGCATTCTAGGTATTTTTAGACCAAGGGGGAGATTGTAAGATCTCATTGGGAAATGAAACATTGACCTCCTTGGAGAAGACCTTTTTGATGTTAGTCAAAAAAGGGGAGAATGTTTGAATATTTTTTGGGAGAATTTATGAGATTATCAATTTAAGATAATTGGTAAGGAGATTTGAGTTAGTGTTCTAACTCAATGGTATGTGTTTTTGTCAAACATCAAAAAGAGGGAGATTGTTGGTGCAATCGGCCCAGGTCACGATTGACCGGACTCGAGTTTGACTCGAGCGATGGTTTGATGTTTGACATGGAGATTTAACATTGATGTTTGACATTGATGTCTGATAATATTTTGGGGAGATTGTTGGAGCAATCGACCCGGATCATGATTGACCGGACTCGAGTTTGACTCGAGGGGGATTTTGATGGTTGACTGGAGTTTACCATGTCACAGAAAGTCCAAGACTTGAGTACTTGGCATGTAAAGTCCAAACATGGGTTTTGGCAAGGAAAAGTCTAAGCATGGGTTTTGGCATGGAAAATCCAACATGGGTTGGCAAAGGGAAAGTCCAAGTCATGAGTACTTGACATTTGAGAAGTCTAAGGGGGTTTGATATTGGCCGCGTAAAGTCCAAGCGGGAGTCTTGGCAGCATAAGTCCAATGGTTGGCGGCGTAAAGTCCAAGCGGAGTCTTGACAGCGTAAGTCCAATGTGCCTTAGCGGTGTAGACACCGTTAGCATGACATAGCCGATGGAAGCGCCTGAAAGCTAGCGCATGGATGAACAAGTCATGGATGACTTGGAGGGATCCGATAGGCGCGAGGCTGACGGAGATGGTTAGAAGGCTTAGGTCTAGACTACGAGTGGTCTAGCAAGTATGGGGGCACCATACTTGGGTTAAACCTCATGTTTGAGGTGTATCAGTCGACTGGGGCTATGTGGCAGTCGACTGGTGTGAGTCAACTAGGGTTTGACTGCGGGGAGTGCCCTAGCAGTCGACTGTTGAACCAATCAGTCGACTGATCGTGTGATCGGTCGATTGATGCTTGGTATTTCGGGCACAATTGTACCAAACTCGATCACGGGGTTAGATCAGTGAAGGCTCTATCACGATCGATGGACATGATCGATCGGCGATGCCCTATCCGCTGATTTTTGTGGATTGCCGTTGTCTCACAACAACAGGTCATCGATCGGCCGATGGTTCCGTCGATTAATCGATAACCGATTTCCACCAGAGCAAAGAACTTTAAATGGAGCTCATGGAGGAGGAAATCACAAGCGTTTCTTGAGGGCTTTTGGGACGATTTGTTGTTGCAAATCAGGGTCTCGAAGTGCAATTCAAGCAACGACAAAGCAAGCATCCAAAAGCGCAATTGTTAAGTGTTTTTCTTTACTTGTATTGCATTTCATTAGTGTAATTGTTTGTATTTGTTGTATTACTTAGTGTAATCATTTGTACGAGGTTTCTCCACCTCCGACTTGTGTCGAGGAGTTTACTTAGTAGTAGTGTGTGATTTGCATCGCTAGGACTCTTACGAGCCCAATCCGTGGAGTAAAAACCATATGGTTCCGAACCATGTTATATGATTGTGTTTGCGTGTTTGTATTTCATTATTGCTTTATTTTCGCTGCGTACTAATCATTTGTAGCAAGCACGCGAACGAATTCCATCGAGCATCGAAACGAGCTATTCACCCCCCTCTAGCGGTCACCGAATCCTCTACACATAGGAAGTATAATCCTTTTGAACAATATTAGACATTTCCACTAGATCTTGACGTATAGAAACTGAAACATCCCTGACAGCCACTGAGTTGGTCATTGCAACTTCATACTTTACTTGTTACAAAGAAGCCTGATGTCTCTGCACAAGGGAAAGGGTCTTATCCCTCTCTGTTTTATGGTTATTTGCCTCCTTAAATCTGATATTATTTCCTCATTTGTCGTTTGTCGTGATTGCGCCTCTCTCAATTGGGTACGACACAGAGCTAATTCCTGAAGAAGGGAGTCCTTCCGTTGGCGGGCTGTCTCTTGAGTGGCTAAATATGCTTGACTTTATAGAGAAGCTTGTTGATGGACTTGAGTTTGGTACTGGGATAGGGAGCACCTTAACTCTTGATAATTTGTCATTGCTGTGCACTATGGGTCAGAGAAGAGGAGTTATTCAAGAGCAAGTAGGGAAGGGTTCAGAAGAATTTACTAACTCCAAGGCATGTTGCATACTTTCCATTCAGGATATCAGTTTCTCTTGATGAAGGATGCACAAATCTCTTGAAGGTATTGAAGGAGGAGAAGAGAGAGGAAGTGGTGTCAATTCACATCTTGGAGTGGAGGGTGAGGTCACTGTATTAGAATATCGAATTGCCTCAGTAGGGAGAGGAAGGAAAATTTCAAAGAAGGATGGGAGGATGCTAACAGGAGGTGGGCCCGAAGCAGTGCCTAGGGAAATCTCTTGCTAACAGGATGGGGATAGCCAAGGAGTAGGAGAAAAGTTGCTATTACTCAGAGCAATTTCTGTTACAAAAGAGCAAGGAGGAGGGGAGTTAAGGTTCTGCCTCATTGAAGGAGAATCTATGCCCTTTGTGGATAGTGGGGAGGAGGCGGCAGGAAGAACTATTGGTGAGGGTGGCGAGGAAACAGAGGGGGATGCTACGAGAGAAGATAGAGAGGCGATGGGGAAAAGGTCATCAGCTGTGGAGGCAGTTTCTTCCTAGAAGGGAAGAGAAGGAGAAAGGGAATTAGGGTTTTGCGAAGGAGGCAAAGGAAGAAGTTCTTCTAATGGCATATAGAAGGATGTGACGAAGATGAAAGCGATATTACCAATGGCTGTGACGAAGTAGGAGCAGGGGAAGGAATGGCAGAGGTAGGGGTGTCGATGGTCGGGGCAATTGGGAAAGAAGAGGGGACAATAGATACTCTTGTGGCATCGACGAACCTCTTTTGAGTCTTCTGACGAGCAACGCTCATCATGACCACCTTCATTTTTTAGAAGAAGGAAGTGAAGTTGTACAAAGAAGGGAGGGAAAATTCTTAAGCCAGGTAGCAGTGGCAGGGGACACTTCAACACTGGAGAATTTGAAAGAATGGAGGGGAAAAGCCAGGGAACTCTATTTAAGGAGCGGCGGCCTTTATAAAAGGAAGGAAAGGGGCCTGCGATTGAGGCTGTAAGCAGTAGGCGAAACCCAAGTGACAATAAGTTAGTGGGTTGGGTTATCAATTTGTAACATAAGAAGCCCAATTCTGGAGCTTGGTGACAAAAGATTTTCATAGAAGTCTTTCGTACGGTCGACCGAGGCAATTCATAAGCCCTCGAGTCAGTCTACATTCTCACTCAGCTCGGTGTAGGCCGAAGCTTATTGTCCCCGTACGGTGGTAGAACGGAGGAGTTGAGTTTAAGATAAGATTCACTCTGAAAGAATGGTGGAGTATATTACTACGGTTGGTCGAGGCAGTTTGCAAGCCCTCGAGTCGGTCTACATTCTCACTTAGCTCGGCGTTGGCCGAAGCTTGCTGTCCCCGTGTGGTGGTGGAACGGAGGAATCGAGTTTAACGTAAGATTCACTTTGGAAGAACGGCGAAGTATATTACTATGACTGGCCGAGGCAGTTAGTAAGCCTCGAGTCGGGCTACATTCTCACTCAGCTCAGAATTTATCGAAGCTTATTGTCTCCGTACGGTGGTGGAACGGAGGAGTTGGGTTTAAGGTAGGATTCACTCTGGAAAAACGGCGACGTATATTATTACGATCGACCGAGGTAGTTCGTAAGCCCTCGAGTTGGGCTACATTCTCACTCAGCTTGGCGTTGGCTGAAGCTTATTGTCCTCGTGCGGTGGTGGAACGGAGAAGTCGGGTATAAGGTAAGATTCACTCTGGAAGAATGGCGGAGTATATTACTACGATCGACAGAGCTAGTTCGTAAGCCCTTGAATCGGTCTACATTTTGACTCAGCTCGGCGTTGGTCGAAGTTTACTGTCCCCGTGCAGTGGTGGAACGGAGGAGTCGGGTTTAACGTAGGATTCACTTTGAAAGAGCGGCGGTGTATATTACTACGGTCGGTCGAGGTAGTTCGTAAGCCCTCGAGTCGGTCTACATTCTCACTCAGTTTGTCGTTGGCCGAAACTTACTGTTCTCGTGTGGTGGTGGAACAGAGGAGTTGGGTTTAAGGTAGGATTCATTTTGGAAGACGGTTGGCCGAGATAGTTCGTAAGCCCTCGAGTCGGTCTACATTCTCACTCAGCTCGTCGTTGGCTCAAGCTTACTGTTCCCGTACGGTGGTGGAACGGAGGAGTCGGGTTTAAGATAGGATTCATTTTGGAAGAATGATGACGTTTATTTCTACGGCTGACCGAGGCAGTTCGTAAGCCCTCGAGTCGGTCTACATTCTCACTCAGCTTGGTGTGGGTCGAAGTTTACCGTCCCTGTGCGGTGGTGGAACGGAGGAGTCGGGTTTAAGGTAAAATTCATTCTGGAAGAACGACAGAGTATATTACTACGACTGACCGAGGCAGTTCGTAAGCTTCGAGTCAGTCTACATTCTCATTCAACTCGGTGTTGGCCAAAGCTGATCGTCCCCGTGCGGTGGTGGATCGGAGGAGTTAGGTTTAAGATAGGATTCACTCTGGAAGAACGCCGACGTATATTACTATGTCGGCTGAGGTAGTTCGTAAGTCCACGAGTCGGTCTACATTCTCACTCAGCTCGGCGTTGATCGAAGTTTACTATCCCCGTGCAGTGGTGGGACGGAAGAGTTGAGCTTAAGGTAGGGTTCACTTTGGAAGAACGGCGGCGTATATTACTACGATCGACCAAGGTAGTTCGTAAGCTCTCGAATCAGTCTACATTCTCACTCAACTTGACGTAGGCCGAAGTTTACTATCCCCGTGCAGTGGTGGAACGGAAGAGTTGGGTTTAAGGTAGGATTCACTTTGGAAGAATAACGACGTATATTACTACGGCCGACCGAGGCAGTTCGTAAGTCTTCGAGTCGGTCTACATTCTCACTTAGCTCGGCGTTGACCAAAGTTTACTGTCCCCGTACGGTGGTGGAATGGAGGGGTTGAGTTTAAGGTAGGATTCACTTTAGAAGAACGACGACGTATATTATTACGGTCTACCGAGGCAGTTTGTAAGCCTTCGAGTCGGTCTACATTCTCACTTAGCTCGACGTTGGCCGAAGCTTATTGTTCCTGTGCAGTGGTGGAACGGAGGAGTCGGGTTTAAGGTAAGATTCACTTTGGAAGAACGACGGAGTATTACTACGGCTGATCGAGACAGTTTGTAAGCCCTCGAGTTGGTCTACATTCTCACTCAGCTTAGCGTTAGTCGAAGCTTACTGTCCCCGTGCGATGGTGGAACGGAGGAGTTGAGTTTAAGGTAGAATTCACTTTGAAAGAACGACGACGTATATTACTACGGTCGACCGAGGCAGTTTGTAAGCCCTCGAGTCCGTCTACATTCCCACTTAGCTCGACGTTGGTTGAAGCTTGCTGTCCCCGTACGGTGGTGAAACGGAGGAGTTGGGTTTAAGATAGGATTCACTTTAGAAGAACGACAGCATATATTACTATGGCTGGCCGAGGCAGTTCGTAAGCCCTCGAGTCGGTCTACATTTTCACTTAGTTTGGCATGGGCCTAAGCTTACTATCCCTGTGCAGTGGTGGAACGGAGGAGTTGAGTTTATGGTGTTATGTTTGAGAGGTGTCATAAGACAATCACCTTATGGTTTTGCTATTTATTTGATAAATAAAGATTCACTATTTGAGTGCACATATTATATGTGTTTGATTGGATCTTAAACTCATTTACTGAATGTCCACGATACGATTCATAGCATGAGAGAACTTGTGATTGAATTATAACTAGTGAGTATCTCTACATGTGTAATTAAGAATGTATTGAAATAATCTCTAGTCGATGAATTGATGAGTTCGGACATTATCGATGCTGGGAGACTAGCACGGGTTATACTCCTTGGTTTATCCAAGCAGCTGCTCCTCACTGGCTGGAGACATTGAGATGTCGAGAGTTAAACGTGGATGCTAGTTATGATAACTAGTTCATTGGAGTGATCTGCTTTAAGACTTCACGTGGTTTTCTACATATAAAATATGTCAGTGAAGCTCTTACTGCAGCTCGAGTGCGAGTTTTCTTCGACTTGAGGTATTCAAGTCATCTTGGTCATGGAAACTCATCTTGGTCGATACATTTCTACGGAGATATGAGTACGGATAATTGGTTATAAGTCGAAGTGTCCGAAGGTGATTGAATAGCCAATAAAGGATTCACCACTCCTTGCGAGGAGATATATACCCTATGATCACTCGTCAGGATTATTACTTAAGGTCAAAGCATTGCATGTCAAGAGTATGACACTATTGGATACATGTCGAAGTAATTAGAATCCACCGACGAAGAAGTGAAGACTTTAGCGTGACGTAGTCGACTAGTGGGATCGACACATGTACTACGTCTAAACCAAATGGGTATAAGATGAGTGAAAGGAACAAGACAATTCACTATAGCTGCTTAAGGGTTCGGAGATCAACCGTTGATTTTTCGGTTAATTGAGGATCATGATGTACTACTAGGTGCCACTCATGATCGTTCCATAATTAATGGTTAATTATGGACTGCCAACATAAACCGAGAACCTATTAGGTCACACACTACGAATCTTTCGAAGAGATTTAAAACGAGTTTGAGAATTAGATTCTCAAGATCGAGAGAGATCAAGTTTGGTTGGACCAAACACATGACAAATATAGAAATATTTGTCAAGTCGAAAACGTAAAAGGAGCACGTCTTAAGAAGACGGGTTGGGCCTTAAAAGGTTTAATTATAAACCAAACCCATTTGATTTTAATTATAAGGATTCTTTTTTGATTAAGGACCCAATTAGGATTTAATGAATGAGATTAAGCCTTAATGGTTGTGGGCTTAAGAATTTGATCTACTAACTTATAACTCATTAGGATTAATGCCTATATAGAGGGTTATACAAGCTAAATCTAATGAATAGAAGTCCTTAAGGTCCTCTTCCTCAACCTAGCTGAACCTGGGAGAATTAGGGTTTGATGTTTCGCCGGCCATCAAGGAAATAAGAGTTGTTTCCACCTCTTTAGAGGCCGACTACTCTAGGTTTTAGGGTTGTTATTGTCGCTTATTGAAGCTTCAAAAACAGCGGCTAATTCCGACACGAATCGACAACCTTACGAAGGTTGTTCGAGGACTCGTTTGTGTAGCAAAATGAGTCAGCGATTGCTCTCCGATCATCCGACCTTCTTGCTTCGTCTAGTAGCGAAGAGAAGGTCAAACTCGTGGCTTTGGGAAGTCGTCCCTCCGAAGATTCAGCGTGGATACGAGTAGAGACAAAGCTCCACGAGCGTCGTACGGTTGATGTCCTTTCGACTCGCCATCATTTGAAAGGCATACCTAGAGTAAAATTTATTTTATTCTTGTTGTATGTAAAATTTTATTTGGCGGATATGCCCACACGTGTTGTAATCCTGTATGCGTGGATGTGAGTGTTGTAATAATTTAGGAAATTATTACGTTTTTTCTTCCGCTGCGTTCGTTTGTGAAACGACAAAAACACATCTATGCGTCGGCTGTAACCCAACATATGGTAGGATTCACTTTGGAAGAATGGCGACGTATATTGCTACAGTTGGCCGTGACAGTTCGCAAGCCTTCGAGTCGGTCTACATTCTCACTCAACTCGGCGTTGGCCAAGCTTACTGTTCTCGTGCGGTGGTGGATTTGTGAGTCGGGTTTAAGGTAAGATTCACTCTGGAAGAACGAAGGAGTATATTATTACGGCTGGCCGAGGCAATTCGTAAATTTCGAGTCGGTCTACATTCTCACTCAACTTGGCATTGGCCAAAGTTGATTGTCCCTGTGGGATGGTGGAACAGAGGAGTTGGGTTTAAGGTAGCATTGACTTTAGAAGAACAACGACGTATATTACTACGGTCGGCCGAGGTAGTTCGTAAGCCCTCGAGTCGGTTATATTCTTACTCAGCTCGGTGTGAGCCGAAGTTTACTGTTCCCGTGTGGTGGTGGAACGAAGGAGTCGAGTTTAGGATATAATTCACTCTGGAAGAACGACGATGTATATTACTACGGTCGACCGACGCAGTTTGCAAGCCCTCGAGTCAGTCTACTTTTTTACTCAGCTCGGCGTGAGCCGAAGCTTACTGCCCCCGTGCGATGGTGGAACGGAGGAGTTGGATTTAAGATAAAATTCACATTGGAAGAACGATGGAACATGCTGATGGGTTTTGCTTATCGAGTCCGTGAGGGGAAACTTCGCTTCCCACTTCACTTCGGTCACTTGTTCATGGCGATCCCATCAATGTCCCCGGATTAAAAAAAAAATTAATCCTAGACAAAAGGGATTGCCCAAACAACCAAGTCATCGTCGTGCTATTCGTTTAGAGAGGTCACTTGAACAAACTTGTTGTTCAAGCGATCAACCTCTATTCTATGAGTAGCCGCGGAATAGACGATGTCCGGATCACCGACTTTTGTGTTTATGTTCGGGATCCAAGTATTATTTAGCCACAAACAGAATTATATCATGCTCATAATTGAAAAACAAAAACAAACATGTTACAAAAGAGAATAGAGAATCGATATACCTCTCGATCTTCTAATGTATAACCTTCCTCCTTTCGGACGTCGTGTGGGCGACGATCTACCAAAAGTTGAAGCTCCTAGATCGCCAATCTTCCTTCCTTGTTCACTCCGAACAAAGGAAGATCATAAAAACTAAACTCTTCTCTTATCTAGGACCAACCATCAAGCTCCAAGCTCACGCCACGCCCAAAGAGATGAAGACTAGAAGTGTAGGCGCCGGCCAAAAGCTTCAAGAAAAGAATCCCTAGCTCTTGTGTCCACCGGCCAAGGAGAAGAAGAGGAATAGGTTGAGCTCCGGCCAAGGTGTACAGGAAAAGGATGGGCGCCGACCACCAATGAAGAAGAAAAAAAACCTTTTTCCCATTGTTGCCGCCCACCCCTTCTCAAAACCCTAGCCGCCCAATCCCAATCCTAACCTAACTAGGATTCCTTGCCACCTAAGGGAAGCAAACCCTAATCTCCTAAGCCATAGATGAAGGGGAGAAGGTTGGACGCCGCCCAAACCAAAGAGAGAATAGGGAAGAAGGGCGCCGACCACCTCAAGGAAGAAGAAGAAGAAAACATCTTTCCTTAATTGTGACCACCCAAAACCCTAAGCCTCCCTTGCTCTTGCCCAAAACCCTAGCCCCCTTTCCTCTAATTATTCTTGCCGCCCACCCTCAAGTCCATATTTATAGAGTTAGGCTTAAGACTTGATTTAATCTTCACCATTGGTTCTAGGGATTTAATCTTAACCGTCGGATCTAGAGATTTAATCTCAACCGTCGGATCTAGAGATTTAATCTCTACCTTTGGATCTAGAGTTTTGTTTTCATCCATTGGATCTAAGCTTCATGAGGTGTTAATAGGCTACAATAGGGACCATGAGGAGTTGGATCTTGGCCACCCATGGATCAAGCCCACATAAAGTCCGATCCATTAATAATAATCCAATCCACTAAAGGATTATCATTGATCTATCTCACCAACCTCCATAAGTTAATATGAGCTCCATATATTATTTGTACATTTTCTCCCCGTGTTTAAGATCTCGAATGTCCGTCGATTAATTAATTTACCGACCATTAATTAATCAACATCTAACTCCATGAGTAGTACCACTCAACCTTTTCATCATGCCGGACCAAGTCCACCTGCAGGGTTTACACGATGAACCTTATGAGCTCCTCAAGGGGACATCATCATCCTAATATATAGGACACGGTTTCCTCTTATAATCAACGACACACCATATAAATAATATCATTTCCCAACTTACCGAGCCTATCGATTTAATCTATAAATCTCGCCCATTGGTAAATCAAAGAGATGAATACTAAGTATATGTGTCCGTTATTATATCGGGATTAAGAGCATGTACAAAATAATATCTGAGGTCCGATTCGATTATATAGTTAACAATAAATCGAATTACCTCTAAGTCGGTCCTGCTCAATACACACAAAGTGCACTAGTGTGATTCTATGGTCAAGACAAACCAATACCAAATCACACTAACCATTCCGTTGGTTTGTCTAAAGCCATCTCGGTTGTGAGCCTTTACTTATACTTTACAAGGAGCCGATAACATGATCTCCCGTGTGACACCACACACCATATTATCTACAATGTAATGTATTAGACAATATTGCATAATCATAAAAATGCAAACAATGATCATGTGATTCTTATCTCAAAAATAAAGATGTTCATACAAAAGATAGACTTTTCAGTATACATCCTAACAATCTCCCACTTATACTAAAAGACTATGTTGTCCTCATACTGCCATACATCTGATTCCCCTTTCCTCCACATGCCTATCAAAGTTCTCGCTAGAAGGGCCTTAGTGAAAAGGGTCTACCAGTCGTCCTCCGATCTGATCTAGGTGGCAAAGAACTTCTACCTCTTTACGATTTCGTATCAAGTGGTACTTCGCTCTGTGTGTTTACTAGCCTTATGGGCTCGTGGTTCCTTCGAGTTTCAGGCATTATTATCACAATAAATTGCTGATAGTTACGGGCAAACCAAGAATCACATCCAAGTCCATCGTGAAGTTCTGAGCACACAACTTCTTTCGCCGCCACAGAGGTCGCCACATACTCCGGCTCCAGTGGTGGAGTCCGCCGTGCATTTTGCGACACTCCTCCACGCAACGACTCCACCTCCCAAAGTAAATACAACCCGAGGTAGACTTCAGTTATCCCTATCGATCGAAGTCGGAATCAGTAACCATTGAGGAGTAATTAGTCGCCTTAAACCAAAGATATAATCCCTAGTCCTTCTCGGTACTTCAATATATGCTTTCGCGACCCAATGTCCTCACATCTGGATTACTCGATATCTGCGACGTACGCCACGGATATCAGATATGGTCGTCTCGTCATCGCATACATGAGGCTTCCTATCGCTCGGATGATCTAGGGCACGCTCTCAGATAAAGGAACTCCATGCCTGAAAGGTAGAAAACCCTTCTTGGAGTTCTGCATGCTAAAACGATCCATAATCGTGTCTATGCATGAAGCTTGGGATAAGCACAATATCCTTTTCCTGCGATCTCTTATAACCTTGATCCCAAGGATGTGTCCCACCTCTCCTAAGTCTTTCATATCAAAGTGTCTGGACAACCATACTCTTACGTCCGATAACACCTTGATATTGTTGCCAATCAACAAAATGTCATCTACGTATAGTACAAGAAATACCATTACGTTTCCGTCACATCTCTTGTATACACAAGACTCATCCGGACTTTGAATAAATCCAAAAAACTAGATTACTTCATCAAATCGGATGTTCCAAGACCTCGAAACTTGCTTCAATCCATAAATGGACCGATTAAGCTTACATACAAGATGCTCTTTACCTTTCGCAATGAATCCCTCTGGTTGCTTCATATAGATATTTTCCTCAAGACTTCCATTAAGGAAAGCTGTCTTGACATCTATTTGCCACACCTCATAATCCATATGAGCTGCTATGCATAAGAGAATCCGGATAGATTTAAGCATGGCTACCGGCGAAAAGGTCTCCTCATAATCGATACCTTCTTTCTGAGTATACCCCTTCGCAACAAGCCTTGCTTTGAAGGTCTCAACCTTCCCATCTATTCCTCTCTTTCTCTTGTAGATCTACTTGCATCCAATGGTTTTTACACTATCAGATGGTTCTACTAGCTCCCAGACCTGATTTGAATCCATAGATTCAATCTCAGCATTCATTGCACTTTGCCAAGATACTGCATCTTTATCTTGGATTGCCTCGTCGTATACGTCAGGATCAGTTCATGTAGGATCAAATCGTAAGACTCTCCCAAGAACATGAATCTATCCTATGTCTCATGACCCTCCCACTACGACGAGGTATCTCCGTGTATCCTCTCGTGACACGCGATGCGATGACGCTGGTATATCTTCTTTATGCAGTGTCTAAAGTGACTTCCCTTTAATTCCTCCGCAATAATTTTACTCTTGGGCTTTTGGCTCATCACATAGTCTTCCTCTGTAAATCGGCGTTACGTCTTGCTAACGATCACCCTCTGATCTCTAGGACTATAAAACAAACCACCATTTGTTCCTCTAGGATAGCCAATGACATCGCTTACATGCGAGGTTCCAACTTACCAAAGATCTGCTTTACGCGTGTCTTTGGACTCCCATATCCGAATATATCTTAGACTAGACTTTCGCCGATCCACAACTCAGACACTAATTTAGATGGAACGAGTTCATAATGTACACCGCAAAGATTCAGAGCGTATCCCGAACTAACTGCAACTCGAATAACTCATCATCGATCTAACCATCTCCATAAGAGTCCTATTCCTTCGCTCTGCTACACCATTCTGTTTGGGATGTGCGGGTCACGAAATTTGGGATTGAATCGAATTCCTAAACTCTCCCAAGAGGTATTCGTCACCACGAGTAGATCGTAGTGTCATCCATATCTTGAATAATCGTCTATGAAGACGAAATATTCAAAACTACCTCTAGCCTGAATAGACATAGGACCACACAAATCAGAATGAACCAATTCTAACACATCTTTGGCTCTATACCCCTTGGCCTTAAAAAGGCCTCTTGGTCATTTTATCCTCCAAGCAAGATTCGCAGGTTGGGAAATCTTCCACCACTAATGAACCCAGAGGTCAATCAGCTATCAATCTTTGAATTCTGCTTAGGTTAATATGACTAAGCCTAAGATGCCAAAGATATGTTTGGTTCATCTTCGAATGTTCTTTTCTCTCATTGGAATTAGAAGATGAGTTATTAATTTCAATTTGCATCGTGGGAGCTTTTGGTTCAAGTGTATATAAATTTCCTATCAATGTACTTGAACAGATATTCTCCCTATTCCTTTTTATAACAACTCTGTCATTAAAAGAAATAGAATATCCATCTATAAACAATTTAGAAACTGAAATTAAATTCTTTCTAAATGAAGGTACATAAAGGGAATTTTCAGAATCAAAGTTTTATTTTTCTCAAAAGATAAATAAAACATCTCCCACTGCAATAGCCGCCACCTTCATAGCATTGCCCAAGTAAATGGTAATCTCTCCCTCAGCTCATCGTCGGATTTCCTGGAACCCTTGCAAAGTATTGTAGACATGATCAGAGGCTCCCGTATCTACACATCAGGTGCCAGTAGATAACACCGCTAACCATGTTTCAACGACTAGACCAAAGAATATACCTTTGTTCTGTTTCGGATTGAGATAGTTTTTCTTCCAATGTCCATCCTGCTTGCAAGTGAAGTACTTGCCTTTCGGCTTCTTCACTCCTCCCTGAGATCCTCCCACCACCTTTGCTCCTCCTTGTTTCTTCTTCTTCTTGCCTTTCGGCTTAGAAGTAGAAACTTTTTGAGCAACCATGACCTGAGCCTGAGCAAGTCTTTCTGTCGACTGGAGAATGATATCGACCTGGGTTTCCCCATCGATCTCAGCTCCAAGGACTTCCAGCTCATTCGCAGGCTTAGGAGGATACTCTTCGAAAAGTACATATTTGTACTCCTCAGCAGTTAAGACAATATCTAGATTCTTTTCCAATCAACATAATTTGGGTACAGTAAGCTTATTTTCCTTTAGTATCATAGGAAGTAGACTGAAAGTCATTTTTGAAAACCCTAAGAATCACATAGATCATTACTTTAGATTTCAAAAAATTATTGATTCCTCAAACAATAAAATTTTAAAATCAACCAACATCTCAAAACACCGAGAATATCGTATGCCACAATAGTGTGGACGTATACGAATTCTACATTTGTAAGAGGAGGTTTTATCCATTAATTTTACTATCTTGTCAACCTAACTTTTTGACAAGTAAAATTAATAGTTGGTTTCTCTTCGACCCTACAAATAAAAGCATTGACTCCGATGGGGAAGATACTTATATTTGTATCTAAGTGTTCACCATTACTTGATACCAAAGTAATTATTTCGGGTTATGTGCCTTACGATGGGGAAGTACACACACTCCTTAATAATTTTCTATAACCATATTCGACCTTGTGATCCGTAAACAAACTCATCCAATGGGGAGGAAGACACTCAGAGCCGACACGAAAGTTTGTTTGCATCACTTGTCAAATCGTAATGGAGGCCGTGGGAATTTATAAAAATATCCCTCTCCCACTTAGTAATTTGAAAATGAGGAATTTTCTAGCCTACGACATGCATATCAAACAATAAGCAATAAATATGAAAAATAAATTATTTTCCAACTATTATGACTTTTGTCTTTAATATGTCTCCTGTCGCATCGCCTTCTCGTCCGCTCCTCTTACGCCATGTACGAGCCATCCGGAGATCCGAGCCGAGACTAAAATCTATTTTAATTTACATCCATCGATCCTATACTCCACGAGAGAGTGTACATGAAATCTAGATCGAAAGCAAACTAAAATAAAAAGAGTGGCTAAACAATGCCGTATCTAATTTACAAAAATTAAATACTAGCCTCGTCAACCCCGAGAATTCAACAAAATATACACATACAATCACATACACACATATGACCATAATAGTCGGATCTTATGCCTGCAACCAAAGAGTTAAACTACGCATATCCTACTATTATCCGGCACATATAATATATGAAAAAGTGCATAAAAATTAACCGAATCCTAAATGCACAAAATCGGAAACCTTGGCTCTGATACCAATTGATGGGTTTTGCTTATCGAGTCCTTGAGGGGAAACTTCGCTTCCCACTTCACCTCGGTCACTTGTTCATGGCGATCCCATCGATGTCCCCGGATTAAAAAAAAAAATTAATCCTAGACAAAAGGGATTGCCCAAACAACCAAGTCATTGTCGTGTTATTCGTTTAGAGAGGTCACTTGAACAAACTTGTTGTTCAAGCGACCAACCTCTATTCTACGAGTAGCCGCGGAATAGACGATGTCCGGATCGCCGGCTTTTGTGTTTATATTCGAGATCCAAGTATTATTTAGCCACAAACAGAATTATATCATGCTCATAATTGAAAAACAAAAATAAACATGTTACAAAAGAGAATAGAGAATCGGTATACCTCTCGATCTTCTAATGTATGACCTTCCTCCTTTTGGACGTCGTGTGAGCGACGATCTACCAAAAGTTGAAGCTCCTAGATCGCCAATTTTCCTTCCTTGTTCACTCCGAACAAAGGAAGATCATAAAAACTAAACTCTTCTCTTATCTAGGACCAACCATCAAGCTCCAAGCTTGATGCTTGCCGCCGGCCCAAAGAGATGAAGACTAGAAGTGTAGGCGCCGACCAAAAGCTTCAAGAAAAGAATCCCTAGCTCTTGTGTCCACCGGCCAAGGAGAAGAAGAGGAATAGGTTGAGCTCCGGCCAAGGTGTATAGGAAAAGGATGGGCGCCGACCACCAAGGAAGAAGAAGAAAAACCTTTTTCCCATTGTTGCCGCCCACCCCTTCTCAAAACCCTAGCCGCCCAATCCCAATCCTAACATAACTAGGATTCCTTGCCACCCAAGGGAAGCAAACCCTAATCTCCTAAGCCATAGATGAAGGGGAGAAGGTTGGACGCCGGCCAAACCAAAGAGAGAATAGGGAAGAAGGGCGCCGACTACCTCAAGGAAGAAGAAGAAAACATCTTTCCTTAATTGTGGCCACCCAAAACCCTAAGCCTCCCTTGCTCTTGCCGCCCAAAACCCTAGCCCCCTTTCCTCTAATTATTCTTGCCGCCCACCCTCAAGCCCATATTTATAGAGTTAGGCTTAAGACTTGATTTAATCTCCACCATTGGTTCTAGGGATTTAATCTCAATCGTCGGATCTAGAGATTTAATCTCAACCGTCGGATATAGAGATTTAATCTCTACCTTTGGATCTAGAGTTTTGTTTTCATCCATTGGATCTAAGCTTCATGAGGTATTAATAGGCTACAATAGGGACCATGAGGAGGAGTTGGATCTTGGCCACCTATGGATCAAGCCTACATAAAGTCCGATCCATTAATGATAATCCAATCCACTAAAGGATTATCATTGATCTACCTCACCAACCCCCATAAGTTAATATGAGCTCCATATATTATTTGTACATTTTTTTCCTGTGTTTAAGATCTCGAATGTGTCGATTAATTAATTTCTTGACCGTTAATTAATCGACATTTAACTCCGTAGGTAGTACCACTCGACCTTTTAAATAAATGCGGTAAGTCCATCTGCAGGGTTTACATGATGAACCTTATGAGCTCCTCAAGGGGACATCATCATCCTAATATATAAGACACGGTTTCCTCCTATAATCAACGACACACCATATAAATAATATCATTCTCAACTTAAGAACTGTCGATTTGTCTATAAATCTAAGCCCGTTTGGTAAATCGAAGAGATGAATACTAAGTATATGTGTCAGTTATTATATCGGGATTAAGGCGTGTCTGAAATAATATCCGAGGTCGATTCGATTATATAGTCGACGATAAATCGAATCACCTCTAAGTCGATCTTGCTCGATACATCTGAAGTGCACTAGTGTGATTACATAGTCGAAAGAGCTAATGCGAATCACAGCTTCTGACCATTCCGATGGTTTGTCCAAAGCCATCTCGGTTGTGAGCCTTTATTTATACTTTACAATGAGTCGATAACATGATCTCCCGTGTGACACCACACACCATGTTATCTACAATGTAATGTATTAGACAATATTGCATAACCATAAAAATGCAAACAATGATCATGTGATTCTTATTTCAAAAATAAAGATGTTCATACAAAAGATAGACTTTTCAGTATACATCCTAACACATGCACCTCAACTGGTCAAGACAATTCTTAAGCCCTCGAGTCAAATCTTATGTCTTATTCGGCTCAAGGGTCAATATCATTTATGCCTCCCAGATGAGCATTCATTCTTCCACTCAGATTATATAATTGGGGATATTCATTTACTTCATTCTTTTTCTTCTGAGACGGTCTACATTATATCTGATGTGTTTTTGAAGCTAATTGGTGAATTAATTATATCATCATGCACGTTGTAGATGTAAGTAAAGAAAATTCTGAAAGTATAATCTCTAAAAAAGAGATATGCAGTGTCAACTATCAAATTTTGAGTTTCTTTATAAAGTGCAGTGCAAATTATGGAATGACAGACGTAGTAGCATAATATATTTATTTGAAGTTATAAAAGCAAACACAGTTACTCTGTAATAGAGAGGAGGTACATTCTAATAAGTAAGAAGTTAAGGGATCTCTCGGATGATCTTCTCTTCTATTAGGATATCTGAGAGTGGAGTGACCAGAGGAGACATTTGGGAGAGATACGCCTCAAGAGAGTTCTATATGCTTCACGAGCCTTAGCCAGGTTACGTTGAGTAACCGTCAACTCTTGACGCAAAGAGTTAGTGCGAGTGGATGTCAAGCGCAATCGAGAACGTAGACTCTCTACTAATCCCTTCAGTTCCATTATAGGTTGTTGGTCGGGGTTAGGGTGTTCGGTGACAGAAAGTTCATCTCTCGGTAGTAAGTTATCAACCATGTATTGAGAAGACGCTTTGAAATATGGAGAAGATATGAAGTAGGAGGATAGATGATCAAAGAGAAGGAATATTTATAGAGGAGAAGGAGGTGTTAAAAGGATTTCTGGGGAAGAGAAAGGTGGAAGTTGATGAGCCTCGCATATTAAAGAGGAAAGCGAAAGGTTATGCTAATTAATGTTTGGTAGATACGGGGAATGCCATATTCATTTAGTTAGGATGATATGAAGATAAGCGCATAAGACTAAGAATTTTGCAAAGGTTTCTATGATACGGTTTCTCATAACATCATAGTATTAGTCAACTGGTACGAAGGAGATGTCAACTGGGTATAATTAATATAAGGAGGCTTAGTTGACTTATTAGCAAAGTTCTTGTTATTATTACAATACCAGTTAAATAGTATAGTAAAGGCGAAAAAGGATACCTTTGGTATGGGAAAATATAATTGTCATATTACATCAAAAGATGAATAGTTTTATTACAAGGAATAAAGTCATTATAGGTTAAAAGCTTCTGCGGGATATCTGGTAAGGGCAGCCTCGACACTTATAAAACTGTCGTCTTTTCTCGGGGTAGGATACCCTCAACTCTTTAGTAGATCCTTCAAAATCCATTATAAATATGTCAATAGCCTTGTCACTGAATTTTTCTATCAGTTCTTGCTCTCGCATTTTCCAGCAAGCTTCTTCTATGGATATTTGAGTAACAAGAGCAAGTTTGAGGTCATCTCGTTCTTTAGAGACTGCTGACACTCTTTGACTTAGGGTTTTCAGGTCTTGGATGCAGTCCAGCTGCAGGGATTGTAGGCGATTGGTCACCTCTAGTATATCCCCGGAAGCTTCAGAGGCAAGGGAAGAAAGGTAATCTAACTGAGTTCGAACGGAGTTATACGCAACCTCGAGAGTTTTAGTGAAGGACAATGCTTGTGTCAACTCAGTGAGAGATTCTGCCCGCCTAGCTTGAGTCTCTTGGAGTTGAATTTTGCATTCTTCTAATTCTCTGGCTAAGGTTTCGGTTTGCAAGAATTGTCATTTTGGATCAATAGTTGTGCACACATTAAGTCAGCCTCATGGAGAGTTTCCTCTCGAGCACACCCCACGGTGGATAGTTTAATCCTGAGATTAGCACATGTTTTTCTCAAATTTTCTTCTGAGCTAACTAGGGTTGCCTCACGTTGTTTGGACTGGGTCAATTGATGTGCCATCTGCTTTAGCCGAGCCTCTGACGCTGTGTGGCGGCTTCCATGGTAGATTGATACTCGACCAAATGACGCACTGCCTCATCATAATCGATAGCTGAGAATAAAGATAGGTTAAGAAAAATTCAATGGAGGAAACAAGTAGAAAGATGTTTAAAAGTGGTACCGTCGCAAGATTCACTCGTAGGCGTTCGAAAGGACCTTGCATTTCTGATTGGCTAAATAGTTTTACTCCTTGAGGAGTGCGGATTCTCAGAGCAGAGTGCAGAGTGGTAGTAGGAGGATTTATTGAAGGGGGAACATAAGGGGGAACATCTCTTGTAAAGGGATTTGGTTTGGCCAGAGGAGAGGAGGATTCAGGAAGGGGGGAATCAGGGCAAGGGGAGGTAGTAGGAGGTTCTTCTAGGCCTGAAATTGGGGGTAGGGATGATGAAGTAGGTCCCATTCCTGGATCTGAAGATAAGGATATAGGAGAGGAGGATAGAATGGGAGAACTTCCTCCAGGTCTAGGGGAAGGGTCTCCGGATGTAGCAACATCATCCTCTGAGGGGGAAGGCGGAGGATTATAGTACGGAGGCGACGACGAAGAGGAGGAAGACTAGGGGAGCGGGAGTTAGAAATTATAGGTGTAGGGGATCGATTGGACGCTAGAGGGGGGTGAATAGCGCGTGCTCGTACGTAGATGGAAATCGTTCGCGTGCTTGTCTACAATTTTCGTTAGCGCATCGGAAACAAAGATAATAAAGCAATAACGAAAATACTAACACACAAACGCAAGAATATAACGTGGTCCGGAACTGAACGGTTCATACTCCACGGATCGAGCTCTAAAGAGCTCTAGTGATGCACACACACTCACTAATCACAAATACTCCTCGACACAAGTCGGAGGTGGAGAAACCTCGTACAACAGTTTACAACAATAAACTAAGTACAACAAGCAATTACAATGAAATATAATGCAATACAAGTAAAGAAATCACTTTACAAATGCCTTTAGATTGCTTGCTTTTGGTTACCTTGGACTAGCCTTGAAGGACTGGAAGAGCACCAACTATTCCCCTTCAAATCGTCCAAGAAAAACACTAGGTTGAAACCCTCCACGAACAACTGCTTTTAACTGCGTGTGGATTTGGATTTGATCGGATCATTGCCGCCATAAGTCACCGTGATGCCACTTAATGTCGTGAGACAACGGTCGATCATGGAAAAACTCAGCGGATCTCTTGGCGATCAGCCGGTAGCGTAGTTGATCGTATGGAGCGATTCTGTGCTCGCGGTGAACTAGCGATCGGCATCGATCGGCGCTCCAATGAGCGATCTGAAGCGATTTTCGACTTTAAACCGTGTCGAACTTCGAACTGTCGACTCAGCGATGAACCGCCATAATGCGGTCATGACCTTAAACTGAGGTTTTAACCCAGTATGATGCCCCGTACTTGCTAGACCACCCTTAGCCTAGACTTAAGCCTTCTTACAGCCACCTCCATCGTGCCTCGCGCCTCTCGGATCCCTCAAGTCATTCATGACTGCTTGTTAAATCCATCGCGCTTAGCGTTCGGGTGCTTCCATCGGCTATGTCGTACTTGCGGTGTCTACACCGCCATGAGCACGTTAGACTTACGCCGCCAAGACTCCGCTTGGACTTTATCGCCATGACCATTGGACTTATCTTTGCAAGACTCCACCCTTGTATTTTCTGTTGCCGATATCAAACCCTTAGACTTCTCGAATACCAAAACTCGAGCTTGGACTTTGCAACCCAGTATTGGACTTTCCATGCAGACCCATGCTTGGACTTCCTTTGTGCAAGTACTCAAGACTTGGACTTTCTAAATGCCAAGTGTCAGTCCACTTGGACTTTCGTCTGCAGTACCCGTGACTTGGACTTTATCACAAGACTCGTGCTTGGACTTTCCCGTATCAGTACTCGAGACTTGGACTTTCCGATAACCACGTAGTCGACTCTGGTCAACTATCAAAGTCTCCGAGTCAAACTCGAGTCGGTCGATTATAACCCCGATTGTATAAACAATCTCCCCAAAACATTAACCGACATCGATGTCGAGCATACTATGTCAATCATCAAAACATCACTCGAGTCAAACTCGAGTCTGGTCAATCGTGACTTGGGCCGATTGCACCAACAATTTCTCCCTTTTTGATGTTTGACAAAACAAACCTTGAATTAGGCCCCTAACTCAAACTCCCTTATCAATTTTCCAAATTGGTAATTTTACTCTCCCCTTTTTGACATACATCAAAAAGGTTCTCTCCAAGGAGGTCAATGTCTCATGTTCCAATGAGATCTTACAATCTCCCCCTTGGACCAAAAATACCTAGAATGCCTACCATCTTCTTAGTGATAAGTCCCATATCACTCAAGAGAGGCAATCCTATACTCTCCCAATTTCCAAATTGGGTTTCTCAAAATCCCATCAATTTTCCCAATTGATAACATTCTTCCCATAACTTCTCCCATTCAAGAAGAAAAACACATCCATCATCCCAAGATGAATAACTCCCCCTAAAAGCTTGCTCCCTCTTGACCATTGCACCAACAATGCCCTTGGGAAGTCCCTAAGCCAATAGGAACTCTAAACCATTAAAATTAAGGCTCAAAGTTCAAACATGAACTCTCCCCACCTTAAATTTGATACATTACCCTAACACCTCTCCTAATCCATATCCAATGGATTTTCACCTTTTATAATGCTTCCCAAAGTATATCCTAGGGTTAGGAGTGGTTAGGAAACCTTACCATAGCTGAAATCAGGCTAAACAAACCTTGTTAATCTAAATCGGACACTGCGTCGACTCGGCGATGTCGGTCGAGCCCTTCGATCGTATCGTGATGACGATCGGTGATAAGCGAAATTCTCGAATTTAATTTATCGAGTGAAGTTTGAAAAATCATAAGTAATTCTACGTATTTTAAAAATTCGTGAAACTTCATACGTATATTACTTATAGTCAATACAATGGGTGAAAAATGTTTGAAAAATATTTTACCCATAAAATATCGAAATTGATACAAAATTCAAAAGTGAAGAAAAACTTCAATGTTTTAGCTCACTTTGTATCAATCTCATCAATGGTGATTGCTATCAAAAGATAGACTTCACTAAAGTTTTTCAAAATGATTTTAAAATGTTTTCACAACCTTATTTTGGATCATATTCCTTGGGCTCAATGTACATGACTTGTACACAAGTTTTTCCAATGATCCACCATTGAAATTAAATGAGTTTTAGTTCATCTAGATGCAAAAACTATGCACCTTGAACTCAACTCATATCCTAGCATCTCACATGTATCTAGGGTGTATAAATACACACACAAGTCAATGTGATGTGAGATATGAGTTTTGTTCTCCCTAATCTAGGGTTTCATGTATTTTTCTAAGGCAACTCTACTTGATTCCCTTATAAATGAGACTCCAAGTCATGCTAAAGTTCTTAACTCAATTTTAATCAAATACATGAATGATTATGACATTAATGATGATATAAATAAGCATATGCTCATAATCATGATGTCATGACATAAAATGAAATCTAAAAACACATGACATTTAAAAACTTAATCCTAAACATGAACATGACATATAAAATGATTAAGATTAAACATGATGTCATGACATGTTATATGACAAACAAGACATGACATATAAAATATATAGGTATAATAATACCTAAATTTCAATGTTGATTGCCATTTGATATTATTAATTATATTTTGCCATATTATCACTTTTCTCCCTAGTATGTCAAAAATCCAAAATGACACACTGACTTCTAAACCTAAATTGTGTCAATTTAATTGATTTTTCATACTTCTACAAATACATTGGCACATCCTAAAATCTTTTAGGATTAAAAATCAAACATATTTCCAAAGTACTCATAACCTTGAAAATTGCCTAAAGTGCCACCTTTACCATAGTTGAGTTAACTACCCATCCAATCAAGATTGACACACCCTAAACCCATCTAGCGTGAATCAATCACGCTCTTAGGAACCCAAAACCTATTTGAGCTCCTAGGGTTAATTAGGTATTCCTTAGGGATAACCTCCCTAGATACCTTCCTAATGACCCTCCTAGGCTTGTTAGCCTTGGTCATTTGGGTCTTACCTAGGTTGACTCTAGGGGTAACTCCTCTTGCAACCTTCTTAGTGGCCACCCTAGGTTTCCTTGAAACCCTAGCCACTAGGCACAAATCTTGGTTACTCTTAGGGATAACTTCCCTAGTAACCTTAGTTTTTCTAGACCTAGATTGTGTTCCATAATCTAATGGAACATTATGATAAGTCATTTTAGGCTTAGGTTTGTGACCCAAACCATTCTTGCCCTTGGTTGACTTTTGTTTCTTGGGTCCTAGATGTTGACTTTGACTTTGACCATTAGACCCTTGCATTTGATTTTGCATAATCTTGAGGGTCTTTTCTAATTTCTCAAGCCTTGATCTCAAGGCTTGGTTCTCTAATTCTAATTGCCCAATTTTAGAATTTTGATTTTGTCTTTGAGCATTGTCCTTTCTAGGCATATGCCTAGTCCATTTGGGATTGAAACCTAGGTGTTTTCCTATTTTCCTAATAGACTCCCTAGGAAGGACGTTTCTAGGGACATTAGTCCCAAATTTCTCCTTCTTCCTAAGGTTGATTTTCTTAGCTCCTAAGCAATATTCTCTATTTCTGGCATGCTCTTTATGATAAATAGCAAGATTATTAAAATTATTCCTAACATGCTTTTGACTAGAATTTAAAGAACAAACATTGTTTAAATATACCTTAGGGTTAGCTATAGAAGCTCCCCCTATTTGTAATGCTCCTTCTTCTTCTTCCCTGAGGCATTCTCATTAATGCCTTTGAGTTACACTTGAAGCATGTGTGTACGCCCTTGCTCTTTTGACTTGGGGTACCGACATCCTTGACTTTTGGAGCCGGTTGAGCCTTCTTTACCCTTTTTGGACACTTACTCTTGTAGTGTCCGGATTCCCTACACTTAAAGCAAATTATATGTTTTTTATTTAAAATCATATTGCTTGAGTTACCTAGGGTGGTTGTAGGTGCCGAAATCGAATTTTGAGCTTCTTCATCTTGACCGGATGTCGAAGCTTCTTTTTAATGTTCCGGTGTGGAAGTTCTCTCCTCCCCCTCAATCCTTGAGGTGGATGCTTCTTCCACTTCCTCCACCGATCCGGAAGTTGACTCCCTATCAACTTCCGACTCATCAAGCTCTTTAGATGGCAATGTGCTTGCTTGAGCTTGAGAGGGTGAGCACTCCTCCGATTCTACTTCCTCTTCCTCCTTGGATGTTGATGATCTCTCAACCTCCAAGTCCTCACTTCCTTGTGAGGAAGATGTGCTTGCCTCTTCGGTTCCTTCCTCTTGGACCGGCGATGGACCTTCATGGAGCTTGGCCAAATTGCTCCAAAGCTCTTTAGCATCCATGCACTCACCTAGACTACACAATAGGTCATTAGGAATTAAATCAAAAATGAATTTGATTACCTTCTTGTTTTTCTCGAATCTTTGGAGTTGATCTTCACTCCATCTCTTCTTCTTGAGGAAACCACCTTTTGGTCCTCTTGGATACTCAAATCCTTCCATTAATAAGGACCATTCCTCAAGGTCTCTCATCATCAAAAAATCTTCAATTCTTCTCCTCCAAGAATTGAAGCCTTCTCGTCCTTATAGAGTATAGGGCACCGGTGTGTTGATGTCCCATCCTAATTGTTCTTGGACTTCCATCTTCACCCTCTAGCGAGCTCCCTTAGTTGTTAAACTTTGAAGAGCGGCCTCGCTCTGATACCACTTGTAGGGGATCGATTGGACGCTAGAGGGGGGGTGAATAACGCGTGCTCGTACGTAGATGGAAATCGTTCGCGTGCTTGTCTATAATTTTCGTTAGCGCAGCGGAAACAAAGATAATAAAGCAATAACGAAAATCTGAGCACACAAACGAGAATATAGCGTGGTTCGGAACGAAGCGGTTCATACTCACGCGGATCGAGCTCTAGTGATGCACGCGCTCACTAATCACAAATACTCCTTCTCGACACAAGTCGGAGGTGGAGAAACCTCGTCTGGTTTACAACAATAAACTAAGGCAACAAGCAATTATGAATATAATGCAATACAAGTAAAGAAATCACTTTACAAATGTCTTTAGATTGCTTGCTTTTGGTTGCCTTGGACTAGCCTTAAAGGACTGGAAGAGAACCAACTATTTCCTTAAATCGCCCAGAAAAACACTAGCTTGAAACCCTCCAACAATGCTTTTAACTCGCGGGCCGATTTTTAGCCGATCGATTGCGATAAGTCATGCCAATCGATGCCTGTTGTTGGAGTCGTCGATCCACTGGAAAAACTCAGCGGATCTCTTGGCGATCATTGCCAACATTGCGGCCGATCATTGTCGGCCACGTATCGACGCGGCTACGAGCATTTCTGCTGGTGAACTAGCGATCGCTCCCTTGCGTGATCATTCGACATCGATCATTGCGAGCAATTTTCACTCTAAACCGTGAACTCGAACTCAGTCGACTCACGGTCGAGACCGGCTATAATGTTTGCCGATCGACCTCAACATGAGGTTTTAACGTATGATGCCCCATGCTTGCTGGACCACTCTTAGCCTAGCTAAGCCTTAGCCACCTCCATCGATCTCTCGGATCCTCCAAGTCATTCATGACTTGTTTATCCATCGCGTTAGCCTTCAATTGCTTCCTCATGCTAACGGTGTCTACACCGCCAAGGCACGACTTGGACTCCGCTTGGACTTTACGCCGCTTGACCATTGGACTTATCTTCTTGAGACTCCACCCTTGTACTTTACGCCGATATCAAACCCTTGGACTTCAAATGCCAGAGACTCGAACTTCTCACAACCCATGTTGGACTTTCCATGCCAAGACCCATGCTTGGACTTCCCTTGTGACAAGTACTCAAGACTTGGACTTTCCCAAATGCCAAGTGTCCCACTTCGACTTTCCATGCCAAGTACCCATGACTTGGACTTTACCTTGCCAAGACCCATGCTTGGACTTTCCCATGTCAAGTACTCAAGACTTGGACTTTCCCATGCCAAGTACTCAAGACTTGGACTTTCCCAATAACCACATGGTCAACCCTAGTCAACCATCAAAGTCTCCCTCGAGTCAAACTCGAGTCTGGTCAATTATAACCTGGGTCGATTGTATAAACAATCTCCCCAAAATATTAACCGATATCAATGTCAAACATACTATGTCAAACATCAAAACATCACTCGAGTCAAACTCGAGTCTGGTCAATCGTGACCTGGGCCGATTGCACCAACAACAGGTAGGAAGGGTTGAGTAGAGGGGCCCCCTTTCAGTCGGGGTGATTTCCTTTGAGGGGGGAAGGAAGGGCTTGTTGAGATGGTTGGGGGACAAAATGCTTTTCGGAAGGTAAGGTGGTTGCCCCGGTAGTTGAATTATAAGGAGGAGAGGAAGGGCGGGTCGGAGACTTCGTGCGTTTGCATTTTCCTTTTTCTTTTTCTGCCATATCCTCCAACACGCTCATCAATGCTTTCTGCATGAGATCGTCTGCAACAAGGGAAAAATATATCAGTCATTAGTCGTTAATAAAGCCTTATATCATGAAAATACTCATAATAATACGCCACGTATCAAAACTGTCTCATCCAAAACAAAGGGGGACAATCCAAAATGACCTACAAGATGAGCATCCAATAGTAGGCCAAAGTTGTATTGATGGTCTTGGAGAATTCTCTTAACCTTTGCAAAAGGTTATTGCAGTCGACACTCTTGGAAGGGAGGAAGGTCGGGAAGGTCTGTTTGCCAAGTATCCGAGTGAGGTCAAAGGGTAGGGAGTCGGGCCAAAAAATACAGTTCCTTTCAACCCTTGAAAGTTACGGCAAAAGTGGGGGCCTATGGAGTTCGGGCGTTAAAGTACTCTACCTTAGAGTATAAATGGGTTGGACCCACTAGTAGGATACTTGGATGCCCTAGCCTGTCTAGGATAAAACGGAAGAGGTGTATTTATCACGGCCTAAAAAACGGAGTAGAGCAGTAAGGCCTAGGAATGGGCAGGAGTCGGCTGAGTAACTGTCAAGTTAAGGAGGACATGGTATCCAAGGAGTGAATAAGAGGAAATGAGAAAGTGGTGTATACGCGTCACTAACGTCAGACAAAATAATTAGTCTGGCTATTTTGGAGGGGTGCTAATGATACTGCAATAATACAATTAAGTGATTAGAAGATTGAGTTAAGAAGAAATAACTCGGGAATTGAACCAAGCATTGACTTGGGAAGTGAGCCGGGTGTTGAGTCGGAAAGAGGTAGTTTGGGAAGTGGGCCATGTCTCGAGTCGGAAGGAAACGACTCGGGAAGAGAGCTAAGTGCCGAGTCAGAAAGGAAACAACTCGGAAAGAAGGTGAAGTGTTGAGTTGGAAGGAAACGACTCGGGAAGGGGGCTGAGTGCCGAGTCAGGAAGGAAACAACTCAGAAAGAAGGCAGAGTACCGAGTCGAGAAGGAAACAACTTTGGAGGGAGAGAGAGTGCTGAGTCAAGGAAGGGTTGACTCCGGAAGCTAGCAGAGAACTAAATTAGAGAAAGGAATAATAAGTTAGTTAAGGTGCGACCTCATGGAATATTCCTTTGATGGTTTGTTAGAATTCATTCATACACGTCATCATCTTTAGTGACGGATTGAAGATGACTCATAGGTCCCACAAAAGATTCCTTACATAATAATTCTCTAACGGCCTAACAACATCATCATTCATAGTTTGTTACGCAATAGCTTGCCTTAAGACATGAAGGAGGAGATATAAGTCGGAAGCGGAGGAGAAATAGGGGACTAATCTCATTATTCTTACATTTACTGTTTCTCTGCTTTTGATTTTCATTACTGCTACTACTTACTATTACTCACTTCTTCTCTTCCTACCACAAGCTCTAACTTAGGCATCGGAGGATCGTAGTCGGGAATCCAGCTGCCGTCTGACTTGGGTTAACTTTGACAAGGAAAAAGAGACAGAAGATTTTACTGCTGCGGTTGGAGAGAACCCTTCCTCGGTGACCTAACATCGAAGAAAAATAATCTGCACTGCATTAGGGCTATTTTTTGACAATAATAGAAGCTCTGGACACATTTTGAAAAAGCAGCTAAATCTTGGGCCTTTTTAAAAATTACATTCAAGGTACTTTGAGTGGTCCGCCGACAAAGAAGTGATGATGATCCATTATTACATAGACAACCTCCTTGTCGCTGGAGGTGTTGATGGTTCTCATCCTCAAATTGGCACTTCTTCATGTTGACCCTCTTGATCATGGCACTGACACTCCTTTGCATCTCCGACTCCCTCTCCTTTTGCTACCATTGATACTCACCAGCTTCCTCGAAGATGGTTGTGCACTAGTTTGGTGACATCGTCATTGGCGATGCTGCTGGGGAAGCATCTTTTTGCCAATTTCAATTCTTTCTTTCAGTTCTGCTCATATTTGGGTGAAGTAAAAAAAAAAAATGACACATCCGTTTTGAACCACACTCTCTGCCACACACACGATCTCTGCACTAAGGAATTACAACCTTGGTCTTTCTAAGTATGTAAGTTGACTATTAAGTGCTATTTTGTCCCTAAAATTATTAACAATATGCAGCCATGTTAGATTAGGTTGGGTTAGGTCAAGTCAAACTCAAACTAATATGTAGACTTGGAAGAACTCAGGTTGGATATAATTGTTAAACCCCTAGCGGGCCCAAGTTGGGTTCCTAAACCCCAATCTCACTTACCACAATGATCACGTTTGTTCTACATCTTCCAAGTTAAGCTGCATCATTATGCTTTATTACCTTTTATCTAATACATGACACCAGGTGTGTTTTTTTTTTTTTTTTTTTTTTCCAAATTGTATCAAATTCATCATGATTTTAAGGAATTAACAATATCTTTCTAGCTGCCAAACAGTGCAACAATTTCAGTAACTTTCATTTTACTAGTTAACAATTGTCTATTGTGCCACAGTTCCATCTCTCTAAAGAAACATGGCAAACTCTCGTCTTGGAGTCTGATATCCCAGTGCTTGTAGATTTTTGGGCACCATGGTGCGGGCCTTGTCGGTTAATTGAGCCAACCATTGTCAAATTGGCAAAAGATTACGAAGGCAAGCTCAAATGCTACAAGTTAAACACGGATGAGAACCCTGACATAACTACACAATACGGTATTCGGAGCATTCCAACCATGATGATATTCAAAGATGGTGAGAAGAAAGAAGCTGTTCTTGGGGCTGTGCCAGAATCTAAACTTGTTTCATCGATTGAGAAGTTTCTAGTGACGTAATTACGTCCGTATTTATTTTCCTCTTTCTATTTGGACTTTGTATAGTAAGGATCTGTTGTAACTTATAAGCCTTTGATGTCATTTAGCAATAACCGGTAGTTGAAGGAAATAAAGAAGCTGCCTGGATTGAATATGATACTGGGAATGTTCAGTTAACCGCTAGCTTATACGTTCGACGAGGACGTAAAAGTTTACGTCTTCCCTCGAAAGATGGTGCAATGATTATGGTTTCTTTTCTCTCGGTATGTTTTTTTTGATATGATGTATGGGACAGCCATTTGAAAAGTCGATGCAGGAACAGTTTGATTCTTTTTATGAGCATTTCTGAGTCATTTGTTCAGATGTTTTTTTTTTGTTTTGAAGGGCAATTGCATTAAAAATGTCTTTATTTTTTTTATTATAATTTTCTTAGTTTCTTTTCAAAAATATTAATGGTTCAAAACTATAAGTTTTTATATCTATGGCCTTGCCATATTTGGTGTGACAACCAAACACAAAAATCACTTGCATTCTCAACCTTAAGTTGGATCAAGCCTTAACCATCTGATCGTTCACTTTCTTGCTTGTGTTTAAAATTGTGTTAGTATGAGCGAAAATACAAATAACAAAGAACATACTCAAAGCAAATTAAACATGAGCTTTTAATGTGGCTCAAAATTTTCAATTTTTATTTTTATTTTTGTTAAGGATGATGATGTGAGCTAAAATTTAGAGGGGGTGAATAATATTTTAACGTACAATTACAATTTTGAATCTTTTCTTGCACTTCTGGTAGACCAAATAAGCTCATTAGTATTCACATGTACTTGTGTTCTTGTTCATGTTAAAGCAAGCAAAACAAAATAGTAATGAACAAACACAAATAATAAGAGGCAACATTAACAAATGTAAAATGTTTTTTACATGGTTCTGACCACAGATCCTACACTTATGATCTATTATGTGAATTGTTAGGATTGAGGGGACGATGGTTTAATGGCTAGAGAGGATGAATTGTGCTTGATTTTAAATTATGATATTTTACTCTTACTATATTTGGCAAGATAAATTAAACAAGTGGAATGTAACAAAGAATATAAAATAAAATGCCAACACATTGATATTTACAAGGCTTAAAATTCTTAGTTCCTAGTATGTGGTCTATGACTCTTTAGGAAAATTTATTAGATCTTTACAGAGACGAAGAAATAAAAGTTTTAAAAAATGAGAAATATAATGAAAACAAATAAGGCAATTATAAATCTAAGATTATAAAATTGAACAAGAAAGCACAATGACGTTGGAGTTCCAACACAATTTCACTAGTCTTGATTAACTCCTCTTGCTCCTATTTATAGCCTCCAAGTTTTCTTCAAACAACATTCACTTTTCTGTTCCATAGCAACCTTTATTCAATTGCATCTTGTTGACTATTTTCATGATTGCTTCAGCTTTCTATCTAGCAACAGACTCCAATTTATTCTGCATTGCAACGAATTCTTCAATTGATTCATTCTAATTTTATTTGGCAATTTATTAAAGGACACACATCAAATTTAGAATTAGTATTGTCCAAACACAGTCCTATAATTTCATATTTACGAAAGAA
The DNA here is from genome assembly GCA_025175895.1 of Wurfbainia villosa. NCBI lineage: Eukaryota > Viridiplantae > Streptophyta > Magnoliopsida > Zingiberales > Zingiberaceae > Wurfbainia > Wurfbainia villosa. The sequence goes on along the minus strand of CM045990.1, from coordinate 23,661,244 downwards.
TGCACTTCATTCCTTTTTTATCATTCCCACAAAACGTGGATATCAAGCTGGCCGAAAAAAATGTGGTACTGGAAATTATATTCTCAGGAACACAGTGGTCATGAGATTTGAATTTCCAATACCACGTACAATATCAACCTCGCATAGAAAAAAAGTGATGTTGAAAATTATAATCCTAGGAATACAGTGGTCATTGAATTTAAATTTCCAGGAACACAGTGGTCCTGAGATTTAAATTTCCAGCACCACATATAATATCAAGCTGCCCTAAGAAAAAGATGATACTGGAAAGGAACACAGTGGTACTGGGATTTAAATTCCCAGCACCACGTATAATATCAACTGGCCGAAAAAAAAGATGGTGCTGGAAATTATATTCCTAGAACACAGTGGATTTAGAATTTAAATTTTCAACACCATCTTTTTTTCGGCCAGCTTGATATCTACATTTGACGGGAGGGATAAAAAAGGAATGAGGTGCGCCCTTTGATAAATATGAAACTATGAGACTGTGTTTAGATAATTCCAAACATGAGGTGCGCCCTCTGATAAATTATCGAATTTTATTTGATAAAACTCATTTTATTGCATAAGCAATCTAACAAATGCAATTCTACTCTTCCTAATCAACAATATTGTTTTTAACCCTCGTAAGAAATTCAATTCATTATCTAGTTGACTCAACTTGGTGTTGCCTACTCAATCGATTCAACTCCTAACAAATTCTATTTGTAAGTATACCAACTTGAGTTGACTCCCTAGTAAACTTAACACACCATACAACTAGGCTCACTCTCCGATTAATTTGATCATCAACTATAATCAATCTAATTATTGAGTCATTGCTTAAGTCAAGTCTACTGGAAATCAAAATTGTAGGTCATTCAACTCTCACAACTCACTCAATAGTTTACTTTGCTCACGATCATATCTTGTCGTTGGCCGCTTGGTTATACAAAGCTTTTGGCATATTCCATGTGCCATCCTTCACTCATTCAATTGCTTAGTCCGCCTTCTTCTAGCTAACTTCAAAGTTGTTGCTGCTTCAATTTCCCAAGTGGTCATCTCCTCCTAGGTCCTCAATCCATTGATACACTAATCCATTAGCTCAATCTCTATTCCATCCTTCACTCATTCACTATTTAGTCCACCTTTTGCATCTAACATCAAAGTTGCCACTGTGATGCTCTTTATCCCGTAGTCTCTCAGATATCTCATACCATCTTTATTTGACATTTGGTAAACCTAGAGCCATTAAGTCACACTAATTTGGTCATGTAATGTCATGAAACAAAACTTGATCTCATTGAGTCACAACCACAAGCTTTGTGTGCATTCCGAAAATCCTTGTTTACCCGAATTCAACATTGATAGTCGACTCTATCGATCATGATGCCCTTGATGCGATCATTGCCATATATGAGTCGATCGGTGATTCTATAATCTGTCGGGTTAAATCGAAATTCAAAAATTCATAAGTAATTATATGTAATTTAAAAAATCATGAAACTTCATACGTATAATACTTATAACAATCATAATGGAAGAAAAATAAAAAATAAAATACCCACTAAATATGAAGATTGATACAAAATTCAAAACCATTGATAACTTTAATGTTTTTGACCTATTTTGTATCAAGTTCTTCAATGGTGACTTCTATCAAAAGATATACTACACTAAGGTTTTTCAAAATGATTTTGAAATGTTTTTAAAACCTTAATTTCAATCATGGTCTATGGGCTAAGTATACATGACTTGTATACTAACTTTCCTCATGATTCGTCCATGATATAAGATGAGTTTGAGTTCATCTAGATGCAAGAACTATGCACCTTGAACTCAACTCATTTCCTAGCATCTCACATGTGTCTAGGGTGTATCAATACACACACATGTCAATTTGATGTGAGATGTGAGTTTTGTTCATCCTAATCTAAGGTCTTATATATTTTTCTAAGGCTACACTATTTGATTCCCTTATACATGGGACTTCAAATTATGCTATAGTCCTTAAATCAATTTTCATTAATCCTAAATGCATGAATGATGATTATGACATAAATGATAGCATAAATAAACATGTGCAAATAATTATGATGTCATGACATATAAATAAAATTTAAACACACATGACATAAATGTTAGGGCAATCGACCCAAGTTATGGTTTGGATTATGGTTTTGATGTGTGTGACAAAGGTTTAAGTTAGGATATTATTGTGGATTTAATATGTGTGTTGAATGTTGGGTTTCCGGCACCGCGGCGTGTGTGTGTTCGATCATGTTTTGTAAACATGAGCACAGCGGAAGCAATTAAAAATAATAAATCTATATTTATTACAACACACACAACACACGCATGCATATTACAACAAGTGTAGACATAACCGTAAATTAAAATTTGCAATAAAAGAAAATTATCTACGTTATACCTTTCGTATGACGTGTAGCGGGAACGGCATCAACCGGAACGATCCTCGTAAGAATCGTCTCTATCCGTATCCACGCCGAGCTCCTCGGGATGACTTCGCTAAGTCACGAGCTTCGTCTTCGTACGGGTTACTAGCCTCGTGTTGAAGATGACGTGATCGAGAGATGATCACGATCCGAATCCAAATTCGGATCCTTAAACGAGTTCTCAAAACTCGCTTCTCCGGAGAGGTATTCGTCAACCGTTTGACGAATCCTTCGTCCCCCACCTCAGAGGATTACCGGAGATCAAATCCCCGGTAAGTTAGCCGCTGTCGGAGCACTAACCGTCGTCCAAACGACGCTCCGACAACAAAGAAACAAGCTGTCCAGAAAAACTGGACAGCTTTTGGTGGAGGAATAGAGGCCGGCCAAAGGAGATGTGGAGCTCACCTTATCACCGAACCCACAAGAGATCACCGGAGGGTCGCCGGAGCATCGCCGGCTGAAGCTTGGATGCCGGCGGCAAGGAGGTGGCAGCAACTCCATGAAGTTGGCGGCAACACCATGTTGGGCGGCAACAACAAAAGGAGGCTAGGGTTGGGCGGCCAAAACTTCATTAGGGTTTTAGGTTAGGGTTTAACTCCTATTTTATAGAGAACTAATTCTCTTAATGGTTAATGGATCATATCCATAAAGCCCGTTAACCCGCTCCATTAAGATAAGTTAAAATAAACCAAACCATGATGGTTTATTTTAAGTTAAAAGCGAACGAACCAACCTTTGGTTCATTCGTTTAAAATAAACCAAACCCTTTGGTTTATTCTCATCCATTGGATTAGAACCAAACCATTTTGGTCCATCCATTATGTCTTCATAAGACCACGGCCCATCCACGCTTCCATTGCATGAAACAATTTCATGCTCGCTTTATGTTTGAGTCCAACCAAACATAGTTTCTCTCGATGCGAGAATCCCATTCTCAAGCTCGTTTTAAATCCTTTGGATTACACTCGTTGTGCGTGTGACCAAATAGGTTCTCGGTTTATGTTGGCCGTCTATAATTAACCATTAATTATAGAGCGATCATGAGTGCACCTAGTAGTACATCATGATCCCCGATTAAGAAAAGATCAGCGTTGATCGAACTATTTACGAAACCCTTGATGGCTCGAATGAATCGTGCCCCATTCCCTTCACTCATCTTATACCCACTTGGTTGAGGACATGGTCTATAGTGTCGATCCCACTAGGTGACTCGTCACACCTAGCCCAGTATCATTTCCTCGTCCTACAGTTCTAGTTACTCCACATGTATCGAAGAGTACCTTACTCTAAACATGTAATGCTTTGGCGAGACTTTAGTAACAATCCGACGAGAGGCCATGGGTATACATCTCCTGAGGAGTGGTGAATCCTTTATAGGCTATTCAAACACCTTGATCACTTGACTTATACCCAATCATCCGGGTCCACATCTCCTCGGAGATGTTTGCTTAAGATGTCAAAGCATAAGTCTCCATGATCAAGATGACTTGAATACAAAGTCGAAGGAACATCGCACTTAAGCCCGCAGTAAGAACTTCATTGACATATCTATATATGCAGAGAACCATATGAAGTCTTACGGTGGTCACTCCATGAACTAGTTACCATAACTAGCATCCACGATTAACTCGGACATCACTATGTCTCGGCCCGGTGAGAATCGGTGCTTGGATACACCAAGGAGTATACCTCGTGCTAGTCTCGTGAATTGATGGTGTCGGATCCATCAATTCATCGACTAGGGATAATTAGATACATCACAATTACACATGTAGAGATACTCACTAGTTGTGATCCAATCACAAATTCTCTCATCTTTGTGAATCACATCGTGGACATTGATAAATGAGTTTAAGATCAATCAAATACATAAAACATGTATACTCGAATAGTGAATCTTCATTTATCATATAAATGGTTCATACATAAGGCGATTGCCTTAGGACATCTCTCATATATTACTAACAGACTCCCACTTGGCCTAATGCCAATCGCTACGGTATCCTATACCATAAGCTCTAACATGACCCTCAAACTTACTTTGAGGTAATGCTTTAGTCAAAGGATCCGCTAAGTTCCTTTCAGTGGGAATTTTCTCGATTTGTATTTCGTTCCTACTGATGATCTCTCTGATAAGATGATAGCAGCGAAGCACATGTTTGGATCATTGATGAGACCACATCAAGTTCATAGATGAACTTATTGATCCAAACCGCTTCCTTTCTTTGCTTCAAGGCTGCAACGTATTACGCCTTAGTGGCGAGAATCCGCTATAGTGTCAAGCTTGGAACCTTTCCAACTTATTGCGCCTCCATTCTAGGTGAATACATATCCAGACTGAGACATGGAATCATCCTTGTCTGTCTGGAGCTGACATCCGTATACCCACGTATCACCATGTACCCTTCTCCATATATTAGGAACGCATCCTTAGTTCTTCTTAAGTACTTAAGGATCATCTTAACAGCCACCCAATGATCCATTCCTGGATCAGACTGGTATCTGCTCGTGACACTCAGAGCATACGATACATCGGGCCTCGTACATAACATAGCATACATGATAGATCCTATTGCGGATGCATAGGGAATCTTACTCATGCAAATCCTCTCTCGTCTTACGTGCGCGGACACATAGACTTCGAAAGGTGTACCCCATGCCTGATGGTTAGGAAACCTTTCTTGGATTCCGACATGCTAAACCTCTTTAGCAGTCGGTCTATATATGTAGACTGCGAAAGACCAAGCAACCGTTTCGATCTATCTCTATAGATCTTAATCCTGAGGATGTAGGTTGCTTCTCCCAGGTCTTTCATGGAGAATGTCTTGGATAACCAAACCTTCACTGACTGTAAGATTGAAACATCGTTTCCTATAAGTAGTATGTCATCGACATACAATATTAGGAACACGACTGCACTCCCACTAACCTTCTTGTACACACAAGGTTCGTCTGGATTTTGTGAGAAATCAAACTTTTTGATCGTCTCATCAAAACGTATATTCCGGCTCTGGATGCTTGCTTCAATCCATAAATGGACCGTCGCAATTTGCATACCTTGGTTTTATCAGCGATGTGAAACCCTCGGGTGTATCATATACACGTCCTCGGCGAGTTTCCATTAAGGAAAGATGTTTTCACATCCATCGCCATATCTCATAATCATAATGAGCGCTATGGCGAGCATCGAATGGATTTAAGCATAGCTACAGGCGAATAGGTTTCGTCATAATCAACACCTTGTTTTTGACGATATCCTTTCGCCACCAATCTAGCCTTATAGGTAATCACATGACCATCCATGTCGGTTTTCTTCTTGAAAACCCACTTGCACCCTATAGGCTTTATGCCTTCAGGTGGGTCAACCAAGTTCCAAACTTGGTTTTCGTACATGGAATCCATTTCCGACTTCATGGCACCAAGCCACTTATCTCTTTCTGAACTTGTCAGCACTTCTTCATAACTGGTAGGCTCCTCATCATCAATGAGTAACACGTTGTTCGATTCACTTACGAGAAATCCATATCTCTCAGGAATATTGCGTGTTCTACCAGATCTACGAAGATGTGGTGTTACAATAGGTCCAGCCGATTGCTCATCACTATGAGTTGTCGGCTGTTGTGCTTCACCAGGTATCTCATCAATGTCTATTTGAGTCTCTCGAGCCTCCTCAAGCTCGACGACACTCTCACTGTTTTCTTGCAAGAGAAACTCTTTCTCTAGAAACACAGCATGCCTTGAAACAAACACCTTTTGTTCCACAAGATGATAGAATTGGTAACCCCTTGTTTCCTTAGGGTATCCAATAAATAGACATTTATCAGACTTAGCATCCAGTTTTTCTGATATAGTCCGCTTCACATAAGCAGGACAACCCCATATCTTCAAGTAAGATACATGAGGTTTCTTACTATTCCATATCTCATATGGAGTAGTTGAGACTACCTTGGTAGGCATTCTGTTTAACAAGTAAACAACTGTCTGAAGTGCATAGCCCCAAAAGGACTTGGGAAGAGTTGCATGGTTCATCATTGACCTGACCATGTCCAACAAGGTCCGGTTACGCCTCTCAGATACACCATTATGCTGTGGTGTATAGGGCGGAGTCCATTGAGACAATATGCCATTGTCTCTTAGATAATCAAGAAACTCTTGACTTAAGTATTCACCACCTCGATCTGATCGAAGTGTTGGGGATTTGACGCCCGCTAGAGGGGGGGGGTGAATAGCGTGATATCGTACGATGATGGAATTCTTTCGCGTTTGATCGTCTACAATCTTGTTAGCACAGCGGAATAGTAATAACAAATAAATATAACAAGACACACAATCACAACACGATCACAACACAAGCATATAACGTGGTTGAACCGGTTCTACTCACCGGATCGAGCTCTAATGAGCTCTAGCGATGCCAATGCAATCACTAATCAATATACTGCTTCTCGACATCAAGTCGGAGGCGGAGAAACCTCGTACACAAGATTACAACAATAATCTAAGGAAATACAAGCAAATCTGAAGGAAATGTAAAGAACACTTTACAAAAACTAGGGTTTGAGCGCTTTGCTTGTTGGTTGCTTGGATGAGGTTGAAGAGACCCTGAAATGCACACCCAAATCGCCTTCAAATCGCCTCAAGAAAGCTCCCAAGAAGCTGATGCACGCAATCTCCATGAACGCTTCCTTTTATCTCGCGTCGGGCCGATTTCCGCTTTGGATGTGCCATAAATCACCGATCGCCAACATCGGCCGTGAGACAACGGCTCGATCCACGTTGGACAAATTCAGCGGGACTCTCACCACCGATCGGCCAACATTGGCGATCGGTCGCTAACGCCGTGGTCGGCCTACGGCTCACGGATCGCTACGATCACTTCGGCACCATCGCCATCTGTGCCGATCGCGCCGATCATTGCCGATCGCCATGAGCGATGCCATTGCCCATAAAGCTCTCAGCCGGTCGAACTCGAAGTCGACTCGGCGGTCGAGCCGACCATAATGCGGTCGACCTCAGAATGAGGTTTTAACCCAAGTATGGTGCCCCATACTTGCTAGACCACCCTTAGCCTGACCTAAGCCTTCTAGCCACCTCCATCGACCTCACGCCTCTCGGATCCTCCAAGTCATCCATGACTTGTTCATCCATCGCGCTAGCTTCCGGTGCTTCCATCGACTATGTCATGCTAGCGGTGTCTACACACCAAGGCACATTGGACTTACGCCCGCCAAGACTCGCTTGGACTTTACGCCGCCAATATCAATCCCCTTGGACTTCTCAAATGCCAAGACTCAAGCTTGGACTTTCCCTTGCCAACCCATGTTGGACTTTCCATGCCAAGACCCATGCTTGGACTTTCCATTTGCCAAGACCCATGCTTGGACTTCTCATTTGCCAAGACCCATGCTTGGACTTCCCATGCCAAGTACTCAAGACTTGGACTTTCCCAAATGCCAAGTGTCCCACTTGGACTTTCCATGCCAAGTACCCATGACTTGGACTTTCCCATAAACACATGGTCAACCCTAGTCAACCACGAAAGTCTCCTCGAGTCAAACTCGAGTCCGTCAATTATAACTGGGTCGATTGTATAAACAATCTCCCCAACATATTAACCGACATTAAATGTCAAACATCAATGTCAATCCTATGTCTAACATACTTTGTCAAACATACTTTGTCAAACATCAAAACATCACTCGAGTCAAACTCGAGTCCTGGTCAATCGTGACCTGGGCCGATTGCACCAACAATCTCCCCCTTTTTGATGTTTGACAAAAACCAAATAAAACCATGAGTTAGAACACTAACTCAAATCCCTTACCAATTATCCTAAATTGGTAAACACTCACCAAATGTTCTCCCCCAAACATTCAAGTGAAAAAGTAAATCAAATGTTCTCCCCCAAACATTCTCCCCTTTTCACTAAACATCAAAAGGTTTACTCTCCAAGGAGGTCAATGTCTCATGTCCCAATGAGATCTTACAATCTCCCCATTGATCAAAAATACCTAGGATGCCTACCATCTTCCTAGTGATAAGTCCCATATCACTCAAGAGAGGCACTTCTATCTCACTCTCCCAATTTCCAAATCGGGTATCAAACACCCATCAATTTTCAATTGATAACATTCTCCCCATAAAAAAACATCCATCATCCCAAGATGGATACCTCCCCCTAAAAGCTTGCTCCCCCTTGACCATTGCACCAACAATGTCCTTGGGAAGTCCCTAAGCCAATAGGAACTCTAAACCATTAAAATTAAGGTTCTAAGTTCAACATAGAACTTTTACTCACCCTAAATTTGATACTTTGACCTAACATAACTCCTAATCCATATCCAATGGATTTTCACCCTTCATCATGCTTCCCAAAGCATATCCTAGGGTTAGGAGTGGTTAGGAACCTTTACCATAGCTGAACACGGGCTAAACAAACCTTGTTAACCCGAAATCAGACATGGCAGTCGACTCCTGACGATGTCGATTCGATTACCACTCTCATTGCCACCAAGTGGCGATCGTAAAATTCGAATTTAATTCACTATCGATCGAATTTTGAAAATGCATAAGTAATTACACGTATATCGAAAAATCATGAAATTTGATACGTATAATACTTAAGACCAAAACAATGGGTGAAAAATGTTTGAAAAATAATTTACCCATAAAATAGTGAGTTTGATACAAAACTCAAAACCATTGAAATTTTCAATGTTTTGGCCCTATTTTGTATCAACTTCATCAATGGTGATTGCTATCAAAAGATAGACTTCACCAAGGTTTTCTAAATTGATTTTAAAATGATTTCAAAACCTTATTTTGGATCATATTCCTTGGGCTCTAAGTACATGACTTGTACACAAGCTTTCCCAATGATCCACCAATAAAATTAGATGAGTTTTAGTTCATCTAGATGCAAAAACTATGCACCTTGAACTCAACTCATATCCTAGCATCTCACATGTATCTAGGGTGTATAAATACACATACATGTCAATTGGATGTGAGATGTGGGTTTTGTTCTCCCTAAACTAGGGTTTCATGCATTTTTCTAAGGCAACTCTACTTGATTCCCTTATAAATGGGACTCCAAGTCATGTCATAGTCCTTAAATCAATTTTAATCAATTTAGATGCATGAAAATGATCATGGCATAATGATAGAAAAATAAATCATGGCCAATGATCATGATGTCATGGCATATGATGAAATCTAAAAACACATGACATTTAATACCTTAATCCTAAGCATGATCATGACATTTAGATGATAAAAGTAAACATGATGTCATGTCATGACATATGGCAAACAAATCATGGCATATAAAATATATAGGTATAATAACACCTAAATTTTAATATTAATTGCCATTTGTTGGGATTAAACATATTTTGTCATATTAACCTAATCTTCCTAGTGTGCCAAAAACCCAAAATGGCACACCAACCTCTAAACCTAAATTGTGCCAAAATGATCATTTTATCAAACTTCATAACTAATATTGGCACATCCTAAAATCTTTTAGGATTAAAATCAAACCACATTCCCAAGGTAACTATAACCTTGAAAATGACCCAAAATGCCACCTTTGCCATGGTTGAGTTAACTACCCATCCAATCAAGGTTGGCACACCCTAAACCCATCTAGCGTGAATCAATCACGCTCTTAGGAACCCAAAACCGATTTGAGCTCCTAGGGTTAATTAGGTATTCCTTAGGGATAACCTCCTAGATACCTTCCTAATGACCCTCCTAGGCTTTGTTAGCCTTGGTCATTTGGGTCTTGCCTAGGTTAACCTTAGGGATTGCCTCCCTAACAACCTTCTTAGTAGCCACCTTAGGTTTCCTAGAAACCCTAGCCACTAGGCATACCCTTTGGTCAACTCTAGGGATGACTTCCCTAGTAACCTTGGTCTTCCTAGACCTAGTTAGTGTTCCATAATCAAATGGAACACTATGATAAGCCACCTTAGGCTTAGGTTTGTGACCCAAGCCTTGCTTGCCCTTAGTTGACTTTTGACTCTTTGATCTAGGAGTTTGACCATTAGACCCTTTAAATTGATTTTGTATAATTTTAAGGGTCTTCTCAAGTTTTTCAAGCCTTGACCTCAAGACTTGATTCTCTAATTCTAATTGCCCAATTTTTGAATTTTGATTTAAATCATGGGCATGGAACTTTCTAGGCATATGCCTAGTCCACTTAGGATTGAAACCTAGATGCTCTTGCACCTTTCTAATGGTCTCCCTAGGTAAAATTGGTCTAGTGTTATTTGACCTAGGTTTATCCTTAGATAAATTATTTTTAGGGACATTAGTCCCAAATTTCTTCCTATTATCTAAGTGAATACTTTTAGCTCCTAAGCAATATTCTCTATTTCTAGCATGCTCTTTTTGATAAATAGCAAGATTGCTAAAATTATTTCTAGCATGCTTTTGAATATAAGAAGTAGAAAGAGCATTATTAAAATATACCTTAGGGTTAGCCTTAGCTCCCCCTACATGTGAAGCTCCATTTGCCTTCTTCTCCCCCTTTGGGCATTGGCTCCTATAGTGCCCTTTTGATGGCACTTGAAGCAAATGATGTGCTCTTTGCTTCTTTGACTTTAGGCACCGATCCTTGATTTTACACGGGTGGAGTCTTCTTAACCCGTTTAGGACACTTACTCTTATAATGTCCTTGCTCCCTACACTCAAAGCAGATAATATGAATTTATCATTATTTGAAATGCTCGAGTTACCTAGATCCGTGATAGGTGCCGGAGTTGAATTTTGGGCTTCTTCATCTTGGGGATGTTGAAGCTTCCTCCTTATTTTGTTCCGCTCCGTGTGGATGGTCTAACTTCCTCCCCCTCTATCCTAGAGGTTGAGGTTTGGCTTATCTCTCCCTCTTCCACCACTTCTTCCTCCTCGTTTATAGAAGTGGATGCTTCTTCCACGTCCTCCACCACTCCGGACGTTGATTCCCTATCAACCGGACTCCTCAAGCTCTTTAGATGGAGATGTGCTTGCTTGAGCTTGAGAGGGTGTGCACTCTTCTTCTTCTTCTTCTTGTTGGATTGATGATGAGTTTTCATGGAGCTTTGCCACTTGGCTCCATAGCTCCTTGGCATCTATATAATTACCTATCATACACAAGATATTGTTAGGTATTAACTCAACCAAAAACTTTATTACCTTGGTGTTTTTCTCAAGGCTTGGACTTGCTCTTGGTCCATCTCTTCTTTTGGAAACCACCTTTTGGTCCTCTTGGCAATTCAAAACCTTCCATTAAGATAGCCCATTCCTCAATGTCCCTCATCATTAGGAAGTCTTCAATTCTTGACTTCCATTGTTTAAACCCTTCTTGTCCATAGAAGGTATAGGGGATAGGTGTGTTGATATCCCATCCAAGCTTGTCTTGGAGTTCCCTCTTCCCTCTAGCCTTGTAGCTCCCGGTAGTCCTAGAAGAGCCCTCTGATACCACTTGTTGGGGATTTGGCGCCCCTAGAGGGGTGAATAGCGTGATATCGTGATGATGATGGAATTCTTGATTGATCGTCTACAATCTTGTTTGTTAGCATAATAAGTAATAACAAATAAATATAACAAGACACACAATCACAACACGATCATCCAAGCATATAACGTGGTTGGGCTAATCCAGGTTCCTACTCCTGGATCGAGCTCTAATGAGCTCTAGCGACGCCAATGCAATCACTAATCAATAAACTCCTTCTCGACCACAAGTCGGAGGCGGAGAAACCTCCTACACAAGATTACAACAATAATCTAAGGAAATCCAAGCAAATACAAAGGAAATGTAAAGAACACTTTACAAAACTAGGGTTTGAGCTTGGTTGCTTGTTGGTTGATGAGAAAGGGCCTGAAATGCACTGCCTTGAAATCGCCTCGAAAGCTCCCCAAGAACCGCAATCTCCATGACTTCTTTTATCTCGCGTCGGTGGATTTCCATTGGCCGATAAATCCATATTGCCAACCGCTAACATACTGTGAGACAACGCAAACGTTGACAAATCGATCGGATTTAAGCATAGCTACGGCGAATTGGCGCCGTATAACATTGGGCGATCGCCGCCATGATCGCCTTAAGGTAATCACATTTACCATCCAATGATCGGTCGGCTTCATCGCGACTTGCCGATCGCTTTATCCCATGAGCATGGGTCGCCAAGCAAAGCTCAACCCAGCCGAATCCATTTAGACTTAATGAACCGCCATAATGCTTGCCGCCAACCTCAGAATGAGGTTTTAACCCAAGCTGGTGCCCCATACATGCTAGACCTGACCAGCCTTAGACCATAGCCTCATTCTCTCATCTCATCCTCCAAGTCATCCATGACTTGTTCATCACATCGCGCTTAGCTTTGGTGCTTCCATCGACTATGTCTGGGTCTCTCAGGCCTCCTGGACTTTGACTTACTCCCAGACTCCGCTTGGACTTTACGCCAAGATCAATATCTTTCTCAAATCAAGACAAGACTCAAGCTTGGACTTCCCTTGCCAACCCATGTTGGACTTTCCATTTGCCAAGACTCAAGCTTGGACTTTCCTTGCCAAGACCCATGCTTGAACTTCTCATTTATGCTTGACTTCCATGCCAAGTCAAGACTTGGACTTTCCCAAATGCCAAGTGTCCCACTTGGACTTTCCATGCCAAGTACCCATGACTTGGACTTTCCCATAAACACATGGTCAACCCTAGTCCACTAAAGTCTCCCCGAGTCAAACTCGAAGTCGTCATGATTATAACCTGGGTGATTGTATAAACAATCTCCCCAACATATTAACCGACATTAATGTCAAACATCAATGTCAATCCTATGTCTAACATGCTTTGTCAAACATACTTTGTCAAACATCAAAACATCACTGAGTCAGATAGTCCAATCGTGACTGCACACGAAGTATTTTAATACTCTTGTCATGTTGTTTCTCTACTTCATTTCTGAATTCTTTGAACCTTTCAAAGGCTTCAGACTTGTGTTTCATCAAGAACACATACCCAAACCATGAGTGATCATCGGTGAAGGTAATGAAGTAGCTATAGCCTCCTAATGCTAGAGTTGACATAGGTCCACATACATCAGTATGTATTAGACCTAGTAACTCTCCCACTCGTTCACCTTTTCCAGTAAAAGGTAACTTAGTCATCTTGCCTTTTAAGCATGATTCGCATGTATCGTATGAATCCAATTCAAACGATTCCAGAATTCCACATCGGTGTAATTCGGACATGCATTTCTTGCTTATATGGCCAAGACAACAATGCCACATATAGGAGTCTATTTGATTATCCTTTCGAGCACGCGTGTTACTTACTTCGATATTGAAAATGTCACTGGATACGTCCAACGTATAAACACCATTGCTTAAAGTTCCAGTCCCATAAAGAACTCCATTCAAAGTTATGTAACAACAATTGTTACTAAAAGTCAAATGGTACCCATTTCTATTTAAACAAGAAATAGAAATGATGTTCTTTATCAACGAAGGAACATAAAAGCAATTGTCCAGTTCTAAGACAAGTCCTATAGGGAGTTCCAACAAATACGTTCCGATGGCGAGTGCAGCAACCGTTGCTCCATTCCCAACATGTAAATTTGACTCTCCCCTTGACGAGTCTTCTTCTATTCCTTAGCCCATGTATGTCATTACATATATGTGAGCCACACCCAGTATCGAATACCCAAGTGTCTGAGGAAATAGAATGACAATCAATAAAGAAGATTTCTGAAGAAGATGGGGCATCCGATGCCTTATCCTTCTTCACGGACTCAAGATAAATCTTGCACTTTCTTAGAAATGGCTCTCCTTGCCATAATGATGGCAAGTTTCCTTTTGTGCTAGTTCTACCTTCTTAGCCCTTCTCTTCTTTCCCTTCTGCTGTTCCTTTGACTTCCTCTTAGAACCTTTCTTCGAGGAATCAACTAACAGCACCGTCCCCTGCTCATGCTTCTCAGAAGACTCCACAGTCTTCAGCATATTGAGCAGTACCACAGATGAACCTCCTAGCATCTCAGAGGTGAAGAGGAGCTTTGAGACTTCGAACCTTTCGAATCTCACTTGCCCATCAACCAACTCACAAAGATGAAGGACTATGATATGAGCATCCATATGCTCATGCTGCTTTCGTAGCTTGGGTTCCATCGTGGCTAGCATGATGCAACTCATTTGTTCAGAATCACTCACATGTTTCTGATAGGCCAACAATTGTTACTAAGTTGCATCGTCACTGGGGCAGGCGGAAGACACAAGCTTTTCACCTTGAGAACAATTCTCAAGTTTCTAAGCCAGTCCAAGAAGTTCGGCCCAGTCAATTTATTTGAATCCAAAATGGAACGCAAATTCAAAGACATCAGGATCAATCTTAGAAATACAAAACGAGCATATATGAGAAAATGATTTTTAAAATGCATCAATATACATTTATAAATCCCATTCATTTTTCGAATTTCAAAAACCCCAAAATCACTTCGGGAGATCGTAGGTCCATCTCCGAATGGGATGATATCCATCATAGTTATGAACAACCTTGGAGAGAGTCCAACAAGCCATTCATAACTACGACGGTAGGTATCGTCTATACCGATTGCATATCACGTATATGCAACTATCACAATGTGCTATCAACTAATTGAATGTTCACACATACATCGGGTTGTTAACACATTAACAAGTATGCATCATATGCATAGCACCCAACTTCACCTCCCTTTACATCGACCTTGGAAGAGTCCACAAGCCGATGCTCGGGTTAAAGCCAACCCATTAATCGGAAATAGTTTTAATATGGTTAGGCGCATTCAACCAATTAGCCCAGCTTGGAGAGAGTCCAACAACCAAAGCTAATGATTGACCTCGACTCTTACCATATTAGTATTAAACTATTCCATGGTTTGAACATGTTCGGGTTCGAGCCGGGCTTGGAGAGAGTCCAACAACCCAAACAAGAAACGGAACTCTGGTTCTAACCATATTAATGGAAGGTGTAGGCTTTAATATTGTTTAAGGGTTTTATGTCTCATCCTCTTTGCATGCAAATAACTATTATCTACATGGCATGACATACATCTACATGTCACGACACGCATGGCATAATGTTATGCATCTAATGCAATTACATGGCATACAATTATGTCATGTATATATTTCCTTATATGTCATAACTATTTATGGAAATAAAATATGTTTAAGATTTGATTCTCCAAATCAAATCATAATTAAATTAGGAAACAAATTTCTAAATCTAATCACATATTTTATTCATGGAATTATTTGATTAAGGAAAATCTATTTAGGAAACCAATTTTCTAAATCATTAAAACTACTTATGGAAATAAAATATTTTAAGATTTGATTTCCCAAATCAAATCATGATTAAATTAGGAAACAAATTTCCAGAATCTAATCAAATATTTTATTTATGGAAAATATCAATTTCCATAAATACTTCCAACTTTCCAAAAGTGGAAGATTTCCATAAATACTTCTAGACTTTCCAAAATTAAAAAATTTCCATAAATATTTCTAAATTTCCAAAATTAGAAAATTTTCAGAAATACATTATGACTATCGCAAAACCATTTTACGATTATGTCGAAACACAACCTGGGCTATGATACCACTGTTGGGTTTCCGACACCGCGGCGTGTGTGTGTTCGATCATGTTTCGTAAACATGAGCACAGCGGAAGCAATTAAAAATAATAAATCTATATTTATTACAACACACACAACACACGCATGCATATTACAACAAGTGTAGACATAACCGTAAATTAAAATTTGCAATAAAAGAAAATTATCTACGTTATACCTTTCATATGACGTGTAGCGGGACCGGCATCAACCGGAACGATCCTCGTAAGAATCGTCTCTATCCGTATCCACGCCGAGCTCCTCGGGATGACTTCGCTAAGTCACGAGCTTCGTCTTCGTACGGGTTACTAGCCTCGTGTTGAAGACGACGTGATCGAGAGATGATCACGATCTGAATCCAAATTCGGATCCTTAAACGAGTTCTCAAAACTCGCTTCTCCGGAGAGGTATTCGTCAACCGTTTGACGAATCCTTCGTCCCCCACCTCAGAGGATTACCGGAGATCAAATCCCCGGTAAGTTAGCCGCTGTCGGAGCACTAACCGTCGTCCAACCGACGCTCCGACAACAAAGAAACAAGCTGTCCAGAAAAACTGGACAGCTTTTGGTGGAGGAATAGAGGCCGGCCAAAGGAGATGTGGAGCTCACCTTATCACCGAACCCACAAGAGATCACCGGAGGGTCGCCGGAGCATCGCCGGCTGAAGCTTGGATGCCGGCGGCAAGGAGGTGGCAGAAACTCCATGAAGTTGGCGGCAACACCATGTTGGGCGGCAACAACAAAAGGAGGCTAGGGTTGGGCGGCCAAAACTTCATTAGGGTTTTAGGTTAGGGTTTAACCCCTATTTTATAGAGAACTAATTCTCTTAATGGTTAATGGATCATATCCATAAAGCCCGTTAACCCGCTCCATTAAGATAAGTTAAAATAAACCAAACCATGATGGTTTATTTTAAGTTAAAATGAACCGAACCAACTTTTGGTTCATTCGTTTAAAATAAACCAAACCCTTTGGTTTATTCTCATCCATTGGATTAGAACCAAACCATTTTGGTCCATCCATTATGTCTTCATAAGACACGGCCCATCCACGCTTCCATTGCATGAAACAATTTCATGCTCGCTTTATGTTTGGTCAACCAAACATAGTTTCTCTCGGTCTGAGAATCCCATTCTCAAGCTCGTTTTAAATCCTTTGGATTACACTCGTTGTGCGTGTGACCAAATAGGTTCTCGGTTTATGTTGGCCGTCTATAATTAACCATTAATTATAGAATGCTCATGAGTGGCACCTAGTAGTACATCATGATCCCTAATTAACCGAAAAGATCAACGGTTGATCCAGAACTATTTCTGAAACCCTTCAGTAGCTCGAATGAATCGTGCCCCATTCCCTTCACTCATCTTATACCCACTTGGTTCGAGGACATGGTCTATAGTGTGCCGATCCCCACTAGGTGACTCGCCACACCTAGCCCAAGTATCATTTCCTCGTCCTACGGATTCTAGTTACTCCACATGTATCGAAGAGTACCTTACTCTAAACATGTAATACTTTGGCCAAAGACTTTAGTAACAATCCGACGAGAGGCCATGGGTATACATCTCCTCGCAAGGAGTGGTGAATCCTTTATAGGCTATTCAAACACCTTCGATCACTTCGACTTATACCCAATCATCCCGGGTCCACATCTCCTCGGAGATGTTTGCTTAAGATGTCAAAGCATAAGTCTCCATGATCAAGATGACTTGAATACCGCAAGTCAAAGGAACATCGCACTTAAGCCACAGTAAGAACTTCATTGACATATCTATATATGCAGAGAACCATATGAAGTCTTACGGTGGTCACTCCAATGAACTAGTTACCATAACTAGCATCCACGATTAACTCCGGACATCACTATGTCTCCAGCCAGTGAGAATCAGCTGCTTGGATACACCAAGGAGTATACCTCGTGCTAGTCTCGACAGAATTGATGGTGTCCAGATCCATCAATTCATCGACTAGGGATAATTCCGATACATCACAATTACACATGTAGAGATACTCACTAGTTGTGATCCAATCATAAATTCTCTCATGCTGTGAATCACATCGTGGACATTCAGTAAATGAGTTTAAGATCCAATCAAATACATGAAACATGTATACTCAAATAGTGAATCTTCATTTATCATATAAATGGTTCATACATAAGGCGATTGCCTTAGGACATCTCTCATATATTACTAACATTGAAGTCATGCAGGACTTAGTAATTCAAACATATGATGAATAGCATTAGCAAGATCACCAACTCACAATCTCGTGCTTGAGTCGGCGAAGGAGCATTGCGAAGCCGTGCGCTTGATGCATCCGAGGGACCGTCGGACGAGATGACTTGAAGAGAAGCCAAGGAAGCAGACTTCGAGGGAAAGAGATGCGAAGGAGCATTGCGAAGTCGTGCGCTTGGTGTTGTTGAGGGACGTGGCCGCAAACGAAGAGAGCTTCGGCGAGGGACTTCAAGTGAGATGAGAGAATGAGTGAAATGTAAGTAGCTCATTAGGTGAACTTGGCCGAAATGGCTAAGTGTCGGATGCTCAACCAAAGGGTTGAGGTTTTACCCAACGAAGTGGAGTGTCGGATGCTCAACCATGAGGGTTGAGGTTTTACCGGACCGCCGGATGCTCAAACGGATGTGAAGTTTGAGGTTTACCCAGCATCAGTCGACTACCATGATATGACAGTCGATTGCTCCAAGTCGAATAGGTTCGACTGGTGTTCCGGTGGGTTTACGGCCGGTTGATCGCAAGGAATAACGATCATTGCGGACCATCGATCGATCGCCAGGATGATAGTCGACTGATGAAGACAATCGCGGGCATAGAACCTCCTGTAGTTGATTGATCAGTCGACTATGGAGGCATCAGTCGACTGATGGATACATCAGTTGACTGCTAAGTCTCCCGTTGGACTATAACGGTCGGGATCTGACGTGTTCAGAAGATGTTGTAACGGTGACAGTCGACTGCCAAAGGCATCAGTCGACTGATGGCGACCAATGGGAAGAAATCAACCCTCTCTATAAAAAGAGAGGGTGTGGGCTTTTGGATGGCTAATGCTTCTACTCTAAACATCTCCCAAAGTGCCCAAACGAATTTCCTCCTCTTCCTTGTGCTTATATTCATCTTATTGTAAGAGGAGTGATTTTGTAAGAAAAGGTTACCTCCACCTAACTTTGTGCAAAGGAGAGATTAGTGGAAGGTTTAAGGCGTGATTCACCTTGTACGAATCGAGTCGCGGATTAACGGCAAGGGCCGTGAACCACGTTACGACTTGGTGTTAGCATTTGCATCTATTCTTTCTTTACTTTGTCTTAATTGCTTGTTTAGTTTTGTTTCCGTTGCGCTAATATTGTTTGTAGACAAGTAATCAACTAACAAATTCCACTGTACGCAAAAGAGGGCTATTCACCCCCTCTAGCCGGCCACCTACATTCCAACAAGTGGTATCAGAGCTAAGGAGCTTGTCACCGGACTAACCGCCGCAACAAGCACAATAACTATGATGACCGACTCAAACATTCACCCACTGAAGTTTGAAGGAGAATTCTCTTGGTAGAAAAAGAGAATGGAGGAATTCTTTTAAACCGATTTCGATATTATGCTTATAATGAAAAACGGTTTTGAGATGCCTAGAGACGAAGAGGGTGAACCAATAGAGAAGTCAAGGTGGACAAAAAAGAAAAGGGAGGAGCACCTTGCAAATTCAAAGGCCAAGCACCACCTCTTCAATGTGCTCCCCCAACAAGAGATCAACCTGATTGGAGAGTGTGCAAGCGCCAAGGAGATGTGGAAAAGATTGGTAGAACTTCATGAAGGCACCTCCGAGGCCAAGTTAGCGAGAAGAGACCTCCTCCGCTCCCAATTGAGCAACATCAAGTTAGAAAAGGGAGACAAGGTATTATCATTGCATTCTTGATTTAAAGAAATTATAACCGGTTTGTCAAGTGTAGGTGAGAAGCTCTTCAACCGGGATATGATCATGAAGGCTATAGATGCCTTTCCCCGCTTCTCAAAGTGGAGCTCCATGGTTGACTCCTTCTACATCTCCAAGAACCTAGAGGTGAGCACTCTAGAGGAATTCTTCTCCACCATGGAGTTACATGAAACAAGGCTTGAAGGAATAAGTGAAGAATCAAGCATCAAGCCATCAAGGGGAGTGACACTAATGGCCAACAAGGGGAAGAAGAAGAAGGAGATGCCACCTTCTTCATTCGATGAAGACTCCTCCTCCTCCTCCATGGATAGCACGGAGGAAGCATACATGGTAAGGAAGGTAAGACGTGCTTTAAAAGGTTTTAAATTTAACAAATCAAATGATAGGAGGAGAAGGCCAAGACGAAAAATCATATGCTATAATTGCCAAGGAGAGGGACACATAAGGGATGATTGTCCCCTCTTGAACAAGAGCAAAGAAGAGAGGAGGAAGAAAGAAGAAAAGAAGAAGGGGAGCAAGAAGAAGGAAGAAGAGAAGAAGGCCAAAGAAAAGGGGAAGGCAAAGACACACAAGGCTACATGGGATGATCCTTCATCATCATCATTGGAGGAAGAAAATGCCTTTGTCACAAATCTAGCTTTAATGGAAATAAAAGATGTGGACACCTCCTCCGAGCAAGAAGAAAGAAGCACAAGTGAGGAGATCTCTAGTAAAGGGGGAGCTTCATCCTCATCTTCATCGGAATCGGAGGAAGAAGACATGGAAACTATGGTAACGAATCTTTCTCCTAAGAAAATAGTTTCTATGATTTCAAGTTTGACTAGGGACTTATTTAAGATGAAAAATAGAAATAAATGCATGCAAAATGAGATTAAGGCCCTAGGGGAAAAAATTAGAAAATGCATGCATTAATGTTAATGATTATATGCCTTTTGATGTGAATGGTGCATGCATTGAGAAAAATAAGGCTTTAAGGGAAAAGGTAGATCACTTAACTAAAGCCTTAGAAAAATTCACAATAGGCTCCAAATACTTTGAACATGATAATAGGGAGCCAAAGGGAAAGCTTCAATAGGAAAGGCCTAGGATATAAGGGAAACAAAAATGAAAAGGCCTATCATTGCCTAATTGCTAGGGGTCAAGCCAAAAACAAAACAATTGCTAGAAAATGGATCCCTAAGGAATATTTAGTGAACCCTATAGGAAATAATTTGTATTGGGTTCCTAAATCTATTCTTAAGGGTTAGGAAAACCCTAGGATAGTCAACCATGAGGATTTTTACTTATATCATATTGAATGGTTGACTTAGAATGATTGAGACTTAAATTTTGAAATAGTGTTGGGTAATGATAATGAACCCATAAATAGCTTAAATCATGCTTTGGGTGATACTTGACTTATTATCATGATTTTATACCTAATGCATGATTACAAATTGATTGATATGCTTGTTTCATGATCATAATGTGAAATCAATGCATATATGTCTTTATGATCATGTGATATGTTAGAGTGATACTTAACCATGGGTAGAAATGCATAAAATTTTGGTTAAGTATATAAATACCTTTAGGAACATCTCACACTCACCATAGGGATAACCTTGATTTAGAACTTAGTACGGGTGAGATGTTAGGATGATACTAATTGTTCACTAATGCCTATGACATTTAGATGATCATTTAAAGTATTAAAATAATAATAATAGACCAATCATGGGGAAGACTTATGTTTAATTCATAGACATATTGCCCAAAGATCATGGTTGGATATTTCACATGTTTTTAAAACCATTCCTTACTTTAAAATATGTGTTTTCATGTTTTGAAACAATCTAAAGAAAAATTAGGTGTTAAAATTGATCAAATACTAGTTGTTTTTGAAACTTTTGGATTTTTGGAAAATCATTGAAAATATAAGTAGTTTTCATGAAAACTCTTTTTTCACTAATAAAGGACTTTAAAAGAAATGTGTTTTCAAAATTTCACAATTTTTTTGAATTTTTTGGAATTTTTAGTGTATTTCTGAATTTCGTCCATAAAATAAAAAAACTGATTTTACTTGTGCGGTCATCATGCCATCTTGATAGAATGATCACATTCTTTGGAACCTATTTTAACAGGTTTTAAGTCTGATTTTGGTATTTTCTTCTATTTGACTTTGATGTCTTGGATTTTGACATTATGTTAATGTTTTTGATGGTGTCAAAGGGGGAGAAATAGGGATGTTTAAGTTTAATCATGCTAGGGAGGAGATTAGCATGGGTTAAGGGGGAGTTGCATGTATTTAGGGGGAGTTTGATGCTCATGAATTGTTTACATGCTTTCCTTGCTTATGTTATTTTGTTTACCTAACTTAAACGTAGTTGCCACACATAAAAAAGGGAGAGATTGTTAGGGCAATCGACCCAAGTTATGGTTTGGATTATGGTTTTGATGTGTGTGGCAAAGGTTTAAGTTAGGATATTATTGTGGATTTAATATGTGTGTTGAAGTCATGCAAGACTTAGTAATTCGCACATATGATGAATAGCATTGGCAAGATCACCAACTCACAACCTCGTGCTTGAGTCGGCAAAGGAGCATTGCAAAGTCGTGTGCTTGATGCATCCGAGGGACCGCCAGACGAGATGACTTGAAGCGAAGCCAAGGAAGTACACTTCGAGGGCAAAAGACGCGAAGGAGCATTGCGAAGCCGTGCACTTGGTGCTGCCGAGGGACGTAGCCGCTAACGAAGAGAGCTTCGGCGAGGGACTTCAAGTGAGATAAGAGAATGAGTGAAATGTAAGTAGCTTATTAAGTGAACTTGACTGAAATGGCTAAGTGTCGGATGCTCAACCAAAGGGTTGAGGTTTTACCCGACGAAGTGGAGTGTCGGATGCTCAACCATGAGAGTTGAGGTTTTACCTGACCGTCGGACGCTCAAACGGATGTGAAGTTTGAGGTTTACCCGACATCAGTCAACTACCATGATATGACAGTCGACTTCTCCAAGTCGAATAGGTTCGACTGGTGTTTGACTGGTGGATTTTTAGCCCAATGATCATTGCCAAGGAATGACGGTCATTGCCGGACTCATCGATCATTGCCAAGGATGGTAGTCGGTGATGCGTCAGCGGGCACAAAACCTCGTGGCCGGTGATCGATCGACTCACGGAGGCATTAGTCGACTGATGGATACATTAGTCGACTGCCAAGTCTTCCATTAGACTACAATGGTCGAGATCTGACGTGTTCAGAAGCCGTTGTAACGGCAGCAGTCGACTACCAAAGGTAGCAGTCGACTGATGACAACCAACGGAAAGAAATCAACCCTCTTTATAAAAAGAGAGGGTGTGGGCTTGTGGATGGCTAATGCTTCTACTCTAAACATCTCCCAAAGTGCCCAAATGAATTTTCTCCTCTTCCTTGTGCTTATATTTATCTTATTGTGAGAGGAGTAATTTTGTAAGAAAAGGTTACCTTCACCTAGCTTTGTGCAAAGGAGAGATTAGTGGAAGGTTTAAGGCATGATTCACCTTGGACGAATCGGGTTGTGGATTAGCGGCAAGAGCCGTGAACCACGTTATGACTTAGTGTTAGCGTTTGCATCTATTCTTTCTTTACTTTGTCTTAATTGCTTGTTTAGTTTTGTTTCCGTTGCGCTAATATTGTTTGTAGACAAGTAATCAACTAACAAATTCCACCATACGTAAAAGAGGGCTATTCACCCCCCTCTAGTTGGCCACCTATGTTCCAACAATAAAAACTAAAACCTAAGCATTATCATGACATTTTATATGATAAAATGAAATGTGATGTCATGACATGACATATGACAAACAAGTCATGGCAAATAAAAGGTAAAGGTATACGAATACCTAAATTTTAGTATTAATTGCCATTTGTTATGATTAAATTTATTTTTGTCATATTACCACTTATCTCCCAAGTGTGCCAAAAATCCAAAATGGCAACTATGACCTCTAAATCTTAATTGTGCCAATTTGATTGATTCTTCAGCTTCCATTAATTATATTGGTACATCCTAAAGTGTTTTAGGATTAAATTCAACCACATTTCCAAAGTATCCCATAACCTTGGAAATGATCTAAAGTGTAAACTTTGCTATGGTAAGGTTAACTACCAATCCATTCAAGGTTGACACAACTTAACTCATTTAGCGTGAATCGATCATGCTCCTAGAAACCCAATATCTATTGGAGCTCCTTGGGTTTACTAGGTATTCCTTAGGGATAACTTCCCTAGATACCCTCCTAATGACCCTTCTAGGCTTTGAAGCCTTAGTCATTTGGGTCTTGCCTAGGTTAACTCTAGGGGTATCTCTCCTTGTAACCTTCTTAGTGGCCTCCCTAGATTTCAAGGAAACCTTGGCCACTAGGCACTTACCATGGTTACTCTTAGGGATGACTTCCCTAGTAACCTTGGTCTTCCTAGATCTAGGTTGAGTTCCATAATCGAATGGAACATTGTGGTAGATTTCCTTGGGCATAGGTTTATGACCCAAACCTTTCTTGCCCTTAGATTAGCCTTGCCTCATAGACCCTAGGTTTTGATTCCTAGACCCTTTAATTGAATTTGTCATTCTTGCAAGGGTCTTTTCAAGTTTCTCAAGCCTTGACCTCAAGACTTGATTTTCCAATTCTAATTTCCCAATATTTGAATTTTCATTTAGTCTTTGAGCGTAGTTCTTCATTTTAGGCATATGCCTAACCTTCTAAGGGTTAATGCCTAAATGCTCCTCTACCTTCCTAATAGTTTCCCAAAGTAGAATTTTTCTAGGGTTATTATGTTGGATCGAAAGTGTCGCTAGAGGGGGGGGGGTGAATAGCGATACGATGTCGTTAAAAAACTTTTGCAATAAGTAAAAAGCAAGTAGAGAGTGCACAGCGGAAATATAAAGTAGACAAGATATTTTTACGTGGTTCACAATCTTTCGATTGCTAATCCACGGCCCTAGTGATCCTTGATCACGTACGGAGGGCAATTCACTAAAACCACTCCTCCTCGTTGGAGGTAGGAGCAACGATTACAAAAAGAAATCAAGGCAAAGGGACACTCCCCCTTTCCTTGTTACGATTAAAGCACAAAGACAATTTAAAGAAGTAGAACTTAAATAAATATACCGACAACTCTTATAAGTAGAAGATGTAGCTGTTGTCGGGCACTTCGTCAGAGCAAATGTGAGTAGTAGTAGCGGCGTTACGACGGCGTGTTGAGAGCTCTTGAATTCTTGTAATTTGCTTGGCTTGAACATGTCTATTTATGGATATTGATCTATGAATTTAGACATAGGTAGTGTCCAAGGTGAGGTTCTTATCCCAACTCAAGGATGAGGTGTTTCATCCAACCACCTTGTGCCACCTCCAACCTTCTTGTGCGCCAACTCAAAGCATCAGGTTTTTCATCCAACCACCTTGTGCCACCTCCAACCTCCTTGGGCGCCAACTTGAGGATGAGGTGTTTCATCCAACCACCTTGTGCCACCTCCAACCTCCTTGGGCGCCAACTTGTTGGAGCCATTCAACTTGTGCCACATCATGGGAGCCAACCATCTTGTGCCAACTCACCTTATTTTGGGCGTCCACCACAAGGAAGCTTGGTGATGGTTTGGATGTCCACCTTGATGCCACATCACCCTTTGTACCAAAAACACGAGTCAAGTCCAAATTCACCCCTTGAAATTCGAAATTGAGCTCTTCTCGAGGTCGAACTTGACTAGCAATGATCAGAGTCAAAGGGTTTTGGACCGCAGACAAGTTAGCTTAAAATATAAAGTACGATGGTTCT
This sequence comes from Wurfbainia villosa, assembly GCA_025175895.1. Lineage (NCBI taxonomy): Eukaryota > Viridiplantae > Streptophyta > Magnoliopsida > Zingiberales > Zingiberaceae > Wurfbainia > Wurfbainia villosa. The sequence goes on along the minus strand of CM045990.1, from coordinate 23,635,414 downwards.
AACCATCATCTCGACCTAGACCTTCCATTGGAGGTATTGGGCCTGATCTACGCTAACGACCTTGCTTCGCTTTCACACGAGCTTACCTTGTAGCCTCGCTCCGGTCTTCACCCGAGTACCTCGGCTTCCTCCAAGTCCTCAAGGCGTTCCCGACCACCTCGGTTCCCACCGGGTGTCGCACCTTCCGCTCAACTTTAGCATTTCTCGCACACTTAATTGAGCTCGTAAGATAACAAATATACCCTTAACTATTGAGCCTTTTGCCATAATCAAAATACTGTTCGACTTTGGTGCCCACTGCACCAACAATCTCCCCTTTGATTCATGGCAAACCACAAAAGTTAAAAAAGTTAAGGAAAAATTAAGCTAGCATAAAGATTAAGCATGAGTGAGCTAGCATAAAGATTAAGCATGAATGAGCTAGCATAAAGATTAAGCATGAGTGAGAAATATTATTGTTTCAAGTTCTCCCCTTTGAGGTAACCTCCCCCTTGACCGAATGTGAGTTCTTGAAAAATAATTTTTACTCACCCTTAATAGTTGCTTAAGTAATCGGAATTACTTAATATAAAAGGTAATAATTTTGTTTACTTTCTTCCCTTTAATTTTGGTTAATTTTGGTTACTTTTGTGACTTTCTCCCCTTGTGCCTTAACTCTAAATAGTGTGTAAATATATTTTAGGGTTTGTTAGTCCAAGAAATTTCACAATATATATATATATATATATATATATATATATATATATATATATATATATATATATTTTAAAAAAAATAATAATATGATTGAAAATATTTTGATCTAAATTGTACAACTCCTGCTGGACTTGATTGATATAGAATGATCAATAAGTCTTGAAGGAGTTGATTAATTTTAAATAATTATACTCCATGGTTCATATCGATGCAATCAATCTACATCTCGAACTGTGAGTAAGGTCCTAACATCTCACGCCTGTCATTGGCTAAGTACACAAACACATTAGTCCTATGTGTTGTGAGATGTGTTGGCTCCTTAAATCTATAGGTATATGATTTCTAAGGTAAGACTTAGGCTAATTTCATAAAAAGAAGCAAAATAGAGTACATATATAGAAAATTTAAATCCTACTCTATTATGCACATACCTAACTTTCGTCTTAATAAACTAAATTCTTTGTAGTGGTTTGGTGAAGATGTCCGCTAGGTTTGATTTGGACTCAACATACTCTAGTTGTATAGTTCCATTAGTTACATGTTCCCTAATGAAGTGGTGTTTAACTTCTATATGTTTTGTCCTAGAATGACATATTGGATTTTTAGTTAAGTTAATTGAACTGATGTTATCTATGTAGGTTTTAATGTTGTTAAAGATTAAGCTAAAGTCTTGGAGAGTGTGCTTCATCCACAGGAGCTGAGAGACACACTCACCCATCGCAACGTATTCGGCTTCGGTGGTAGATAAGGCAACGCAATGTCGCTTCCTCGCACCAACTCACTAGACTCGAGCCGAGGATTTGACAACAACCACTGTGCTCTTTCTATCGAGTTTACTACCGCATAGTCGGAGTCGAGTAGCCGATTAGATTAAACTCGTAGATCTAGGTACCAAATACCTACGCTTAGCGTGCTCTTTAGATATCTAAGGATACGCTGACTAGGGTTAGGTGAGACTCTCGCACAGGTTTGTAACCTTGCGCACATACTTACCGAATAAAATGTCGGGTCGGCTCATGGTTAAGTATAGGAGACTTCCTATCTCTCCTATAGTATTTTAGGTCAACGGGTTTTCCTTCTACATCTTCGCTTATATTAACATTAGTTGCTAGGTGTATTAATTATTTTAGCATCTTGCATTCCAAATCGATTTATTAAGTCCTTAGTATATTTTTGTTGATGTAAATATATTCCATCTTTAGTTTGTTTAATTTGTAAACCTAAGAAGAAACTTAACTCTCCTACTAAATTCATTTCAAATTCACTTTCCATAAGTGAGATGAATTCGCTTAGCGTGATCGAGTTGGTAGTTCCAAAAATTATATCATCTACATAGATTTGGGCTATAAAGATTTCTTTTCCTACGGTTTTAACGAATAAGGTTGGGTCGACTAAACCTTGGTTGAATCCTTTGGACTTAAGATAGATCGAAAGCCTTCGCATCAAGCTCTTGGGGCTTGTTTGAGTCCATATAGGGCTTTCTTAAGTCTAAGGACATGGTCGTTTATCTAGATTTTCAATCCGGAGGTTGGTACTGACGAAACTTCTTCCTTAATGTATCCATTCAAAAATGCTGACTTGACATCCATTTGAAACAATTTAAAACCTCGATGTGCAAAGATATGCTAACAACATTCTGATGGACTCTAGTCTGCTACGGGGGCGAGTAGGTCTCATCGTAATCTAAACCTTCGACTTGACTAAACCCTTTGCGACTAACCTAGCTTTATTTCTAACTACTTCACCTTTATCATCAAGTTTATTTCAAATACCCACCTTGTTCCAATAATTGATTTTTCTTTAGGTGGTGGTACTAATTCTACTTCATTTCTAGTGAATTGAGCTAGCTCTTCTTGCATAGCAATAATCCAGTCGGGATCAAGAAGTGCTTGTTCAATAGTTTTGGGTTCGATTTTGGAAATTAACGAGATTTGACTAAGGTTTCGATATGAAGCTCTAGTTCGAACCCCTAAATTTGGATCACCTATAACTTGATTGATAGGATGATTTGTTTGAGTCTTAGTGTGACTCGGGTTAGGGTCATCTATCACTTGGTCGATAGGATGACTTGGGTGAGTTCTAGTTTGACTTGGGTTAGAGTCATCTATCACTTGGTCGATAGGATGACTTGGGTTAGGACGAGATTCAAGTTCAAGATCAGAGTCGGGTTCGCTATAAGTTGATTTGCTAGTTGGTTTTGTTAAGGATTGAACGGGTTCGTGTCCTTCGTCGAAAACTATATTAATGGTTTCTTCGACTCTAAGAGTGTCGTGATTGTATACCCTATAAGCTCTACTGGTGGTTGAGTATCCTAGAAAGGTTCCAGTAGAGGTTTTGGATTTGAATTTCCCTAGGTAATCCTTAGTGTTTAAGATATGTACCTTGCATCCAAATACCCTAAAGTACTTGATGTTCGGTATTTTATCGTGATAAATCTCGTACGAGGTCTTTTGGTGCCTCTTTACCATAAGGATCCTATTTTGGACATAGCAAGCCGTACTAACGGCCTCTGCCCAAAATCTATCGGGTAGGTTATACTCGTTTAACATTGTCCTAGCGGCTTCTTGTAGGGTTCTATTTTTCCGCTCGACTAACCCATTTTGTTGTGGGGTTCTAGGACATGAAAACTCATGGTGGTATCCGCTTAGGTTACGTAAATCAGAAACCTGTGGTTTTCGAATTCACCACCATGATCGCTTCTAAGTCTTTTAATCTTAAGGTTCTTTTGATTTTCGATTAACCTACAAAGATTGATTAGTTGGTCTAGGTATCATTTTTATGTTTGATAAACCTAACCCAAGTAAATCTAGAATAGTCGCCAATTATGACTAAGCAAAATTGACTACCATTGAGTGACTTAGCTCCATGTGAATCAAATAGATCCATGTGTAGGAGCTCAAGAACACTTTTGGTTCGTTCTTGATTAGTTAATTGATGTTGTGTCCTAGATTGTTTACCTTGTTGACAAGCATTACATATTTTATTATCCAAGTTGTTTAGTTTAGGCAAACCTATAACCAAGCCACTCGACTCATCTTGTGGACGAGTCTTGGGTGCAGTGTCCGAGTCTTGGTGCCATAACCAAGATTCTTCTTGCTGTGTCATAAGACACTTGGTTGAGGAGTTGGGTAAATTTATTGTGTAGATGTTGCTACTCCTAGTTCCTTTAAGTATTATTTTAGATGTTGCATTTATTTTGATTACGCATTCATTTTCTAGAAATATGACCTTATAATTGTTATCACACAATTGGCTTACACTAAGTAAATTATATTGAAAGTTTTCTACTAATAAGACATTTTGAATTGTAAAGTTAGAGTTGAGCTCAATATCACCTGATCCGATGATTTTGAGCTTGCCGCTATTTCAAGGCTACCGATCCTTGTCGCTTGAATCGTGAATCTCAAAATTTGAGTTGATCCTGGCCATGTGTCGAGTACCATCGTCCCAACATCCATTGATCCTACACATAAGGTAGTTGGATCGGATATTGGAATTACTAAAGGGTTGTTTGTAATTTTTTAAACCTAAATCATCTCACCAATATCTACATGATCAAAACATGTTATTCCTATGTGTTATTGTGAGATGACTATCAATTTTACTTGATTAATTTTAATGAATTTAAATTAACCAACATGAGGTTAGATTCGGATTTAGTCTAAGCTCATCAAGTAATCTTTTCAAGAGATTAGCTTCCAGGTCGTGGCGAGGCACAGAGGCCTTCTTTGATCGGAACAACGACCACTTCCTTAGACAAAGCTAATTTCAAGAAATTGATAACTCGACTTACTTGAGACTACGCCTTGGTCTAACTAGTTATTTTTGAAAAGAGGCTCCCGAGGCTCAATCTTTCGTAGGATTTTAGTTGGTTTATTTTTGAAAAGAGGCTCGAGGCTCAATCTTTTCGCAGGATTTTAGTTGGTTATGAGTCCTATCTAACCATTCTAAAAATAAAGGAAAAACTAAGCATGCAATTTCTAAGACTTAACAAAATACATTTTGTATTGGCTCCTGGACCATTGAATCGAGTGGGTCTATTCACATAGTGAATTTGGTCCTGGGAACCCAATACATGTTAGATCCTAAAGTTGAAATCAAAGTGGTCTTAGGGACCCATGCTTGGACATTTTTCTTATGTTGGTTTACTATAGACATATATGACTTATTGGTTGTATTTGAGTTAAACCCGAGTCCGGCCTTGTTGTACACGGCCCTTTGTGATCCAAGTAAGAGGTCAAGTCCCTTGGATCCCAAAGTGAACCTTTCCAACGTTCCTAAGGTCTTCGACTTGTGTTTTCAAAGCGAGTTCTCAACTTCAAGCTTTTCAACTTGAGTTGAGTCCTCCTCTTGAATACGAGTAGTCGAAGAGGTTAGGAGACCTCATGTTTGAGAAGGTTAACCTCCTCAATTAGGGTCTCGACCTTGGACTCGGACTTAGCTAGTTTCTTATTTAAAAATTTAATTGCACCATACAAAGTATTAAGTAACGACCGACTTACCCTTAATGATTCTTTTGAACCGGATACGGATCCGTGGCTTGTCTTGAATGGAAGCTCATCATCGGATTCGACTCGACTCTTCTTCGGTTCGAGTCGCTCGGTCGGCTTGGCCATTAGAGCTTGGATATCGCCTTCTTCCTCCGACAACTCCTCCCAAGTAGCGTTAGCGCTTTCTTGGTCTTTGATGCGTTATTCTTTAGCTTTGGGCACGGACTTGATGTGACCGAACTCGCTGCACTCATAGCATCTAAAATTAGAAGTATTTGAATTAGGTTTAGGCTTACCTTGAGTTGTTGGTCGTTTTCGCCTCTTGATCATCTTCCGAACTAGATTGACTAGTTCGGATTCTATTTCGAGTCTACTTCCGATTCGACTCGCCTTCTTCCTTCGGGGTGGCTTGCTTTATGGGCTTCTTCTTCTTGGAACCCGCAACTAACGCAATACTCTTCTACCGACCACGTTAGTTTGCTCATGTAATTCAAGTTCAAAACAATTCGCCTAACCTAATTTTAGAAAGGTCCTTGGAGACCTTGTAGGCATCGACCATGGATGCCCACAAGGTGGTCCTAGGAAACGAGTTAAGAGAATACCGATAAGGTCGCGATTCTCGACCTTTTGTCCGATGGCATGGAGTTGGTTGACGATGTCTTGGATACGAGCATGTAGTTGAGCGGTCTCGCTTTTCCTGCATTTTCAAGTTATACAATTTATTTAAAAGTAAATCTCTTTACATACCTTCGTGTCGCTTCTGCCTTCGTGTAGTTCCACTAGCTTGGTCCATAAGTCCTTTGCACTAATGAAGGGGCCGACGCTTGAGCTCTTCCTTGACAACCCACATTGCAAGATTTGAGTTGCCTTGGCATCGGCTTCTACTTGTTTTTCATGGAATTTGACCATTGATCGTGAACCCAAAGATTCACCATCTTCATTAATAGGAAGTGTGAAACCGGTTTGATTACGATCCACATCTCGATTTGGGTTTTAAGAAAGCATTCCATCCGACCCTTCCAATAACGAAAGTCATTACCGCTTGTAAAACGGGGTCGGCGTATGCTAAACCCTTCGAGATGGGCCATTTAAAAACAAGAAGAAGAACGATTTAAAAGAATCTTGCAAAACACACACGAAGAATATTCCAAGACTTTCGCCTTGGATTAGTAGAAAGTAAAAAGATATATAAAATGTAACTTGCAAAAAGAAATAAACAATCAAATGCGAATGTCGCTGAAGTTCCGAGGACAACCTTACTCGATCTAACCCAAGGACAACCTTATCCGGATCCTAAAGCCTCTAATGCAATTCTATATGTAGGAGAAGATAAGCAAGTGAAATAATTATACGAAAACAGAAATAAATAAATAAAAATCTGTAAAAAAAGAAAACAAAGCTAGATTGGTGGTTTCACGAATCTTAGCGCCTTACTCGATACCAATTGTTGGATCGAAAGTGTCGCTAGAGGGGGTGAATAGCGATACGATGTCGTTAAAAACTTTTGCAATAAGTAAAAAGCAAGTAGAGAGTGCACAAATGGAAATATAAAGTAGACAAGATATTTTTACGTGGTTCACAATCTTTCGATTGCTTAATCCACGGCCCTAGTGATCCTTGATCACGACGAGGGCAATTCACTAAAACCACTCCTCCTCGCTTGGAGGTAGGAGCAACGACATAAAAGAAATCAAGGCAAAGGGACACTCCTTTCCTTGTTACGATTAAAGCACAAAGACAATTTAAAGAAGTAGAACTTAAATAAATATACCGACAACTCTTATAAGTAGAAGATGTAGCTGCGGCACTTCGTCAGTAGCAAATGTGAGTAGTAGTAGCGCTAGTACGACGGCGTGTTGAGAGCTCTTGAATGCTTGTTATTTGCTTGGCTTGAACAGGTCTATTTATGGATATTGATCTATGAATTTAGACATAGGTAGTGTCCAAGGTGAGGTTCTTATCCCAACTCAAGGATGAGGTGTTTCATCCAACCACCTTGTGCCACCTCCAACCTTCTTGTGCGCCTAACTCAAGGATGAGGTGTTTCATCCAACCACCTTGTGCCACCTCCAACCTCCTTGGCGCCAACTTGAGGATGAGGTGTTTCATCCAACCACCTTGTGCCACCTCCAACCTCCTTGGGCGCCAACTTGTTGGAGCCATTCAACTTGTGCCACATCATGGGAGCCAACCATCTTGTGCCAACTCACCTTATTTTGGGCGCCCACCACAAGGAAGCTTGGTGATGGTTTGATGTCCACCTTGATGCCACATCACCCTTTGTACCAAAACACGAGTCAAGTCCAAATTCACCCCTTGAAATTCGAGCTCTTCTCGAGGTCGAACTTGACTAGCAGCTGATTGTAGTCAAAGGGTTTTGACCGCAAGATACAAGTTAGCTTAAAATATAAAGTACGATGGTTCTAACCATCTGATCTCGACCTAGACCTTCCATTGGAGGTATTGGGTCGGATCTACGCTTAACGACCTTGCTTCGCTTTCACACGAGCTTACCTTGTAGCCTCGCTTCCGGTCTTCACCCGAGTACCTCGGCTTCCTCCGAAGTCCCTCTGGCGTTGCCCGACCACCTCGGTTCCCACCGGGTGTCGCAGACCTTCCGCTCAACTTTAGCATTTCTGCACACTTAATTGAGCTCGTAAGATAACAAATATACCCTTAACTATTGAGCCTTTTGCCATAATCAAAATACCGGTTCGACTTTGGTGCCCACTGCACCAACATATTAGTCCCAAATTTCTCCTTAGGTCTAAAATCGCATGATTTGGTACCTAGGCAATAAAATCTATTACTTATAGCATGCTCCTTATTTTGGGATTTTCCGAGCCGCAAAAACCGCTTTTTGCGTTGCGGAAACCTCGGAAGTCGGCCATGGATCTGTGCAAAGATATAAAAAATAAAACATATATGTGTTTAAAGATCCTAGATCTACCTTAGATCTACAAGATGAGAGCATTACCCTCGTAGCGATGCCCTTCGCTTATCCCGCTCGTCCAAAAACTTTGCCGAAACTCAAGAGTGTCAAGTGAACACTCCTCTATTGGTATCCACACGGACAAATGGTGGAGAAACACAACCTAGAGTGTGCTAGCACTCATGGAAGTTTCGACCAAGGAGGTTGGGAGAGCTTGAGAGGAAGAAGATACAAGGAAGAAGAAGAAGGAGTTACCACCAAAAATTCAATTCTCATCTAATGAGAAGTGGCCGACCACTTCAATGGGTGGGGGTTACATGCATGCATGTAACTCCAAGAGCCAATGACTCTTGGTCTCCCTCATGAGGTGGCACCAAATGATAAGTCCATGATGATGTGGAACATCATCATTCTCCGTCCCCCATGCCAAGTCACCATGACATGGCAATTGATCAAGTCAAAATTGACCATTCATCTTCCCTCTCAAGTCAAGTCAACCTTGACCTCTTATCTCCCATGGTTGATCAAATCTAACCATTTGATTCAAGTCAATTTGATTTAATGAATCTCTATTCATTAATTTAAATTGACTCAATGAATCAAATCTAAATTAGACTCATTCAACACTTGAATCAAATTGAGTCTAACTCAATTAGTCTAATTTGGATTACTCTTAATCCAATTTGGTTCATCCCATGAACATAATCCTCATGGTTCATCATATGAACCTAATCTCCATCTAATTGCCCTTTGTGTGTGACCCTATAGGTTCTTGTAACGTTGGCAATGCTCCTAAACCAATTTAGGAACATAAGCAATGAGAGGTATCTAGCAACACATCATTGCTACCCAAGTTACAATAATATTGAGCTCCAACATCACCTTTGTGACTACTAATTGTGACTCTCACAATATGTGACAATGTTTCTCTATCTATGACATCTAGATTGACCAATTGAGGCATAGACCGTGTCATCCTCGGTACAATCTATATCTTGAACTCCAAGTAGACTCACTCTTATCAAATGAGCTCAATATCTCATATTGACTCATTTGGGCATGGCCATGCACTTCGTGGTCTCACTCTATCAAGAATAACGATGTCACTCCCGTCATATAGGAGGGATAGATCCCATCTACATCACTCATATCCCTCCGTATAATTTGTTACATACCGATGTCGCCTTTATAGTCACCCATTTCACGGGTGGCGTTTTGTGAAAAGCCAAAGTATGCAACTCTTTATGTAGGGAACCATGGTGGCTTCATGTCTAAGGACTAATAGTCATACTAATAGTCACATGAGAAAGTATATGACACTCATATAACTATCCATGATACTTTCTCATGGCGGGTCATTCAGTATACATTCTCCAATATATACCAATGTGTCAATTTGATATCTCATATCCATGACTTGTGAGATCAAGTCATCGTGTTGACCTACATGCTAGTCTCTACGCATTAACATTGTCTCTGAATGTTAATACTTGACTAGGAATGATTAAGAGTAGTGTTCTCTATATCATCTCATTATCGATTCAACCAATCGATTGATATAGATAAGAACCTACTACTCAAGGACGTTATTATACTTAATTATTTGGCACCAATACAAGTAAATATAATAACCATGCCTTTATTAATAGGAATATGATACAATAAAGTCCATACAACAATCATCACATGATTAACTCTAGGGCTTTCAATAACAATCTCCCACTAGCACTAGTGTCAATCACCGTAGTATCTAAGACCCAATGACCTAGTGTGACCATCATGCTTTTTCTGTGCCAAAGCCTTGGTCAAGGGATCTACGATGTTAGCCTCTGTGGGTACTCTGCAAATCTTCACATCTCCTCTATAGATAATCTCTCGAATGAGATGAAAGCGCCGTAGTATGTGTTTGGTCCGTTGGTGTGAGCGAGGTTCCTTAGCCTGTGCAATCGCTCCATTGTTGTCACAATAGAGCTCTATGGGATCTTCTATGCTAGGAACCACCCCAAGCTCAGTAATGAACTTGCGGATCCAAACTGCCTCCTTTGCTGCCTCAGATGCAGCGATATACTCGGCTTCTGTTGTTGGGATGAATACTGAAAAGTCTATCTTTTGTATGAACATCTTTATTTTGAAATAAGAATTACATGATCATTATTTGTATATTTTTAAGGTTATGAATATTGTCTAATACATTACATTGTAGATAACATGGTGTGTGGTGTCACACGGGAGATCATGTTATCGGCTCCTTGTAAAGTATAAGTATAGGCACACAACCGAGATAACTTTGGACAAACTATTGGTATGGTTGTAGTGTGATTTGGTATTGGTTTGTCTTGACCATAAAATCACACTAGTACACTTTGTGTGTATTGAGCAGGACCGACTTAGAGGTGATTCGATTCATTGCTAACTACATAATCGAATCGGACCTCAGATATTATATTGTACATACTCTTAATCCCGATATAATAATGGGCACATATACTTAGTAATCATTTCTTTGATTTACCAATGGGCGAGATTTATAGATTAAATCGATAGGCTCGGTAAGTTGGGAAATGATATTATTTATATGGTGTGCCGTTGATTATAGGAGGAAACCATGTCCTATATATTAGGATGATGATGTCCCCTTGAGGAGCTCATAAGGTTTATCATGTAAACCCTACAGGTGGACTTGGTCCGACATGATGAAAAGGTTGAGTGGTACTACTCATGGAGTTAGATGTTGATTAATTAATGGTCAGTAAATTAATTAATCGACGGACATTCAAGATCTTAAACACGGGGAGAAAATGTACATATAATATATGGAGCCCATATTAACTTATGGGGGTTGGTGAGGTAGATCAATGATAATCCTTTAGTGGATTGGATTATCATTAATGGATCGGACTTTATGTGGGCTTGATCCATTGGGTGGCCAAGATCCAACTCCTCCTCATGGTCCCTATTGTAGCCTATCAATACCTCATGAAGCTTAGATCCAATGGATGAAAACAAAACTCTAGATCCAAAGGTAGAGATTAAATCTCTAGATCCGATGGTTGAGATTAAATCTCTAGATCCGACGGTTGAGATTAAATCCCTAGAACCAATGGTGGAGATTAAAACAAGGCTTATCCCTAACTCTATAAAAGGAGGCTTTAGGTTTGGTGTGGAGAGTAATTAGAAGCAAGGGGAGGTTTGGAGTTGGCGGCAAGAGGCTTGGAGTTAGGGTTTGGAGCTTGGCGGCACCAAATAAGGAAATTCTTTCCTTGTCTTCTTCTCCTCCATTGGTGGCTGGCGCCCATACCAGCCTTTCCAGCCCTTGGCTGGCATCCAAACCAGCTTCTTCTCCTCTCCTTGCCCGGTGGAAACAAGGCTTAAGGTCCTCCCTTGGATCTCTTGGCCGACATCCATCTTTCTCCTTCTCCTTGTTGGCCGGCGGCAAGCAACTTGCTTGTTGCTTGTTGGTTGGCTAAAGGAAGGAGAAGAGTCTTGTTTCTATTCTTCCTCTTGCTCGGAATGAGCAAGGAAGGAAGATTGGTGATCTAAGAGCTTCGACTTTTGGTAGATTGTCGCCCACACGAGGTCTGAAAGGAGGAAGGTCATACAATAGAAGATCGAGAGGTATAACACTTATCTATCTTCATATGTAACATGTTTGTAATTGTTTTTCAATTATATATGCATGATATATTCTGTTTTGTGGCTAAATATAACTTGGACCCCGAACATAAATATAAAAGTCGGCGATCCGTACATCGTCTGTTCCGTGGCTATTCGTAGAATAGAGGTTGGTCGCTTGAACAACAAGTTTGTTCAAGTGACTACTTTAATCGAATAGCACGACGATGAAACGGTTGCTTGGGCAATCCCTCTTATCAAGGATAAATTTTTTTTATCCGGGGATGTAGAAGGGATCACCATGAACAAGCGACTGAGTTGAAGTAGGAAGTGAAGTTTCCTACCTTCATGTGGTATCAGAGCTTCGGCTTCCGGGACAAAACCCTTCAAGTGGTATCAAAGCCACGGTTTCCGATTTTGTGTGTTTAGGATTCAGTTTCTTTTATGCACTTTTCATATATTATATGTGCCGGATAATAGTAGGATATGCGTAGGTTAACTCTTTGGTTGCAGACATAGGATCTAACTATTATGGCCATATGTGTGTATGTGATTGTATGTGTGTAATTGTATATTTTGTTGAATCCTCGGGGTTGACAAGGCTAGTATTTAATTTTTGTAAATTAGATACGACATTGTTTAGCTACTCTTTTTATTTTAGTTTACTTTCGATCTAGATTTCATGTACACTCCCTTGTGGAGTATAGGATCGATGGATATAAATTAAAATAGATTTTTCTCAGCTCGGATCTCCGGATGGCTTGTACATGGCATAAGGAGGAGCGGACGAGATGACGATACGACGGGAGACATAATGAAGACAAAAGCCATAATAGTTGGAAATTTTTTATTTTTCATATTTATTGCTTATTGTTTGATATGCAAGTTGTAGGCTAGAAAATTCCTCAATTTCAAATTACTAAGTGGGAGAGGGATATTTTTTTTAAAATTCTCACGGCCTCCATTACGATTTGACAAGTGATGCAAACAAACTTGTGCGTCGGCTCTGAGTGCCTTCCTCCCCATCGGATGAGTTTGTTTGCGGATCACAAGGTCAAATATGGTTATAGAGAATTATTAAGGAGCGTGTGCACTTCCCCATCGGAAGGCACATAACCCGAGATAATTACCTTGGTACCGAGTAATGGTGAATACTTACATACAAATATAAGTATCCTCCCCATCGGAGTCACTGCTTTTATTTGTAGGGCCAAATAGGAACCAACTATTAATTTTACTTATCAAAAAGTTAGGTTGACAAGATAGTAAAATTAATGGGTAAAACCTCCTCTTACAAATGTAGAATTCGTATACGTCCACACTATCGTGGCATACGATATTTGTTGGTGCAAGGGCACTAGATAATCAAACCTGTGTTTTGATTATGGCAAAGACACAAAGTTAAGTTTACATCATTATCTCACGAGCTAAATCAAGTGTGCAGAAAAGTGCTAAAGCTGGAGCTGAAGGCTAGCGACATCCGGAGGAAGCCGCGGTGGTCGGGCGACACTCGAGTGATTTCGGAGGGAGCCGAAGGAATCGAGTGGAAGGCCGGAAGCGAGAGCTACTATCGAGGTAAGCTCGTGTGAGTGAGAGATTGTAAGGTCGTGTCCTCTTTACGGGGACGACCGTAGGCGGCGATCCGATTAAGACTTCCCATGGAAGGTCTAGGTCGAGATCGGACGGTTGGAAACCTTCGCATTTATCATTTTCCGAGCTAACCTCTTCGCAGGAAGTGGCGGTGACGATCATTGGACATCAAGCATTCGATCGATGCTCTTCGTTCCGGTTACGTATTGCTATCGATCGTTGATAAGCTGACGAGATCGGTACTCTAGGTCAAAATGGATAAGGTTTGGCGTAGCCATGCGATAAAATTTGGACAACCGTGATCATTCCAAGAGGAGACATATTCAGAGGCCAAAATCTATAAAAGGAGGGAAGGATTCCAACTCCAAGCATCATCAAGTTTATTCATCAAGTGCTCCAACAACGCCAACGCTCCAACGCCGTCATAACGCTGACGCGACGACAAGTTCAAATCTCCATTCGTCGGCAGCAGTAGCAAGTAATTATTTTTATTGTATTCTTTATTTTAATCGTAACGAGGTGAGGTAGGCTTGTTGCCTCATCCTCGTACATTCGGTTTTTGTGATCGTTGTCTCCTACCTCTAACGAGGAGGAGACGTTATAGTGCTTTGCCCTCCGTACGCGGTCTAGGACCGATAGGGCCTTGGAGTAGCAACCGCTGGGTTGTGAACCAAGTAAAAATAAATATGTTCCTTTATTTTCCGCTGCTCTTACTTGTTTAATTGTCTACTCGAATGAAACGTCGAAAAGATTTACGATCGCTATTCACCCCCCCTCTAGCGACGCTTCTCGATCCAACAATATTCTCGGTGTTTTGTGGTGTTGGTTGATTTTTAAATTTTATTGTTTGAGGAATCAATAATTTTTTGAATTCTAATGTTTTGATCTATGTGATTCTTAGGTTTTCTTTCAAAATGACTTTCAACCCGCTTGCTGTGATACTGAAAGAGAATAAACTTACTGGACCCAACTATGTTGATTGGAAGAGGAATCTTGACATTGTCTTGATTGCTGAGGAATACAAATATGTACTCCTCGAAGAGTGCCCTCCTAAGCCTATGGATGATACTGGGGAAAAGGAGAAGGAGAGTTATAAGAAGTGGATCAAGGCCGATGAGATGACACGGTGTTACATTTTGGCATCTATGTCAAATGTACTGCAACATCAGCATCAAGCCATGCCCATTGCTTATGACATGATGATCAATCTCAAAGAGCTTTTCGAACACTAGAATTGGGCTGCTAGGCAGAAAGCCATGAGGAACTTGATGACGACCACCATGATCGAGGGAACACCCGTGAGGGATTATGTTCTTAAGATGATGGCTCATTTGAATGTGTTGGAAGTCTTCGGAGCTGAGATCGATGGGGAAACCCAGGTCGATATCATTCGTTCAGTTTACGTATTGCTAGTTTTGGCCCGGTTTGCCGACTACAACATGAACAAGAGTTTGTATTATGGCGGGCTTCTGAGAACTCGAGTGGCGAAGGGCTATTCGTCGAGTGCTCGGTGAAGATGTGTGGTGACCCAAAAGGTTTCTACTTCTAAACCGAAAGGTAAGAAGAAGAAGAAACAAACTGGGATGAAGGCGGTGGGAGGAACTCAGGGAGGAGTGAAGAATCCGAAAGGCAAGTGCTTCGCTTGTAAGCATACTGGACACTGGAAGAAGGACTGCCCCAACCGCAAGCAAAACAAAGGTATATCTTTTGGTCTAGTCGTTGAAACATGTTTAGCGGTGTTATCTACCGGCACCTAGTGTGTAGATACGGGAGCCACTGATCATGTCTGCAATACTTTGCAGGGGCTCCAGGAAACCAGACGACTGGCTGAGGGGGAGATTACCGTATACTTGGGCGATACCACGAATGTGGCGGCTGTTGCAGTGGGAGACGTTTATTTATATTTTGAGAAAAATAAAGTTTTGGTTCTTAAGAATTGCCTTTATGTACCTTTATTTAGAAAGAATTTAATTTTGGTTTCTAAATTATTTATGGATGGATATTCTATTTCTTTTAATGACAGAGTTGTTATAAAAAGGAATAGGGACATTATCTGTTCGGGTACATTGATAGGAAATCTATATACACTTGAACCAAAAGCTCCCACGATGCAAATAGAAGTTAATAACTCATCTTCTAATTCCAATAAGAGAAAAGAACCTTCGAAGATGAACCAAACATATCTTTGGCATCTTAGGCTTGGTCATATTAACCTAAACAGAATTCAAAGGTTGATAGCTGATGGACCTCTGGGCTCATTAGTGGTGGAAGATTTCCCAACCTGCGAATCATGCTTGGAGGGTAAAATGACCAAGAGGCCTTTTAAGGCAAAGGGGTATAGAGCCAAAGATGTGTTAGAATTGGTTCATTCTGATTTGTGTGGTCCTATGTCTAATCAGGCTAGAGGTGGTTTTGAGTATTTTATCTCTTTTATAGACGATTATTCGAGATATGGATACATTTACTTGATGCGCCGCATGTCTGAATGCTTTGACAAGTTCAAAGAATTCAAGGCTGATGTGGAGAAACGTCATGGTAAAAGTATCAAGACACTACGATCTGATCGTGGTGGTGAGTACCTCTTGGGAGAGTTTAGGAATTACTTATCAGAGGCTGGGATTCAATCCCAATTGTCTACACCTGGCACACCCTAGCAGAATGGTGTAGTAGAGCGAAGGAATATGACTCTTATGGAGATGGTTAGATCGATTCTGAGTTATTCTGAGTTTCCAGATTCATTCTGGGGATATGCTCTAGATACGACAGTGTATATTCTGAACTTGGTCCCATTTAAATCAGTGCCTTCTACTCCCACAGAATTGTGGACTGGGCGAAATCCTAGTCTAAGACATATTCGAATTTGGGGGAGTCCAACACATGTGCTGAAGGCGGATGCTGGTAAGTTGGAACCTCGTATAGAAGTACGCGTGTTCGTTGGCTATCCTAGGGGAATGAAAGGTGGTTTGTTTTATAGTCCTAGAGATCAGAGGGTGATCGTTAGCACGAACGCCAGATTTCTAGAGGAAGACTATGTGATGAACCACAAGCCCATGAGTAAAATTGTTCTGGAGGAATTGAAAGGGAAAGTCACTTCTTCAGTACCACCGGTACAAGAGGATATACCATAAGTCACTGCACTGCGTGTCATAGAGGATACACGAGAGATTCCGACTTCCAATCAAATAGGGATAACAGTAAGTCTACCTCAGGTTTTGTGTTTACTTTGGGAGGTGGAGCCATTGTATGGAGGAGTGTCAAGCAAAAATGCGTGGCGGACTCTACCATGGAAGCTGAGTATGTGGCAACCTGTGAGGCGGCCAATGAAGCTGTGTGGCTCAGGAACTTCCTGATGGACTTGGATGTGATTCCTGGTTTGCCCAGAACTATCACAATTTATTGTGATAATAGTGGTGCAATTGCAAACTCGAAGGAACCACGAGCCTATAAGGCAAGTAAACACATAGAGCACAAGTACGACTTGATACGAGAAATCGTAAAGAGAGGAGAAGTTGCTGTGACCAAGATTGCATCAGAGGATGACTTGGCAGATCCTTTCACTAAGGCCCTTTCGGTGAAAGATTTTGATAGGCATGTGGAGGGAATGGGGATCAGATGTATGGAAGTTTGAGGACAGCATAGTCTTTTAGTATAAGTGGGAGATTGTTGGGATGTATACTGAAAAGTCTATCTTTTGTATGAACATCTTTATTTTGAAATAAGAATCACATGATCATTGTTTGCATATTTTTATGGTTATGCATATTGTCTAATACATTACATTGTAGATAACATGGTGTGTGGTGTCACACGAGAGATCATGTTATCGGCTCCTTGTAAAGTATAAGTATAGGCTCACAACCGAGATAACTTTGGATAAACCATTGGTATGGTTGTAGTGTGATTTGGTATTGGTTTGTCTTGACCATAAAATCACACTAGTACACTTTGTGTGTATTGAGCAGGACCGACTTAGAGGTGATTCGATTCATTGCTGACTACATAATCGAATCGGACCTCAGATATTATATTGTACATACTCTTAATCCCGATATAATAATGGGCACATATACTTAGTAATCATTTCTTTGATTTATCAATGGGCGAGATTTATAGATTAAATCGATAGGCTCGGTAAGTTGGGAAATGATATTATTTATATGGTGTGCTGTTGATTATAGGAGGAAACCGTGTCCTATATATTAGGATGATGATGTCCCCTTGAGAATCTCATAAGGTTCATCATGTAAACCCTGCAGGTGGACTTAGTTCGGCATGATGAAAATGTTGAGTGGTACTACTCAAGGAGTTAGATGTTGATTAATTAATGGTCTGTAAATTAATTAATCGACGGACATTCGAGATCTTAAACACGGGGAGAAAATGTACATATAATATATAGAGCCCATATTAACTTATAGGGGTTGGTGAGGTAGATCAATGATAATCCTTTAGTGGATTGGATTATCATTAATGGATCGGACATTATGTGGGCTTGATAATTGGGTGGCCAAGATCCAACTTCTCCTCATGGTCCCTATTGTAGCCTATTAATACCTCATGAAGCTTAGATCCAATGGATGAAAACAAAACTCTAGTTTCAAAGGTAGAGATTAAATCTCTAGATCCGACGGTTGAGATTAAATCTCTAGATCCGACTGTTGAGATTAAATCCCTAGAACAAATGGTGGAGATTAAAACTAGGCTTACCCCTAACTCTATAAAAGGAGGCTTTAGGTTTGGCGTGGAGAGTAATTAGAAGCAAGGGGAGGTTTGGAGTTGGCGGCAAGAGGCTTGGAGTTAGAGTTTGGAGCTTGGCGACACCAAATAAGGAAATTCTTTCCTTGTCTTCTTCTTCTCCATTGGTGGTCGGCGCTCATACCAGCCTTTCCAGCCCTTGGCCGACATCCAAACCAGCTTCTTCTCCTCTCCTTGGCCGGTGGAAACAAGGCTTAGGTTCCTCCCTTGGAGCTCTTGGCCGACATCCATCTTTCTCCTTCTCCTTGTTGTCCGGCGGCAAACAACTTGCTTGTTGCTTGTTGGTTGGCTAAAGGAAGGAGAAGGGTCTTGTTTCTATTCTTCCTCTTGCTCGGAACGAGCAAGGAAGGAAGATTGGTGATCTAGGAGCTTCGACTTTTGGTAGATCGTCACCCACACGACGTCTGAAAGGAGGAAGGTCATACAATAGAAGATCGAGAGGTATAACACTTATCTATTTTCATATGTAACATGTTTGTAATTGTTTTTCAATTATATATGCATGATATATTCTGTTTTGTGGCTAAATATAACTTGGACCCCGTATATAAACACAAAAGCCGACGATCCGTACATCGTCTATTCCGCGGTTATTCGTAGAATAGAGGTTGGTCGCTTGAACAACAAGTTTGTTCAAGTGACTACTCTAATCAAATAGCACGACGATAAAACGGTTGCTTGGGCAATCCCTCTTGTCAAGGATAAATTTTTTTTATCCGGGGATGTAGAAGGGATCTCCATGAACAAGCGATTGAGTTGATGTGGGAAGCGAAGTTTCCTACCTTCAAGTGGTATCAGAGCTTCGACTTCCGGGACAAAACCCTTCATCTGTTGTAGAATCAGCAACTGTGTCCTGCTTCGAACTCTTCCATCTCACAGCGCCACCATTCAAGCAAAACACGAATCCTGACTGCGATCTATAATCATCCTGGTCAGTTTGGAAACTGGCATCGCTGTAACCCTTTACAGCTAGCTCCTCATCGCCTCCAAATATCAAGAAATATTCTTTAGTCCTTCTCAAGTACTTAAGAATATTCTTGACTGCTATCCAGTGACACTCACCAGGATCTGACTGGTATCAACTCGTCATGCTCAAAGCATACGAGATATCAGGATGAGTACATAGCATGGTGTACATGATAGATCCTATAGCAGATGGATAAGGGATCTTAAATTTGCGACGAATTTTTAATTCGTCGCAAAAAATTGCGACGAATTAATTTTTTCGTTGGTAATTTTCGTGACGAAATAAGAAATTTGTTGGTAAATTGGCGACTGATACAAATTCATCGCAAATTTCGTCACAAAATTCGTCGCAAAAAACCATATTTTGCGACGAATTAATTTTTTCGTTGGTAATTTTTGCGACGAAATAAGAAATTCGTTGGTAATTTTGCGTCATACAAATTTGTCGCAAATTTCATCGCTAAATTCGTCGCAAAGTTCAATATTTTGCGATGAATTCTTTTTTCGTTGCAAACATTTGCGACGAATTTAATTTTCGTTGCAAAATTCGTCGCAAAATTCGTTGCAAAATTTGTCGTAGGTTGTATTCGTTGCTAAATTCCGACGAAAATAAAATTCGTCGCAGAATTCTCAGAATTCTGCGATGAATTTGTATTTTTGTCGCTAAATAAAAAAAAATTTAACAGGTTCCATCCGTTTCGATATTCTATCGTATATACAAATTTTCACACACACACACCAAAACACAATAAGTTCTAATATCCAAATAAATACATTCAATATAAACAAAACACACACACATTCAATACAACAAAATAATATTGAATCATATCCAAATAAATACAAAGCAACACAATCAGTTAAGAACAATACAACATTCCAAATAAAAAGTTATATCCTACAACATTTCAAACATCAACATAGTTCTGATATCCAAATAACAATGTCTACAAAAGATCTCAACACATAGGAAAGAAAAAGAAAGAGAACGTAAGCAATAAACAAACAAAAATTATCATACATTAAAAAAAAACTATATACTAACACGAAAATAAATATGCAAAGACTTACAATGATGTGCATTTTAAACCGCCATAAGGATTAACTTCATCGATCATTCCTGTTTAAAGCAAAATAAACAAACTCAATAAACTAAAATTTTTTAAAAGTACTAATTAAAAACATGCATACAATATCATCATCGTCGCCACCATCATCGTCATGACTGAGGAATATGACTTGGACCAGAACTAAATTGCTGAAACTGTCGCATAAGAAAGGCTTGTTGTCGTCGCATTTCTATCATTTCTTGATCCCTTTGTGAGTTTTGTTATTGTATTTCTAGAATTTGCTGATCTCTTTCATGTATTATGCCCTTCAAATTGCTAACCTCCTCAGTTAAGTTATGTATCTGTGCCGCTACTGCTGGTGGAGTAGAAGAAATAGATCTACGAGGAGCATTATGCATTCTGCTCAGAGAACCCATACCTAATATCCTTCCCCCTTTTGATCCTCCACTCGCCTCAAGCCATAAATCCAAATTATTACTAACAGATGGCTCAGATCCCTCAGTATCACCGTCATCTCCTGAAATTCTCTGAGATGAGGATAACTGATCATATCTCTCCTACACAAAATTAAAATTTTAATCAGAGCATTTACATAACTAACAGAATTAAAGTTATAAAGTAAGTTTAAAGATTAATTCAAACCTTAATTGCTCGAGCTCTATCTCCACTCCAAGTCTTATCTTTTTTTTTGGAAAGTGCGAACGAAAGTATCTATAAATTCCGGCTCCTTTCCCAATTCCTTAGACTAAATATAAGAATGTTAGAAATAAAATAATAATCTGAAATATATTTAAAAACTAATTGTAGAATTTAAAAATTACCAATCTACGTGAATGCTCCTCGATATTTATAGATCCTCCCGCATATGTTGCAGATAAGTCTCCAGAATTACATGCTTGATTTAATTTATTCTGTTGACTTCTTTTTTTGCTCTCATCAGATTGCCAATAATTGGAGATTTTACTCCAATTTTCTGACGTGACACAGGCGGGTTTTTTTCCAGTACATTTGGCATGACTCAATACATGCCGGATATGATCGCCACATTTTTTTTTAAAAATTCTTTTAACTTCCAAGTCTTGAGTAGGGTCCCAAATAAATCTCCGCTGAGATGGAAAAAAAACAATTGATTATATAATCACTTATTTAATATATAAAATGAATCAATTATACCTGAAACTCGCACCACCATAGTTCTTTTGTAGGTCCTGGCGTGCTTGAGTATGACAAAGAGTCTCCTCTCCAATAGTTATTCACGATTTTATTGATCTCGCGAATAACAGGTACAGAATTTTCAAACCTACGATAAAGTGAAAAAAAATTGAATAAATAATTAAGATAGTTTAAAAATTATAATATTTATATTACTTACGAATCTCCAATCGGAAATATATACGGTCGACTTTCGATGTTCTCGAGAGGTGTCGGTGCAGTGAATCGAATGGGAAGGAGGCCTTGTGAATGTGATAATCTTGGCGTGATCATGTGAAGGTCCAGATCGGGAGGCAAGTAGGTATAGTCTTTGGCGGCGATGGATCGATCCAGCCACTACTAGTACTCTATCGTCTCTGTCCACCACGTCGAAACTATCAACCAAAAACAAAATTAGAATAAAGAAAATAAAACTTTTATGCTTAATGAAGAACATGAAAAACTTACAATATGCATACTGAAGATATGAGAGACTGCGACTGCGATAAGCTACGATGATTTCACCACTGATAACCTATAAGAACAAAATATACACAACATACAGAAACAAAAGATATAAATTTAACAATGAGACATTATATAAACAAATAATTGAGCTAAGAAAATTTGTAAAATTATAGTTTAAAACTAAAATTATATATAAAAAAACTTACCCTAGACGTCAAATTTCAAAGTCCTCATTATCATCTTCCTCATCCTCATCAGTATCCTCATCCTCGGTCTCCTCCTCTTCCTCCTCGTCCCCCTCCTTTCAGTTGCATCCACGTTTATCACTACTCCGCTGGGATCTCATAATGTTGGAATTATATATTCATCGGTATGAAACATATTTGTAACTTTGTCTTGTTGATATGCAATGTCTTGCCAGCGCTCTTCAATTTTTTTCCGTGCTTTTGTTTTACAAACAGCCCACCATTCATTTTTGTCACGCCTCAAACTAGGATATGGAGCATAGAAAACTTGAATCGCTTGTTGTGCCAAAATAAATGGTTCATATCTCTTATAAAATCTTTTATGATTTATTTCAACCAAATTATACTGTGGATGCACCTTCATCCCTCTGACGGGGTCAAACCAGCGACACATAAATAAGATAACTCGCATTTCTGGACAAGAATAATCAATCTCTATAATTTCATCCAGCAAACCATAAAATTCATTGCTTGCACCTCCATCATTGGAAGACTGAACACATACTCCACTATTCATTGTACTCTTTCCATTTCCATATTCTTGAGTGTGGAAATTATATCCGTTTATGAAATATGCTGGCCAAGTGCGTACCATTGCTTTTGGTCCCCATGATAGATGGATTAGTAATTCTTGCTGAACGTGAGTTTGATTAGCATAAACCTATACCCAAATGAAAATGATATTTATTTAAAAGTTAAGATATGTGTAAACAAAAATGAGGTAATTAAAACGCTACATATGTGATTTGGAACTATGGTGCAAATTCCTGATCGCGTATGATCAAAGTCACGTGTCGATTTCGTATATAAGTTTTGGAAAATCCTATAATAAAAAATTGTATTATAACATAAACAAATTAACACTTGACGAAGAAATAGGAAATATATACTAACTCGAAATATGGCGATACTTCTGGACAATTAAGTAAAACATATGTCTGGGCTGCCCGCCATTCTTGATCAGTTAAGTATCGTTGCTTACACGGTCCACTTGGTCGACCAAGATAATTAAAAATTGAGAATGAATTCAAATTGGGATCGACAGGACCTTCATCATTCCTTCTGGATTTTCGTCTTTTTGGTCCAACGTGAGGCTCAAAATAATATGATGCAAAAGTTGTTACTTCCTCCACAATATATGCATTCACAATAGAGGCTTCAACATGTGCCTTATTTTTCACTTTTTTCTTCAAATGATATAAGAATCTGATTGTAATATAACAAATTGTATTAGAAATGAATATATAAAAAATTTAAACATTTTTATTCAATATTAACGAGTATATAATATGCTAATTATACCTTTCAAAAGGATACATCCATCGATAATGAATCGTCCTCCAACTTTGGCCTCATATGGCAAGTGAACCAAAATATGTTCCATTGAATCAAAAAAGCGGAAAAATCCTTTCTAAATTACACAAAATGATTGGAATGTCTCTCTCTAACTTCTCCATGTGTGAATATCCCAAAATTGTTGAGCATATATCATGAAGAAAAATACTTAACTCTGTAATGGCACCCCAGACAAAATTCAGTAAGAGTTCTTTAAAGGCAATAGAATTAGTCTTTCCATGAATATATGACAATCATGGCTTTTCAAACCCATCAATTTGCATTCCTTCATATCGACACATCTCCCAAGATTAGAAACATACCCATCAGGAAATCTCAATGATTTCAACCATTCACAAACAACACGCCTCTGCTCCTTATTCAATGTATAAACCGCTTTGGTTTTGGTCCTCTACTATTTTCATCAACATCAAGGGTGGGTCGTTTACAAATGAGTCGCATATCTTTTCTTGCATTCAGATTATCTTTTGCTTTTTCGGTGATATCCATCAATCGTATTTATCGATTATCAAAAATATTCTTCTCAATATGCATAACATCGAGATTATGATGAATCAAATTACTAAACCAATACGGTAACTCCCAAAATATACTTCGTTTGGTCCATTTATGGTTGCTTCCATATTCATAAGTTGTACCATGTGGCTCTTCAATAACAGATGGAAAGTGAAGAACTCAGACCAAATATCTTGACCACAATCTCAATGGCGAGGTGTTCTTTCAATTCGATTCCTAGTGAATTCATCTTTATTCCTTCAAATTATGATTTAGTGGTAAAAATTATCGCGTGACAATCAAAATAACTTGACTTCTTACCATGCTTCAATCTAATCGACTTTGATCTCTCCATACATATTGGGCATCCTAAGATCCCTGCAGTACTCCAACCTGATAGCATACCATAAGCCGGAAAGTCATTTATGGTCCAAAGAAGAGCCTTCATTACAAACATCCGATTAGTATAACGCCGTATGTAGGAAAGCCTTCATCCCATAGTTGTTTTAGCTCGCAATTAATGGTTGCATATAAACATCTATTAACTTCTTCGATTTTTTGGGCTGTGCACAACCAATGTTAAAACATATACGGTGTTTTCATGCACATCCCAGTGAAGATTATACGGAGTTAATATAATCGCCAACAAGAATAGTGTCTTCGATTTACCAAATGGAGCAAATCCACAACACGTAGACCTAACCTAATATTTCGAGCCCTTCGCAAAATCGTGATATGTTCTATCAAAATTTTTCCACGCCTCTCGATCCGATGGATGACACATTAGTCCCTCTTCTCGCTCGATGATTTGCATGCCAAGTCATGTGTTCAAGAGTCTTTGATGCATAAAGCCTTTGTAACCTAGGAGTTAAAGGCAAATAAAACAACCGACTATATGATTTACGCTGTCGCCTCTCCTACTAGTGCTCTTGTACCTATCTTGATTATGTAATTTACAAACATCCACATCTCGCATCATCTCCCAATATAACATACAACCATCTCTCGCACACATCAATTCTTTCCACCGGAGACCTAATTCTTTCATCGCTTTTTCATACTGCATAAAATCATTGGGCAAGATATGATCAATACAATGCCTCTTCAAAAGCTTGAACAAAATTATTAAAACACTCTTCGACACATTATGCTCGCCTTGACATTCAACATTCTCAAGGTGAACGATAGTTTAGTGTGAGTCTCACAACTAGCCCATAAAGGTGCATCTGCAAGACTCAACACCTCCCGAAATTTGAGATATGCTTCATTATTCATATTCTCGATCGATATCTGCATTTGCACCTCTTCCAAGGGTGATGCATTAGTAAACATTTGCTCAACTATCGAGGACAACTCAAGTTGCACCTGTGATTGGGGGAATCAAATTCGCCCGCTACATCATATATCATCCTCTGATATGGATTTAATTGATTATAATCACTTTGATCCCTAGAGACTTGTGTGTTGTGTCTATCATAAACTTCATCAGATATAAATGGTTCACCATGACATGTCCAGTTATAGTAATTTGCAACGAATCCAAATCTACAAAGATGCTCTGAAACTTTGCTAGACGGTAAAAATCTACCATTGTGACACTTTCTGTACGGACACCTTATCTGATTACCATCCATAAACTCAACATTACTAGCTGCGAAATTTAAAAACTCTTGCAACCCACTCATAAATTCATCAGTTAAACCCCGACGTTCAGGTAAATTCCTATTATACATCCAACTCCTTTCACGCCGCATTATGTCTGTTTTCAATCAATTATATTAATATAAACACCTAGAAATTACAATAATACAAATATACAGTTAGTTCACAAATCAGGATATATTATATATGTTACATGAGTTGAATGTTTGCAAAATCAGGATATAATAACATATAATATGTTTCCATGTATTACTGCATTTAGTATACATTATCCTTTGTTATAAAAAGACATCTCACTATCTTATGCTAACCACCATGGCATTAAGGTGTCAATGAATTGGGCACAGGCATAAAAATGCAAAGATTATGGTAATGTCATGGAGTCCGATGATTTTGAATGGAATGCATCGTAATTAACCTATATCATACCACTCTAATACCACTCTAGATTAACACGAAAATTAACAATAATATAAATTTCAATATAAAAATAACAATGACTGGACACCGGGCCACGGCACCGGCGTGGTCGCGTGGCGGCCACCATCGACAATGGCGACGACTAGCTGGCAGCGGGCAGGAGGCCGGCTACCGGCAAGGAGGCGGGCCGGCTGGGAGGCCGTGAGGCAGGAGGCGGCCGAGGAGGCGGGACCGCTCGTCGGCGGCTGGCAGGCAGGCAGGCTGGCAGGGAGGTGGGCGCCGGCGGCTGGCAGGGAGGCGGCGGCAAGCTAACGGCCGCGAGGCGAGCCCTTATCCTGATGTATAGTAAAGAGAAACAATACCAGGGATGAGACACAAGTACTAAATTACTCAAAAAAAAAAAAAAAGAGATCAGAGACAAAGCAAGACCACCAAAAATATTGACCATCATCAAAGAATTTTTGCAGAATATCACTAAACAAATGCACAGGAATTAGCACAGCGAAGAAACATTTACTCACAATTAACTATACATGTGTAGAATATAAATGAAATTAATTTTAGCTAAAATACTTGAGGATTTATCCCAGTTGAAACTTATTAAGAGCCACTAAATCTATTAGTAATGTTTCTTCAAGATTTTCTTGGGCACCTAAATGTTAATTAAGTTTTTTGCAGTTCATACTCGTACAGGACAATATTCATCAAAAAATTATAAATTTTTTTTCCTACAAAGCAGGTCTACACAAGTACATACTATGAGAAATAGGATAAGCAATTCAGATTTTTCCAACACCAGCTAAAGATTAGTATCTGAATGTAGATGCTATTAACATTGGTCAGTCTAACTTTTCAGTTTTCTAACACAAAGACATTGACATTGATGAAATTGTAGCATGTGTTTATCGTGTAACTTACCTTTAAGAATGTTCATAAGCCAACCTTTACCATGTACTACGTATAAATCCAGTACTGTGAAACATAGTTCTAGCAAAGATTGAGATATCATGCGGAGTCAATTCAAAGATGGACAAAAAATAACATAGCAGATCAATATCGAGAACATGGACGCTAAGCTAACTAATAAGAGTACAGAAAAAAAGGGAGATGGTCCTCCCAATATAAATTTTGAACGCAAATTTACTCCTTGTCAATGACTCATTAGCTACTTTTAGAAAATATCAATAAGCTATAATCCACATCATGAATCGAGCAATAATTCGCTTTGCATGTAGCTCGGATCATCCATAGTACAATCGGGGTGAGATAGAGGTTAAATTGTCATTGCTTAATGAGTATTTATGAGTATTTATGAGTCGCGGTATAATCCAAAGACAATAAGTAAACAAAACAAGCAAAGAAATGGGAGCTCCTAAAAGTGTTTGGCGGATCTATTGTGTTGGTTATAGAGTCTGCAGACAAATCGATAACCAATTTTGTAGATACATATGTACAAAGTAGAAGAAAAACATTAAATCCAAATGGCATTTATCAGACAAAGCAATTCGATTAATCGAGACAAAGGGAGGATTGACAAAATTGAAGTCTATGTTACCTCATTACTAGCTCAAGAACCGGTGATATTGATATCGACGCAATTAAAGACTAGGAATTGTGAAAAGATTTAATTACCTAAAACCTGGATCCTTCATGCTTAAGCAATCGAAATTCCAATTCAAGGAAATTATTGACTTAACAAGAAAAACAATGTAAGTAGATCTTCATACTAAATGGCCCATATGATTGATTTTCATATATCCAAGAAAAACAAAGTTCCCAAATCAAGCAAATGGAAACACGTCTTCATCCTAGTAATCATTTTTCATGAACCCCAAAGGAATCCATAGCTAAGAATCTCTACAGTTCTTCTCACTTACGATCCAACAATCAAACTCCGATCCATGGAGACCACGATCTCGGTAATCACCGATCGCAAAAAGAAGAAATTTCAAGGATTACTCGCTAAAAACAAAATCTTCTGTTTAAAAACATAACTGGCAAAAATGCATAAAATCCGGAAGCAAAAGATATTGAATACATATTCCATGATCAAAGAGAAAGTAAGCCGCGAAGTATTGGTAGCAAATAGGGTAACCGGGAGTAACACGAAGCGACTCCTTTCTCCTTCTCTCTTTCCACGCCGAGACGCTACGGCGTGGGCGGCGTCGGTCGACCTAAGCGCCCGAGCCGACCGCCGAGTGGGCGGCGGGCTAGGAGTCTTGGCCCGGGCTCGGTCTGTGCCGTGGCCGGACGGAGTCATGGTCGGAACAAGTGAGTAGGCGAGGCGAAGGAAGACGGCCGTGAGGAGGAAAGAAAGGATTTTAGGGTTCGGGCGCGACGCGAGGGGAAGGTAAGGTTAAATAAATTTTGCAACGAATCTTTGGATTCGTTGCAAATTTGCAACGAATCCAAAGATTCGTTGCAAAGTTTTTATAAAAAAAAATTAAACTTTTTAAAACGTTAATAATTTTAATTTAGCAATGAATCCTGGATTCGTTGCAAATTTTTGCAACGAATCCAAAGATTCGTTGCAAATTTTTTATAAAAAAAAAATTAAACTTTTTAAAATGTTAATAATTTTAATTTAGCAACGAATCCACCGATCCGTTGCAAATTTTCAACGAATCCGTGGATTCGTTGCAAATTTAAAAAAAAAAATTTAACTTTTTAAAACGTTAATTTATTTTTTAATATTAATATTATTTTTGCAACGAATCCACGAATTCGTTGCAAAAAATTGCAATGAATCACGGATTCATTGCAATTTTTTAAAAAATAAATTTTTAACTTTTTAAAACATTAATTTATTTTTTAATATTAATTTTGCAATGAATTCTGGATTCGTTGCTATCACTGATTCGTTGAATCACGGATTCGTTGCAATTAAATTTTGCAATAAATTTTTAACTTTTTAAAACATTAATTTATTTTTTAATATTAATTTTGCAATGAATTCTGGATTTTGCAATGAATCCACGAATGCTTGATCAATGGGGTGACTTGGTTGAACATTAGTTTGGTTGGAGTCATCTATCACTTGATCAATAGAGTGACTTGGTTGACTTAGGTTAGGATTAACACTAGACCTGATCTCCGGATCAGAGTTAGGTCTAGTATGAATCGGCTCGCTAATTGGGGTTGCCGGGGGTTTTGTAGGTTCATGCCCTTCATCAAATACTACATTGATAGTCTCCTCGACTGTAAGGGTGTCGTGGTTATATACTTTATAAGCTCGACTTGTAGTCGAGTATCCTAGAAAGATTTCGGTCGTGGTCTTGGATGTAAATTTCCCTAGGTAATCCTTAGTGTTTAGGATATGTACCTTACACCCAAATACCCTAAAGTACTTGATGTTAGGTATTTTATCGTGATAAATCTCGTATGAGGTCTTAAGGTGCCTCTTTACCATAAGGATTCTATTTTGGACATAGCATGCCGTACTCACGGCTTCTGCCCAAAACCTATCGGGTAGGTCATATTCGTTCAACATGGTCCTAGCGGCTTCTTGTAGAGTTTGGTTTTTCCGCTCCACTAGGCCATTTTGTTGAGGGGTCCTAGGGCAAGAGAATTCATGGTGGTATCCGTTTAGGTTACAGAAGTCAGTGAACCTTTGATTTTTGAATTCACCACCATGGTCGCTTCTAATTCTTTTAACCTTAAAGTTTTTTTGATTCTCGATTAATTTGAATAAATTGATTAATTGATCTAGGGTATCATTTTTATGTTTGATGAACCTAACCCAGGTAAACCTGGAGTAGTCGTCAATTATGACTAAGCAATATTGACTTTTATTGAGTGACTTGGCTCCATGTGAATCGAATAGATCCATATGCAGGAGCTCAAGTACACTTGAGGTTCGTTCTTGGTTAGTTAACTTGTGTTGTGTCCTAGGTTATTTTCCTTGTTGACAAGCATTACAGATTTTATTAACCAAATTGTTAAGGTTGGGTAAGCCTCTGACTAGGCCACTCTAACTCATCTTGTGGACGAGTCTTGGGTGCGAGTGACCAAGTCGTCGGTGCCACAACCATGATTCCTCTTCCTGTGTCATAAGACATTTGGCTGAGGATTTGATTAAGTTAATTGTATAAATGTTATTTGTCCTAGTTCCTTTGAGTACATTTGTTTTAATTACACATTCATTTTCTAAAAATATGACCTTATAATTATTGTCACATAATTGGCTTACGCTAAGCAGGTTATATTCAAAATTCTCTACAAGTAATACATTTTTAATAACAAAATTCGAGTTAAGCTCGATATCACCTGATCCGATGATTTTGAGCTTGCCGTTATTCCCAAGGGCTACCGATCCTTGTCGTTTGAATCGAAGCTTCGCGAATTTGAGTTGATCCCCGATCATGTGTGGAGAACCGCGTCTAACATCCATTGATCCTACACACAAGGTGGTTGGATTGGATGTTAGATTATTATATATTTTTTTAAAAAAATTGGTTGTAAGTTGTTAAACCTAGGTCATCTCACCGGAGTCTATATGATCAAGCATGTTATACTTATGTGTTCTTTGTGAGATGACTTCCAATTAAGTTGATTAAGTGCATTTATGTTTAAGTAATGTTAGATTTGGATTTGACCCTAGGCTTGTCAAGTTTACCTTTTCAAGATCATGGCTTCCAGGTCGTAGCGAGGCATAGGGGCCTTCTTTTATCGGATCATCGACCACTTCCTTAGACAAAGCCATTTTCAAGAAAATGATGACTTGACTCACCTAAAATTATTTCCTCGTCTAACTAGTTATTTTTGAAAAGAGGCTCCCTGAGGCTCAATCTTTTCGAAGAATTTTAGTTGGTTATTTGAAAAGAGGCTCCCCGAGGCTCAATCTTTTCGAAGGATTTTAGTTGGTTATTTACGTGTTCTAAGTGAGTTCACGAAAGAAAAAAAACAAAAAAAATCTAAGCATGCAATTTCTAAGTTAAAACACAAACATGTTTTGTACTGGCTCCCCCTAGACCGTTGAATCGGTTTGGTCTATCCACATAGTGGATTTGGTCCTTGGGAACCCAGTACGAGTTGGATCCTAGAGTTGAAATCAAAGTGGTCTTAGGGACCCATGCTTGGACACATTTTTTATGTTTACTTACGATTGACATATACGACTTATTGGTCGTGTTTAAGCTAAACCCTAGTCCGGCCTTGTTGTACATGGCCCTTTGCGATCCAAGTAGGAGGTCAAGTCCTTTGGATCCCAAAGTAAACCTTTCCAATGTATTCCTAAGATCTTCGACTTGACTTTTCAAGAGTGAGTTCTCAACTTCGAGTTTTTCAACCCGAGTTGAGTCCTTCTCTTGAACTCGACTAGTCGAAGAGGTTAGGGAGACCTCGTGTTTGAGGAGTTTAACTTCCTCAACCAGGGTCTCAACCTTGGACTCGGACTTAGCTAACTTCCTAGACAAAAACCTAACCGTATTATGTAAAGTATTAAATAAGGTTCGACTCACCTTAAGGGTATCTTTTGAACCGGATGCGTATATGTGGCTTGACTTGAAGGTAGCTTCGTAGTCCGAGTCATCCTCAGGTTCTGACTCAAGTTCAGGTTCGGTCTCCGTGTCGGACTCAATCGATTTCGCCATGAAGACGTGGTCTTCGTCTTCTTTGGATGACGCTTCTTCCCATGTCGCATTGAGGGCCTTCTTGTGCTTAGGTGCTTGGTGGTTGAGCTTGGGGCACTCGGACTTTATATGTCCAAACTTGTTACACTCATAACACCTAATATTAGAACTTTTAGGCTTACCTTGGTTGGGTCGAGTTGTGGTTCGCTTTCGTCCCTTGGCTATCCTTTGAGCTAGGTTCATTAGTTCGACAGTCAATTCTGGGTCAACTTCTTCTTCGGACTCATCTTCCTCCTCGGTTGGTGGTGGCTTGCTTGCGATTTTCTTCTTCTTTGAACCTGCAAACAAGGCTATACCCCTCTCGGGTTCCGAGTTGGACTGCTCATGTAATTCAAAATCCGAAAAGAGTTCATCTAATCTAAGTTTAGAAAGGTCCTTGGAGACCTTGTAGGCATCGACCATGGATGCCCACAAGGTAGTCCTCGGAAAAGAGTTTAGAACATACCTTATAAGGTCGCGGTTTTCGACCTTTTGCCCGATTGCGTGTAGGTTGTTGACTATGTCTTGGACACGGGCGTGGAGTTGCGTCGTGAACTCGTGTTCCTACATTTTTAGTGTGTACAATTTATTGAACAACAAATCACGTTTGCAAACCTTAGCTTGATCCGATCCTTCGTGTAACTCGATCAACTTTGTCCAAAGGTCCTTTGCGCTAATGAAGGGGCCGACGCGATTTAACTCCTCCTTGGACAAGCCGCATTGGAGGATTTGTGTTGCCTTGGTGTCGGCTTCGACTTGTCATTTTGTCGCAATGGTCCATTGATCATAATCCAAGGAGTCACCCACTTCATTAGTCGGAAGTGTGAAACCCGTTTGGATTATGATCCACATCTCGATTTGGGTTTTGAGAAAGCATTCCATCCGACCCTTCCAATAACGGAAGTCATCTCCGTTGTAAAACGGAGGTCGGACGGTGCTAAAACCCTCGAGATGGGCCATTAGAACAAAATACAAAAAGGGACGAAGACGAAGAAACTAGCAACGAGAAAAACACAAAACAAAGTACCAAGACTCGCGTCTTGGATTAGTAGTGCGGGAGTAAATTTAACAAAGTGAAATAAATCAGAAATAAACAGAAATAAAAGAAAAATAAATCTGTGAAAAATGGCTAGATTGGTGGTTTCACCAAATCTTAGCAACCCCCGGCTCTGATACCAATTGTTGGATCGAAGCGGATAGCTAGAGGGGAGGGGTGAATAGCGATAAAAACTTTTCTTTTAAATCATTCGATAGACAATTAAATGCAGCGGAAATGTAAATAAAAACTAAATGAGACAAATAGTTTTTTTACTTGGTTCGTAGCCTTCGGCTACTACTCCAAGGCCCTAACGGTCCTAGACCGTGTACGGAGGGCAATTCACTAAAACACTCCTCCTCGTTGGAGGTAGGAGTTTTACGATTACAAAAGCCTTCGAAGCAAAAAGATAGAGAGACAAACCCTCTCTTCTATTAAAGTAAAATGCAACGAAAAGCCTCGATTAAAAAGAATTGCAATATTGAAAGCAATAACAAATTAAGATTATACCAACAACTAAACAAAAGAAACTTTAAGCTAGGGTTGTTGGCAGCACTTCGTTGTTGTAGAGTCGTCGGAGAGTTGCAGCGTAACGGAGGCTTTTGAGCACTTAGAATTGAGGATGAAACCCTAGGTTTGGCCCTCCTTTTATAGCCTTTAAGCCCCTCAACGAATGGGTCTTCAACCAATCACAAATGGGCACAAAACTCCTTGAAAAATGGTGATAAAGCTTGACTCCTCGAGGCTGATTTTTGACCACCGGTTGAACTGGCCGGTTGAACTGGCGCCGGTTGAACTGGCCGGTTGAACTGATGGCCAGGATTTTTGACTACAATAAAGAGTTAGCTCAAAATATAAGCGGATTCGACGGCCACTTGCCGTCCGATCTCAACATAGACCTTCCATGGGAAGTCTTGGGTCGGATCGTCGCCTAAGATCATCCCCGTAAAGAGGATACGACCTCACTTACGCTCGTACACACGAGCTTACCTCGATACTTACATGTCGCTTTTGCTTCCGGCCTTCCACTCGATTCCTTCGGCTCCCTCCGAAGTAACTCGAGTGTCGCCCGACCACCGCGGCTTCCTCCGGGTGTCGCTAGCCTTCAGCTCCAGCATTGAGACTTTTCTGCACACTTGATTTAGCTCGTGAGATAACAATATAAGCTTAACTTTATATCGTTTGCTATAATCAAAACTTAGGTTCGACTTAGGTGCCCACTGCACCAACATGATCGGTGGGTAACACATTACCGATTACATCTCTATGCAACTCTTGTTTATAGGATCAAGACCCACATTTACAAAAGACCTTGAATTAGCTTTGGCTAAATCGCCCAAGATTTAGTGTAAATGCGATCTTATCCTATCTTTCCAACGGTTGGAATATGATTATAGTTCTACTCGATCCAATTGAGTTAACTAGTTTTACTCAATCTAATTGAGCTTACTCTAACCCAAGCCATGATAGGCGGGACCAAGATTGTCCCTCCGAACCCTACCAAGATAATATGCGTTGCTCTGCTTTGGCAGATTCAACAACTACAAATGATCGAGGTAGTGATGAGTATCAAGGACTTGGTAGGCATTTTCGAGTTGATTCGATTAAGATTTAATCTAATCGTAATGTGTATCATATACGCATTAAGGCCTTTATTATCCTACACTAGCATGCATCACATATATACAAACATTATTCTAGCTTGCATCATATACATACAAGAAAAATATCCTAGCATGCATTATATACATACAAGCATTATTCTACTAGCATGCATCACATACATACAAGCATAACAAATATATATATATATATATATATATATATATATATATATATATATATATAAATTAATTGTGATTAGGTCATGGCCCTACTACGATCTTCTCAATCCAATGAGAAGATCGGACGGTCAACCTAGGGTCAGCGGTTTCTCCAAGCGCCTCCTTTGACCGCCATGTGTCGTCGGCACCCTTCTCGTAACTCCGTCTAGAAGTGGACCTTCCACCGCTCCATTTTGTACATTACAAACATGAAACTCGAGTTACATTCGAGTCTAAAACTATTTACAACTAGAATTTTAAAAAGAAGAGGCACGACACACGGGTCGCATACCCTATACAACAAGCACAATCACAAAAATGGTACGCAGGCTGTATTATGAATTATAACACATTAACATCCAATCATATTGGGGTTCTTGGGCCATGACCATCACAGAATTATACATAATACTAAATTATATATTTTACAGAAAATTTCTATAATTTTTTCCTATTTTGTTTTTTCAATTTTATGAGTCACCTCTTCGTAACAGTCCCGCTAAGCGATTTCCGGGCGCGATCGTGGGACAAGGCCCCTTTCGGGGATAGGGTCAACGCCCCTACTCGCAAAAATAAACTTTGCAAGTGTCCCTACTAGATCTTACAGCGACTTAAGTCGCTGTCCCAAAAATCTAAAGTGAGAACTCGCCGTTTCGGAGAGTTTTTCTCGGCGGTTGAAGCCTACAAGTGTACCAACACTTGTTGCTTCGACTCTTCGAAAAAAATACCCAAAAATTCTATAAAAATAGGAAATTTACTTTAAAATATGTAATTTTTATATCTAATAAAAAAACTACAAATATGAAACACATACATGCTTCGCAAGTGGCTCTGATACCACTGTTGGGATTTTTCGAGCCGCAAAAACCACTTTTTGCATTGTGAAAACCTCGGAAACCCGGCCACGGATCTGTGTGAAGATATAAAAAATAAAACATGTATGTGTTTAAAGATCCTAGATCTACTTTAGATCTACAAGATGAGAGCATTACCCTCGTAGCGACGCCCTTCGCTTATCTCGCTCGTCCAAAAACTTTGTCGGAACTCAAGAGTGTTAAGTGAACACTCCTCTATTGGTATCGACATGGACAAATGGTGGAGAAACACAACCTAGAGTGTGATAGCACTCATGGAAGTTTCGTCCAAGGAGGTTGGGAGAGCTTGAGAGGAAGAAGATTCAAGAAAGAAGAAGATGGAGTTACCACCAAAAATTCAATTATCATCTAATGAGAAGTGGCTGACCACTTCAATGGGTGGGGGTTACATGCATGCATGTAACTCCAAGAGCCAATGGCTCTTGGTCTCCCTCATGAGATGACACCACATGATAAGTCCATGATGATGTGGAACATCATCATTGGCCGGCCCCCATGCCAAGTCACCATGACATGACAATTGGTCAAGTCAAAATTGACCATTCATCTTCTCTCTCAAGTCAAGTCAAACTTGACCTCTTATCTCCCATGGTTGATCAAATCTAACCACTTGATTCAAGTCAATTTGATTTAATGAATCTCTATTCATTAATTTAAATTGACTCAATGAATCAAATCTAAATTAGACTCATTCAACACTTGAATCAAATTGAGTCTAACTCAATTAGTCTAATTTGGATTACTCTTATTCCAATTTGGTTCATCCATGAACCTAATTCTCATGGTTCATCATATGAACCTAATCTCCATCTAATTGCCCTTTGTGTGTGACCCTATAGGTTCTTGTAATGTTGGCAATGCTCCTAAACCGATTTAGGAATATAAGCAATGAGCGGTATCTAGCAACACATCATTGCTACCCAAGTTACAAGAATGTTGAGCTCCAACATTACCTTTATGACTACTAATTGTGACTCTCACAATATGTGACAATATCCCTCTATCCATGACATCTATATTGACCAATTGAGGCATAGACCGTGTCATCCTCGGTACAATCTATATCTTGAACTCCAAGTAGACTCACTCTAATCAAATGAGCTCAATATCTCATATTGACTTGCATGGCCATGCACTTCGTGGTCTCACTCTATCAAGAATAACGATGTCACTCTCATCATATAGGAGGGATAGATCCCATCTACATCACTCATATCCCTCCGCATAATTTGTTACATACCCAGTAATCTCCTTTATAGTCCACCCATTTACGGGTGACGTTTGACGAAGCCAAAGTATGCAACTCCTTATGTAGGGAACCATGGTGACTTCAGGTCTAAGGACTAATAGTCATACTAATAGCCACATGAGAAAGTATATGACACTCATATAACGATCCATGATACTTTCTCATGATGGGTCATTCAATATACATTCTCCAATGCATACCCATGTGTCAACTTGATATCTCATATCCATGACTTGTGAGATCAAGTCATCGTGTTGACCTACATGCTAGTCTCTACGCATTAACATTGTCCCTGAATGTTAATACTTGACTAGGAATGATTAAGAGTAGTGTTCTCTATATCATCTCATTATCGATTCAACCAATCGATTGATATATATAAAAACCTACTACTCAAGGACGTTATTATACTTAGTTATTTGGCACCAATATAAGTAAATATAATAACCATGCCTTTATTAATAGGAATATGATACAATAAAGTCCATACAACAATCATCACATGATTGGCTCTAGGGCTTTCACTAACACCTTATGATTATGCACAATTGCAAGAGTATTGAAAGGATGCTTTTTAACATTAAAGTTTGAAAGTGCATTATTAAAATATACTTTAGGGTTAGCTTTATAAGCTCCCCCCTACATGTGATACTCCTTCTTGGGTGTTCTTTCTCCCCCTAGGGCATTGACTTCTATAGTGGCCCCGTTGTTGGCACTTGAAGCACACCACGTGCTCCTTGCTCTTCCTAATTGTAGCACTGACATCCATGACCTTTGGTGCCGATTGAGCCTTCTTGACTCTTCTTGGATACTTACTCTTGTAGTGTCCGACTTCCCTGCACTCAAAGCATACAATATGGTTTTTATTTTTAATTGAAATACTCAAGTTACCTAGGTCGATGGTGGCCGAAATTGGTTCTTCATCTCTTCTGGAGGTTGAGGCATCCTCTTGTTGCTCCGACATTGAGATTGGCATGATCTCCTCCCCCTCAATCATAGAGGTGGAGACTTCTTCTACCTCTTCTCCTTCAGACGTTGATTCCTTCTCAACTTTCGGATCCTCACTTTCTTGTGATGAAGATGATATGCTTTCTTCTTCTTGAACTTGAGAGGATGAGCACTCCTCTTCTTCCTTATCGTGGAATAGTGTGGACTCCTCATGGAATTTTGCCAACTTGCTTCATAGCTCCTTGGCATCCATGTAATCACCTAAACTACACAAAATATCATTAGGAATTAAATCAACCAAGAATTTTATTACCTTCTTATTTTTTGAGAATTCTTGGAGTTTTTCCTCGGTCCACTTCTTCATCTTGAGAAATCCCCCCTTTGACCCCCTTGGATATTCGAATCATTCCATCAAGGCAGACCAATCTTTGAAGTCCATCATCATTATGAATTCTTCAATCCTTGTCTTCCATTGATTGAAGCCTTCTTGTCCATAGAACGCGTATGAGATTGGAGTGTTGATGTCCCATCCAAGTCCATCTTTTGGCAACTCCATCCTCTAGCGCTTTTGCTCCAGGTTGTTAATGTTGGTGCAATCGGCCCAGGTCACGATTGACCAGGACTCGAGTTTGACTCGAGTGATGTTTTGATGTTTGACAAAGTGGTTTGACATTGATGTCGGTTAATATGTTGGGGAGATTGTTTATACAATCGATCCAGGTTATAATTGACTTTGATGGTTGACCAGGGTTGACCATGTGATTATGGGAAAATCCAAGCATGGGTCTTGGCAAGGTAAAGTCCAAGTCATGGGTACTTGGCATGGAAAGTCCAAGTCATGGGTACTTGGCATTTGGGAAAGTCCAAGTCTTGAGTACTTGGCAAGAGAAGTTCAAGCATGAGTCTTGGAAAATGAGAAGTCCAAGCATGGGTCTTGGCATGGAAAGTCCAACATGGGTTGGCAAGGGAAAGTCCAAGCTTGAGTCTTGGCATTTGGGAAGTCCAAGGGGATTGATATTGGCAGCGTAAAGTCCAAGCGGAGTCTTGGCGGCGTAAGTCCAATGTGCCTTGGCGGTGTAGACACCGTTAGCATGACATAGCCGAGGGAAGCACCTGAAGGTTAGCGCAATGGATGAACAAGTCATGGATGACTTGGAGAGATCCGAGAGGCGTAAGGATGATGGAGGTGGCTAGAAGGCTTAGGTCTAGGCTAAGGGTGGTCTAGCAAGTATGGGGGCACCGTACTTGGGTTAAAATCTCATGTTTGAGGTTGGCAGTCGACTGACAATATGGCTGGTTCGACTGCCGTGAGTCGACTTGAGTTTGACTGCCAAATTAGTCGAAGCTCGCGGCGGTCGTTCGATGCGCAATGATCGCCAAGGGTCGGCTGACCGCTAGTTCCGGTCGAGCACAGAGCCGTGGCCGGCGCCACGATGTTGGCGATCGCGCCAAGAGTCCCGTTGGAACTTGTCCAACATGGATTGAGCCGTTGTCTCATAGCTACAGTGCTGGCAGTCGACTGGGGACTTATGGCAGTCGACTGCTAGGCGGAAATCCAACCCGATGGAGGATAAAAGCAGCTGTTCGTGGAAGGCTCAAGAATCAGTTCTTTGGGAGCTTTGGTGAGGCGATTTGAAGGTGATTTGCAGGTGCATTTCAGAGTCCTTCAAGCTCATCCAAGCAACCAACAAGCAAGCGCTCAAAACCCTAGTTTGTAAAGTGTTCTTTACATTTTCACTTGTATTTGTTTGTTTACTTTTTATTACTTGTTGTAATTCATTGTACGAGGTTTCTCCACCTCCGACTTGTTGTCGAGAAGGATCTTTATTGCTTAGTGGTGTTTGTGGCATCACTAAGGTTCGTACGAACCCAATCCGTGGAGTAGGAACCGTTACGGTTCCGAACCACGTTATATCATGCATGTTGTGATTGTATCTTGTGTTTGTTTTTGTTATTGTTTATTCCGCTGCGTACTAACAAGATTGTAGACAAGCAACGCGAACGAATTCCATCTACGTACAATCAAACGCCATTCACCCCCCCTCTAGCGGCGTCAAATATCCTACAATTGGTATCAGAGCAGGTTGCTCTTCAACGGATTAACAACCGGGAGCAAGACGCTAGAGGGTGAAGATGGAATTCCAAGACAAGCTTGGATGGGATATCAACACACCTATCTCTTATACCTTCTATGGACAAGAAGGATTCAATCAATGGAAGGTGAGGATTGAAGAATTCTTGATGATGAAGGACTTTGAAGAGTGGGGCATTTTGATGGAGGGATTTCAATATCCAAAAGGGCCCAAGGGAGGAATTCTCAAGACGAAGAAGTGGACCGAGGAACAAATCCAAGAGTTCGAAAAGAATACAAAGGTAATTAAATTCTTGGTTGATTTGATTCCTAATAAAATTATGTGTGAGCTAGGTGAGTACAAGGATGCCAAAGAACTTTGGAGTCAAGTGGCAAAATATCATGAAGTCTCACAACCGGTCCAAGAGGAAGAGACCGAAGAGGCTAATGCATCATCCTCACAAGGAAACCTAGGGTGGCCACTAAGAAGGTTGCAAGGGGAGTTACCCCTAGAGTCAACCTAGGTAAGACCCAAATGACCAAGGCTAACAAGCCTAGGAGGGTCATTAGGAAGGTATCTAGGGAGGTTATCCCTAAGGAATACCTAATTAACCATAGGAGCTCAAATCGGTTTTGGGTTCCTAAGAGCGTGATTGATTCACGCTAGATGGGTTTAGGGTGTGCCAACCTTGATTGGATGGGTAGTTAACTCAACCATGATAAAGGTGACATTTTAGGTCATTTTCAAGGTTATGGTTACCTTGGGAATGTGGTTTGATTTGAATCCTAAAGGTTTTTAGGATGTGCCAATATTAATTAAGAAGTTTGATAATTTGATCAAATTGGCACAATTTAGTTTTAGAGGTTTTAATGTGTCAATTTGGGATTTTTGGCACATTTGAGAAAATTTAGATTAATATGGCAAAATAAACCTAATTATATCAAATGACAATTAATATTAAAATTTAGGTATTACTATACCTATATATTTTATATGCCATGCTTTGTTTGCCATATAACATGCCATGACATCATGCTTACTTTTAATCATTTTATATGTCATGTTCATGTTTTAGGATTAAGGTTTTAAATGTCATGAGTTTTTAGATTTCATCTTATGCCATGACATCATGATTATGAGCATATGCTTATTTATGTCATCATTAATGCCATAATCATTCATGCATTTAAGAAAATCTCAATTGAAATTGATTTAAGGACTATGGCATGACTTGGAGTCCCATTCATAAGGGAATCAAGTAGGGTTGCCTTAGAAGATGCATGAAACCCTAGTTTAAATGAACCAAAACCCACATCTCATATCAAATTGACATGTATGTGTATTTGTACACCCTAGATACATGTGAGATGCTAGGATATGAGTTAAGTTCAAGGTGCATAGTTTTTGCATCTAGATGAACTAAAACTCATCTAATTTCAATTGTGGATCATTAGGAAAGCTTGTGTACAAGTCATGTGCATAGAGCCTAAGGAATATGATCCAAGACATGGTTTTGAAATCATTTTAAAATCAATTTAGTAAACCTTGGTGAAGTCTATCTTTTGATAGCAATCACCATTGATGAAGTTGATACAAAATAGGGCCAAAACATTGAAAATTTCAATGGTTTTGAGTTTTGTATCAAACTTGTAGGGGATTGGTACGGCCGGCTAGAGGGGGGTGAATAGCCCTTTTCGTTTGGATGCCGGTATTTGCTCATCTACAAAACTAATTAGCGCAAGCGGAAGACTAATAAAGACAAACAAATAGAAATATGAGAAAACGATCGCTAACAAAGAATGTAACGTGGTTCACGGCTACACCGCTAATCCACGATCCCGATTCGTCCGAGGTGAATCACTCCTTCAAAGCCAATCACTATTGGTCTCTCCTTTGCACCGAGCTAGGTGGAGGTAACCTTTACAATCAAGATCACTCTTCTTACAAATAGATGTTGGGAGTATGGGGAATACAATCAAAGTCCCACATTGGTAAGACATGGAAAAGATCATGTGCTTATAAGAAAAAAGATATCTCCATTGGTATGAGGCCTTTTGGTGTAAAGCCCAAAAATAAAACCATGAGGGCTTGGGCCCAAAGTGGACAATATCATGCCATTGTGGAGATATGTGGAGCTTATAAGCACTAACAATTGGTATCAGAGCCATGGTCCATGTCAAGCCATGAACCTCGAACGAAGGAAGTTGAGCTCCCACGTCCGGATCAAGAGAACCAGACATTAGGAAGGAAGTCTAGTTGGGTCGGGGGGACCGAACAACTGGCAGGAAGTCCTGGTGGGTTGAAGATCGGACATCAAGCAGAGAAAATCCTTCGAGGAGGGATAGGCTTGAGGGGGGGCCCAATGTGGTCCTTCGTTTGAGGGGGGGATTGTTGGGAGTATGGGGAATACAATCAAAGTCCCACATTGGTAAGACATGGAAAAGATCATGTGCTTATAAGAAAAAAGATATCTCCATTGGTATGAGGCCTTTTGGGTAAAGCCCAAAAATAAAACCATGAGGGCTTGGGCCCAAAGTGGACAATATCATACCATTGTGGAGATATGTGGATCTTATATGCACTAACAATAGAATGGAGTAAAAACAAGTAAGAAGAGTTTAGAGCTTGTGGGGCACTAGGAAGATCACTTAGAGCATAAGCATTAGCCTCTCAAAGGCTTACACCCTCTCTTTTTATAGAGAGGGCTGATTTCTTCCCGTTGGCCGCCACGATGTCATTGCCGCCCTTGGCGATCATTGCCGTCTAACAACGGCCTCCGAACACGCGTCGGATCTCGACCGTAGTCCAAGCGGAACTCTTGGCGATCGGTGATGGACCTCATCACGATCTTCGCTCATAGTCGTGCCCATCGGCTACGGACATTGGCGAAACCCTATTGACCCGGTCATTGCGCCGCCGATCGATGATGTCTTGGCGATCGGCCGCCCGCGTATGGTAATCGATCACTGGCCACAATCCGATCGATCGTATACGGTCAAACTACACTCGACTTCAGGCGATCGCCATGACATGGATTGGTGGTGTCGGGAAAACCCATCCGACACTTGGCCAAATGGCCAAGTTTCACCTAAGAGCTACCCTTCCCCGGGTTACAATCGCTCACTCTCATCTCTCGGAGTCCCTCGCCTTCGAAGTTCTCTTCATTCTCGACCACGTCCCTCGGCAGCATCAGGCGCACGGCTCTGCAATGCTCCTTCGCGTCTCTTGCCTCGAAGTCTACTTCCTCCGGCTTCACTCCAAGCTTCTCGTCCGGCGGTCCCTCGGATGCTCCAAGCGCACGGCTTCCGCAAAGCTATCCTTCACCGACTCAAGGCACGAGTCATGAGATGTGAAACTCGCCACGGCTCTATGTGCGAATTACTAAGTCCTGCACGACTTCAACGCACATATCAAATCAACATATCAAACTAACTTAAACCCTTTGCCACACCATCAAAACCATATTACGGCAAGAGATTGCCCTAACAATCTTCCCCTTTTTGATGTGTGACAATCCGTTTAAGTTAGGTAAAAACATTTGATATAAATTTTAAGGTAAGAAAGCATGTAAAGATAAACATGATATAGCAACATGCAACTCCCCCTTAATCCATGAAACTCTCTATGCAAATTTTCTCCCCCTATCATATATTTCTCCCCCTAAAATAATTAACTTAAACATAAATTATTTCTCCCCCTTTGACACCATCAAAAAGATTAACACTAAGTTATAAGCTCATGGCATCAAGTATAATGGAGGGAAAATACCAAAAACATGATTAAAATCTGAAATCAGAAAATTGCAGGCTGATTTTAGTGAGCAATGATCGCTATCGTAATGACAATGATCGGCACAATTGATTCCGAAATTCTGATTTTCTAGGCGAATTTCAGAAATGCATTAAAAATTCCATAAAATTCGAAAAATTATGAAATTTGAGGAGCATATTTCTATTAAGTATATCTATCAAGGAAAAATAGTTTTTCATGAAAAATCATTATATTTTCTGAGATTTGCCAAAAATCCAAACACTTGAAAAACCACTAGTTTTTGAGCATGTTAGTATCCATTTTAACACCTAGTCTTGCTTTGAATTGTTCCAAAACATGAATACATAGATTTTAGATTAAGGAATTGTTTTGAATACATATGAAATATCCAACCATGATCTTTGGGCAATATGTCTATGAATTAAACATAAGCCTTCCCCATGATTGGTCTATTATTGCTATGTTGATACTTTAAATG
Organism: Wurfbainia villosa; assembly: GCA_025175895.1. Lineage (NCBI taxonomy): Eukaryota > Viridiplantae > Streptophyta > Magnoliopsida > Zingiberales > Zingiberaceae > Wurfbainia > Wurfbainia villosa. The sequence goes on along the minus strand of CM045990.1, from coordinate 23,591,605 downwards.
ACCATCTAAATGCCATAGGCATTAGTGGACATTTGTATCATCCTAACATCTCACCCATGCTAAGTTTGCAATCAAGTTAGCCTATAGTGAGTGTGAGATGCATCCTAGGGGGTATTTGTATATACTTAACCAATATATTCATGCAATTCTATCATGGTTAAGTATCAACCTAACAATTAACATGATCATAATGACATATATGAATGAATTCTACATTATGATCATGAAATGCATGTTTTCATTAAATTATAATCATGCATTAGGTATTATATGATGATAATAAACAAAGTGTCACCTAAAGCATGATTCAAACCTATTTCTCATGATAACGTGCCAAATATCAAAATCATAAATCATGATTTCAAACATACATAGCAATTACATTAATCATCATGATTTAAGCAATACTATCTATTTATGGGCACGTTATCATCACCCAACACTATCTAAAAAATGTTGTCCCGTCATCCTAAGTCAACCAAAATATGATATAGGTCAAGTTCATATGGTTGACTACCCTAGGGGTTTTCTAACCCTTAAGGATGGATTTTGGAACCCAAAATAAGTTCTTTCCTATTGGGTTCACTAAGTATTCCTTGGGGATCCATACCTTCTTTCTTATCTTGTCCCTAGCTATAAGGCATTTGTAGGCCTTTTCATTTTTCTTTTCCTTGTAACCTAGGCCCTTTTGTTGAAACTAGCTCTTTGGCTCCCTAAGATCATATTTAAGGTGTTGGAGCCAATTGTGAATTTCTAGGGCTTTGGTTAAATAATCTACCTTTTCCCTTAATGCCCTATTTTCTCTATGCATGCATCATTAACATCCAAAGGCATATAATCATGTGAGCATGCATCATCATGGCAGAAGAGGTATCATTATTATTTAAACATGCATTTTCTAGCTTATATTCCAAAGCCTTAATTTGATTAAGCATGCTTTTATTTTTCTTTTTCATTCCAAATAAGTCCTTAGTTAAACTAGAAATTATGGAAACTATTTTCTTAGGAGAAGCTTTCGTTACCATAGTTTCCATATCTTCTTCTTCTTCTTCGGATGAGGAGGATGTAGAAGCTCCCCATTCACTTGAGCTCTCTCCTCTTGAGCTTGATCCTTCATTTTCGGAGGAAGAGCAATCCAAGTCATCAAAGGCCATCAAGGCCAAATTGGTGACAAAGGCATTCTCCTCATCCGATGATGATGGAGGATGAGGATGGGTCATCCCAAGTCCTTGCCTTTAGGGCTTTGACCTTTCCCTTTTCCTTTGTCTTCTTCTCCTCTTCCTTTTTCTTCTTGCTCCCCTTTTTCTTCTTCTTTTCTTCCTTCTTTTTCTTTTCTTCTTTGCTTTTGTTTAGGAGGGGACAATTATCCCTTATGTGCCCTTCTCCTTGGCAATTGTAGCATATGACCTTCCCCCTTGGTCTTCTATTCCTATCATTAGATTTATCAAATATAAAATTCTTAAATGCACTTCTTACCCACCTTACCATATAGGCTTCGGTGCTATCCATGGAGGAGGAGGAAGGCGCAAATCATCGGAGGAGGGGATTTCCATCTTCTTCTTCCCCTTATTTGCCAACAATGCTACTCCTCTTGAGGGTTGAATTCTAGGCTCCTCTTGTATTCCTTCAAGCCTAGTTTCGTGGAGCTCCATTGTTGAGAAAAATTTCTCCAAGGTACTTACTTCCAAGTTCTTGGAGATGTAGAACGAATCCACCATGGAGCTCCACTTTGAGGACCGGGAAAGGCATCTATAGCCTTCATGAGCATGTCGGTTTGATAGCTTCTCACCTACACTTGTTAGCCCAATTAAAATTTCTTTAAACCTAGAGTGTAGTGAGGTTACCTTTTCTCCCTTTTCTAGTTTTATATTGGATAGTTGGGAGCGGAGGAGGTCTCTCCTTGCTAGCTTGGCCTCGGATGTGCCTTCATGGAGTTCTATAAGCTTCTCCCACATCTCTTTGGCGCTAGCACATTCTCCGATCTGGTTGATCTCTTGTTGGGGGAGCACATTGAAAAGATGATGTTTTGCCTTTGAGTTCGCAAGGTGCTCCTCTCTTTGCTTCTTAGTCCATCATGATTTTTCGATTGGTTCACCCTTTTCATCCCTAGGCAACTCGAACCCATTTTCCATTATTAGCATAATATCAAAATCGGTCTCGAAGAATACCTCCATTCTCTTTTTCCACCAAGAGAATTCGCCGTCGAACTTCGGTGGGTGGATGTTTGAGCCGGCCATTTTGAATGTTGCTTGTTGTGGCGGTTAGTCCTCGACAAGCTTTCCTTGGCTCTGATACCACTTGTAGGGGATTGGTACGGCCGGCTAGAGGGGGGTGAATAGCCCTTTTCGTTTGGATGCTGGTATTTGCTCGTCTACAAAACTAATTAGCGCAAGCGGAAGACTAATAAAGACAAACAAATAGAAATATGAGAAAACGATCACTAACAAAGAATGTAACGTGGTTCACGGCTACACCGCTAATCCACGATCCCGATTCGTCCGAGGTGAATCACTCCTCCAAAGCCAATCACTATTGGTCTCTCCTTTGCACCGAGCTAGGTGGAGGTAACCTTTACAATCAAGATCACTCTTCTTACAAATAGAATGGAGTAAAAACAAGTAAGAAGAGTTTAGAGCTTGTGGGGCACTAGGAAGATCACTTAGAGCATAAGCATTAGCCTCTCGAAAACACACCTCTCTTTTTATAGAGAGGGCTGATTTCTTCCGTTGGCGCCACTAGTTGATCGCCGCCCTTAGCGATCATTGCCCGTCACTACAACGGCCTCGAACACGTCGGATCGGCCGTTGTAGTCCAACGGAACTCTTAGCGGTCGGTGATGGACCTCATCGCCGATCGGCTTCCGTGTCGATCGTAATCGCGATCGGCTACGAGCGGTCAATGGCGAAACCCTATTGACGATCATCGCGCCTTGCGATCGATGTCTCTGCGATCGATTGCCCACGTATGGCGCGGCGCGCGCTGGCTAATCGATCGATCGTATACGGTCGAACTACACTCGACTCGAGTAGTCATTGCCATGACATGGCGATCGTCCGGTGTCGAAAAACCCATCCGACACTTGGCCAAATGGCGAGTTTCACCTAAAACTACCCTTCCCGGGTTACAATCGCTCACTCTCATCTCTGAGTCCCTCGCCTTGAAGTTCTCTTCTCGGCCACGTCCTCGCGATGCTCGCGCACGGCTCTGCAATGCTCCTTCGCGTCTCTTGCCTCGAAATCTACTTCCTCCGGCTTCACTCCAAGCTTCTCGTCCGGTGGTCCCTCGGATGCTCCAAGCGCACGACTTCCGCAAAGCTATCCTTCACCGACTCAAGGCACGAGTCATGAGATGTGAAACTCGCCACGACTCTATGTGAGAATTACTAAGTCCTGCACGACTTCAACGCACATATCAAATCAACATATCAAACTAACTTAAACCCTTTGCCACACCATCAAAACCATATTACGGCAAGAGATTGCCCTAACAAAACTCACTATTTTATGGGTAAAATAATTTTCAAATATTTTTCACCCATTGTAATGACTATGAGTAATATACGTATCAAATTTTATGATTTTTCAAAATACATAGAATTACTTATTCTTTTCTAAATCTCAATTCTGATAGCTGAAATTCGAAAATTTATTTATCGATCGCCTGGTGGCAGATCGATATAGTGTGATCGATTCTTGTAGAGTCATTGCCAGTCTGATTTCGGGTTAACAAGGGTTGTTTAGCCCGTGTTCAACTATTGAAAAGGTTCCTAATCACTCCTAACCCTAGGATATGCTTTAGGAAACATTATAAAGGGTGAAAATCCATTGGATATGGATTAGGAGCTGTGTTAGGTCAAAGTATCAAATTTAGGGTGAGTGAAAGTTCTATGTTGAACTTAGAACCTTAATTTTGATGGTTTAGAGTTCCTATTGGCTTAGGGGCTTTCCAAGGACATTGTTGGTGCAATGGTCAAGGGGAAGCAAGCCTTTAGGGGGAGGTATCCATCTTGGGATGATGGATGTGTTTTTCTCCTTGAAGAGGAGAAGTTATTGGGAGAGTATCATCAATTGGGTAAATTGATGGGTTTTTGATACCCAATTTGGAAATTGGGAGAGAGTATAGGATTGCCTCTCTTGAGTGATATGTAAATTATCACTAAGAAGATGGTAGGCATCCTAGGTATTTATTTTTGGATCAAGGGGGAGATTGTAAGATCTCATTGGGACATGAGACATTGACCTCCTTGGAGAGAAAACCTTTTTGATGTTAGTCAAAAAGGGGGAGAATGTTTGGGGGAGAACATTTGGAGAGTGTTTACCAATTTGGGATAATTGGTAAGGAAATTTGAGTTAGTGGCCTAACTCAAGGTTTGTTTTGTCAAACATCAAAAAGGGGGAGATTGTTGGTGCAATCGGCCCAGGTCACGATTGACCAGGACTCGAGTTTGACTCGAGTGATGTTTTGATGTTTGACAAAGTGGTTTGATATTGATGTTTGACATTGATGTCGATTAATATGTTGGGGAGATTGTTTATACAATTGATCCAGGTTATAATTGACTTTGATGGTTGACCAGGGTTGACCATGTGATTATGGGAAAGTCCAAACATGGGTCTTGGCAAGGTAAAGTCCAAGTCATGGGTACTTGGCATGGAAAGTCCAAGTCTTGAGTACTTGGCAAGAGAAGTTCAAGCATGAGTCTTGGCAAATGAGAAGTCCAAGCATGGGTCTTGGCATGGAAAGTCCAACATGGGTTGGCAAGGGAAAGTCCAAGCTCGAGTCTTGGCATTTGGGAAGTCCAAGGGGATTGATATTGGCAGCGTAAAGTCCAAGCGGAGTCTTGGCGGTGTAAGTCCAATGTGCCTTGGCGGTGTAGACACTGTTAGCATGACATAGCCGAGGGAAGCACCTGGAGGCTAGCGCGATGGATGAACAAATCATGGATGACTTGGAGGGATCCGAGAGGCGTAAGGCTGATGGAGGTGGCTAGAAGGCTTAGGTCTAGGCTAAGGGTGGTCTAGCAAGTATGGGGGCACCGTACTTGGGTTAAAATCTCATGTTTGAGGGCCAATTTAGGCGTTCGACTACTCATTGGAGCGATCGTGATGTCTCGACGCATGGCCGAGCCGTCGTAGCGTAGTTGGTAGTCGAAACGCGAGAACTCGCCGTAGCCGACTAGCCCGATCGACTACGAGCGTTAGCGATTACGCCAATGTTGGCAATCGACTGCCAAGAGTTCCGTTGGAACTTGTCCAACATGGATTGAGCCGTTGTCTCACAGCTCTGATCTTGGCAATGATGAGGACTTATGGCGATCGCTAGGCGGAAATCCAGCCCGATGGAGGATAAAAGCAACTGTTTGTGCAAGGCTCAAGAATCAGTTCTTTGGGGGATTTGGTGAGGCGATTTGAAGGCGATTTGCAGGTGCATTTTAGGGTCCTTCAAGCTCATCCAAGCAACCGACAAGCAAGCACTCAAAACCCTAGTTTGTAAAGTGTTCTTTACATTTTCACTTATATTTGCTTGTTTACTTTGTATTACTTGTTGTAATTCATTGTACAAGGTTTCTCCACCTCCGACTTGTTGTCGAGAAGGAGCTCTATTGCTTAGTGGTGTTTGTGGCATCGCTAGGGTTCGTACGAACCCAATCCGTGGAGTAGGAACCGTTACGGTTCCAAACCACGTTATATCGTGCGTGTTGTGATTGTATCTTGTGTTTGTTTTTGTTATTGTTTATTCCGCTGCGTACTAACAAGATTGTAGACAAGCAATGCGAACGAATTCCATCTACGTACGGTCAAACGCCATTCACCCCCCTCTAGCGGCGTCAAATATCCTACAGTTAATCCGCAGAAGAGCTCCTAGCTCTAATACCACTTGTTGGAACTTCAGTGAGCGCTAGGGGGGGGGGTGAATGGAGCGTTCATTCGCTTGATGGAATTCGATCGCGTGCTTACTACAATTGTTAGTGTACGCAGTCGAATATATAATGATAAAATAAATACACAACAACAAACACACAATCAACACAAGGACACGACGATATAACGTGGTTCGGACCCTTAGGGTTCCTACTCCACGGGTTGAGCTCAAACGAGCCCTAGTAATGCCAAACACTACTAATCAACCTCTCCTTCTCGGAAAACACTCTGGAGGTAGAGAAAATCTCTTACAATAGATTATAAAAGTAATACAAAAGAAATACAAGAAAATACAAAGAACTACAACTGAAATGTAAAGAACACTTTACAAATTAAGGCTTTGAATGCTTTGCTTGTTGGCTGCTTGGATGATCTTGAAGGACCCTGAAATGCAGCCACACTTCGCCTTCAAATTGCCTCCACAATCTCTCAAAGAACTAATGTAGAAATCCTCCACGAGCTGCTCCTTTTATACTTGCATCGGGCTAATTCCGTGCCTGACAGTTGACTGTCATAAGGCCCCAGTCGACTGCTAACAGTGTCATTGTCTCACAACGACTTAATCCATGTCGGCATTCCATCCAACGGATACTGCTGATCATTGCCGATTACGATAGTCATTGCTTATACCAGTATTGCGATCGATCGACTACCGAGCATTTTGCCTCGTGATGTGAGCAAAACATATAGGGTTTTAGGAGTAGTTTTCGCTCACATCTCATTACATTTTATGTTAGTTTCATGCATATGTTACTCTATTTTTGCACGCATTTCCTATTTTTTGGTTCGGAGGTATGCTCGTTGTACTTTTGTGTGCAGGTTAGCTTTACGGGTGAAAAAGATGTATTTTTAGAGCAAAAGAAGGATATTTCATAGCTAGACGCAGAGTGGGACACGATAAGGGTGTGTGGATTCACATGATCGTGTCCAATGGGCGAGATCAGCACCCCAGGGCCGCACATAGCCTGACCGTGTTTCCACACGGTCGTGTGGTGGCCCGACAGATTTGCATGACTAGGGCTTTTTCCAAATTTTACAGCGGTTCGAGGCGATGTCTATATAAGGATGGCTCTGCCCAAACCCTAGGGGGGAGGCACGATGGCTAGGACGGCATGCCGAAGCTCTAAAAAGCTTTGGTAACTCGCAACGGGGAGGAGGAACACCGCTGGAGGTCCACACCTTGCAATCCAACGCCGGAGAGAAGATCATGGAAGCATTGTATATCTTTATTTCTGCGTTTCATTCCTTATGTATTCAACCTTAGACATGCTTTGTGATTCTTCCTTCGTATACATGGAGTAGTACTTTCGATTCTAGGATTGGGGAGTAGCTTGTGTACATAAACAATGCTGGTTCATGTTAAATTCTTCCCATGAGTTTGATTTGACAACTGGTAGTTCCTCTTTACTATATCTATGCATGTTTGACTTTCTTTCTGCTGTGCTTAGGCGATACGAGGGGTGACAACCCTCGCAATCTAAAATTTAGGGGATTTGATATAAGGAACCTGGGGGTAAACCTGATCTCTTGTAACTGCGAGAAGAAGGGTGTGGTGGAATCGGGAATGGTCCACTGTAGGGATTGATTTGACATCCTCGTACCCTATCCTATCCTTTTAGGCAGAGATAGCTCCCGGTAGATGCGGTGGCTCTACGAGAGAGTGTATGATGTCCCTTCCACAAAACCATAGGTAAACGTCTAGACAACGCCAATTGACAACATTGTTCTGTGATACGCAAGCGAAACCGAAGTCCTAGAATCACCTTTGAAGACCTCGGCACACTCCTTTTCTCCTCCGTGTGACACCGTACAGAGTAGAGTCCACTGATAGCCCTCACCAACCGAAACCTCTTAGAGATCACGTCCGAACAATTACAACCACTGAGTATATTGGTATTCGAATCCCAGTCCATGTGGGATTAATAATCTTTATTACTTGACGACATTCAAGCACTTGAGGCTGTTGAGCGCGAGCACACGCTTTGAGTCCTCAACGGTATCCGTCGTGAGATTTGAGGTCACGTCCGTGCGCATCAAGTTTTTGACGTCGTTGTCGGGGACTAATCGATTCGATATCAAGTCGAACAGTGGTAAATTGGATCGGACTTAGGATTAGATTTATTTGCTTGCTTTATGTTGGTGCAGTAGGCACCTAAGTCGAAACTGAGTTTTGATTATAGCAAACGATACAAAGTTAAGCTCATGTCGTTATCTCACGAGCTGAATCGAGTGTGCAGAAAATTGCTATAGCTGGAGCTTAAGGCTAGCGACACCCGGAGGAAGCCGCGGTGGTCGGGCGACACTCGAGTGACTTCGGAGGGAGCCGAAGGAATCAAGTGGAAGGCCGGAAGCAAAAGTGACATAGTAAGTATCGAGGTAAGCTCGAGTGAGTAAAGTGAAGTGAGGTCATGTCCTTTGTACGGGGACGTCCTTAGGCGACGATCCGACCCAAGACTTCCCATGGAAGGTCAATGTTGAGATCGGACGGCAAGTGGTCATCGAATTCACTTATATTTTGAGCTAACTCTTTATTGTAGTCAAAAATCCTGGCCATCAGTTCAACCGGCCAGTTCAACCGGGCCAGTTCAACGGGCAAGTTCAATCGGGCCAGTTCAACCGGCCAGTTCAACCGGTGGTCAAAAATCAACCTCGAGGAGTCAAGCTTTTGTTGGTGCAGGGGCACCTAAGTCGAACCTATATTTTGATTATGGAAAAAGACACAAAGTCAAGGATATATCGTTATTTCACGAGATGAATCAAGTGTGCAGAAAAGTGCTAAAGCTGGAGCTGAAGGCTAGCGACACCCGGAGGAAGCCGCGGTGGTCGGGCGACACTCGAGTGACTTCGGAGGTAGCCGAAGGAATCGAGTGGAAGGCCGGAAGCAAAAGCGACATGGTAACTATCGAGGTAAGCTCGTGTGTTCGAGCATAAGTGAGGTCGTATCCTCCTTACGAGGATGGTCTTAAGCGTAGATCTGACCAAAGACATCCCATCGATGGTCTAGGTCGAGATCGGATGGTCGAAGGCCGTCGAAATAATGTTTTCTTTGAGCTAACGAAGGACTCGACAATCACCGACATCGTTTGAGGTCAAAGACTCGATCTAATGTCGCCATCGACCGAAGATGGACATCAGTCGACTGATGGTCAATGATCAGCTTCGAGGAGTCAAGGCTTATCACCCCATTTCAAGGAGATTGGTGCTCAAATGTGATTGGCTAGGGTTCCTCTCGAAAAGGGGCTCAAAGGCTATAAAAGGAGGGCCAATCCTAGGGTTTCTTCATCAATTCCAAGATTCCAAAAGCCTCCGCAAAGCTACCGACAACGAAGTGCTTCTTCTCCGACGTCTAGGTTTCATTTCCTTTATTTTTGTACGTCGGTTTTAGTTTTAGATTCGTTGTTCATTTACATTTGTCGAAGCTCTTTTTTCTATCGTAACGAGGAGAGGGGGAGTGTCCCTCTACCTCAAGTTTTTGTTCTTGTATCGATTAACTCCTACCTCCAACGAGGAGTTCGTTTAGTGTTATGCCCTCCGTGCGTGGTCAAGGACCACTAGAGCCTTGGAGTAGTAGCCGAAGGCTACGAACCAAGTAAAAAGAATTGTCTCTTTTATTTATTGCTTATCTTTTTCGCTGCAAATTAATTATCTACTCGGTTTTTAAACGAACGAACAAAAAGAAAGTTTTAACGCTATTCACCCCCCCTCTAGCGTTTCAAATCGATCCAACAACTTTATCACCATTTTTCAAGGAGTTTTGTGCCCAATTCCTATTGGTTGAAGACCCATTCGATGAGGGGCTTAAATGCTAAAAAAGAGGGCTTCTCCTAGGTTTTTTTATCATCTCTAAGTGCTCACAAACCTCCACAACTCTGCGATTTTCCGACGACTCTACGACGAAGTGCTATCAACAACCCTAGTTTACTTTCTACTCCTTTAGTTGTTGATATTCTTATTTTGTCGTCTCTTTAAATATTGCAATTCCTTTTATTAATCGAGGTTTTCTATCGTTGCACTTTACATTAATATAAGAGAGAGTTTGTCTCTCTATCTTTTCTTTCGAAGTTTTTTTTGTAATCGTCAAACTCCTACCTCCAACGAGGAGGAGTGTTTTTAGTGAATTGCCCTCCGTGCGTGATCAAGGATCACTAGGGTCTTGGAGTAGTAGCCGAAGGCTACGAACCAAGTAAAAAAACATTTGTCTCATTTATTTATAGTTTATCTTTCCGCTGCAATTAACTGTCTACTCGAGTTTTAACGAACGAATTAAAAAAAAAGGTTTATCGCTATTCACCCCCCTTTAGCGATCCGCTTCGATCCAACAATTGGTATCAGAGCCGGGGGCGCTTAGATTTGGTGAAACCACCAATCTAGCATTTTTTACAGATTTATTTTTCATTCATTTATATTTTTCTCCCACACTACTAATCCAAGATGAAGTCTTGGTACTCTTCGTTTGGTTTTGTTTTGCAAGTATTCGCTTTTGGAGTAGCCGACGGTAAAACGGGCATAACTTTTCGTACAAGTTGACCCATGAAACGGTCTACCTACCAAAACGAAGCTCTCGGAAAGATCTACACTTCTTTCTAAGGTAAACCCTCGTAACAAGCTGTATTTATCCCGAAAAACCATCGTTTAGTACCATTTTCGGGACATCGAAGGTTGTAAGTGCTCATCTTTTATTTTAGTTGGTTATTTCTCGTTTATTCCTTTTGTTTCTTTTCATTTCCTACATTACTAATCCAAGGCGAAGTTTTGGAACTTTTTTTTTCGTGTTTTTTTTGGTATTTTTTGTGCAAGGTTTCCCTTCCAAATGGCCCATATCGAGGGTTTTAGCACCGTCCGACCTCCATTTTACAACGGAGATGATTTCCGTTACTGGAAAGGTCGGATGGAATGCTTTCTCAAAACCCAAATCGAGATGTCAATCATAATCCAAATGGGTTTCACACTTCCGACTAACGAAGTGGGTGAATCCTTGGGTTATGACCAATGGACCATTGCGACAAAATGACTAGTCGAAGCCGACGACAAGGCAACACAAATCCTCCAATGCGGCTTGTCGAAGGAGGAGTTAAATCACGTCGGCCCCTTCATAAGCACAAAGGACCTTTGGACAAAGCTAGTGGAGCTACACGAAGGGACCGATGAAGCCAATGTATGTAAGTGTGACCTTTTATTTAATAAATTATATAATCTAAAAATGCAGGAACATGAAACAGCGACGCAACTCCACGCCCGAGTCCAGGACATAGTCAACAATCTACACGCAATCGGGCAAAAGGTCGAAAACCGTGACCTTATAAGGTATGTCCTAAACTCCTTTCCGAGGACTACCTTGTGGGCATCCATGGTCGATGCCTACAAGGTCTCCAAGGATCTTTCTAACTTAGGTTAGATGAACTTTTTTCTGATTTTGAACTTCATGAACAGTCTAACTCGGAACCCAAGAAAGGTATAACACTATTTGCAGGTTCAAAGAAGAAAACTGCTAGCAAGCCACCCCCGAAGGAAGAAGAGGATGAGTCGGATTTGGAGGTCGACTCGGAAATGGAGGCCGAACTAGTCAACCTAGTTCGGAGGATAGTCAAGGGCCGAAAGTGAACTGTCACTCGACCCAACGAAGGTAAGCCTAAAAGTTCTAATATTAGGTGTTATGAATGCAATAGGTTTGGACACATCAAGTCCGAATGCCCAAAGCTCAAAAGCAAAGCACCAAAATACAAAAAGGCACTCAACGCTACATGGGAAGAAGCTTCCGAGGAAGAAGACAATGATCGAGTCCTCATGGCTAAACCGGTGGAATCGGAGACGAAGTCGAAACCGGAACTTGAATCAGAAACCAAAGACGAGTCGGACTGCGAAGCACTATTCAAGACAAGCCACGGATATGCATCCGGTTCAAAAGATACACTCAAGGTAAGTCAGTATCTCATTACTACACTTTATAGTGCAATTAAGTTTTTAAATAGAAAGTTAGCTAAGTCCGAGTCCAAGGTCGAGAACCTGGTTGAGGAAGTTAAACTCCTCAAACACGAGGTCTCCCTAACCTCTTCGACTAGTCGAGTTCAAGAGAAGGACTCAACTCTGGTTGAAAAACTCGAAGTTGAGAACTCACTCTTGAAGTGTCAAGTCGAAGATCTTAGGAATACGTTGGAAAGGTTTACTTTGGGATCCAAAGGACTTGACCTCCTACTTGGATCGCAAAGGGCCGTGTACAACAAGGCCAGGCTAGGGTTTAGCTCAAACACGACCAATAAGTCATATATGTCGATTGTAAGTCGACAAAAAAAAAACGTGTCCAAGCATGGGTCCCTAAGAACACCTTGATTTCAAACTTAGGATCAAACCAGTACTGGGTTCCCAAGGACCAAATCCACTATGTGGAGAGACCGAATCGATTCAATGGTCCAGGGGGAGCTAGTACGAAACTTGTTTATGTTTTAACTTAGAAATTGCATGCTTAGGTTTTTATTTAGTTGGATTTTTCTTTTTAGAATGGTTAGATAGGACTATAACTCGTCAACACTTGATAACATAGTACCAGGACACGGCGAGATGATAGTACGCTAGGAAAACGGAGTCTCGTGTATTCGAGCTAGATAAGGCGTATCTAGTTCGGTTCACTTGACCGAGTGGAACTAGCTGAAGCTACCTCGCCGTATCCTAGACTAGTTAGACCAGGAAGTGGTCTTAGGTGAGTCAAGTTACTATTTTCTTGAAAATGGCTTTGTCTAAGGAAGTGGTCGTTGTTCCGATCAAAGAAGGCCTCTGTGCCTCGCCACGACCTGGAAGCCATGATCTTGAAAAGGTGACTTGATAAGCCTAAGGTCAAATCCGAATCTAACGCAAGGTTGACAAGTGTTTAAGTCATTAAATTTAAATCAAGTAAAATTGGAAGTCATCTCACAAGAACATATAGGGTTAACGTGTTTGATCATGTAGACATGGGTGAGATGATTTAGGTTAATAATTTTCAACCAATCTTTAATAAATCCAATATCCGATCCAACTACCTTGCGTGTAGGATCAATGGATGTTGGACAGTGGTTGCTCCCGACACATGACCGGGGATCAACTCAAGTTTTCGAAGCTTCGATTTAAACGACAAGGATCGGTAGCCTTCGGAAATAATGGCAAGCTCAAAATCATCGGATCAGGTGATATTGAGCTTAACTCAAATTTTGTTATTCAAAACATTTTATTAGTAGAAAATTTTCAATATAATCTACTTAGTGTAAGCCAATTGTGTGATAATAACTATAAGGTCATATTTCTAGAAAATGAATGCGTAATTAATACAAACGAAACCTCTAAAACAATTCTTAAGGGAACTAGAAATAACAACATTTACACTATTAACTTAACTAACTCCTCAACTAAGTGTCTTATGACACGGCAAGAGGAATCATGGTTGTGGCACCGACGACTCGGTCACTCACACCCAAGACTCATCTACAAGATGAGTCAGAGTGACTTAGTCAGAGGTTTGTCTAACCTCAATAACTTGGATAATAAAATATGTAATGCTTGTCAACAAGGTAAACAATCTAGGACACAACAACAACTAACTAATTAAGAATGAACCAAAAGTGTGCTTGAGCTCCTACACATGGATCTATTTGATTCACACGGAGCTAAGTCACTTAATGGAAGTAAATTCTGTTTAGTCATTATTGATGACTACTCTAGATTTACTTGGGTTAGGTTCATCAAACACAAAAGTGATACCCTAGATCAATTAATCAACCTATTTAAGTTAATAGAAAATCAACAAAATATTAAAATCAAAAGACTTAGGACTGATCATGGTGGTGAATTCGAAAACCATAGGTTTACAGAATTCTGTAACCTAAATGGATACCACCATGAGTTCTCTTGGCCTATAACTCCACAAAAAAATGGCCTAGTAGAATGCAAAAATAGAACCCTACAAGAAGCTGCTAGGACAATGTTAAATGAGTATAACCTACCCGATAGGTTTTGGGCGGAAGCCGTGAGTACGACATGCTATGTCTAAAATAGGATCCTTATGGTAAATAGGCACCTTAAGACCTCATACAAGATTTATCATGATAAAATACCTAACATCAAGTACTTTAGGGTATTTGGGTGTAAGGTACATATCCTAAACACTAAGGATTACCTAGGGAAATTTACATCCAAAACCACGACCGGAATCTTTCTAGGATACTCGACTACAAGCATAGCTTATAGAGTATATAACCACGACACCCTTAGAGTCGAGGAGACTATCAATGTAGTATTTGATGAAGGACACGAACCTACAAAACCACCGACAACCCCAATTAGCAAGCCGACTCATACTAGACCTAACTCTGATCCAGAGATCAGGTCTAGTGTTAATCCTAACCTAAGTCAACCAAGTCACTCTATCGACCAAGTGATAGATGACTCCAACCAAACTAGAACTCAAACGAGTCATCCTATGGATCAAGTTGTAGACTCAAACCCAAATCCAACTAGGACTCAAACGAATCATCCTATCGACCAAGTGATAGGTGATCCATGTCTAGGAGTTCGAACTAGAGCCTCATACAGAAACCTTAGTCAAATATCTTTGATTTCTAAAATTGAACCCAAAACTATTGACCAAGCTCTTTTTGATCCCGATTGGATTATTGCAATGCAAGAAGAGTTGGTTCAATTCACTAGGAACGAAGTATGGGAATTAGTACCACCACCTAAAGATAAAACAATCATTGGAACAAGGTGGGTGTTTAGAAATAAACTTGATGATAAAGGTGAAGTGGTTAGAAATAAAGCTAGACTAGTCGCTAAAGGGTTTAGTCAAGTCGAAGGTTTAGATTACGACGAGACCTATGCCCCAGTAGCTAGATTAGAGTCCATTCGAATGCTATTAGCATATGCAGCACATCGAGGATTTAAGTTGTTTCAAATGGATGTGAAATCTGCATTCTTAAATGGATACATTAAAGAAGAAGTTTATGTTAGTCAACCCCCCGGTTTCGAAAGTTTAGACAAACCCGATCATGTACTTAGGTTAAAGAAAGCTCTTTATGGACTTAAACAAGCTCCTCGAGCTTGGTACGAGAGACTTTCGATTTATCTTAAGTCCAAAGGCTTTAACCAAGGTGTAGTTGACCCAACCCTTTTCATAAAAACCTTAGGTAAAGACATATTCATAGCCCAAATCTACGTAGATGATATTATTTTCGGAACCACAAACTCAATCCTACTAAATGAGTTCATTTCACTTATGGAAAGTGAATTTGTAATGAATTTAGTAGGCGAGTTAAGTTTCTTCTTAGGTCTACAAATTAAACAAACTAAAGATGGAATATACCTACATCAACGTAAATATACTAGGGAATTAATTAAACGCTTTGGAATGCAAGACGCTAAAATTATTAATACCCCAATGGCAACTAATGTTAATATAGAAGAAGATGTAATTGGAAACCCAATTGATTTAAAATACTATAGGAGCATAATAGGGAGTCTCCTTTACTTAACTGCAAGCCGACCTGATATCCTATTTGCAGTAAGTATGTGCGTAAGGTTCCAAACCTGTGCCAAGGAGTCTCACCTAACTCTAGTCAAGCGTATCCTTAGATATCTAAAGGGTACACTTAATGTCGGTATTTGGTACCCTAGATCTACCGAGTTCGAACTAACCAGCTACTCCGATTCGGACTATGCTGGTAGTAAGCTCGATAGAAAGAGTACGAGTGGTTGTTGTCAACTTCTCGGCTCGAGTCTAGTGAGTTGGTGTAGTAGGAAGCAACACTGTGTTGCCTTATCTACCACCGAAGCCGAATACATCGCGATGGATGAGTGTGTCACTCAGCTTCTTTGGATGAAGCATACTCTCTGCGACTTTAAGTTAGACTTTACGAACACGAAACTCCACGTAGATAACATTAGTTCAATTTATCTTACTAAGAATCCGATATGTCACTCTAGGACCAAACATATAGAGGTCAAACACCATTTCATTCGAGAACATGTGGCCAACGGAGCCATACAACTCAAATACGTCGAATCGAAGTCTAACTTAGCAAACCTATTTACTAAACCCCTACCCGAAGCCGAATTTAGTCTATTAAGACGAAAATTGGGCATGTGCGTAGTAGAATAGGAACTTGCAAATTATATTTTCTTACTACTATTTCTTAATTTTCATTTTTATGGAACTAGCATAGGACATACCTTAGATATCATGCACTTATAGATTTAAGGAGCCAATACATCTCACAACACATAGGACTAATGTGTTTGTGTACTTAGCCATGTAGATGGGCGTGAGATGTTAGGACCTTACTCCTGGTTCCAGATGTAGAGCTAGTGCATCGCCATGAACCACGGAGTATAATCATACATACTAACCGACTCTGACCAGGACTGGTTGATCTTTCATATCAATCAAGCCAAATATGAGTCGAACATTTTATAGATGAACTTATTTTCAGTATATTATTTTCAAAATAATGTGGAACATTTTAAAATTAATACTTATTTTTTATTCCACACACACCCTCACTCTTTTCGATATATGGCAAAAGGGGGAGAAAAAGGCCAAAGTTAAGGGATAATTTTTTTTTATCGCCAAGGCTTAGTTAACTTGTTCGTGTTAATAAAACAAAAAGGTTTACTTAACTTTAAGTTAACTTGTTAACAAACGGAAGTAAATCAAATCAGTTTTTTGATTTCTTAACTTAAAACTTATTTTAAACACTATGGCCAATATTAAGTAATTGCGGTTACTTAATTCTTTTGTTTAGTAGCAAACATCAAGGGGGAGAGTTAAAACTCTTTCTCAAGTACTCACTCTCGGTCAAGGGGGAGGATTCCTCAAGGGGGAGCACTTGAAAAAAAGTTTTTATATACTCCTGCTCATTCATGCATATCTCTTGCTCATTTTGCTTAATGCACTTAATTTATTTTTCTTAACTTTGTATGTGGGTTTGCCATAAATCAAAAAGGAGGAGATTGTTGGTGTAGTAGGCACCTAAGTCGAACCTGAGTTTTGATTATAGCAAACGATACAAAGTTAAGCTCATGTCGTTATCTCACGAGTTGAATCGAGTGTGCAGAAAATTGCTATAGCTGGAGCTGAAGGCTAGCGACACCCGGAGGAAACCGTGGTGGTCGGTCGACACTCGAGTGACTTCGGAGGGAGCCGAAGGAATCAAGTGGAAGGCCGGAAGCAAAAGCGACATAGTAAGTATCGAGGTAAGCTCGAGTGAGTAAAGTGAAGTGAGGTCGTGTCCTTTATGCGGACGCCTTGGCGGACGATCCGACCCAAGACTTCCCATGGAAGGTCTATGTTGAGATTGGACGGCAAGTGGCCGTCGAATTCACTTATATTTTGAGCTAACTCTTTATTGTAGTCAAAAATCCTGGCCATCAGTTCAACCGGCCAGTTCAATCGGGCCAGTTCAACCGACCAGTTCAACCGGGCCAGTTCAACCGGCCAGTTCAACCGGTGGTCAAAAATCAACCTCGAGGAGTCAAGCTTTATCACCATTTTTCAAGGAGTTTTGTGCCCAATTCCTATTGGTTGAAGACCCATTCGATGAGGGGCTTAAAGGCTATAAAAGGAGGGCTTCTCCTAGGTTTTTTATCATCTCTAAGTGCTCACAAACCTCCACAACTCTGCAATTTTCCGACGACTCTACGACGAAGTGCTATCAACAACCCTAGTTTACTTTCTACTCCTTTAGTTGTTGATATTCTTATTTTGTCATCTCTTTAAATATTGCAATTCCTTTTATTAATCGAGGTTTTCTATCGTTGCACTTTACATTAATAGAAGAGAGAGTTTGTCTCTCTATCTTTTCTTTCGAAGTTTTTTTTGTAATCTTCAAACTCCTACCTCCAACGAGGAGGAGTGTTTTTAGTGAATTGCCCTCCGTGCGTGATCAAGGATCACTAGGGTCTTGGAGTAGTAGCCGAAGGCTACGAACCAAGTAAAAAAACATTCCGAACGTGGTCAACCCACGCCTGCAGCAGGATAATACACTGTCAATTTAATGGACCACCTTTCAGCAAGGATGGATGCGCTCAGCAGACGGTTTGAATCTTTGAATCCTTCATCTGCATGCACGACCATTGATTTTGGAGAGGGAGCGACAGCGTATCGAGAGGACCACTATGGAGGGTCGGGGACCTCAGACTAGTAGATTGAGCATTGTGACGCGATTGGGGACTATGACCAAAGGCCCCACAACCCATATTCCAATACCTACAATCTCGGATGGAGGAATCACCCGAATTTCTTCTATAAGAATAACTCGGGAAACTCCCAACCATCAGGGTATGGCGATGCAGGGCAATGGGGCGACCACGAAGTCAGATTGGGCCGGTGATGGAGGACTTCATCGCTACCCAAACTAAGGCCAATGAGGAATTTCGTCGCCAACATTAGAAGTCTGAAGAATCACTCAGAGACTTGAAGGCCACCGTTGATGGCCTTGCAAGTCATACCAGGATGTTGGAGACGCAAGTGGCCCAAATAGCCCAATTTGTGTCACAACCTATGAAGAGCTCTTCGGCGAGTCAAGGAAAAGAGGAAGGAGTGGGGCAAAGTAGCCAATTTGCCAAGGGGTGTGCAACCATGATTTCCACCCTACCTGACCAAGTAGAGTTTAAAGAGAAGATTCCAATACAGCTTGAGGACCCTGATGAATTCGTTATTCCCTGCTCAATTTATGGGGAGAGTTTCGACGAAGCGCTATGTGACTTGGGGTCATCTATCAATGTGATGTCCTACGCATACTATTTGAAGATGAGACTGAGCGGGCTCCAATCAGCGAATCTTGGTATTCGTATGGGGGATGATTCAGTCAAGGAGCCCATTGGCCTACTACCACACATGCTTGTGATGATTGAGGATTTCGTGATACCCACGGACTTTATCATACTGGACACAGAACCGAATCCCTAGAATCACATCATTCTAGGAAGGCCTTTTCTAGCGATTGCAGGGGCGTGCATAGATGTGAAGGCACACCAGATCTCCCTGGAGGTAGATGGGGAGATCATCCTTTTTAGCCTTTCGAAGCACAGAGCTTCCTACCTCGACGGGTTCACATTTAGCAGAATGATGCTGAAACCTCCAGATGAAGTTCCCGAGACGGATGAATGGAGGTTCACTGAACCACCATAGCCGAGTTGATAGTGGAGTGCGGTCGATCTAAACGACCTTAAACAAAGCACTTCTTGGGAGGCAACCCAAGTTTAGTTTTAGATTTCCTTTTTTGATTGCATTGTATATATTTGTTTGATTTTAGTTTTGATTTCCATCACATTTAGAGTTAGGACTAGAAAAGAACTTTGCTAGGCAAAAATGAAATCCATATTAGCCTACACGGTGAAGTGTATGAGAAAATTCAGACCACGATGCATAAATGGGCAAAAAATGGAGATACACGGCCTGGCCGTGTGTTTTCCCACAGTCGTGCCCGACCAACTCGAGGTGTACATGGCTTGGGCGTGTGTTTTCACACGGTAGTGGCGCGCGAGGTTAAAAGGGGCGAGTTGTGTATTTTCACCCCATTTGCGCCATGTGCTTCTAAAGTTCTTGCCCTAGCCGTATGATTTCATCTTCCCCACCATCTAGAAGCATTTTTAACCTCTAAGGAAGCCAAAAGAAGCAAGGATGAGGAGGACCAAGCCTGTAGCACCTTGATCTGGCACCTCGGAGCGACGAACAAGGAGAGCTGACGCTCCTCAAGCTCCAAAAGAAGGTAATGCCCTACCCACTCTACTTTTTCGCAATAATGAACAAAGAGATAGATACAATATGCTCTCTACTCGTAAACTTACTACTACTAGGTACTTAGATGAAGATTTGCTAGAATCTTTAGGGTTGTTGGGTGATATGCAAACCCTATTTGCAAAAATGGAGTGGGAAGAGATTATGGGAATAAGGCACCTAACCTACCCTAGGATAGTTTTGGAATTTTTGAGTTCCTTAGAGGTGGAAGTTTTAATGAGTAGAGAGAGTGAGGAGGGTAGGATAACTTTTAGGCTTTTTAACATTGAGCATGAGTGGACCCTTCACCAATGGAACTAATGCTTTGGCTTACCAAGTGGGGGAGAGAGAAGGACCCCTAATGGGTACAACTCTCGAATAGTTTGGACTGAGTTGACAGGGGAGCACGCTTATGACCCATCTAGGGCCAAAGCGTCGCGCCTCCAAAACCCCGTCTTTCGATACCTCCACCGCATCATGGTCAGTACTATATTTGGTCGTGGGGAGAGTGATGGTGTAGTTAGAGCTAGCGAGCTGCTTTGCCTATGGGATATGCTACAAGAAAGGAGTAGCATCGATGTAGGGTCCCACTTAATCAGACATTTAGTGAAGATGGGCAAAGTAGCACGAGGAGAGATCAATGTGGGAGTCCTACTTACCCACATTTGCCATAGGATGGGGTACGATTACACAACATTACAGAGTATAGAGGGGAGCCCTAGGATTGACCTAGGAGTATGCATGACCATGAAAATGATTGTGAGAGAAGGAGACTCCTTATGCTTTGTATGGAAAAATTTGATGGCCCTTACGCTCTCCGACCCGGATCGTACCACCATCGCTATACGCGCCAACTGGTGCTTAGACATGATAGTGGAGTCCCCTCCACATGAGGGACCATCCACATCGGCGCCCATCTCTCTACCTTTATATCACTCTCCCTCTAGTCCACACATGCATAAGAGCCCACCTAGTCCATGCCGACATGAACCTACACCTGCACCACCACCTTTTTCTACTTTTGAGCAAGATGCAGGTACGTCGACCTATGATTTCTCGGAGTTCCGATCGCGCCTCGATGACATTTACACTGAGCAGCAGATGCAAAGGCAGCGATGGGAGGAGAAGAGCGCCTACCAGTAGGTGAAGTTCCAGAGATTCCAAGAGCATTTCCAGTGGGCTGAGGAGTTCTATGATGAGGCCCGCATATACTTCCAGGAGGAGGCTATTCATCGCCAGGATGAGGCCGCCTACCGCAGGGAGATGCGACAGCATATGCATGCCCAGCAGGCGCAGTGGGCTAGGGAGGAGGAGCACCGAGCAGCCACTGCATCCACCAGCTCCCAAATCGACCACATGTACATGTGGCATCAGCGGCTCAACAGCAAGTTCTCCCAGGATCAAGAGATGCTGAGGCTATCAGACTTTCCACCTCGTCCACCATATTAGAGGTATATTTTCGTTTAAGTCTGGGGGGGAGACCCCAAGGTTTATTTTGTTTTGCTTTCTAGCAGTAGTTTCTTTTATGGTATTTTCATTTATTCATGCCTGAGTTGTTGAATTTCTTTCAGTACTTAATTTTTGTTATTTGTAAAGCTACCTCAGTAGTATTTTTGAAAGGTGCTTGCATGAGTTGTTCCCATAGGTAGCTTAACTCCATTTATCTTGTGGTATTTTATTTTATTTGCTCTATTGAATGTTCTAGACTTACACTGGTTAGCTTTGTTTTTACACTTACACATGTCGAACATTTTGAAAGGAAGAATCTAGTACATACCTAGTTATGATTCACTTCGGTAGTCTAGTACTTTGGAATCCATAGGTGACTCTAGGTTTAGCATTTTAGTTACTGGAGATGCTCAGATTGTGTAACCCCATTTGGAAAAATCAAAATCTTGGTGAGCCGAAAAAAAAGAGAAATAAAAAAAAAGATTATAAGGGATAAAAAACAATTGTTGTGGGTGGAAATGATTAGGTGCCCCTTTGAGACGGAGTTAGGTTACTGGGGAAACACCTACCAATTTCTCTCAATACCGAGCACATCTTTGAGACTTTATGCTAGATCTAGGGAACGACCCTCGCTTTGGGCAGGTAAGGACCTAAGAGCCGGAAACCTTAGGAAAGCTATGGGGTGATGACTTAACTAACCATGGAATGGGCATCCCCTAAGAATGGTTCGCTTAGCACGAGCACGAGGAGCTAACTTAGTGAATTTCTAGAACATATTTGTTTTGCTTTGATTGCAAATACCACTTGATAAATTTAGTTAACATGCTAATTATGGAATAATATCTTTTTAAAACATCATGGCACTGAGGTTTGCTTGAGGACAAGAAAAGATTTATGTCTGGGGGAAGTGATGTGAGCAAAACATATAGGGTTTTAGGAGTAGTTTTTGCTCACATCTCATTACATTTTATGTTAGTTTCATGCATATGTTACTCTATTTTTGCACGCATTTCCTATTTTCTTGTTCGGAGGTCTGCTCATTGTACTTTTGTGTGCAGGTTAGCTTTTCGAGTGAAAAAGATGCATTTTCGAAGCAAAAGAAGGACATTTCGCAGCTAGACGCAGAGTGGGACACGACCAGGGCTTGTGGATTCACACGACCATGTCCAATGTGTGAGATCAGCACCCCAGGGCCGCACACGGCCTGGCCGTGTGGAAACACATGGCCGTGTGGTGGCCCGACAGATTTGCGCGACTAGGGCTTTTTCCATATTTTGCAGCGGTCCGAGGCAATGTCTATATAAGGATGGCTCCGCCCAAACCCTAGGGGAGAGGCACGACGGCTAGGATGGCATGCCGAAGCCCTAAAAAGCTTCAGTAACTCACAACGGGGAGGAGGAACACCGCTGGAGGTCCACACCTTGCAATTCAACGTCGGAGAGAAGATCACGGAAGCATTGTTTATCTTTATTTCTGCATTTCATTCCTTATGTATTCAACCTTAGACATGCTTTGTGATTCTTCCTTCATATACATGGAGTAATACTTTTGATTCTAGGATTAGAGAGTAGCTTGTGTACATAATTAATACTGGTTCAAGCTAAATTCTGCCCAAGAGTTTGATTTGACAATTGGTAGTTTCTCATTACTATATCTATGCATTTTTGGCTATCTTTCCGCTATGCTTAGGTGATATGAGGGGTGACAGCCCTCGCAATCTAAAATTTAGGGGATTTCATATAAGGAACCTAGGGGTAAACCTGATCTCCTGTAACTACGGGGAGAAGGGTGCGATGGAATCGAAAACGGTCCACCGTAGGGATTGATTTGGCATCCTCGTACCCTCTATCCCATTCTTTTAGGCGGAGATAGCTCCTGGTAGATGCGGCGGCTATGCGGGAGAGTGTATGATGTCCCTTCCACTAAACCGTAGGTAAACGTCTAGACAATGCTAATTGACAATATTGTTCTGTGATACGCAAGTGAAACCAAAGTCCTAGAATCACCTTTGAAGACCTCGGCACACTCCTTTCCTCCTCCGTGTGACACCGTACAGAGTAGAGTCCACCGACAACCCTCAAAAATCGAAACCTCTTAGAGATCACGTCTAAACAATTACAACCTCTGAGTATATTGGTATTCGAATCTCAGTCCCTGTGGGATCGGTAATCTTTATTACTTGACAACATCCGTGCACTTGTGGGCGTTGAATGCGAGCGCGCGCTTTGAGTCCTCGACGGTATCCGTCGTGAGATTTGAGGTCGCATCCGTGCCCATCACCTCGCGACCAAAACCAACAGCAGTCGACTACCCTCCATAGCAGTCGATTGCTCAAGGCCAGTTGATGTTGGGATGTATACTGAAAAGTCTATCTTTTGTATGAACATCTTTATTATGAAATAAGAATCACATGATCATTGTTTGCATATTTTTATGGTTATGCATATTGTCTAATACATTACATTATAGATAACATGGTGTGTGGTGTCACACGGGAGATCATGTTATCGACTCCTTGTAAAGTATAAGTATAGGCTCACAACCGAGATGACTTTGGACAACCCATTGGTATGGTTGTAGTGTGATTTGGTATTGGTTTGTCTTGACCATAAAATCACACTAGTACACTTTGTGTGTATTGAGCAGGACCGACTTAGAGGTGATTCGATTCATTGCTGACTACATAATCGAATCGGACCTCAGATATTATATTGTACATACTCTTAATTCCGATATAATAACGGGAACTTATACTTAGTATTCATTTTTTTGATTTACCAATGGGCGAGATTTATAGATTAAATCGATAGGCTCGGTAAGTTGGGAAATGATATTATTTATATGGTGTGCCGTTGATTATAGGAGAAAACCGTGTCCTATATATTAGGATGATGATGTCCCCTTGAGGAGCTCATAAGGTTCATCATGTAAACCCTGCAGGTGGACTTAGTCCGGCATGATGAAAAGGTTGAGTGGTACTACTCATGGAGTTAGATGTTGATTAATTAATGGTCAGTAAATTAATTAATCGACGGACATTCGAGATCTTAAACACGGGGAGAAAATGTACATATAATATATGGAGCCCATATTAACTTATGGGGGTTGGGGAGGTAGATCAATGATAATCCTTTAGTGGATTGGATTATCATTAATGGATCGGACTTTATGTGGGCTTGATCCATTTGGTGGCCAAGATCCAACTCCTCCTCATGGTCCCTATTGTAGCCTATTAATACCTTATGAAGCCTAGATCCAATGGATGGAAACAAACCTCTAGATCCAAAGGTAGAGATTAAATCTCTAGATCTGACGGTTGAGATTGAATCTCTAGATCCGACGATTGAGATTAAATCCCTAGAACCAATGGTGGAGATTAAAACAAGGCTTATCCCTAACCTATATAAAAGGAGGCTTTAGGGTTGGCGTGGAAGAGGAGAATCAAGGGGAGAGGCTAGGATTTTGGGCGGCAAGGAGCATACGAAGTTGGCGGCACCAAATAAGGAAACTCTTTCCTTATCTTCTTCTTCCTCAAGGTGGCCGGCGCCGATACAACTTTTCTAGCCCTTGTCCGGTGTCCAAAGCATCCCTTTTCCTTATCTTTGGCCGGTGGAAACATAGCTTAAGGTCTTCCCTTGGAGCTTTTGGCCGGCATTCTTCTTTCTCATCCTTTTCCTTGTTGGCCGGTGGCAAGCAACTTGCTTGTTGCTTGTTGGTTGACTAAAGGAAAGAGAAGGGTCTTGTTTCTATTCTTTCTCTTGCTCGGAATGAGCAAGGAAGGAAGATTGGTGATCTAGAAGCTTCGAATTTTGGTAGATCGTCGCCCACACGACGTCCGAAAGGAGGAAGGTCATACAATAGAAGATCGAGAGGTATAACACTTATCTATCTTCATATGTAATATGTTTGTAATTTTTTTTTCAATTATATATGCATGATATATTCTTTTTTGTGGCTAAATATAACTTGGACCCCGAACATAAACACAAAAGTCGACGATCCGTACATCGTCTATTCCGTGGCTATTCGTAGAATAGAGGTTGGTCGCTTGAACAACAAGTTTGTTCAAGTGACTACTCTAATCGAATAGCACGACGATGAAATGGTTGCTTGGGTAATCCCTCTTGTCAAGGATAAATTCTTTTATCCGGGGACATAGAAGGGATCGCCATGAACAAGAGATTGAGTTGAAGTGGGAAGCAAAGTTTCCTACCTTCAAGTGGTATTAGAGCCACGGTTTCCGATTTTGTGTGTTTAGGATTCGGTTACTTTTATGCACTTTTCATATATTATATGTGCCGGATAATAGTAGGATATGCGTAGGTTAACTCTTTGGTTGCAGGCATAGGATCCAACTATTATGGCCATATGTGTGTATTTGATTGTATGTGTGTAATTGTATATTTTTTTGAATCCTCGGGGTTGACGAGGCTAGTATTTAATTTTTGTAAATTAGATACGACATTGTTTAGCCACTACGATTTTTTATATTACTAAGTGTTTAAATTACTAAGTGGGAGAGGGATATTTTTATAAATTCCCACGACCTTCATTACGATTTGACATGTGATGCAAACAAACTTGTACGTCAGCTCTGAGTGCCTTCCTCCCCATTGGATGAGTTTATTTGTGGATCACAAGGTCAAATATGGTTATAGGAAATTATTAAGGAGCATGTGTACTTTCCCATCGGAAGGCACATAACCCGAGATAATTACCTTGGTACCGAATAATGGTGAACACTTAGATACAAATATAAGTATCCTCCCCATCGGAGTCACTGCTTTTATTTGTAGGGCCAAAGAGGAACCAACTATTAATTTTACTTGTCAAAAATTTAGGTTGACAAGATAGTAAAATTAATGGGTAAAACCTCCTCTTACAAATGTAGAATTCGTATACGTCCACACTGTCGTGGCATACGATATTCTCGGTGTTTAGAGGTGTTGGTTGATTTTAAAATTTTATTGTTTGAGGAATCAATAATTTTTTGAAATCTAATGTTTTGATCTATGTGATTCTTAGGTTTTCTTTCAAAATGACTTTCAACCAACTTGCAGTGATACTGAAAGAGAATAAACTTACTGGACCCAACTATGTTGATTGGAAGAGGAATCTTAACATTGTCTTGACTGCTGAGGAATACAAATATGTACTCCTCAAAGAGTGCTCTCTTAAGCCTGTGGATGATTCTAGGGAAAAGGAGAAGGAGAGTTATAAGAAGTGGATCAAGGCCGATGAGATGACACGGTGTTACATTTTGGCATCTATGTCAAATGTACTGCAACATCAGCATCAAGCCATGCCCACTGCTTATGACATGATGCTCAATCTTAAAGAGCTTTTCGGACACCAGAATCGGGTTGTATGGCAGGAAGCCATGAGGAACTTGATAACGACCACCATGATCGAGGGAACACCCGTGAGGGATCATGTTCTCAAGATGATGGCTCATTTAAATGAGTTGGAAGTCCTCGGAGCTGAGATCGATGGGGAAATCCAGGTCGATATCATTCTCCAGTCTCTACCTAGGAGTTTTGAGCAGTTTCGCCTGAACTACAACATGAACAAAAGGTTGTATTCATTGGCGGAGCTTCTGACATAACTCCAGGTGGCAGAGGGGCTATTTCGTCAGAGTGCTCAGGCGCATGCCATGGTGACCCAAAAGGTTTCTACTTCTAAGCCGAAAGGCAAGAAGAAGAAGAAACAAACTGGGGCAAAGGCGGTGGGAGGAACTCAGGGAGGAGTGAAGAAGCCGAAAGGCAAGTGCTTCATGTAGGGAGTCGCTTCGGAGGCTCATTGGCTCCCATGTCCCCGGATTAAAATTTTCACTAATGAAAGAATTAATCCGGATGGGATGAGCTTCCTTAGCACAACCATTTCGTCGTCGTGCTAACAACTTGAGTGATCGCTTGAACAAACTAGTTGTTCAAGCAACACAACTCTTCTAGTTGGTTAGCCACGGAAGAGACGACGAACGGATCGCCGATTTTTGTGTTTGTCTTCGGGGTCCATGATTATACAATATATTTTAATACACACACATGTATAATCAAAACATAAAAGAACATGCTCAGATCTATAATTAAAGTTAAAAGAACTTTATACCTTACGATCTTCTACCGTATGTCCTATCCTTCTCGTGGACGACGTGTGGACGAAGATCCTCCACGAGTAGAAGCCTTCTAGATCGCGTTCTCCTCTACCTTGTCCGCTGCGAACAAAGAGAAGAACCAAAAAATACCTATCCTTTCTAGAACCGACCACCAAATTAGGGAATTTTGTGCAACCGCTGGACAAGGATCAAATGGATGAAGCGCCGGCCAACTTGAAGAAGGGTTGCCGCCGGCCACCAAGGAGAAAGGGAGGAAGATGAACTCCGGCCACCAATGGAGGGAGAACCGCCGGCCAAGGAAGAAGGGAGAGGCCTCTAGGATGGGTGCCGGCCAAGTGTTGATGGAGGAGGATGGACGCCGACAATCAACTAGAAGGAAGAAGTTGCCGCCCACTTTGATTTACTCCAAAACACTAGCCGCACAAAAACCCTAGCCACCCACTTTTGGATGA
Organism: Wurfbainia villosa; assembly: GCA_025175895.1. NCBI lineage: Eukaryota > Viridiplantae > Streptophyta > Magnoliopsida > Zingiberales > Zingiberaceae > Wurfbainia > Wurfbainia villosa. The sequence goes on along the minus strand of CM045990.1, from coordinate 23,563,930 downwards.
GCCAAAACCCTAATTCCTCAATCTTATCTTGCCGCCCAACCTAAGCCTCTATTTATAGAATTAGGCTTAAGCCTCCTTTAATCTCCACCGTCGGATCTAGGGTTTTATCCCAACCGTCGGATCTAGTATTTCATCCCAACCGTCGGATCTAGGATTTCATCCCAACTGTCGGATCTAGGGTTTCATCCCATCCGTCGGATCTAGGGTTTTATCCCAACCGTCGGATCTAGGGATTTAATCCAAACCGTCGATTCTAGGGATTCATCCTAACCATCGGATCTTAGGGATTTAATCCCAACCGTTGGTTCTAGGGTTTCATCCTAACCATCGGATCTAGGGATTTAATCCTAACCGTTGGTTCTAGGTTTTGTTTTACATTCTTGGATCTAGGCTTCATAAGGATTATATTAGGCTATGATAGGGACCATAAGGAGGAGTTGGATCTTGGCCGCCAGATGGATCGGAACCACACAAACTTGATCCATCAATGATGTTCCATTCCACTAGAGGATCATCATTGAACTACCTCACCAACCCCCATAAATTAATATGGGCTCCATATATTATTCGTACATTAATCTCCCCGTGTTTAAGATATCGAATGTCCGTCAATTAATTGATTTATTGGCCATCAATTAATTAACATCTAATTTTTCGAGTAGTACCACTCAACCTTATCATCATGTTGACTAAGTCAACCAGCTGGGTTTACATGATGAACCTTATGAGCTCCTCAAGGGGACATCATCAACCTAATATATAGGACACAGTTTCCTCCTATAATCAATGACACACCATGTAAATAATATCATTTCCCAACTTACCGGGCATATTGATTTAATCCATCTAAATCTCACCCTCTGGTAAATCAAAGAAATAAATACTAAGTACATGTGCCCGTTATTATATCGGGATTAAGATCATGTACAACATAATATCTGAGGTCCGATTCAATTATGTAGTCAGTACTAAATTGAATCACCTCTATGTCGGTCCTGCTCAATACACCTAAGTGTACTAGTGTAACTTTATGTTCAAGACAAAACAATACCAAGCTACACTACAACTATGCCAATGGTTTGTCCAAAACCATCTTGGTCGTGAGCCTCTACTTATATTTTACAAGGGACTGATAACATGATCTTCTGTGCCACACCAAGCACCATGTTATCTACAATGTAAAATATTAGACAATATGCACACATATATAATAAATATATAAAGTGCAAACAATGATCATGTGATTCTTATTCCAAAATAAAATGTTCATACAAAAAGAGCTAGGCTTTCAGTATACATTCCAACAACCTCCCACTTATACTAAAAGACTATGCCGTCATCACTCTGCCATACATCTGATCCCCATGTCCTCCACATGCCTATCAAACGCTTTCGCTGGAAGGGACTTAGTGAATGGATCCGCCAGGTTATCCTCTGATGCAATCTTGGCGACAGCAACTTCTCCTCGCTTTACGATCTCTCGTATAAGGTGGTACTTGCGCTCTATGTGTTTACTCGCCTTATGGGCTCGTGGTTCCTTCGAGTTTGCAACTGCACCACTATTATCACAATAAATCGTGATAGTTCTGGGCAAACCAGGAATCACATCCAAGTCCATCAAGAAGTTCCTGAGCCATACAACTTCCTTGGTCGCCTCGAGAGCCGCCACATACTCAGCTTCCATGGTAGAGTCCGCCATGCATTTCTGCTTGACACTCCTCCATACTATGACTCTACCTCCAAAAGTAAACACAAACCCCGAGGTAGACTTACTCTTGACCCTATCTGATTGGAAATCAAATCATAACCCAGAGGACTAATTGATCTGCTGATACCAAAGATATAATCCCTAGTCCTTCTCGTACTTCAATATCAATGTCGGGATTACTCTGATATCTGCTAACCATGCCCACGACAAAGAAAATATCCGGTCTCGTACATAGCATAGCATACATAAGGCTTCCTACTGCCGAAGCATAAGGAACCTCCTTCATGTCCTCTATCTCCTTTGATGTTTTGGGACACATCTCTTTAGATAAAGGAACTCCATGCCTAAAAGGTAGAAAACCTTTCTTGGAGTTCTGCATGCTAAAACGAGGTAGGATAGTGTCAATGTATGGAGCTTGAGATAAGCACAACATCCTTTTCTTGCGATCCCTTATAACTTTGATCCCAAGGATGTGTCCCACTTCTCCCAAGTCCTTCATGTCAAACTGTTTGGACAACCATACCCTTACATCTGATAACACTTTGATATTGTTGCCAACTAACAAAATGTCATCTACGTATAGTACAAGAAACACCACTACGTTTCTGTCACATTTCTTGTATACACAAGGCTCATCCAGACTTTGATTAAATCCATATGACTGGATTACCTCATCAAAGCGGATGTTCCAAGATCTAGAAGCTTGCTTCAATCCATAAATGGACCGATTAAGCTTACATACAAGATGCTCTTTGCCTTTAGCAATGAATCCCTCTGGTTGCTGTATATAGATGTTTTCCTCAAGACTTCCGTTAAGGAACGCTGTCTTGACATCCATCTGCCAAATCTCATAATCCATATGAGCAGCTATAGATAAGAGAATCCGGATAGACTTAAGCATAGCTACCGGTGAAAAGGTCTCCTCATAATCGATACCCTCTTTCTGAGTATACCCTTTCGCAACAAGCATAGCTTTGAAGGTCTCAACCTTCCCGTCTACTCCTCTCTTTCTCTTGTAGATCCACTTGCATCCAATGGTTTTTACACCATCGGGTGGCTCTACTAGCTCCCAGACCTGATTAGAATCCATAGATTCTATCTTTGAATTCATCGCTCTTTGCCAAGATACCACATATCTATCTTGGATTGCCTCATCATATGTCCAGGGATCAGGTTCATGTTCACCAGGGACTAAGTCCGAAGACTCTCCCAAAAACATGAATCTATCGGGTTGTCTAACAACCCTCCCACTATGACGAGGTGCCTCCTGTGTAAGCTCTGTGACACGCGGTGCAGTGACTTGTGGTGTCTCCTCTTGTACCGGTGGTACTGAAGTCGGGACTTCCCCTGTAAACTCCTCAAGAACAGTCCTACTCTTGGGCTTGTGGTTCATTACATAATCCTCATCTAGAAATCTGACGTTCATGCTAACGATCACCCTCTGATCTCTAGGATTATAAAACAAACCACCTTTCGTTCCCTTAGGGTAGCCAACAAACATGCACACTTCTGTACGAGGTTCCAACTTACCAGCATCACCCTTCAGCACATGTGCTGGACTCCCCCATATCCGAATATGTCTCAGACTAGGCTTTCGCTCAGTCCACAATTCTACAGGGGTAGAAGGTACTGATTTAGATGGAACCAAGTTCAGAGTGTACATTGCCGTATCCAGTGCATACCCCCAGAACGAAACAGGTAACTCAGAATAACTCATCATCGATCTGACCATCTCCATAAGAGTCCTATTCCTTCGCTCCGCTACACCATTCTGCTAGGGTGTGCCAGGTGCAGACAATTGGGATTGAATCCCAGACTCTGATAAGTAACTCCTAAACTCTCCCAAGAGGTACTCGCCACCACGATCAGATCGTAGTGTCTTGATAATTTTACCTTGACGGTTCTCCACATTAGCCTTGAATTCTTTGAACCTGTCAAAGCATTCAGACTTGCGGCGCATCAAGTAAATGTATCCATATCTTGAATAATCGTCTATAAAAGAGACAAAATATTCAAAACCACCTCTTGCCTGGATAGACATAGGACCGCACAAATCAGAATGAACCAATTCTAACACATCTTTGGCTCTATACCCCTTGGCCTTGAAAGGCCTCTTGGTCATTTTACCTTCCAAGAAGGATTCGCAGGTTGGGAGATCCTCCACCACTAATGAACCCAAAGGTCCATCAGCTATCAACCTTTGAATTCTACTTAGGTTAATATGACCAAGCCTTAGATGCCAAAGATATGTTTGGTTCATTTGCGAAGGTTCTTTTCTCTTATTAGATTTAGAAGATGAGTTATTTACTTCTATATGCATCGTGGGAGTTTTCGGTTCAAGAGTATATAAATTGCCAACCAATGTACCAGAACAGATAATCTCCCTATTCCTTTTTATAACAACTTTGTCATTAAAAGAAATAGAATACCCATCCATAAACAATTTAGAAACTGAAATTAAATTCTTTCTAAAAGTAGGTACATAAAGACAATTTCTCAAAACCAAAACTTTATTCCTATCAAAAGATAAATTAACGTCTCCCACTGCAATAGCCGCCACCTCAAAGCATTGCCCATGAAGATGGTAATCTCTCCTCACTAGTCGTGTTCCTTCGAACCCCGCAAAGTATTGTAGACATGATCGCTGGCTCTGTATCTACACACCGTGCAATCGTAGATAACACCGCTAAACATGTTTCAACAACTAAACAAGAAGATATACCTTTGTTCTTTGTGAGGACAATCCCCTTCCAATGTCTAGTCGCTTGCAAGTGAAACACTTGCCTTGGCTTCTTCACTCCTGCTCGAGGTCCCACCGCCACCTTCTGCTCCACCTTGCTTCTTCTTCTTCTTCTTACCTTTCGGTTTAGAGGAAGAAACTTTCGAGCGACCATGGCTTGAGCACTCTGAAAAGCCCCTCCACCTAGAGTTCTATCGAAGCTCAACGAATACAACCTCTTGTTCATGTTGTAGTTGAGGGAACCGCTCAAAACTCCTAAGCAGAGATTGGAGAATGATATCGACTGGTTTCCCATCGATCTCGGCTCCGAGGACTTCCATCTCATTAAGATGAGCCATCATCTTGAGAACATGATCTCACGGGTGTTCCCTCGATCATGGTGGTCGCTCATCAAGTTTCATCATGGCTTCCTCGCCTAGCCTACTCGATGTCCAAAAAGTTCCTTGAGATTGAACATCATGTCATAAGTATGGCTATGGCTTGATGTCGATGTTGCAAAGACATTTGACATAGATGCCAAAATGTAACACCGCCATCTCATCGCCTTGACCCATTTCTTATAACTCTTTCTCCTTTTCATCGAGTCATCCTCGGAGGGCTTAGGAGGATAGACCTCAAGAGTACAAATTTGTACTCCTCGCTTAAGACAATATCCAAGTTTCTTTCCAATCAATGTAGTTTGGTCCAAAGAAGTTTGTTTTCTTTTAAAATCACAACAAGTTGGTTGAAAGCCATTTGAAAATCCTAAAATCACAATGATCAAAATATTAGATTTCAAAATTATTGATTCCTCAAAACAATAAAATCAAATCAACCAACACCTCAAATCACCGAGAATATCGATGCCACATAGTGTGGACATATATGAATTCTACATTTGTAAGAGGAGGTTTTACCCATTAATTTTATTATCTTGTCAACCTTACTTTTTGACAAATAAAATTAATAGTTGGTTCCTCTTTGGCCCTACAAATAAAAGCAGTGACTCCGATGGGGAGGATACTTTTATTTGCATCTAAGTGTGCACCATTACACGATACCAAGGGAATTATTTCAGATTATGTGCCTTACCGCTGTGGAAGTACACATGCTCCTAGACAATTTCCTATAACCATTATTTGACCTAGTGATATGCAAACAAACCCGTCCGCAGGGAGGAAGGCACTCAGAGCCAACACACAAGTTTGTTGCATCACACGTCAAATTGTAATGGAGGCCGCGGGAATTAATTAAAATTTCCCTCTCCCACTTAGTAAATTGAAATTGAGGAATTTTAAAGCATACACAACATGCATATAAAACAAATCAGCAATAAATATGGAAAAAATAGAATTTTTCCAACTATTATGGCATTGTCTTCCAATACGCATCCCGTTGTGTCGCCACCTCGTCAGCTCCATCTTTTCCCGTGCGCAAGTCACCAAAGAGATCCGAGCCGAGATAAAACTATTTTAATTTACATCCATCGATCCTATACTCCACGAAGGAGTGTACAAATAATCTAGATTGAAAGTAAACTAAAATGAGCGGCTAAACAATGCCGTATTTAATTACAAAAATTAAATACTAATCTAGCCTCGTCAACCCCGAGGATTCAAATAATAAATTTTTACACACATCCATTCACATACACACACATGGCCATAATAGTCGGATCTTATGCCTGCAACCAAAGAGTTAAACTACGCATATCCTACTATTATCCGGCACATATAATATATGAAAAATGCATAAAAAATTAACCGAATCCTAAACACACAAAATCGGAAACCGTGGGCTCGATACCACTTGAGAGGTGGTCGCCGGAGGCTCATTGGCTCCCATGTCCCCGGATTAAAATTTTCACGAATGAAAGAATTAATCCGGATGGGATGAGCTTCCTTAGCACAACCATTTCCATCATCATGCTATTTGATAAGAGGTGATCGCTTGAACAAACTAGTTGTTCAAGCAACACAACTCTTCTAGTTGGTTAGCCTAGAATAGATGATTACGGATCACCGGTTTTGTGTTTGTCTTCGGGGTCCATGATTATACAATATATTTTCATACACACACATGTATAATCAAAACATAAAAGAACATGCTCAGATCTGTAATTAAAGTTAAAAGAACTTTATACCTTACGATCTTCTACCGTATGTCCTATCCTTCTCGTGGACGACGTGTGGACGAAGATCCTCCACGAGTAGAAGCCTTCTAGATCTTCTTCCTCACCTTGTCCTGCTAACAAAGAGAAGAACCAACAAATACCTATCCTTTCTAGAACCAGCCACCAAATTAGGGAATTTGGTGCAACCGACGACCAAGGATCAAATGGATGAAGCGCCAACTTGAAGAAGGACCACCAAGGAGAAAGGGAGGGAGATGAACTTCGGCCACCAATGGAGGGAGAACCGCTGGCCAAGGAAGAAGGGAGAGGCCTCTAGGATGGGTGCCGGCCAAGTGTTGATGGAGGAGGATGGGCGCCGGCAATCAACTAGAAGGAAGATGTTGCTGCCCACTTTGATTTACTCCAAAACCCTAGCCGCCCAAAAACCCTAGCCGCCCACTTTTGGATGAGCCAAAACCCTAATTCCTCAATCTTATCTTGCCGCCCAACCTAAGCCTCTATTTATAGAATTAGGCTTAAGCCTCCTTTAATCTCCACCGTCGGATCTAGGGATTTAATCTCCACCGTCGGATCTAGGGTTTTATCCCAACCGTCGGATCTAGGATTTCATCCCAACCGTCGGATCTAGGGTTTCATCCCATCCATCGGATCTAGGGTTTTATCCCAACCGTCGGATCTAGGGATTTAATCCTAACCGTCGATTCTAGGGATTCATCCTAACCATCGGATCTTAGGGATTTAATCCCAACCGTTGGTTCTAGGGTTTCATCCTAACCATTGGATCTAGGGATTTAATCCTAACCGTTGGTTCTAGGTTTTGTTTTACATTCTTGGATCTAGGCTTCATAAAGATTATATTAGGCTACGATAGGGACTATAAGGAGGAGTTGGATCTTGGCCACCCGATGGATCGGAACCACACAAACTTGATCCATCAATGATGTTCCATTCCACTAGAGGATCATCATTGAACTACCTCACCAACCCCCATAAATTAATATGGGCTCCATATATTATTCGTACATTAATCTCCCCGTGTTTAAGATATCGAATGTCCGTCAATTAATTGATTTACTGACCATCAATTAATTAACATCTAATTCCTCGAGTAGTACCACTCAACCTTATCATCATGTTGACTAAGTCAACCAGCTGGGTTTAAATGATGAACCTTATGAGCTCCTCAAGGGGACATCATCAACCTAATATATAGGACACGGTTTCCTCCTATAATCAACGACACACCATGTAAATAATATCATTTCCCAACTTACCGGGCATATTGATTTAATCCATCTAAATCTCACCCTCTGGTAAATCAAAGAAATAAATACTAAGTACATGTGCCCGTTATTATATCGGGATTAAGAGCATGTACAACATAATATCCGAGGTCCGATTCAATTATGTAGTCAGTACTAAATTGAATCACCTCTATGTCGGTCCTGCTCAATACACCTAAGTGTACTAGTGTAACTTTATGTTCAAGACAAAACAATACCAAGCTACACTACAACCATGCCAATGGTTTGTCCAAAACCATCTTGGTCGTGAGACTCTACTTATATTTTACAAGGGACTGATAACATGATCTTCTGTGCCACACCAAGCACCATGTTATCTACAATGTGAAATATTAGACAATATGCACACATATATAATAAATATATAAAGTGCAAACAATGATCATGTGATTCTTATTCCAAAATAAAATGTTCATACAAAAAGAGCTAGGCTTTCAGTATACATTCCAAGACTTCACTTGGATGCCCATACCATCCAAGCGTAGTATCTTTTGGTCTAGTCACATGTTTAGTAAACCGTGTGTCGAGAGCCATCGATCATGTCTACTGGAGTTCCAGAAACCAAGATATGTTCAATCGATGCACGAAGGTGGCGGTTGTTGTAGTGGGAGACATTTATTTATCTTTTGAGAAAAATAAAGTTTTGGTTCTTAAAAATTGCCTTTATGTACCTTTATTTAGAAAGAATTTAATTTCGATTTCTAAATTGTTTATGGATGGATATTCTATTTCTTTTAATGACAGAGTTATTATAAAAAGGAATAGGGACATTATCTGTTCGGGTGCATTGATAGGAAATCTATACACACTTGAACCAAAAGCTCCCACGATGCAAATAGAAGTTAATAACTCATCTTCTAATTCCAATAATAGAAAAGAACCTTCGAAGATGAACCAAACATATCTTTGGCATCTTAGGCTTGGTCATATTAACCTAAGCAGAATTCAAAGATTGATAGCTGATGGACCTCTGGGTTCATTAGTGGTGGAAGATTTCCCAACCTGCGAATCTTGCTTGGAGGGTAAAATGACCAAGAGGCCTTTTAAGGCCAAGGGGTATAGAGCCAAAGATGTGTTAGAATTGGTTCATTCTGATTTATGTGGTCCTATATCTATCCAGGCTAGAGGTGGTTTTGAGTATTTCATCTTTTTTATAGACGATTATTCGAGATATGGATACATTTACTTGATGCGCCGCAAGTCTGAATGCTTTGACAAGTTCAAAGAATTCAAGGCTGATGTGGAGAAAAATCAAGGTAAAAGTATTAAGACACTACAATCTGATCATGGTGGTGAGTACTGTTGGTGCAATCAGCCCAGGTCACGATTGACCAGACTCGAGTTTGACTTGAGTGATGTTTTGATGTTTGACATAGTATGTTTGACATTGATGTTTGACATTGATGTCGGTTAATGTTTTGGGGAGATTGTTTATACAATCAACACAGGTTATAATTGACCAGACTCGAGTTTCATTCGAGGGAGACTTTGATGGTTGACTAGGGTTGACCATGTGATTATGGGAAAGTCCAAGCATGGGTCTTGGCAAGGTAAAGTCCAAGTCATGGCTACTTGGCATGGAAAGTCCAAGTGGGACACTTGGCATTTGGGAAAGTCCAAGTCTTGAGTACTTGGCACAAGGGAAGTCCAAGCTTGAGTCTTGGCATTTGAGAAGTCCAAGGGGTTTGATATTAGCGGCATAAAGTCCAAGGGTGGAGTCTTGGCAGCATAAGTCCAATAGTTGGCAGCGTAAAGTCCAAGGGTGGAGTCTTGGCAGCATAAGTCCAATGGTTGGCGGTGTAAAGTCCAAGCGGAGTCTTCGCGGCGTAAGTCCAATGTGCCTTGGCGGTGTAGACACCGTTAGCATGACATAGCCGATGGAAGCACCTAAAGGCTAGCGCGATGAATGAACAAGTCATGGATGACTTGGAGGGATTCGAGAGGTGTGAGGTGGATGGAGGTGGCTAGAAGGCTTAGGTCTAGGCTAAGGGTGGTCTAGCAAGTATGGGTGCACCATACTTGGGTTAAAACCTCATGTTTGAGGTTGACATTCACTAGCATTATGGCCGGTTCGACTGCCGTGAGTCGACTTGAGTTCGACCGTTAGGGTGCTCGAAGGCAATGCCTCATTGGAGCAATGACCGCGCTTGAGTCGCGAGCATGTATCGCTCCATAGCCGACCGATCAACTAATCGGGCAATGATCCGCCACGCCGGAGTCGATCGTGAGAGTCCCGTTGGAACTTTTCCAGCATAGATTGAGCCGTTGTCTCACAGCAACAGTGGCATCAGTCGACTGATGACTTATGGAAGTCGACTGATCGGCGGAAATCCAGCCCGATGCAAATTAAAAGGGAGCTGTTCATGGAGATTCTGACATTGGTTCTTTGGGGGCTTTCTTGGGGCGATTTGAAGGCGATTTGCTGGTGTATTTCAGGGCCCTTCAAGCTCATCCAAGCAACTAACAAGCAAAGCACTCAAACCCTAGTTTTGTAAAGTGTTCTTTACATTTCCATTGTATTTGCTTGTATTTCTTTCGTTTATTATTGTAAACATTTGTACGAGGTTTCTCCGCCTCCGACATGTTGTCGAGAAGGAGTTATTTGTGATTAGTGGTTGCGTGTGCATCACTAGAGCTCGTTGAGCTTGATCTATGGAGTAGGTACCGTTCGGTTCCGAACCACGTTATATCCTTGCGTTTGTAGTGCTTGTGTTCTTGTTGTATTTTCATTATTGTTTATTCCACTGCGTACTAACAAGAATTGTAGCAAGCAAACACGAACGAATTCCATCGACACATAGCACGACGCTATTCACCCCCCCTCTAGAGTCTAATCGATCCCCTACAAGTACCTCTTGGGAGAGTTTAGGAATTACTTATCAGAGGCTGAGATTCAATCCCATTTGTCTGCACCTGGCACACCCCAGCAGAATGGTGTAGCAAAGAGAAGGAATAGGACTCTTATAGAGATGGTTAAATCGATGATGAGTTATTCTGAGTTGCCAGATTTGTTCTGGGGATATGCTCTAGATACGGCGGTGTACATTCTGAACTTGGTTCCATCTAAATCAGTGCCTTCTACTCCCACAGAATTGTGGACTGGGTGACAGCCTAGTCTAAGACATATTCGGATATGGGGGAGTCCAACACTTGTGCTGAAGGCAGATGCTGGTAAGTTGGAACCTCGTACAGAAGTACGCATGTTCGTTGGCTATCCTAGGGGAACGAAAGGTGGTTTGTTTTATAGTCCTAGAGATCAGAGGGTGATCATTAGCACGAACGCCAGATTTCTAGAGGAAGACTATGTGATGAACCACAAGCCCATGAGTATGATTGTTCTAAAGGAATTAAAAGGGGAAGTCACTTCTTCAGTACCACTGGTACAAGAGGATATACCACAAGTCACTGCACCACGTGTCACAGAGGATACACAGGTGATACCTCGTCGTAGTGGGAGGGTTATGAGATAGCCTAATAGATTCATGTTCTTGGGAGAATCTTCTGATTTGGTCCCTGGCAAACATGAACCTAATTGTTGGGTTTTTCCGAGCCACAAAAACCGCTTTTTGCGTTGCGGAAACCTCGGAAGCCCCCGGCCACGGATCCGTGCGAAGTATAAAAATTATAATTACATGTATGTGCTTACAGAAATCCTAGATCTACCTTAGATCTAAGAGGTTAGAACATTACCCTCGTAGCGACGCCCTTCGCTTATCCCGCTCGTCCAAAAGTCCGCCGGAACTCGAGAGTGTCAAGTGCACACTCCTCTATGGTATCCACACAAGCAATAGGTGGAGAGAAATGCCTTAGAGTGTGCTAGCACTCCCTTAGGAATTTCGGCAAGATGAGGTTTGGAGAGGGAGAGCTTGAGAGAAAAGGTTCCAAGGTTGAAGATGAAGTAATGAGAGTAACTCATCAAATGAATTCACCCTAATGAAACCCCTAAAGTGGCCGGCCACTTCATGGAGGAGGGGGGGTGACATGCATGCATGTAACTCCCATGACCCGTGGTCTCCCTCATGATGTGGCACCAATTGACCAAGTCAATGATGATGTGGAGCACCATCATTGGCCGGCCATGCCTAGTCATCATCATGACATGGGATTTGGTCAAGTCAAACTTGACCTTTCATCTTCCCTCTCAAGTCAAGTCAAACTTGACCTCTAATCTCCCATGGTTGATCAAATCTAACCACTTGACTCAAGTCAATTTAATTTAATGAATCTCTATTCATTAATTTAAATTGATTTGATGAATCAAATCTCAATTAGACTCATTCAACACTTGAATCAACTTGAGTCTAACTCAATTAGTCTAATTTGGATTACTCTTAATCCAATTTGGTTCATCCCATGAACCTAATCCTCATGGTTCATCATATGAACCTAATCTCCATCTAATTGCTCTTATGTGTGACTTATAGGTTCTTGTAACGCTGGCAATGTCCCTAAACCGATTTAGGAACATAAGCAATGAGCGGTATCTAGCAACACATCATTGCTACCCAAGTTACAAGAATGTTGAGCTCCAACATCACCTTTGTGACTACTAATTGTGACTCTCACAATATGTGACAATGTCCCTCTATCCTTGACATCTAGATTGACCAATCGAGGCATAGACCGTGTCATCCTCGGTGTAGACTCACTCTAATCAAATGAGCTCAATATCTCATATTGACTCATTTGGGCATGGCCATGCACTTCGTGGTCTCACTCTATCAAGAATATCGATGTCACCCCCGTCATATAGGAGGGATAGATCCCATCTACATCACTCACATCCTCCGCATAATTCGCTACATACCCAAGAATCGCTTTATAGTCCACCCATTTACGGGTGACGCTTGACGGCCAAAGTATGCAACTCCTTATGTAGGGAACCATGGTGACTTCAGGTCTAAGGACTAATAGTCATACTAATAGCCACATGAGAAAGTATATGACACTCATATAACGATCCATGATACTTTCTCATGGGTCATTCAAGATACATTCTCCAATGCATACCCATGTGTCAACTTGATATCTCATATCCATGACTTGTGAGATCAAGTCATCTTGTTGACCTACATGCTAGTCTCTATGCATTAACATTGTCCTCGAATGTTAATACTGACTAGGAATGATTAAGAGTAGTGTTCTCTATATCATCTCATTATCGATTCAACCAATCGATTGATATAGATAAGAACCTACTACAAGGACATTATTATATTTAGTTATTTGGCACCAATACAAGTAAATATAATAACCATGCCTTTATAAATAGGAATATGATACAATAAAGTCCATACAACAATCATCACATGATTGGCTCTAGGGCTTTCACTAACAATCTCCCACTAGCACTAGTGCCCATCACCGTAGTATCTAATACCCAATGACCTAGTGTGACCATCATGCCCAAAGCCTCGTCAAGGGATCTCGCGATGTTAGCCTCTGGGTACTCTACAAATCTTCACATCTCCTCTATCGATGATCTCTCGAATGAGATGGAAGCGCCAGAGTATGTGTTTGGTAGCGAGGTTCTAGGTAATCGCCTCCATTGTTGTCACAATAGAGCTCTATAGGATCTGCAATGCTAGGAACCACCCCAAGCTCAAGAATGAACTTGCGGATCCAAATCGCTTCCGCCTCGGATGCGCCGATATACTCGCCTCGTAGAATCGCAACTATGTCCTCGCTTCGAACTCTTCCACCACAAACGCCACCATTCAAGCAAAACACGAACTCGACTATGATCTGTAATCATCTCGTCATTGGGAAGCCGGCATCGCAGAACTCTTACCTAGCTCTCATCGCTTCCAAATATCAAGAAATATTCTTTAGTCCTTCAAGTACTTAAGAATATTCTTGATCGCTATCCAAAGGACGCCACCGATCTGATCGTATCTACTCGTCATGCTCAAAGCATACGAGGCATCAGGACGAGTACACAGCATGGCGTACATGTTAGATCCTATAGCAGATGCGTAAGGGATCTTATCCATGCAATCTCTCTCCTCTCTAGAAGAGGGACTTTGAGTCTTCGAAAGACTCACACCATGTGCGTAAGTCCTTTCTTGGAATTCTGCATGGCAAACCAAGTAATACTGTCAATGTATGTACTCGACTTAGGCCAAGCAATCTCTTAGATCTATCTCTATAGATCTTGATGCCTAGAATACAGTCGCTTCACCTAAGTCCTTCATTGAGAAGCACGCCCTCACCAAGTCTTCACAGCATCGTAGGCGAAGGGATGTCATTCCCAATGAGTAGTATGTCATCCACATACAATACAAGGAACACAATGTGTTCCCATTAACCCTCTTGTAGACACAGGTTCATCTTCATTCTTGATGAAACCAAACTGCTTGATCGCATCATCGAATCGAAGATTCCGGCTCAGAAGCTTGCTTTAGCCCATAAATGGACCTTTGTAGCTTGCATACCTTCCCAAGATGTTGTGGATCTACAAAACCCTCTCAGTTGTGTCATGTACACATCCTCGAGTAAGTTTCCATTAAAATGCGGTTTTGACATCCATCCGCCAGATCTCATAATCGTGGTATGCCGCAATAGCAAGCAAGATCCGAATGGACTTAAACATCGCCATCGGAGAAAAGGTTTCATCATAGTCAATACCATGAATTTGCTTGAAACCTTTAGCCACCAATCGCCCTTATAGGTATGCGTAAGTCCATCCATGTCGGTCTTTCTCCTAAAGACCCACTTACACCCAATGGGTTTGACCCTTCGTGGATCAACCAAAGTCCATACTTGGTTAGTGTACATGGATTCCATCTCGGATCTCATGGCGTCAGCCATTTCTCGAGACTGGGCTCATCACAGCCTTCCCGATAGGAGGTAGGCTCATTCTCAATGAGCATAACGTCATCATGGTCGACAAGAGAAATGAGTATCTCTCGGTGACGACGCGTACTCTATCGACTGCGAAGAGGTAGGTCTACTTGAACAGTGGTTGTTCCACAACTCTTTGTGCAACAACCTCATCACCCACAACACTTTAGGTTCCTGCTCAACCTCCATCAAGGCCTCAGTGCTATGGTCCTTATCTTGAATTTCTTCAAGATCGAAGGTACTCCCACTAGTTTTTCTAGAAACAAAATCCCTTTCTAGAAAAACCCCAGTCTTTGCCACAAACACTTTGTGCTGACTCGGAATGTAGAAGTAATATCCCTTTGTATCCTTGGGATATCCAACAAAATAGCACCTATCGGATTTGGGTCCCAGTTTGTCTGAGACTTGACGTCGAACGTAAGCCTCACAACCCCAAATCCTCATAAAATACATCTTGGGATTTTTCCCTGTCCATATCGTATGGTACCTTGGATGGTACACGGTTAAGGGTAAAGGTGCTGTCCAGAGCATATCCCCAAAAGGATATAGGAAGATCTGTGTGACTCATCATAGATCGTACCATATCCAATAGGGTACGATTCCTCCTTTCGGATACACCATTCCACTGTGGTGTTCCAGGAGGAGTGAGTTGGGATAGAATTCCACACTCAGCTAGATAGTCACGAAACTCATGGCTAAGGTATTCACCACCTCGATCTGATCGAAGTATCTTAATACTCTTGCCAAGCTGGTTTTGTACTTCATTCTTGAATTCTTTGAACTTTTCAAAGGATTCAGATTTATGTGTCATAAGATACACATAACCATATCTACTGAAGTCATCAGTAAATGTAATGAAGTACCTGTAACCACCTCTAGCAGCAACATTGAAAGGACCACATACATCACTATGTATAAGTCCTAACAAATCTGTTGCTCTTTCGCTATGTCCACTAAAGGGAGTCTTGGTCATCTTGCCTAAAAGGCAAGACTCGCATGTCTCATATGATTCAAAATCAAATGTGTCTAGCAGCCCATCCTTATGGAGCTTAGATAAGCGACTCTCATTTATGTGACCTAAGCGACAATGCCAGAGATAGGTTTGGTTCAACTCATTTGACTTAAACCTCTTGGTACTTATGTTATAGATAGGGCTCTCTAAGTCTAGAAAGTAGAGTCCGTTCATTAGAGGTGCACTACAATAGAACATATCATTTAAATAAACTGAACAACATTTATTCTTTATTATAAATGAAAAACCTTTCTTGTCCAAACAAGAAACTGAAATGATGTTCTTAGTTAAGGCAGGCACATAACAACATTCATCTAATTCTAGTACAATCCCAGAGGGCAGAGATAGATCATAAGTTCCTACAGCAACAGCAGCAACCCTTGCTCCATTGCCTACTCGTAGGTCCACCTCGCCCTTTGTCAATGCCCTGCTATTTCTCAAATTTCGCACATTGGTACAAATGTGAGATGCACATCCGGTATCTAATACCCATGATGAAGAAATAGATAGATTGACTTCTATAACATTTATACCTGAAGTAGAAGTCTCACTTCTCTTCTTCTTAAGATCTTCCAGGTATGCCTTGCAGTTACGCTTCCAGTGTCCTGCTTCCTTGCAGAAGAAGCAAGCCCCTTCCTTGGCTACCCCTCCTTTGGGTTTAAGTTCTTTGCCTTTGCCCTTGGCTTGGGACTTTCCCTTACCTTTAGGCTTGCCCTTGCCTTTCTTCTTCTGCACCATCAAAATGGTGTCAGATTTACCCTTCTTAAGGTTAAGCTCTGCAGTTCTCAACATGCTGAGCATTTCAGGCAATGGCTTATCAATTTCATTCATGTTATAATTCATGACAAATTGATTGAAGGCTTGTGGCAAAGATTGCAAGATTAGGTTAGTGGCCAGCTCTTGGCCAAGTGGGAATCCCAGCCTTTGTAGGTTTTCTACGTACCCAATCATCTTGAGTATATATGTACCTACGGGAGTCCCTTCTTGCATTTTGGACCCAAATAATGCCTTAGAGACTTCATATCTCTCATGCCTAGCTTGTCCTTGATATAGTTGACGAAGATGTCCAACCATATCATAAGCATTCATGAACTCGTGTTGCTTCTGAAGCTCAGAGTTCATGGTCGCGAGCATTAGACATGACACATCTAATGCATCATCTTGATGCTTCTTGTAAGCATCTTTGTCACCGTGAGGCATTGGCGCGGAGGTGCCTCCGAATGGGCGCCCAGACGCATAACTTCCTTTCTTGGGTGAGAACAATTCTCAAGTTCCCTGCATCACCAGAAATTTGCTCCATTGAGCTTGTCCTTCTCAAGGACGGATCGCAGAGAGAGTGTTCGTGGTTGTCGACATAGTTATCTACAACATACAATGCAGAGAATTTAATATCATATTCCTTTTATCATTTAATTAGGCCTTTAATCAAATGATGCTCCCACTAAATTATAGGAATTTTGTAGAATCGAGTTATGAATGTGGTCAAACCACTTTTACTAGATTCATACAAACTAGCTATAATTCTTGTGGGACAAGATCCACATCATACTAAGCCTTGAGTTAGCTTTGGCTAAATCGCCCAAGACTTAGTACGATCGGTGGGTAACACATTACCGATTACATCTCTATGCAACTCTTGTTTATAGGATTAAGACCCACATTTACAAAAGACCTTGAGTTAGCTTTGGCTAAATCGCCCAAGATTTAGTGTAAATGCGATCTTAACCTATCTTTCCAACGATTGGAATATGCCTATAGTTCTACTCGATCCAATTGAGTTAACTAGTTTTGCTCAATCTAATTGAGCTTACTCTAACCCGAGTCATGATAGGCGGGACCAAGATTGTCCCTCCGCACCCTACCAAGATAATATGCGTTGCTCTGCTTTGGCAGATTCAACAACAACAAATGATCGAGGTAGTGATGGGTATCAAGGCTCGGTAGGCATTTTCGAGTTGATTCGATTATGATCTAATCTAATCGTAATGTGTATCTTATACGCATTTAGGCCTTTATTATCCTATATTAGCATGCATCATATACATACATTAATTATTCTAGCATGCATCATATACATACAAGAAAATTAACCTAGCATGCATCATATACATACAAACATGTTTCTACTAGCATGCATCACATACATACGAGCAAAATCAATTAAATATACATATATATATATATATCAACATATATATATATCATTAAATGTGATATAGTCATGGCCCTACTACGATCTTCTCAAGCCAATGAGAAGATCGGACGGTCAACCTAAGGCTAGCGGCTTCTCCAAGCGCTTCCTTTGACCGCCATGTGTCGTCACCCTTCTCGTAAGCTCGCCTTCAAGTGGACTTTCCACCGCTCCATTTTGTACATTACAAATATGAAACTCGAGTTACATTCGAGTCTAAAACTATTTACAACTAGAATATTAAAAGAATAGGTGCGACGCGCAGGTCGCAAACACTTTACAACACGCACAACCACAAAACGGCACGCAGGCCGTATTATGAATTACAACACACATAATCCAATCCAATTGGGTTATTGAGCCATGACAATCACAGAATTATACATAATTCTAAATTATGTATTTTTACAGAAAATTTCTATAATTTTTCCTAATTTATTTTGAATTTATGAGTCACCCTCCGAACGGTCCGCTAAGCGGTTTCCGGCGCGATCGCAAGGACATGGCCCCTTCGGGATAGGGCAGCGCCCTACTAAAAAATAAACTTCGCGAGTGTCCCTACAATGATCTTACAGCGACTTAAGTCGCTGTCCCAAAAACCTAAAGCGAGAACTCGCCGATTCGGAGAGTTTTTCTCGACCAAGTTGAGTGTCAGTGTCAACACTCGTTGCTTCGACTCTACGAGAAAAATACCCAAAAATTCTATAAAATAAGAAAATTTACAGAAACATATAAATCTGTAATTTTTATATCTAATATAAAAACAACCAAAAACGAAACACATACATGCTTCGCACGTGGCTCTGATACCACTTCTGGGTTTTTCCGAGCCGCAAAAACCGCTTTTTGCGTTGCGGAAACCTCGGAAGCCCCGGCCACGGATCCGTGCGAAGTATAAAAATTATAATTACATGTATGTGCTTACAGAAATCCTAGATCTACCTTAGATCTAAGAGGTTAGAACGTTACCCTCGTAGCGACGCCCTTCGCTTATCCCGCTCGTCCAAAAGTCCGCCGGAACTCGAGAGTGTCAAGTGCACACTCCTCTATGGTATCCACACAAGCAATAGGTGGAGAGAAATGCCTTAGAGTGTGCTAGCACTCCCTTAGGAATTTCGGCAAGATGAGGTTTGGAGAGGGAGAGCTTGAGAGAAAAGGTTCCAAGGTTGAAGATGAAGTAATGAGAGTAACTCATCAAATGAATTCACCCTAATGAAACCCCTAAAGTGGCCGGCCACTTCATGGAGGGGGTTACATGCATGCATGTAACTCCCATGACCCTTGGTCTCCTCATGATGTGGCACCAATGGACCAATTCAATGATGATGTGGAGCACCATCATTGGCCGTCCATGCCTAGTCATCATCATGACCTGGCATTTGGTCAAGTCAAACTTGACCTTTCATCTTCCCTCTCAAGTCAAGTCAAACTTGACCTCTAATCTCCCATGGTTGATCAAATCTAACCACTTGACTCAAGTCAATTTAATTTAATGAATCTCTATTCATTAATTTAAATTGATTTGATGAATCAAATCTCAATTAGACTCATTCAACACTTGAATCAACTTGAGTCTAACTCAATTAGTCTAATTTGGATTACTCTTAATCCAATTTGGTTCATCCCATGAACCTAATCCTCATGGTTCATCATATGAACCTAATCTCCATCTAATTGCTCTTATGTGTGTGACTTATAGGTTCTTGTAACGCTGGCAATGTCCCTAAACCGATTTAGGAACATAAGCAATGAGCGGTATCTAGCAACACATCATTGCTACCCAAGTTACAAGAATGTTGAGCTCCAACATCACCTTTGTGACTACTAATTGTGACTCACAATATGTGACAATGTCCCTCTATCCTTGACATCTAGATTGACCAATCGAGGCATAGACCGTGTCATCCTCGGTACAATCTAAATCTTGAACCCCAAGTAGACTCACTCTAATCAAATGAGCTCAATATCTCATATTGACTCATTTGGGCATGGCCATGCACTTCGTGGTCTCACTCTATCAAGAATATCGATGTCCCCCCGTCATATAGGAGGGATAGATCCCATCTACATCACTCACATCCCTCCGCATAATTTGTTACATACCCAGTAATCGCCTTTATAGTCCACCCATTTACGGGTGACGTTTGACGAAGCCAACGTATGCAACTCCTTATGTAGGGAACCATGGTGACTTCAGGTCTAAGGACTAATAGTCATACTAATAGCCACATGAGAAAGTATATGACACTCATATAACGATCCATGATACTTTCTCATGGCGGGTCATTCAGTATACATTCTCCAATGCATACCCATGTGTCAACTTGATATCTCATATCCATGACTTGTGAGATCAAGTCATCTTGTTGACCTACATGCTAGTCTCTATGCATTAACATTGTCCCTGAATGTTAATACTCGACTAGGAATGATTAAGAGTAGTGTTCTCTATATCATCTCATTATCGATTCAACCAATCGATTGATATAGATAAGAACCTACTACTCAAGGACATTATTATATTTAGTTATTTGGCACCAATACAAGTAAATATAATAACCATGCCTTTATAAATAGGAATATGATACAATAAAGTCCATACAACAATCATCACATGATTGGCTCTAGGGCTTTCACTAACACTAATCCCTGGACATATGACGAGGCAATCCAAGAAAAAGATGCAGTATCTTGGCAAATTGCAATGAATGCTGAGATTGAATCTATGGATTCAAATCAGGTCTGGGAGCTAGTGGAACCACCCGATGGTGTAAGAACCATTGGATGCAAGTGGTACCTCGTCGTAGTGGGAGGGTTATGAGATAGCCTAATAGATTCATGTTCTTGGGAGAATCTTCTGATTTGGTCCCTGGCGAACATGAACCTAATCCCTGGACATATGACGAGGCAATCCAAGATAAAGATGCAGTATCTTGGCAAAGTGCAATGAATGCTGAGATTGAATCTATGGATTCAAATCAGGTCTGGGAGCTAGTGGAACCACCCGATGGTGTAAGAACCATTGGATACAAGTGGATCTACAAAAGAAAGAGAGGAATAGACGGGAAGGTTGAGACCTTCAAAGCGAGGCTTGTTGCGAAGGGGTATACTCAGAAAGAGGGTATCGATTATGAGGAGACCTTTTCGCCGGTGGCCATGCTTAAGTCTATCCGAATTCTCTTATGCATTGCAACTCATATGGATTATAAGGTGTGACAGATGGATGTCAAGATAGCTTTCCTCAATGGAAGTCTTGAGGAAAACATCTATATAAAGCAACCAAGGGATTCATTGCGAAGGGCAAAGAGCATCTTGTATGTAAGCTTAATCGGTCAATTTATGGATTGAAGCAAGCTTCGAGGTCTTGGAACATCCGATTTGATGAGGTAATCCAGTCTTATAGATTTATTCAAAGTCCAGATGAGTCTTGTGTATACAAGAGATGTGACGAAAACGTAGTGGCATTTCTTATACTATACATAGATGACATTTTGTTAATTGGAAACAGTATCAAGGTGTTATCGGACGTAAGAGTATGGTTGTCCAAACAGTTTGATATGAAGGACTTGGGAGAAGTGGGACACATCCTTGAAATCAAGGTTATAAGGGATCGCAAGAAAAGGATGTTGTGCTTATCCCAAGCTTCATACATAGACACTATTATGGATCGTTTTAGCATGCAAAACTCCAAGAAAGGTTTTCTACCTTTCAGGCATGAAGTTCCTTTATCTAAGGTGATGTGTCCTAGAACATCTAAGGAGATAGAGGAGATGAAGGTGGTTCCTTATGCTTCGGCAATAGGAAGCCTCATATATGCGATGCTATGTACGAGACCAGATATCTGCTTTGTCGTGGGCATGGTCAGCAGATATTAAAGTAATCCAGGACAGGGACATTGGACTGTGGTAAAGCATATATTGAAGTACGTGGGAAGGACTAAGGATCATATGCTAGTTTACCAGGCAGACCAATTACTCCCTGTGGATTACACAGATTCTGACTTCCAATCAGATAGGGATAACAGTAAGTCTACCTCAGGTTTTGTGTTTACTTTGGGAGGTGGATCCATTGTATGGAGGAGTGTCAAGAAGAAATGCGTGGCGGACTCCACTATGGAAGCTGAGTATGTGATAGCCTCTGAGGCGACCAAAGAAGCTGTGTGGCTCAGGAACTTTCTGATGGACTTGGATGTGATTCCTGGTTTGCCCAGAACTATCACAATTTATTGTGATAATAGTGGTGCAGATGCAAACTCGAAGGAACTACGAGCCCATAAGGCAAGTAAACACATAGAGCGCAAGTACCACCTGATACGAGAAATCATAAAGAGAGAAGAAGTTGCTGTGGCCAAGATTGCATCGGAGGATAACCTGGTAGATCCTTTCACTAAGGCCCTTCCAACGAGAGCTTTTGATAGGCATGTGGAGGGAATGGGGATCAGATGTATGGCAATTTGAGGACAACATAGTCTTTTAGTATAAGTGGGAGATTTTTGGGATGTATACTGAAAAGTCTATGTTTTGTATGAACATCTTTATTTTGAAATAAGAATCACATGATCATTGTTTGCATATTTTTATGGTTATGCATATTATCTAATACATTACATTGTAGATAATATGGTGTGTGGTGTCACACGGGAGATCATGTTATCGGCTCCTTGTAAAGTATAAGTATAGGCTCACAACCGAGATGACTTTGGACAAACCATTGGTATGGTTGTAGTGTGATTTGGTATTGGTTTGTCTTGACCATAAAATCACACTAGTACACTTTGTGTGTATTGAGCTGGACCGACTTAGAGGTGATTCGATTCATTGCTGACTACATAATTGAATCGGACCTCAGATATTATATTGTACATACTCTTAATCCCGATATAATAACGGGCACATATACTTAGTATTCATTTCTTTGATTTACTAATAGGCGAGATTTATAGATTAAATCGATAGGCTCGGTAAGTTAGGAAATGATATTATTTATATAGTGTGCTGTTGATTATAGGAGGAAACCGTGTCCTATATATTAGGATGATGATGTCCCCTTGAGGAGCTCATAAGGTTCATCATGTAAACCCTGCAGGTGGACTTGGTCCGACATGATGAAAAAGTTGAGTGGTACAACTCATGGAGTTAGATGTTGATTAATTAATGGTCAGTAAATTAATTAATCGACGGACATTCGAGATCTTAAACACAGAGAGAAAATGTACATATAAAATATGGAGTCCATATTAACTTATGGGGGTTGGTGAGGTAGATCAATGATAATCCTTTAGTGGATTGGATTATCATTAATGGATCGGACTTTATGTGGGCTTGATCCATTGGGTGGCTAGATCCAACTCCTCCTCATGGTCCCTATTGTAGCCTATTAATACCTCATGAAGCCTAGATCCAATGGATGGAAACAAAACTCTAGATCCAAAGGTAGAGATTAAATCTCTAGATCCGACGGTTGAGATTAAATCTCTAGATCCGACGGTTGAGATTAAATCTCTAGATTTGACGGTTGAGATTCAATCCCTAGAACCAATGGTGAAAATTAAAACAAGGCTTATCCCTAAACTCTATGAAAGGAGGCTTTAGGGTTGGCGTGGAAGAGGAGAATCAAGGGGAGAGGCTAGGGTTTTGGGCGGCAAGGAGCATACGGGGTTGGCGGCACCAAATAAGGAAACTCTTTCCTTATCTTCTTCTTCCTCAAGGTGGCCGACGCCCATACAACTTTTCAAGCCCTTGGCCAGCATCCAAAGCATCCCTTTTTCTTCTCTTTGGCCGATGAAAACATAGCTTAAGGTCTTCCCTTGGAGCTTTTGGCTGGCATTCATCTTTCTCATCCTTTTCCTTGTTAACCGGCGGCAAGCAACTTGCTTGTTGCTTGTTGGTTGACTAAAGGAAGGAGAAGGGTCTTGTTTCTATTCTTCCTCTTGCTCGGAACGAGCAAGGAAGAAAGATTGGTGATCTAGGAGCTTTGACTTTTGGTAGATCGTCGCCCACACGACATCCGAAAGGAGGAAGGTCATACAATAGAAGATCGAGAGGTATAAAACTTATCTATCTTTATATGTAACATGTTTGTAATTGTTTTTCAATTATATATGCATGATATATTCTATTTTGTGGCCAAATATAACTTGGACCCCGAACATAAACACAAAAGCCGACGATCTATACATCGTCTATTCCGCGACTATTTGTAGAATAGAGGTTGGTCGCTTGAACAACAAGTTTGTTCAAGTGACTACTCTAATCGAATAGCACGACGATGAAACGGTTACTTGGGCAATCCCTCTTGTCAAGGATAAATTCTTTTATCTGGGGACATAGAAGGGATCGCCATGAACAAGCGACTGAGTTGAAGTGGGAAGCGAAGTTTCCTACCTTCAGTTGATTGCCACAACATGGTAGTTGATTGCCCAGGCTACTCGGCCATAGTCGATCGCCAATCGACTCAGCGCAGTCGACTGGTCTTCCAAGTGTCAAATACTTGACCTGTCAATTGGTCCATAACCCCAGTCGACTGATATACCTCAACCATGAGGTTTAACCCAAGTATGATTCCCTCATACTTGCTAGACCACCCTTAGCCTAGACCTATGCCTTCTAGCTACCTCCATCAGCCTCACGCCTATTGGATCCCTCAAAGTCATCCATGACTTGTTCATTCATACGCTAGCCTTTAGGTGCTTCAATCGGCTATTGTCATGCTAAGATGGTCTACACCGCCAAGGCACATTGGACTTACGCTGCCAAGACACATGCTTGGACTTTATGCCACTAATCATTGGACTTATGCTGACAAGACTCCACTCTTGGACTTTACGCTGCTAATATCAACCCTTGGACTTTCCAAATGCCAACTCCATGTTGGACTTTTCAATTGCCAAGGTTCAAGCTTGGACTTTCCCTTGCCAAGTACTTAAGACTTGGACTTTTCATGCCAAGTACTTAAGACTTGGACTTTCCCATTGTCAAGTACTTAAGACTTGAACTTTCAATGCCAAGTGTCCCACTTGAACTTTTCCATCATATGGTCAATCCCATGTCAACCATACAGTCAACCCATTATCAAACAATGGTCAACTCATCATCAAACAATAACACACTAACACCAAACCATTACTAGAGTCAAACTTGAGTCTGGTCAATTGTGACCTAGGCCGATTACACCAAAATTTACAATATTTTCTTTATATTTTATTAAAACAAAAGTTTGTAGTAGAAATGTAAATAAAGTAAAGTAAAATGAAGTGCATAATTTTTTTTACTTAGTTCACAACTCGAGCAGGGTTGCTACTCCAAGACCCACGACTCTAAACTCCCTCTAAATCAAGAACCTTCGATCTCAAAGGGTTTCACTTTTTACAAAATATAAAGAGTAAGGTAACAAGCTACCTTCCCTTCTTGAATTTAAGTACAATAAGCAAAAATGCAATAAAAAAAAGCTATACCGACACTAAGGAAATGAAGTCTGAGCTCTAGTGTCACAGTTGTGGAGTATCAACACTTTTGTAGATGACAAACGATGACGATAGAGCTTTGATGCATGCGAACGCAACCTCAAATCTCGCGATGGAGACCGTCAAGGACACGAAGCGTGCGCTCGTGCTCAACACCCACAAATTGCATGGGTGTCGTCAAGTAATAATATAGATTATCGATCCCACAGGGACTGAGATTTGAGTACCATTCTATTCAGTGGACGTTATTGTTCGGACTATAGTTCTAATGATTGTGATTTAGAGGGGTGTCAACGGTCATAACTTTAGTATGGTGTCACACAGAGGAAGAGAAGGGTCGCTATGAGGCTTTTAGGGAATTATAGGATTTCAGTTTCGCTTGTGTGTCGCAGAACACGCAACCAATTGAGTATTATCTAGACTTCTAACTACGACCTTGTGGAAGGGACATCATACACTCCCCCGATGAGCTTTTGCATCTATCAGAAGCTACCTTTGCCATCCAGGTCGACCCCTAACTTTAGGATGGGGTGGGTAGACGGTATGAGGATGTCGAATCAATCTCTGCGGTGAGACGGAACGTATCTTGTTCTGACTCTATCGCATCCTTCTATCTATGGTTACGAGAGATAAGGCCAACCCCATAAGTTCCTTTTTAATTCTCCTAAATCTTTGATAGGAGGGTTGTCACCCCTTGTATCGGCTTCGCACAATAGAGAGAAAACCAAAACACGTACTATTGATCTAAACAAATACCAATTGCAAATATAAACTAAAGAATCAAAAATATATTTGGAATAACATGTTCTACGCACACAAAATACTCTCTAATCTTAGAATCGGTAAATCTACTTGATGCGCACGAACGTGACCTCAAATCTCGTGACGGAGACCGTCGAGGACTCAAAGCGCGCGCTCGCGCTCAACGCCCGCAAGTGCACGGATGTCGTTAAGTAATAAAGATTATCGATCCCACAGGGACTGGGATTCGAATACCAATATACTCAGTGGTTGTAATTGTTCGGACGTGACTCTAATAGGTTTCGGTTGGTGAGGGCTGTCGAAGGACTCTACTCTGTACGGTGTCACACGGAGGAGGAAAGGAGTGTGCTGAGGTCTTCAAAGGTGATTCTAGGACTTCGGTTTCACTTGTGTATCACATAACAATGTTGTCAATTGGCGTTGTCTAGACGTTTAGCTATGGTTTTATGGAAGGGACATCATACACTCTCCTGCCGAGCCACCGCATCTACGGGGAGCTATCTCTACCTAAAAGGGCGGGATAGACGGTACGAGGATGCCAAATCAATCCCTACGGTGAACCGTTTCCGATTCCACCACACCCTTTTACCCGTAGTTATAGGAGATCAGGTTTACCCCTAGGCTCCTTATATAAAATCCCCTAAATTTTAGATTGCGAGGGCTATCACCCCTCGTATCGCCTAAGCACAGCAGATAGAAAGACAAACACGCATAGATATAGTAAAGAGCAACTACCAATTGTCAAATCAAACTCATAGGCAGAATTTAACATGAACCAACATTGTATGTATACACAAGCTACTCCCTAATCCTAGAATCGAAAGTACTACTCCATGTATATGAAGAAAGAATCACAAAGCATGTCTAAGTTTGAATACATTAGGAATAAAATGCAGGAACAAAGAATTACAATGCTTTCGTGGTATTCTCTCCGGCGTTGAAGTGCAAGGCGTGAACCTCCGGCGGCGTTCCTCCTCCCCGTTGTGAGTTACCAAAGCTTTTTAGGGCTTCGGCGTGCCGTCCTAGCCATCGTGCCTCCCCCCTAGGGTTTGGGCGGAGCCATCCTTATATAGACATCGCCTCGGACCGCTGCAAAATTCGAAAAAAAACCCTAATCGCGCAAATCTATCGGGCCGCCACACGACCATGTGTTTCCACATGGCCAGGCCGTGTGCAACCCTGGGGTGCTGATCTCGCCCATTGGACACGATCATGTGAATCCACACACCTTGGCAGTATCCCACTCTGCGTCTAGCTACGAAATGTCCTTCTTTTGCTTCGGAAATGCATCTTTTTCACCCGAAAAGCTATCTTGCACATAAAAGTACAACGACCAGACCTCCGAACCAGAAAATAGAAAATGCGTGCAAAAATAGAGTAACATATGCATGAAACTAACACAAAATGTAATGAGATGTGAGCGAAAACTACTCTTAAAACCCTATATGTTTTGTTCACATCACTTCCCCCAGACTCAAATCTTTGCTTGTTCTCAAGCAAACCTCAGTGCTCTGAAATTTTAAAAAGATATTGTTCCATAATTAGCACATTAACTAAATTTATCAGGTGGTATTTGCAATCAAAGCAAAACAAATATGTTCTAGAAGTTCACTAAGTTAGCTCCTCGTGCTCGTGCTAAGCGAACCATTCTTAGGGGATGGCCGTTCCATGGTGAGTTAAGTCGTCACCCCAAAGCTTTCCTAAGGTTTCCAGCTCTTAGGCACTTACCTGCCCAAAGCGAGGGTCGTTCCCTAGATCTAGTATAAAGTCTCAAAGGCGTGCTCGGTATTGAGAGAAATTGGTAGGTGTTTCCCCAGTAACCTAACTCGGTCTCAAAGGGGCACCTTGCCATTTCCACCCACGACAACTATTTTTTTTATCCCTCATAATCTTTTCTCTCTTATTTTTTTCCATTTCTTTTTCTCTTTTTGTTTTATTTCTCCTCTTTTTTTTCTCTTTTATTTTTCGGCTCACTGGGATTTTGATTTTTCCAAATGGGCTTACACAATCCGAGCATCTCTAGTAACTAAAATGCTAAACCTAGAGTCATCTATGGATTCCAAAGTACTAGACTACTGAAGTGAATCATAACTAGGTATGTACTAGATTCTCCCTTTCAGAATGTTCGACATGTGTAAGTGCAAAAATAAAGCTAACCAATGTAAGTCTAGAACATTCAATAGAGCGAATAAAATAAAATACCACAAGATAAATGGAGTTAAGCTACCTACGGGAACAACTCATGCAAGCAACTTTCAAAAATACTACTGAGGTAGCTTTACAAACAACAAAAATTAAGTACTGAAAGAAACTCAACAACTCAAGAATGAATAAATGAAAATACTAGAAAAGAAACTACTGCTAGGAAACAAAACAAAATAAACCTTGGGGTCTCCCCCCCAGACTTAGATGAAAATATACTTCTAATATGGTGGTCGAGGTGGAAAGTCTGAGAGCCTGGGTATCTCTGGATCCTGGAAGAACCTACTGCTGAGCCACTGATGCCACATGTACATGTGGTCGATCTGGGAGCTGGTGGATGTAGCGACTGCTCGGTGCTCCTCCTCCCTATCCCACTGCGCCTGCTGGGCGTGCATGTGCTGCCGTGTCTCCCTACGGTAGGCAGCCTCATCCTAGCGACGAACAGCCTCCTCCTGGAAGTATATGCGGGTTTCGTTGTAGAACTTCTCAGCCCGCTAGAAATGCTCTCGGAATCCCTAGAACTCCACCTGCTGGTAGGCGCTCTGCTCCTCCCATCGCTGCATCTGCGTCTGCTGCTCAGTGTAAATGTCGTCGAGGAGCGATCGAAACTCTGAGAAATCATAGGCCGACGTACCTACATCCTGCTCAAAAGTAGAAAAAGGTGGTGGTGCAGGTGTAGGGTCATGTCGGTGTGGACTAGGTGGGCTCCTTTGCACATGTGGACTGGAGGGAGAGTGATATAAAGGTGGAGAGATAGTCGCCGATGTGGACGGTCCCTCATGTGGAGGGGACTCCACTATCAGGTCCAAGCGCCAGTTGGTGCGTATAGCGATGGTGGTATGATCTGGGTCGGGGAGCCTAAGGGCTGTCAGATTTTTCCTTACAAAGCATAAGGAGTCTCCTTCTCTCACAATCATTTTCATGGCCATGTACACTCCTAGGTCGATCCTAGGGCTCCCCTCTATACTCTTTAATGCTGTGTAATCGTACCCCATCCTATGACAAATGTGGGTAAGTAGGCCTCCCACATTGATCTCTCCTCATGCTGCTTTGCCCATCTTCACTAAGTGTCTGATGAAGTGGGACCCTACATTGATGCTACTTCTTTCTTGTAGCATATCTCATAGGCAAAGTAGCTCGCTAGCTCTAACTACACCGTCACTCTCCCCATGACCAAAAATAGTACTGACCATGATGCGGTGGAGGTATCGAAAGATGGGGTTTTGGAGGTGCAACGCTTTGGCCCTAGAAGGGTCATAAGCGTGCTCCCCCGTCAACTCGGTCCAACATTCCCGAGTGTTGAACCCAATAGGGGTTCTTCTCTCTCCCCCCCTTGGCAAGCCAAAGCATGAGCTCCATTTGTGAAGGGTCCACTCATGCTCAATGTTAAAAAGTCTAAAAGTTATTCTACCCTCCTTGCTCTCTCTACCCGTTAATATTTCCGCCTCTAATGAACTCAAAAATTCTAGAACTATCCTAGGGTAGGTTAGGTGCCTTATTCCCATTATCTCTTCCCACCCCATTTTTGCAAATAGGGCTTGCATATCACCCAACAACCCTAAAGACTCTAGCAAATCCTCATCTAAGTACGTAGTAGCAGTAAGTTTACGAGTAGAGAGTATATTATATCTATCTCTTTGTTCATTATTACGAAAAAGAAGAGTGGGTAGGGTGTTACCCTCCTCCGGATCTTGAGAGGCATCGGCTCTCCTTGTTCGTCTCTCTGAGGCGCCGAATCAGGGTGCTACTTGCTTGGTCCTCCTCTTCCTTGCTTATTTTGGCTTCTTTAGAGGTTAAAAATGCTTCTAGATGGTGGGGAAGACGAAATCACATGGCTAGGCGAAGAACTTTTGAAGCACACGATGCAAATGGGGTGAAAACACACGGCTCACCCCTTTTAACCTCACATGCCACGACCGTGTGAAAATATACGGCCAGGCTGTTTACGCCTCGGGTCAGTCGGGCACGACCATGGGAAAACACATAGCCAGGCCGTGTGTCCCCATTTTTCGCCCATTTATGCACCATGGTCCGAATTTTCTCGTACACTTCGCTGTGTAGGCTAATATAGATTTCATTTTTGCCTAGCAAAGTTCTTTTCTAGCCCTAACTCTAAATGGGATGGAAATCAAAACTAAAAATCAAACAAATGCATGCAATGCAATCAAAAAGGGAAATCTAAAACTAAACTTGGGTTGCCTCCCAAGAAGCGCTTTGTTTAAGGTTGTTTAGCTCGACCTTATTCCTACGTTTCATTTGAGGTGTTTGAATCTTGCTCGTGGGGAAGCAAGATATTTGCTCACCTTATGCCTCCTCCCTTGTGATCCCTTATCACCATATCTCTTAAATCTTGCTCATGGAGGGGTAAGATATTTATTGGCTGACTTCTTTGGTTTGAGAGTGAACATGCTTATCTTTAAAGAATCATTAGGAGTTTGGTCATGATATTTTGTATCATCCATATGTTGTAAATAATGTAACTCACCACAAATATTCTCACTAGAAGATTTATTAGCAGATTCTATCATGTCGAATGAAATTTTATTATTACAAATCAATAGGTGGGCTTTGTTATTGGTAACTAAAGTTTTGGTGAGGGTTAACGCAAGCTCTTCTAGACCCTTGAGGTCAGGAGGTGTTTTGATTGAAGCAATGCACTCCTCGATTAAAGTATCAATTATATAATCCTCAAGTTCTCCTTCTAGTGGTGATTGAATGAATTGTCTTTCTTTACTTCCAATGTCATCTACGTCCTCCTCATCCATTTGCTCAAAGTGAGTCTCTGTCATATTAGGTTTAATCCAGTCATCAAAGCCACCTTCTAGTCGTTTGGTTTCTTCTCTTGCTAGATCTCGTTCCATAATCTCCGCAAATTGTTGGCTATGCTCCTCGCATTCCCTAGTAAAATTATCTAGCGGGGATTCTAAGTGGGGACTTGGTTTTGGATAAAATTTGCATGGTGACTCATAACTCTCGTTCTCATTTGGAAACAATATTGAGTCTCTGTCTGTGAATGCCGCCGTTGGAATTCAGCATTCACCGCTTGTTCTGCTCGAATGAAATCTTCCATCATCTGCTCAAGTCGGGATTTAGGCGGACAATATCGAGGGTTTAAGTACCCAGGGTCATAACTATATGAATAGGAATCATCTTGTGGCCACTGGTTGTAATTGTAGGTGACATCTTATTGTTCAAATTGTGAAGGTTCGAATATATCCGGACAATTGTTAATGGTATGCCATATTTCACCACAATGTTCACAATAAATATTACTAAAACTTACATCATTCAATTGACCATAATCATGAGTAAAAGCATGCATCGTTATATGCAGGAAATTATAAATAAGGAAAGAGCAAT
The DNA here is from genome assembly GCA_025175895.1 of Wurfbainia villosa. NCBI lineage: Eukaryota > Viridiplantae > Streptophyta > Magnoliopsida > Zingiberales > Zingiberaceae > Wurfbainia > Wurfbainia villosa. The sequence goes on along the minus strand of CM045990.1, from coordinate 23,532,233 downwards.
TGAATAAACAAAACTGAAATAAAATAAAATAAAATGAAATAAAATAAAATATAATAAAATAAAACAAGAAAAGTAAATCTATCCTAAGTCCGATCCAATTTTCCACCATTCGATTCGATATCGAATCGATCAGTCCCCGGCAACAGCGCCAAAAACTTGATGCGCACTAAAGCGACCTCAAATCTCGTGATGGAGACAGTCGAGGACTCAAAGCGCGCGCTCGCGCTCAACGCTCACAAGTGCATAGATGTCATCAAGTAATAAAGATTATCGATCACATAGGGACTGGGATTCGAATACCAATATACTCAGTGGTTGTAATTGTTCAGACGTGATCTCTAAGAGGTTTCGGTTGGTGAGGGCTGTCGATGGACTCTACTCTGTACGGTGTCACACAGAGGAGAAAAGGAGTGTGCCGAGGTCTTCAAAGGTGATTCTAGGACTTCGGTTTCGCTTGTGTATCACAGAACAATATTGTCAATTGGCGTTGTCTAGACGTTTAGCTACGATTTTGTGGAAGGGACATCATACACTCTCCCGCAGAGCCGCCGCATCTACCGGGAGCTATCTCTGCCTAAAAGGACGGGATAGATGGTATGAGGATGCCAAATCAATCCCTACGGCGAACCGTTTCCGATTCCACTGCACCCTTCTACCCGCAGTTACAGGAGATCAGGTTTACCCCTAGGTTCCTTATATAAAATCTCCTAAATTTTAGATTGCGAGGGCTGTCACCCCTCATATTGCCTAAGCACAGCAGATAGAAAGCCAAACACGTATAGATATAGTAAAGAGCAACTATCAATTGTCAAATCAAACTCATAGATAGAATTTAACATGAACCAACATTGTATGTGTACACAAGCTACTCCCTAATCCTAGAATCGAAATTACTACTACATGTATATGAAGAAAGAATCACAAAACATGTCTAAGTTCGAATACATAAGGAATAAAATGCAGGAACAAAGAATTACAATGCTTTCGTGGTCTTCTCTCCGGCGTTGAAGTGCAAGGCGTGGACCTCCGACGGTGTTCCTCCTCCCCGTTGCGAGTTACCGAAGCTTTTTAGGGCTTCGGCGTGCCGTCCTAGCCATCGTGCCTTCCCCCTAGGGTTCGGGCGGAGCCATCCTTATATAGACATCGCCTCGGACCGCTGCAAAATCCAAAAAAAGCCCTAGTCCTGCAAATATGTCGGGCCGCCACGCGGCCGTGTGTTTCCACACGGCCAGGCCATGTGCGGCCCTGGGGTGCTGATCTCGCCCATTGGACACCGCCGTGTGAAACCACATGCTCTGACCGTGTCCCACTCTGCGTCTAGCTGCGAAATGTCCTTCTTTCGCTCCGAAAATGCATCTTTTTCACTCGAAAAGCTATCCTACACATAAAAGTACAACGAGCAGACCTCCGAACTAGAAAATAGAAAATGCGTGCAAAAATAGAGTAACATATGCATGAAACTAACACAAAATGTAATGAGATGTGAGTGAAAACTACTTTTAAAACCCTATATGTTTTGCTCACATCACTACTCCATGAATATAATAGAAGAAACACAAAGCATGATCATGTTCAGATATACAATGGAAATTATGCACAGAAAGTAAATTACAATGTAATGGTGCTCTTCTCCTTGGTGTTGAGGTGCAGAATTTAATCCTCGAGCGGCTTACTTCCTTCCCGTTTTGAGGTTCCGAAGCTTTTTAGCGCGTCGGAGTGTCGTCTCGATCGTCCTACCTCCCCTCTAGGGTTTGGGCGTGGCTTTCTTTATATAGACTTGAGGTCGGCTCTTCATAAAATTCGAAAATAGACCTAATCGCGTCAAAACACTTGGCTGCCACATGACCGTGTTTTTCCACACAGCCAAGCCATGTGTGGCCTTGTCGTGGCTAATCTCAAGCTTCGGATATGGCCGTGTGTAGCCACATGCCCTGGTCGTGTGCCCTACTGCATCGAGCTGCTAAATGTTCTTTTTCGCCCTGAAAGTGCATCGTTTTCCCCATGAAATGCTATCCTGCACACAAAAGTACAAAAAGGAGATCTCTGAACCAGAAAATAGGAAATACATGAAAAATAAAGTAAAATATGCATGAAACAAACATAAAATGAAATGATATGTGAGTGAAAACTACTCCTAAAATCCTATATGTTTTGCTCATATCAATTCCCCTAGACTTAGATCTTTGCTTGTCCTCAAGCAAACCTCAGTGCTATGAGATTTAAAAAAGGTGTAGTCCCATACTTAGCATATTAACAAGATTTATCAAGTGGTATTTTCAATCAAAGCAAATTAGACATGTTCTAGAAGTTCACTAAGTTAGCTCCTCGTGCTCGTGCTAAGTGAATCTTCTTAGGGAATACCCGTTTCATGGTAAGTTAAGTCGTCATCCTATAGATTTCCTAAGGTCTCTGGCTCTTAGGCACTTATCTACCCAAAGTGAAGATCGTTCACTAGATCTAGCACAAAGTCTCAAAGGCGTGCTCGGTATTGAGAGAAATTAGTAGGTGTTTCCCCAGTAACCTAACTCGGTCTCAAAGGGGCACCTAACCATTTCCACCCACGACAATTGTTTTTATCCCTCATAATCTTTTTCAATCAATTTTTTTTTCTCTTACTCTCTCTTTCTTTCCTCTCATTTCCCCCCCTCTTTTCTTATTCCCTTTTTTTTTCTCTCTTGGGATTTTGATTTTTTCGAATGGGCTTCCACAATCCGAGCATCTCTAGTAACTAAAATACTAAATCTAGAGTCACCTATGGAGTCCAAAGTATTAGACTACTGAGATGAATCATAACTAAGTACGTACTAGGTTTTCCCTTTCAGAATGTTCGTCATGTGTATGTGTAAAAATAAAAGCTAACCAGTGTAAGTCTAGAACATTCATTAGACCAAATAAAATAAAATACCATGAAGTAAATGAAGCTAAGCTACCCATGGAAACAACTCATGACGAAAACCTTAAAAATACTACTGAGGCCGCTTATAGATAGCAAAAACTACGTGCTAAAAGAAACTAAACAACCTATGCATGAACAAATGAATGCTAACTAAAATGCAAATATCAGGAAAGAAACTACTACTAGAAACAAAATAAATCAAAACTTAGGCCCCCCCAGACTTAAGTGAAACAAACCTTTAGTATGGTGCGCGAGGTGGAAAGTCTGGTAGCCTCGGTATCTCGGGGTCCTGGGAGAATCTGGTGTTGAGCCGCTGATGCCACATGTACATGTGGTCGATCTTAGAGCTAGTGGATGAAGCGATTGCTCGGTGCTCCTCCTCCCGGACCCACTATGCCTGTTGAGAATGCATATACCGTCGCATCTCCTGGCGGTAGGTGGCCTCCACCTGGCGACGGGAAGCCTCCTCGTGAAAGTAGATACGGGGCTCGTCGTAGAACTCTTTGGCCTGCTGGAAGTGCTCCCGGAAGCCCTGAAACTCTGCCTGCATGTAGGCTCTATGCCCATCCCATCGCTGCCTTTGCATCTGCTGCTCAGCATATATGTCGTCGAGGCATGATTGGAACTCCAAAAAATCATAGACATATATACCTGCATCCTGCTCAAAAGTAGAAAAAAGGTGGTGGTGTAGGTGCAGGCTCATGTCGACGTGGACTAGGTAGGCTTCTATACATGTGTTAACTGGAGGGAGAGTGATGTACAAGGGGAGAGATGGGTGCCGAAGTGGATGGTCCCTCATATGGTGGGGACTCCACTATCAGGTCTAAATGCTAGTTAGCGCGTGTGGTGATGGTGGTATGATTGGGATCAGGGAGCCTAAGGGATGATAGGTTTTCCTTACAAAGCACAAGGAGTGTCCCTCTCTTACTATCATCTTCATGTCCATACACACTCCCAGGTCGATCCTAGGGCTCCCCTCTATGCTATCTAGCACGGTGTAGTCGTATCCCATCCTATGGAAAATGTGGGTAAGTAGGCCCCCCAAAATAATCTCTCCTCTCGTCGCTTTGCTTATTTTCACTAAGTGTCTAATGAAATGGAACCATACATCAATGCTACTCCTTTCTTGTAGCATGTCCCATAAGCAAAGCAGCTCACTCGCTCTCACTACACTGTCACTCTCCCCACAACCAAAAATAGTACTTGCCATAATTCAGTGGAGGTACCGAAAAATGGGGTTTTGGAGGCGCGATGATTTATCCCTAGAAGGGTCGTAAGTGTGCTCTCCTATCAATTCTGTCCAAAAGATCTGAGAGTTAAACTCAATAGGGGTTCTTTTCTCTCCCCCACTAGGCAAGCCAAAGAATGTGTTCCATTGGTGCAGTGTTCATTCATGCTCAATGTTAAATAGCCTAAAGGTAATCCTACCCTCTTCGCTCTCTCTTCTCATTAAGATTTCCGCTTCTAAAGAGCTCAAAAATTCTAAAACTATCCTAGGGTAGGTTGAGTGTCTTATCCCCATTATCTCTTCCCACCTTATTTTTGCAAATAGAGCTTGAATATCACCAAACAAACCTAGGGACTCTAAGAGGTCTTCATCAAGATACCTAGTAGCGGTGATTCTTCTAGTAGAAAGCATATTAAATCTTTCCCTATGCTCATTATTGCGAAAGAGAAGGGTTGGAAAAGCGTTACCTTCCTCTGGAGCTTGAGGGGCGTCCATTCTCCTTGCTCTTCGCTCTTAGGTAGTAGATCGAAGCGCTACTTGCCTTGTCCTCCTAATCCTTGCTTTTATTGGGCTTCTTTGAGAGTTAGAGAGGGTCCTAAGTGGCGGGGAAGATGATTCCACATGACTAGGGCAAAAGAAATCAAAACATACGACACGTTTGGGGTGAAAACGCATGACATGGCTTCTTAAACCTTACGTGTCATGACCGTGTGAAAGCACTCCGCCAGGCCGTGTGCGCCATTGGGGGTCGAGGGCATGGCTGTGTGAAATCACATGACCAGGCTGTGTGCCCCCCATTTCCTTCTCAGGGTGCACAACGGTCCGAATTCTTCTTACTCGCTCAGTAGTGTAGGTTCAAAGTGATTTTATTTTTACCTAGCAGGTTCTTTCTAGTTCTAATTCATGTGCAAAAATGCTAAATGCATGGAAATCAAAGTTCAAATTAACCAAATGAATGTAATAAAATAAAAAGAATACATAAAAACTAAACTTGGGTTGCCTCCCAAGAAGCGCTTTGTTTAAGGTCTTTTAGCACGACAACACTCCATTATCTCAACTTGGCTCCGGAGGCTCTGTGAACCTCTATTCATCCGTCTCTGTGTTGTCATTTGGGGAGCTCGGCTTTACCCTGCTAAAAGTGTAGCCGTCTTGTAGGGATGTATACTGAAAAGTCTATCTTTTGTATGAACATCTTTATTTTGAAATAAGAATCACATGATCATTGTTTGCATATTTTTATGGTTATGCAATATTGTCTCATACTTTACATTGTAGATAACATGGTGTGTGGTGTCACACAGGAGATCATGTTATCGGCCCCTTGGAAAGTATAAGTAAAGGGTCACAACCGAGATGACTTTGGACAAACCATCGGAATGGTTGTAGTGTGATTTGGTATTGGTTTGTCTTGACCATAGAATCACACTAGTGCACTTTGTATGTATTGAGCAAGACCGACATAGAGGTGATTCGATTTATTGCTGACTACATAATCGAATCGGACCTCAATTATTATTTAGTACATGCTCTTAATCCCGATATAATAACGGGCACATATACTTAGTACTCATCTCTTTGATTTACCAATGGGCGAGATTTATAGATTAAATCGATAGACTCGGTAAGTTGGGAGATGATATTATTTATATGGTGTGTCATTGATTATAGGAGGAAACCGTGTCCTATATATTAGGATGATGATGTCCCCTTGAGGAGCTCATAAGGTTCATCATGTAAACCCTGCAGGTGGACTTGGTCCGACATGATGAAAAGGTTGAGTGGTACTACTCAAGGAGTTAGATGTTGATTAATTAATGGTCAGTAAATTAATTAATCGATGTACATTCGAGATCTTAAACACGGGGAGAAAATGTACAAATAATATATGGAGCCCATATTATCATATGGGGGTTAGTGAGGTAGATCAATGATGGACCTTTAGTGGATTGGATCATCATCAGTGGATCGGACTTTATGTGGGCTTGATCCATGGGTGACCAAGACCCAAATCCTCCTCATGGTCCCTAATGTAGCCTATTAACACCTCATGAAGCTTAGATCCAATGGATAGAAACAAAACTCTAAGATCCATTGGTAGAGATCAAGTCTCTAAGATCCGATGGTTGAGATTAAATCTCTAGATCCGACGGTTGAGATTAAATCCCTAGAACCAATGGAAGAGATTAATTCATGACTTATCCCTAACTCTATAAAAGGAGGGCATGGGGAGTGGTCATGGATTACATGATGAATAGGAGGAGAGCTAGGGTTTGGGCGGCAAGGAGCAATCCTATTTGAGATAGGATTGGGATTAGGGTTTTAAGGCTAGGGTGGCACCAAATAAGGAAGGTTCTTTCTCGCTTCTTCTTCCTCTTTGGGCCAACGTCCAGCAGCCTTTTCCATCTCTTTTCCAGCCTTGGCCGGTGCCCAAAGTCCCCTTCTTCTTCTCCTTAGGTGGTGGAAACAAGATATAGGGTTTCTCTTGGTGTCTTGGTAGTTTTCCACCATCTCTTTCTCCTTCTAGTTGGCCGGCGGCAAGGGCTTTGAGAGCTCTTTGTTGGTTGAGTTTTGGAAGGAGAAAAACATTGTTTCTTTTCTTCCTCTTTCTTGGGAAAATCAAGGAAGGAAGTTTTGCCATCTAGGAGCTTCGACTTTTGGTGGATCGTCGCCCACACGACATCCAAAAGGAGGAAGGTCATACATTAGAAGACCAAGAGGTATACCTATTCTTCTTTCTCTTTTATTCATTGCTTGTTTTTGTTTTACAAATATAAGGATGTTATATTTCTGTAAATGGCTAAATAATACTTGGATCCCGAGTATAAACACAAAAACCGGCGATCCGGACATCGTCTATTCCGCGGCTACTCATAGAATAGAGGAAGGTCGCTTGAACAACTTGTTTGTTCAAGTAACCTCTCTAAACGAATAGCACGACGATGACTTGGTTGCTTTGGGAATCCCTTTTGTCTAAGATTAAATTTTTTAATCCGGGGACATCGAAGGGATCACCATGGTCAAGCAACCAAGGCGAAGGGGAAGCGAAGTTTCCCCTCACGGACTCGACAAGGGACATCCCTTCAATTGGTATCAGAGCCAAGGTTTCCGGTTTTGTGTGTTTAGGATTCGGTTAATTTTTATGCACTTTTTCATATATTATATGTGCCAGATAATAGTAGGATATGCGTAGTTTAACTCTTTGGTTGTAGGCATAAGATCCGACTATTATGGTCATATGTGTGTATGTGATTGTATGTGTATAAATATTTATCTTGTTGAATCCTCGGGGTTGACGAGGCTAGTATTTAGTTTTTGTAAATTAAATACGACATTGTTTAGCCACTCTTTATTTTATTTTACTTTCGATCTAGATTTCATGTACACTCCCTCGTGGAGTATAGGATCGATGGATGTAAATTAAAATAGGTTTTAGTCTCGGCTCGGATCTCCGGATGGCTCGTACATGGCGTAGGAGGAGCGGACGAGATGGCGATGCGACGGGAGTCATATTGAAGACAAAAGCCATAATAGTTGGAAAATAATTTATTTTTCATATTTATTGATTTTTGTTTTATATGCATGTTGTAGGCTAGGAAAATTCTTCAATTTCAAATTACTAAGTGGGAGAGGGATATATTTATAAATTCCCGCGGCCTCCATTACAATTTGACAAGTGATGCAAACAAACTTGCGCGTCGGCTCTGAGTTCCTTCCTCCCTGTGGATGGGTTTGTTTGCGGATCACTAGGTCAAATAATGGTTATAGGAAATTATCTAGGAGCGTGTGTACTTCCACAGCAGTAAGGCACATAATCCGAAATAATTCCCTTAGTATCGTGTAATGGTGTACACTTAGATGCAAATAAAAGTATCCTCCCCATCGGAGTCACTGCTTTTATTTGTAGGGCCAAAGAGGAACCAACTATTAATTTTATTTGTCAAAAAGTAAGGTTGACAAGATAATAAAATTAATGGGTAAAACCTCCTCTTGCAAAATGTAGAATTCATATATGTCCACATTGCATGGCATGCGATATTCTCGGTGTTTTGAGGTGTTGGTTGATTTCGGAATTTTATTGTTTTGAGGAATCAATAATATTTGAAATCTAATATTTTGATCATTGTGATTCTTAGGATTTTCAAATGGCTTTCAACCCACTTGTAGTGATATTAAAAGAAATAAACTTACTGTACCCAAATAATATTGATTGGAAAAGAAATTTGGATAGTGTCTTAACTGTCGATAAGTGTCCTCCTAGGCCTACGGATGATTAAGGAAAGGAACTTTTGGATACGAATCGGCTAGTAGGAAGCCATGGTTGCTCAGAAGGTTTCTACTTCTAAGCCGAAAGGCAAGAAGAAAAAAAAACAAGGTGGAGCAAAAATGGCGGGTGGACCTCAGGGAAGAGTGAAGAAGAAGAAAGGCAAGCGCTTCACTTGTAAACAGACTGGAAATGGGAAGAAAGACTTCCCCAACCTAAAGCAGAACAAAGGTATATCTTCTGCCTTAGTTGTTGAAACATGTTTAGTGGAGTTATCTACCGGTACCTGGTGTGTAGATACGGGAGCCACTAATCATGTCTGCAATTCTTTGCAGGGGTTCCAGGAAACCCGACGACTAGCTGAAGGAGAAATTACCGTCTACATGGGCAATGCTACAAAGGTAGCAGCTATTGCAGTGGGAGACGTTCATTTATCGTTTGATAGAAATAAAGTTTTGGTTTTGAGAAATTGTCTTTATGTACCTACATTTAGAAAGAATTTGATTTCGATTTCTAAATTGATTATGGATGGATATTCTGTTTCTTTTAATGACAGAGTTGTTATAAAAAGAAATAGAGAGATTATCTATTCAGGTACATTGGTTGGCAATTTGTATACTCTTGAACCAAAAGCTCCCACGATGCATATAGAAGTAAATAACTCATCTTCTAATTCCAATAAGAGAAAAGAACCTTCGAAGAAGAACCAGACATATCTTTGGCATCTAAGGCTTGGTCATATTAACCTGAGTAGAATTCAAAGGTTGATAGCCGATGGACCTTTGGGTTCATTAGTGGTGGAGGATCTCCCAACCTGCGAATCTTGCTTGGAAGGTAAAATGACCAAGAGGCCTTTCAAGGCAAAGGGGTATAGAGCTAAAGATGTGTTAGAATTGGTTCATACTGATTTGTGCGGTCCTATGTCTATCCAGGCTAGAGGTGGTTTTGAATATTTCGTCTCTTTTATAGACGATTATTCAAGATATGGATGCATTTACTTGATGCGCCGCAAGTCTGAATGCTTTGACAGGTTCAAAGAATTCAAGGCTGATGTGGAGAACCGTCAAGGTAAAAGTATCAAGATTTCTAGAGTCCTAGGGGATCAGAAGGTGATCGTGAGTATGAATGCCAGATTTCTAGAGGAGGGCTATGTGATGAACCACAAGCCCACTAGTAGGATTGTTCTTGAGGAGCTAAAAGGGGAAGTCACTTCTTTAGTACCACCGGTACAAGAGGATATACCACATGTCACTGCACCGCGTGTCACAGAGGATACACAGGTGATACCTCGTCGTAGTGGGAGGGTTGTGAGACAGCCTGATAGATTCATGTTTTTGGGAGAATCTTCTGATTTGGTCCCTGGCGAACATGAACCTGATCCCTGGACATATGATGAGGCAATCCAAGATAAAGATGCAGTATCTTGGCAAAGTGCAATGAATGCTGAGATTGAATCTATGGATTCAAATCAGGTCTGGGAGCTAGTAGAACCACCCGATGGTGTAAAAACCATTGGACGCAAGTGGATCTACAAAAGAAAGAGAGGAATAGATGGGAAGGTTGAGACCTTCAAAGCGAGGCTTGTTGCGAAGGGGTATACTTAGAAAGAGGGTATCGATTATGAGGAGTCCTTTTCGCCGGTAGCCATGCTTAAATCTATCCGGATTCTCTTATGCATAGCAGCTCATATGGATTATAAGTTGTGGCAGATGGATGTCAAGACAGCTTTCCTTAATGGAAGTCTTGAGGAAAACATCTACATGAAGCAACCAGAGGGATTCATTGCTAAGGGCAAAGAGCATCTTGTATGTAAGCTTAATTGGTCCATTTATGGATTGAAGCAAGCTTCGAGGTCTTGGAACATCCGGTTTGATGTGGTGATCCGGTCTTATGGATTTATTCAAAGTTCGGATGAGTCTTGTGTATACAAGAGATGTGACGAAAACATAGTGGTATTTCTTGTACTATACGTAGATGACATTTTGTTGATTGGCAACAATATCAAGGTGTTATCGGACGTAAGGGTATGATTGTCCAAATAGTTTGATATGAAGGACTTGGGAGAGGTGGAACACATCCTTGGGATCAAGGTTATAAGGGATTGCAGAAAAAGGATGTTGTGCTTATCCAAAGCTTCATACATAGACACGATTATGGAGTGTTTTAACATGCAGAACTCCAAGAAGGGTTTTCTACCTTTCAGGATTGGAGTTCCTTTATCTAAGGAGATGTGTCCTAGATCATCTGAGTAGATAGAGGAGATGAAGGCGGTTCCTTATGCTTTGGCAGTAGGAAGGCTCATGTATGCGATGCTCATGCGAGACGGATATACGCTTTGAGTAGGAATGGTCGTGAATGTCGAGTAATCCGGGCAGGGGACATTGGACTGCGACAAAGCATATATTGAAGTACCTGAGAAGGACTAGGGATTATATGCTGGTTTACCGGGCAGACCAATTACTCCCTGTGGGTTACACGGATTCTGACTTCCAATATGATAGGGATAACAGTAAGTCTACCTCAGGTTTTGTGTTTACTTTGGGAGGTGGAGCCATTGTATGGAGGAGTGTCAAGCAAAAGTGCGTGGCGGACTCCACCATGGAAGCTGAGTATGTGGCGGCCTCTGAGGCGGCCAAAGAAGCTGTATGGCTCAGGAACTTCCTGATGGACTTGGATGTGATTCCTGGTTTGCCCAGAACTATCACAATTTATTGTGATAATAGTGGTGTAGTTGCAAACTCGAAGGAACCACGAGCCCATAAGGCTAGTAAACACATAGAGCGCAAGTGCCACCTGATATGAGAAATCATAAAGAGAGGAGAAGTTGCTGTGGCCAAGATTGCATCGGAGGATAACCTGGCAGATCCTTTCACTAAGGCCCTTCCGGCGAGTGCTTTTGATAGGCATGTGGAGGGAATGGGGATCAGATGTATGACACTTTGAGAACAACATAGTCTTTTAGTATAAGTGGGAGATTGTAGGGATGTATACTGAAAAGTCTATCTTTTGTATGAACATCTTTATTTTGAAATAAGAATCACATGATTATTGTTTGCGTATTTTTATGGTTATGCAATATTGTCTCATACTTTACATTGTAGATAACATGGTGTGTGGTGTCACACAGGAGATCATGTTATCGGCCCCTTGGAAAGTATAAGTAAAGGCTCACAACCGAGATGACTTTGGACAAACCATCGGAATTGTTGTAGTGTGATTTGATATTGGTTTGTCTTGACCATAGAATCACACTAGTGCACTTTGTGTGTATTGAGCAGGACCGACATAGAGGTGATTCGATTTATTGCTGACTATATAATCGAATCGGACCTCAGATATTTTTTAGTACATGATCTTAATCCCGATATAATAACGGACACATATACTTAGTACTCATCTCTTTGATTTACCAATGGGCGAGATTTATAGATTAAATCGATAGACTCGGTAAGTTGGGAGATGATATTATTTTTATGGTGTGCCGTTGATTATAGGAGGAAACCGTGTCCTATATATTAGGATGATGATGTCCCCTTGAGGAGCTCATAAGGTTCATCATGTAAACTCTGCAGGTGGACTTGGTCCTACATGATGAAAAGGTTGAGTGGTACTACTCAAGGAGTTAGATGTTGATTAATTATGTTAGGGATCGTTTGAACGGCTAGAAAGGGGGGGGGGTGAATAGCGTCGTTCTCAAGTTGTCAGAAATTGATCGCGTTTTTTATACAATTTCGTTAGCGCAGCGGAAATAGAAAAGTAATAACGATAACGAAATTCACAACACGCTAATACAACGATATAACGTGGTTCGGAACCGCACGATTCCTACTCCACGTATCGGGTTCGTACGAACCCTAGCGATGCCAATCACACACCACTATAATAATAACTCCTTCTCGGAACAATCCGGAGGCGGAGAAACATCGTACAATTAATCTTACAACAATAAGATACTAATACAAGCAATTACAATAATGAAATACAATGCAAGTAAAGAAAACTACTTTACAATTGCCTTTGGATTGCTTGGTTGCTTGAAATCACCTTGGAGACCCTGATTTGCAACAGCAAATCGCTCCAAAACCCTCAAGAAATCGATAGTTTTTCCTCCATCACGAGCTCCTTATAAAGCTTCAACCTGTGGTGGAAAAGGTCGATCAGTCGACTGATCGGGACCATCAGTCGACTGATGCCACTGTTGTCGTGAGACAACGGCTAGATCCACGCCGGATAAGTCCAACGGATCTACCATCGATCGGCGATTGTGACCATCGATCGATGGAGTCCTCACTCAACCGGTCGAGTCTCGACTCCCATTACGTGGCGATTTCTCGAGCACCGGTCGGTGATCACCGCGATCGATCGCTCGGCCATCGATCGGCCGCCCACCTCTGGCGATCATTGCTGGGCCATAACCCCGATCAAACCCTAGTTAACTCGGTCCAGTCGACTGCCACATGGCACCAGTCGACTGGCACACCTCAAACATGAGGTTTTAACCCAAGTATGGTTCCCCCATACTTGCTAGACCACCCTTAGCCTAGACCTAAGCCTTCTAGCCACCTCCATCAGCCTCACGCCTCTCGGATCCCTCCAAGTCATCCATGACTTGTTCATCCATCGCGCTAGCCTTCAGGTGCTTCCATCGGCTATGTCATGCTAATGGTGTCTACACCGCCAAGGCACTTTGGACTTACGTTGCCAAGACTCCGCTTGGACTTTACGCCGCCAACCATTGGACTTATGCTGCCAAGACTCCCGCTTGGACTTTACGCCGCCAATATCAATCCCCTTGGACTTTCTCTTGCTAACCCATGTTGGACTTTCCATGCCAAGACCATGCTTGGACTTTCCTTGTCAACCCATGTTGGACTTTCCATGCAAAGTACTCAAGACTTGGACTCCCCTATGACAATTACATTGTCATATGTTTTTGTCGAACATCAAAACATCACTCGAGTCAAACTCGAGTCCTGATTGCACCAACAATCTCCCCCTTTTTGATGTTTGACAAAAACCAAACAAATTATTGAGTTAGAACACTAACTCAAATCCCTTACCAATTATCCCAAATTGGTAAACACTCACCAAATGTTCTCCCCCAAACATTCTCCCCCTTTTTGACTAACATCAAAAGGTTTCCTCTCCAAGGAGGTCAATGTCTCATGTCCCAATGAGATCTTACAATCTCCCCCTTGGTCCAACAATACTTAGGATGTCTACCATCTTCCTAGTGATAAGTCCAATATCACTCAAGAGAGGCAATCCCATTTACTCTCCTAATTTCCAAATTGGGTCTCTCAAAAGTCCCATCAATTTCCCATTGATGTCATATTCTCCCAATAACTTCTCCTCTTCAAGGAGAAAAAAAACACATCCATCATCCCAAGATGGATACCTCCCCCTAAAGGCTTGCTCCCCCTTGACCATTGCACCAACAATGTCCTTGGGAAGTCCCTAAGCCAATAGGAACTCTAAACCATCAAAATTAAGGTTAGAAATTCAACATTGAACTTTCCAACACCTTAAAATTGATACAAACCCTAAATACTTCTCCTAATCCATATCCAATGGATTTTCACCCTTTATAATGCTTCCCAAAGCATATCCTAGGGTTAGGAGTGATTAGGGACCATAACCGTAGCTGAAATCGGGTTAAACAACCTTGTTTACCCCGAAATCAGGCTACCAGTCGAGTGATTCAGAAATCAGTCGACTGGCACCTCCATCAGTCGACTGACACCAATGCCAGTCGACTGACACCAATGTCAGTCGACTAATAACTGAAATTTCTGAATTTCAGTTATCAGAGTTGAATTTCAGAAAATCATAAATAATTATACATATATCAAAAAATCATGAAATTTGATACGTATAATACCTATGACCAATACAATGGGTGAAAAATGTTTGAAAATTATTTTACCCATAAAATACTGAAATTGGCACAAAGTTCAAAACCATTGAAATTTTCAATGTTTTGGTCCTACTTTGTATCAACTTCATCAATGGTGATTGCTATCAAAAGATAGACTTCACCAAGGTTTTTCAAAATGATTTTAAAATATTTTCAAAACCTTGTTTTGGATCATACTCCATGGGCTCTATGCACATGACTTGTACACAAGCTTTCCCAATGATCCACAAATAGAATTAGATGAGTTTTAGTTCATCTAGATGCAAAAACTATGCACCTTGAACTTAACTCATATCCTAGCATCTCACATGTATCTATGGTGTATAAATACACATACATGTCAATTAGATGTGAGATGTGGGTTTTGTTCTCCCTAAACTAGGGTTTCATGCATCTTCTAAAGCAACTCTACTTGATTCCCTTATAAATGGGTCTTCAAGTCATGCCATAGTCCTTAAATCAATTTTAATCAAGTTAATGCATGAATGTATGATCATGGCAGAAATAATAGCATTATTAAAACATGACCAATGATCATGATGTCATGGCATATGATAAAATTTAAAAACACATGACATTTAAAACCTTAAACCTAAGCATAATCATGACATATAAAAATGATTAAAAAAATATGATGTCATGGCATATGGCAATCAAGGCATGGCAAATAAAATATATAGGTATGGTAATACCTAAATTTTAATATTAATTGTCATTTGATATAATTAAGTATATTTTTCCATATTAACCTAAAATTTCCCAAGTGTGCCAAAAACCCAAAATGACACACTACGACCTCTAAACCTAAATTGTGCCAATTTGACCATTTTATCAAGCTTCTCAAATAATATTGGCACACCCTAAAATCTTTTAGGATGATAATTCAAATCTATTTCCAAGGTATCCATAACCTTGAAAATAACCTAAAGTGCCACCTTTGCCATGGTTGAGTTAACTACCCATCCATTTAAGGTTGGCACACCCTAACCCATCTAGCGTGAATCAATCACGCTCTTAGGAATCCAAAACCGATTTGACCTCCTAGGGTTAATTAGGTACTCCTTAGGGATAACCTCCCTAGATACCTTCCTAATGACCCTTCTAGGCTTAGAAGCCTTGGTCATTTTGGTTTTGCCATGGTTAACTCTAGGGGTGACTCCCCTTGTAACCTTCTTAATGGCTTCCCTAGGTTTCCTAGAAACCCTAGCCACTAGGCACACACCATGGTCAACTCACCGCAAGACATCACTATTGACCTTGGTCTTCCAAGACCTAGAAAGTGTTCCATAGTCAAATGGAACAAAATGATAAGCCACCTTAGGCTTAGGTTTGTGACCCAAACCTTTCTTGCCCTTGGTTGACTTTTGACTTTTAGATCCTAGATGTTGACTTTGACTTCTTGACCCAGGAATTTGACCATTAGACCCTTTAGATTGATTTTGTATCTTATTTAGGGTCTTTTCAAGTTTCTCAAGCCTTGACCACAAGGCTTGGTTCTCTAATTCTAATTGCCCAATTTTAGAATTTTGATTTAGACCATGGGCATGGTTCTTCCTAGGCATATGCCTAGTCCATTTAGGGTTAAGGCCTAGATGTTCTCCTATTTTCCTAATTGATTCTCTAGGTAAGATATTTTTAGGGACATTAGTCCCAAACTTCTCCTTATTCCTAAGGTGAACCTTCTTAGCTCCTAAACAAATATGTTTGTTATTTCTAGCATGCTCTTTATGATAAATAGCAAGAGAATTGAAACCCTTAGCATGCTTTTGCCTATTAACTAAAAAGGATGCATTATTAAAATATACCCTAGGGTTAGCTTTGGAAGCTCCCCCTACTTGTGATGCTTCTTCTTGGGTCTTTTTGCTCCCCCTAGGACATTAATTCCTATAATGTCCTTTTGAATTGCACTTGAAGCATATGATGTGCTCCTTGCCTTTAGGTGTTGGGGAAACGGCATCCTTTGACTTTTGTTGACTTTTGGGCGCCGGAGAAGCTTTCCTAACCTTCTTTTGGCATTTGCACTTGTAATGCCCATACTCCCTACACTCAAAGCACATTATATGATTTTTATTTGAAAATAAGGTGTTTGAGTTACCTAGGGTGGTGGTAGGTGCCGGAGTTGAATTTTGAGCTTCCTCATCTTGATCGGATGTTGAAGGCTCTTCTTGAGGTTGCTCCGGTGTAGAGGATGGTCTCTCCTCCTCAATCCTAGAAGTAGATGCTTCTTCCACCTCTTCTACTTCTTCTTTCTCCGATCCGGAAGTTGACTCCATCTCAACTTATGATTCCTCACTTTCACTTGAGGATGAACTCTCCTCATGGAATCTTTCCAATTTTCTCCATAACTTTTTGGCATACATGTAATCCCCTAGCTTGCACAAAACATCATTAGGGATTAAATCTTCCAAAAGTTTCGTTACCTTAGCTTCGGTCTTGAGCTTTTGGCGTTGCTCTTGGGTCCACTTTTTCAATTTTAGGATATTCCCCTTCTTATCCCTAGGGGGTTCAAGGCCTTCAATGAGGATGAACCAATCCTCTATGTTCATCATCAAGAATGTTTCCATTCTTGCTCTCCACGCCGAAAAATCTTCTAGATCATATGGAGGTGGAGTATTGATATCCCATCCAAGCTTGTCTTGGAATTCCATCTTCACCCTCTAGCCTTTTGTTTTAGCTCCGGGCGGTTAGTCCGTAGAAGAGCCCCTGGCTATGATACCACTTGTTAGGGATCGTTTGAATGGCTAGAGGGGGGGGGGGTGAATAGCATCGTTCTCAAGTTGTCGGAAATCGATCGTGTTTGTTTCTACAATTTCGTTAGCGCAGTGGAAATAGAAAAGTAATAACGATAACGAAATTCACAACACGCTAACACAACGATATAACGTGGTTCGGAACCGCACGGTTCCTACTCCACGGATCGGGTTTGTACGAACCCTAGCGATGCCAATCACACACCACTATAATAATAACTCCTTCTCGGAACAATCCGGAGGCGGAGAAACATTGTACAATTAATCTTACAACAATAAGATACTAATACAAGCAATTACAATAATGAAATACAATGCAAGTAAAGAAAACTACTTTACAATTGCCTTTGGATTGCTTGATTGCTTGGTTGCTTGAAATCACATTGGAGACCCTGATTTACAACAGCAAATCGCTCCAAAACCCTCAAGAAACCGATAGTTTTTCCTCCATCACGAGCTCCTTATAAATCTTCAACCTGTGCTGGAAAAGGTCGATTAGTCGACTGATCGGGACCATCAGTCGACTGATGCCACTGTTGTCGTGAGACAACGGCTAGATCCACGCTGGATAAGTCCAACGGATCTACCATCAGTCGACTGATGGAGTCCTCACTCGACCAGTCGAGTCTCGACTCCATTCTGTGGCCGATTTCTCGAGCACCAGTCGACTGATCACATGATCAGTCGACTGCTCGAGCCATCAGTCGACTGCCCACCTCTGGCAGTCGACTACTAGGCCATAACCCGCAGTCAAACCCTAGTTGACTCGGTCAAGTCGACTGCCACATGGCACCAGTCGACTGGCACACCTCAAACATGAGGTTTTAACCCAAGTATGGTTCCCCCATACTTGCTAGACCACCCTTAGCCTAGACCTAAGCCTTCTAGCCACCTCCATCAGCCTCACGCCTCTCGGATCCCTCCAAGTCATCCATGACTTGTTCATCCATCACGCTAGCCTTCAGGTGCTTCCATCGGCTATGTCATGCTAACGGTGTCTACACCGCCAAGGCACTTTGGACTTACGCTGCCAAGACTCCGCTTGGACTTTACGCCGCCAACCATTGGACTTATGCTGCCAAGACTCCCGCTTGGACTTTACGCCGCCAATATCAATCCCCTTGGACTTTCTCTTGCCAACCCATGTTGGACTTTCCATGCCAAGACCATGCTTGGACTTTCCTTGTCAACCCATGTTGGACTTTCCATGCCAAGTACTCAAGACTTGGACTTTACCTTGCCAAGACCCATGCTTGGACTTTCCCAAATGCCAAGTGTCCCACTTGGACTTTCCATGCCAAGTACTCAAGACTTGGACTCCCCTATGACAATTACATTGTCATATGTTTTTGTCGAACATCAAAATATCACTCGAGTCAAACTCGAGTCCTGATTGCACCAACAAATTAATGGTCAGTAAATTAATTAATAGACGGACATTCGAGATCTTAAACATGGGGAGAAAATGTACAAATAATATATGGAGCCCATATTATCATATGAGGGTTGGTGAGGTAGATCAATGATGGACCTTTAGTGGATTGGATCATCATTAGTGGATCGGACTTTATGTGAGCTTGATCCATGGGTGGCCAAGACCCAACTCCTCCTCATGGTCCCTAATGTAGCCTATTAAAACCTCATGAAGCTTAGATCCAATGGATAGAAACAAAACTCTAAGATCCATTGGTAAAGATCAAATCTCTAAGATCCGACGGTTGAGATTAAATCTCTAGATCCGACGGTTGAGATTAAATCCCTAGAACCAATGGAGGAGATTAATTGATGACTTATCCCTAACTCTATAAAAGGAGGGCATGGGGAGTGGTCGTGGATTACATGATGAATAGGAGGAGAGCTAGGGTTTGGGCGCCAAGGAGCAATCCTATTTGAGATAGGATTGGGATTAGGGTTTTGAGGCTAGGGTGGCACCAAATAAGGAAGGTTCTTTCTCTCTTCTTCTTCCTCTTTGGGCCAATGTCCAGAAGCCTTTTCTATCTCTTTTCCAGCCTTGGCCGGCGCCCAAAGTCACCTTCTTCTTCTCCTTAGGTGGTGGAAACAAGATATAGGGTTTCCCTTGGTGTCTTGGTAGTTTTCCACCATCTCCTTCTCCTTCTAGTTGGCCGGCGGCAAGGGCTTTGATAGCTCTTTGTTGGTTGAGTTTTGGAAGGAGAAAAACATTGTTTCTTTTCTTCCTCTTGCTTGGGAAAAGCAAGGAAGGAAGTTTTGCGATCTAGGAGCTTCGACTTTTGGTGGATCGTCGCCCACACGACGTCCAAAAGGAGGAAGGTCATACATAAGAAGACCAAGAGGTATACCTATTCTTCTTTCTCTTTTATTCATTGCTTGTTTTTGTTTTACAAATATAAGCATGTTATATTTCTGTAAATGGATAAATAATACTTGGATCCCGAGTATAAACACAAAAACCGGCGATCCGGACATCGTCTATTCCGCAGCTACTCGTAGAATAGAGGAAGGTCGCTTGAACAACTAGTTTGTTCAAGTAACCTCTCTAAACGAATAGCATGAAGATGACTTGGTTGCTTTGGAAATCCCTTTTGTCTAGGATTAAATTTTTTAATCCGGGGACATCGAAGGGATCACCATGGTCAAGCAACCGAGGCGAAGGGGAAGCGAAGTTTCCCCTCACGGACTCGACAAGGGACATCCCTTCAATTGGTATCAGAGCCAAGGTTTCCGGTTTTGTGTGTTTAGGATTCGGTTAATTTTTATGCACATTTTCATATATTATATGTGTCGGATAATAGTAGGATATGCATAGTTTAACTCTTTGGTTGCAGGTATAAGATCCGACTATTATGGCCATATGTGTGTAAATATTTATCTTGTTGAATCCTCGGGGTTGACGAGGCTAGTATTTAGTTTTTGTAAATTAAATATAACATTGTTTAGCCACTCTTTATTTTATTTTACTTTCGATCTAGATTTCATGTACACTTCCTCGTGGAGTATAGGATCGATGGATGTAAATTAAAATAGGTTTTAGTCTCGGCTCGGATCTCCGGATGGCTCGTACATGGCGTAGGAGGAACGGACGAGATGGCGATGCGATGGAAGTCATATTGAAGACAAAAGCCATAATAGTTGGAAAATAATTTATTTTTCATATTTATTACTTTTTGTTTGATATGCATGTCGTAGGCTAGGAAAATTCCTCAATTTCAAATTACTAAGTGGGAGAGGGATATTTTTATAAATTCCCGCGGGCTCCATTACAATTTGACAAGTGATGCAAACAAACTTGCGCGTCGACTCTGAGTGCCTTCCTCCCTGCGGATGGGTTTGTTTGTGGATCACTAGGTCAAATAATGGTTATAGGAAATTATCTAGGAGCGTGTGTACTTCCACAGCGGTAAGACACATAATCCGAAATAATTCCCTTAGTATCGTGTAATGGTGCACACTTAGATGCAAATAAAAGTATCCTCCCCATCGGAGTCACTTCTTTTATTTGTAGGGCCAAAGAGGAACCAACTATTAATTTTATTTGTCAAAAAGTAAGGTTGACAAGATAATAAAATTAATGGGTAAAACCTCCTCTTGCAAAATATAGAATTCATATACGTCCACACTGCGTGGCATGCGATATTCTCGATATTTTGAGGTGTTGGTTGATTTCGGAATTTTATTGTTTTGAGGAATCAATAATATTTAAAATCTAATATTTTGATCATTGTGATTCTTAGGATTTTCAAATGGCTTTCAACCCACTTACTGTGATAATAAAAGAAATAAACTTACTGTACCCAAATAATATTGATTGGAAAAGAAATTTGGATAGTGTCTTAACTGTCGATGAGTGTCCTCCTAGGACTGCAGATGATTCTGGGGAAAAGGAACTTTTGGATACGAATCGGGTCGCTAGGCGAGAACCATGGTTGCTCGGAAGATTTCTACTTCTAAGCGAAAGGCAAGAAGAAAAGAAACAAGGTGGAGCAAAAATGGCGGGTGGACCTCGTGGAGGAGTGAAGAAGAAAGGCAAGTGCTTCACTTGCAAATAGGATCGGACATGGGAAGAAAGACTTTCAACCTAAAGCGTAACAAAGGTATATCTTCTGTAGTAGTCATTGAAACATGTTTAGTGGTGTTATCTACCGCACTGGTGTGTAGATACGGGAGCCACTGATCATGTCTGCAATTCTTTGCAGGGGTTCCAGGAAACCCGACGACTAGCTGAAGGAGAAATTACCGTCTACATGGGCAAAGCTACAAAGGTAGCGACTATTGCAGTGGGAGACGTTCATTTATCGTTTGATAGAAATAAAGTTTTGGTTTTGAGAAATTGTCTTTATGTACCTACATTTAGAAAGAATTTGTTTTCGGTTTCTAAATTGATTATGGATGGATATTCTATTTCTTTTAATGACAGAGTTGTTATTAAAAGAAATAGAGAGATTATCTGTTCAGGTACATTGGTTGGCAATTTGTATACTCTTGAACCAAAAGCTCCCACGATGCATATAGAAGTAAATAACTCATCTTCTAATTCTAATAAGAGAAAAGAACCTTCAAAGATGAACCAGACATATCTTTGGCATCTAAGGCTTGGTCATATTAACCTGAGTAGAATTCAAAGGTTGATAGCTGATGGACCTTTGGGTTCATTAGTGGTGGAGGATCTCCAAACCTACGAATCTTGCTTGGAAGGTAAAATGACCAAGAGGCCTTTCAAGTCAAAGGGGTATAGAGCCAAAGATGTGTTAGAATTGGTTCATACTGATTTGTGCGGTCCTATGTCTATCCAGGCTAGAGGTGGTTTTGAATATTTCGTCTCTTTTATAGACGATTATTCAAGATATGGATGCATTTACTTGATGCGCCGCAAGTCTGAATACTTTGACAGGTTCAAAGAATTCAAGGCTGATGTGGAGAACCGTCAAGGTAAAAGTATCAAGACCCTACCATCTGATCGTGGTGGTGAGTACCTCTTGGGAGAGTTTAGGAATTACTTATCAGAGGCTGGGATTCAATCCCAATTTTCTGCACCTGGCACACCCCAGCAGAATGGTGTAGCGGAGCGAAGGAATAGAACTCTTATGGAGATGGTTAGATCGATGATGAGTTATTTTGAGTTGCCAGATTCGTTCTGGGGGTATGCGCTGGATATGACAATGTATATTCTGAACTTGGTTCCATCTAAATCAGTGCCTTCTACCTCCGTAGAATTGTGGATTGGGTGAAAGCCAAGTCTGAGACACATTCGGATATGGGGGAGTCCAGCACATGTGCTGAAGGGAGATGCTGGTAAGTTGGAATCTCGTACAGAAGTACGCTTGTTTGTTGGCTACCCTAAGGGAACGAAGGGTGGTTTGTTCTATAGTCCTAGGGATCAGAAGGTGATCGTGAGTACGAATGCCAGATTTCTAGAGGACTATGTGATGAACCACAAGCCCACTAGTAGGATTGTTCTTGAGGAGCTAAAAGGGGAAGTCACTTCTTTAGTACCACCGGTACAAGAGGATATACCACATGTCACTGCACCGCGTGTCACAGAGGATACACAGGTGATACCTCGTCGTAGTGGGAGGGTTGTGAGACAGCCTGATAGATTCATATTCTTGGGAGAATCTTCTGATTTGGTCCCTGGCGAACATGAACCT
Organism: Wurfbainia villosa; assembly: GCA_025175895.1. Classification (NCBI taxonomy): domain Eukaryota; kingdom Viridiplantae; phylum Streptophyta; class Magnoliopsida; order Zingiberales; family Zingiberaceae; genus Wurfbainia; species Wurfbainia villosa. Next base: position 23,509,557 of record CM045990.1, on the reverse strand, counting down.
GATCCCTGGACATATGATGAGGCAATCCAAGATAAAGATGCAGTATCTTGGCAAAGTGCAATGAATGCTGAGATTGAATCTATGGATTCAAATCAGGTCTGGGAGCTAGTAGAACCACCCGATGGTGTAAAAACCATTGGATGCAAGTGGATCTACAAAAGAAAGAGAGGAATAGATGGGAAGGTTGAGACCTTCAAAGCGAGGCTTGTTGTGAAGGGGTATACTCAGAAAGAGGGTATCGATTATGAGGAGACCTTTTCGCCGGTAGCCATGCTTAAATATATCCGGATTCTCTTATGCATAGCAACTCATATGGATTATGAGTTGTGGCAGATGGATGTCAAGACAGCTTTCCTTAATGGAAGATTTAAGGAAAACATCTACATAAAGCAACCAGAGGGATTCATTGCTAAGGGCAAAGAGCATCTTGTATGTAAGCTTAATCGGTCCATTTATGGATTGAAGCAAGCTTCGAGGTCTTGGAACATCCGGTTTGATGTGGTGATCCGGTCTTATGGATTTATTCAAAGTCCGGATGAGTCTTGTGTATACAAGAGATGTGACGGAAACGTAGTGGTATTTCTTGTACTATACATAGATGACATTTTGTTGATTGGCAACAATATCAAGGTGTTATCGGACATAAGGGTATGGTTGTCCAAACAGTTTAATATGAAGGACTTGGGAGAGGTGGGACACATCCTTGGGATCAAGGTTATAAGGGATCGCAGGAAAAGGATGTTGTGCTTATCCCAAGCTTCATACATAGACACGATTATGGAGCATTTTAGCATGCAGAACTCCAAGAAGGGTTTTCTACCTTTCAGGCATGGAGTTCCTTTATATAAGGAGATGTGTCCTAGATCATCTTAGGAGATAGAGGAGATGAAGGTGGTTCCTTATGCTTCGGCAGTAGGAAGCCTCATGTATGCGATGCTATGCGAGACGGATATCTGCTGCGTGGGCATGGTCGTGATATCAGTAATCGAGACATTGGACTGCGGTAAAGCATATATTGAAGTACCTGAGAAGGACTAGGGATTATATGCTGGTTTACCGGGCAGACCAATTACTCCCTGTGGGTTACACGAATTCTAACTTCCAATCTGATAGGGATAACAGTAAGTCTACCTCAGGTTTTGTGTTTACTTTGGGAGGTGGAGCCATTGTATGGAGGAGTGTCAAGCAAAAGTGCGTGGCAGACTCCACCATGGAAGCTGAGTATGTGGCGGCCTCTGAGGCGGCCAAAGAAGCTGTATGGCTCAGGAACTTCCTGATGGACTTGGATGTGATTCCTGGTTTGCCCAGAACTATCACAATTTATTGTGATAATAGTGGTGTAGTTGCAAACTCGAAGGAACCACGAGCCCATAAGGCTAGTAAACACAAAATGGCGGGTGGACCTCAGGGAGGAGTGAGGAAGCCGAAAGGCAAGTGCTTCACTTGCAAATAGACTGGACATGGGAAGAAAGACTTCCCCAACCTAAAGCAGAACAAAGGTATATCTTCTGCCGTAGTCGTTGAAACATGTTTAGTGGTGTTATCTACATGTGGAGTGTAGATCACGGGAGCCAGATGTATTTCTTTGCGGTTCCGAAACATAGACTAGTGAAGAGAAAGTATACATCTGGGAATGCTAAAGGGGTAGCGACTATTGCAGTGGGAGACGTTCATTTATCGTTTGATAGAAATAAAGTTTTGGTTTTGAGAAATTGTCTTTATGTACCTACATTTAGAAAGAATTTATTTTCGGTTTCTAAATTGATTATGGATGGATATTCTATTTCTTTTAATGACAGAGTTGTTATTAAAAGAAATAGAGAGATTATCTGTTCAGGTACATTGGTTGGCAATTTGTATACTCTTGAACCAAAAGCTCCCACGATGCATATAGAAGTAAATAACTCATCTTCTAATTCCAATAAGAGAAAAGAACCTTCAAAGATGAACCAGACATATCTTTGGCATCTAAGGCTTGGTCATATTAACCTGAGTAGAATTCAAAGGTTGATAGCTGATGGACCTTTTGGTTCATTAGTGGTGGAGGATCTCCCAACCTCGCAATCTTGCTTGGAAGGTAAAATGACCAAGAGGCCTTTTAAGGCCAAGGGGTATAGAGCCAAAGATGTGTTAGAATTGGTTCATTCTGATTTGTGCGGTCCTATGTCTATCCAGGCAAGAGGTGGTTTTGAATATTTCGTCTCTTTTATAGACGATTATTCAAGATATGGATACATTTACGTATTTAGTCTTGATTCGAACTTTGGCCACGAGTTGAAAAGATTCAGGTGATGTATGGAGAAGCCGTCAGTAAAAAAGTATCAAGACCCTACGATCGTCGTGGTGAGTACCTCTTGGGAGGTTAGGAATTACTTATCGGTGATTCAATCCCAATTATGCACTGAGAATGGTGTAAGCGGAGGCGAAGGAATAGGACTCTTATGGAGATGGTTAGATCGATGATGAGTTATTGAGTTGCGGATTAGTTACGGGGGTATGCTCTGAATCGACAATGTACATTAACTTGGTTCCATCTAAATCGATTGCCTTCTACCTCAGAGTTGTGGGTGGTGAAAGCCTAGTCTAAGACATATTCGGATATGGGGAGTCGGCCACATGTCTTTGAAGGAGATCTTTGGTAAGTTGGAATCTAAATCTGAAATGCGCTTGTTTGTTGGCTACCCTAAGGAGCGAAGGGTGGTTTGTTCTATAGTCCTAGGGATCGAGAAGGTGATCGTGAGTAGTCTGAATGCAGTTTCTAGAGGAGGACTATGTGATGAACCACAAGCCCACTAGTAGGATTGTTCTTGAGGAGCTAAAAGGGGAAGTCACTTCTTTAGTACCACCGGTACAAGAGGATATACCACATGTCACTGCACCGCGTGTCACAGAGGATACACAGGTGATACCTCGTCGTAGTGGGAGGGTTGTGAGACAGCCTGATAGATTCATATTCTTGGGAGAATCTTCTGATTTGGTCCCTGGCGAACATGAACCTGATCCCTGGACATATGATGAGGCAATCCAAGATAAAGATGCAGTATCTTGGCAAAGTGCAATGAATGCTGAGATTGAATCTATGGATTCAAATCAGGTCTGGGAGCTAGTAGAAACACGCGATGGTGTAAAAACCATTGGATGCAAGTGGATCTACAAAAGAAAGAGAGGAATAGATGGGAAGGTTGAGACCTTCAAAGCGAGGCTTGTTGTGATGGGGTATACTCAGAAAGAGGGTATCGATTATGAGGAGACCTATTCGCCGGTAGCCATGCTTAAATATATCCGGATTCTCTTATGCATAGCAACTCATATGGATTATGAGTTGTGGCAGATGGATGTCAAGACAGCTTTCCTTAATGGAAGATTTAAGGAAAACATCTACATAAAGCAACCAGAGGGATTCATTGCTAAGGGCAAAGGGCATCTTGTATGTAAGCTTAATCGGTCCATTTATGGATTGAAGCAAGCTTCGAGGTATTGGAACATCCGGTTTGATGTGGTGATCCGGTCTTATGGATTTATTCAAAGTCTGGATGAGTCTTGTGTATACAAGAGATGTGACGGAAACGTAGTGGTATTTCTTGTACTATACGTAGATGACATTTTGTTGATTGGCAACAATATCAAGGTGTTATCGGACGTAAGGGTATGGTTGTCCAAACAGTTTAATATGAAGGACTTGGGAGAGGTGGGACACATCCTTGGGATCAAGGTTATAAGGGATCGTAGGAAAAGGATGTTGTGCTTATCCCAAGCTTCATACATAGACACGATTATGGAGCATTTTAGCATGCAGAACTCCAAGAAGGGTTTTCTACCTTTCAGGCATGGAGTTCCTTTATATAAGGAGATGTGTCCTAGATCATCTTAGGAGATAGAGGAGATGAAGGTGGTTCCTTATGCTTCGGCAGTAGGAAGCCTCATGTATGCGATGCTCTGTACGAGACCAGATATCTGCTTTGCCGTGGGCATGGTCGTGAGATATCGAGTAATCGGGACGAGACATTGGGTGCGGTAAAGCATATATTGAAGTACGAGAAGGACTAGGGATTATATCTTTGGTTTCAGGCGGACAATTACTCACATGGGTTACACATTCTAACTTCCAATCGATAGGGATAACGATGTAAGTCTACCTCGGGTTTTGTGTTTACTTTGGGAGGTGGAGCCATTGTATGGAGGAGTGTCAAGCAAAGTGCGTGGCGGACTCCACCATGGGCTGAGTATGTGCGGCCTCAGGCAGCCAAAGAAGCTGTATGGCTCAGGAACTTCCTGATGGGCTTGGATGTGATTCCTGGTTTGCCCAGAACTATCGTAATTTATTGTGATAATAATAGTGCAGTTGCAAACTCAAAGGAACCACGAGCCCATAAGGCTAGTAAACACATAGAGCGCAAGTACCACCTGATATGAGAAATCGTAAAGAGAGGAGAAGTTGCTGTGGCCAAGATTGCATCGGAGGATAACCTGGAAGATCCTTTCACTAAGGCCCTTCCGGCAAGAGCTTTTGATAGGCATGTGGAGGGAATGAGGATCAGATGTATGACACTTTGAGAACAACATAGTCTTTTAGTATAAGTGGGAGATTATAGGGATGTATACTGAAAAGTCTATCTTTTGTATGAACATCTTTATTTTGAAATAAGAATCACATGATTATTGTTTGCGTATTTTTATGGTTATGCAATATTGTCTCATACTTTACATTGTAGATAACATGGTGTGTGGTGTCACACAGGAGATCATGTTATCAGCCCCTTGGAAAGTATAAGTAAAGACTCACAACCGAGATGACTTTGGACAAACCATCGGAATTGTTGTAGTGTGATTTGGTATTGGTTTGTCTTGACCATAGAATCACACTAGTGCACTTTGTGTGTATTGAGCAGGACCGACATAGAGGTGATTCGATTTATTGCTGACTACATAATCAAATTGGACCTCAGATATTATTTAGTACATGTTCTTAATCCCGATATAATAACGGTCACATATACTTAGTACTCATCTCTTTGATTTACCAATGGGTGAGATTTATAGATTAAATCGATAGACTCTGTAAGTTGGGAGATGATATTATTTATATGGTGTGCCGTTGATTATAGGAGGAAACCGTGTCCTATATATTAGAATGATGATGTCCCCTTGAAGAGCTCATAAGGTTCATCATGTAAACACTGCAGGTGGACTTGGTCCGACATGATGAAAAGGTTGAGTGGTACTACTCAAGAAGTTAGATGTTGATTAATTAATGGTCAGTAAATTAATTAATCGACGAACATTCGAGATCTTAAACACGGAGAGAAAATGTACAAATAATATATGGAGCCCATATTATCATATGGGGGTTGGTGAGGTAGATCAATGATGGACCTTTAGTGGATTGGATCATCATTAGTGGATCGGACTTTATGTGGGCTTGATCCATGGGTGGCCAAGACCCAACTCCTCCTCATGGTCCCTAATGTAGCCTATTAACACCTCATGAAGCTTAGATCCAATGGATAGAAACAAAACTCTAAGATCCATTGGTAGAGATCAAATCTCTAAGATCCGACGGTTGAGATTAAATCTCTAGATCCGACGATTGAGATTAAATCCCTAGAACCAATGGAGGAGATTAATTCATGACTTATCCCTAACTCTATAAAAGGAGGGCATGGGGAGTGGTCGTGGATTACATGATGAATAGGAGGAGAGCTAGGGTTTGGGCGGCAAGGAGCAATCCTATTTGAGATAGGATTGGGATTAGGGTTTTGCGGCTAGGGTGGCACCAAATAAGGAAGGTTCTTTCTCTCTTTTTCTTCCTCTTTGGGCCAACATCCAGCAGCCTTTTCCATCTCTTTTCCAGCCTTGGCCGGCGCCCAAAGTCCCCTTCTTCTTCTCCTTAGGTGGTGGAAACAAGATATAGGGTTTCCCTTGGTGTCTTGGTAGTTTTCCACCATCTCCTTCTCCTTCTAGTTGGCCGGCAGCAAGGGCTTTGATAGCTCTTTGTTGGTTGAGTTTTGGAAGGAGAAAAACATTGTTTCTTTTCTTCCTATTGCTTGGGAAAAGCAAGGAAGGAAGTTTTGCGATCTAGGAGCTTCGACTTTTGGTGGATCGTCACCCACACGACGTCCGAAAGGAGGAAGGCCATACATTAGAAGACCAAGAGGTATACCTATTCTTCTTTCTCTTTTATTCATAGCTTCTTTTTGTTTTACAAATATAAGGATGTTATATTTCTGTAAATGACTAAATAATACTTGGATCCCGAGTATAAACACAAAAACCGGCGATCCGGACATCGTCTATTCCGCGGCTACTCGTAGAATAGAGGAAGGTCGCTTGAACAACTAGTTTGTTCAAGTAACCTCTCTAAATGAATAGCACGACGATGCCTTGGTTGCTTTGGATTTGTCAAGGATTAAATTTTTTAATCTGGGGACATCGAAGGGATCACCATGGTCAAGCAACCGAGGCGAAGGGGAAGCGAAGTTTCCCCTCACGGACTCGATAAAAGACATCCCTTCAATTGGTATCAGAGCCAAGGTTTCCGGTTTTATGTGTTTAGGATTCGGTTAATTTTTATGCACTTTTTCATATATTATATGTGCCAGATAATAGTAGGATATGCGTAGTTTAACTCTTTGGTTGCAGGCATAAGATTCGACTATTATGGCCATATGTGTGTATGTGATTGTATGTGTGTAAATATTTATCTTGTTGAATCCTCGGGGTTGACGAGGCTAGTATTTAGTTTTTGTAAATTAAATACGACATTGTTTAGCCACTCTTTATTTTATTTTACTTTCGATCTAGATTTCATGTACACTTTCTCGTGGAGTATAGGATCGATGGATGTAAATTAAAATTGGTTTTAGTCTCGGCTCGGATCTCCGGATGGCTCGTACATGGCGTAGGAGGAGCGGACGAGATGGCGATACGACGGGAGTCATATTGAAGGCAAAAGCCATAATAGTTGGAAAATAATTTATTTTTCATATTTATTGCTTTTTGTTTGATATGCATGTTGTAGGCTAGGAAAATTCCTCAATTTCAAATTACTAAGTGGGAGAGGGATATTTTTATAAATTCCCGTGGCCTCCATTACAATTTGACAAGTGATGCAAACAAACTTGCGCATCGGCTCTGAGTTCCTTCCTCCCTGCGGATGGGTTTGTTTGCGCATCACTAGGTCAAATAATGGTTATAGGAAATTATCTATGAGCGTGTGTACTTCCACAGTGGTAAGGCACATAATCCGAAATAATTCCCTTAGTATCGTGTAATGGTGCACACTTAGATGCAAATAAAAGTATCCTCCCCATCGGAGTCACTGCTTTTATTTGTAGGGTCAAAGAGGAACCAACTATTAATTTTATTTGTCAAAAAGTAAGGTTGACAAGATAATAAAATTAATGGATAAAACCTCCTCTTGCAAAATGTAGAATTTGTATACGTCCACACTGCGTGGCATGCGATATTCTCGATGTTTTGAGGTGTTGGTTGATTTCAGAATTTTATTGTTTTGAGAAATCAATAATATTTGAAATCTAATATTTTGATCATTGTGATTCTTAGGATTTTCAAATGGCTTTCAACCCACTTGTTGTGATATTAAAAGAAATAAACTTACTGTACCCAAATAATATTGATTGGAAAAGAAATTTGGATAGTGTCTTAACTGTCGATGAGTGTCCTCCTAGGCCTGCGGATGATTCTGGGGAAAAGGAACTTTTCGGATACCAGAATCGGGCTGCTAGGCAGGAAGCCATGGTTGCTCAGAAGGTTTCTACTTCTAAGCCGAAAGGCAAGAAGAAAAAGAAACAAGGTGGAGCAAAAATGGCGTGTGGACCTCAGGGAGGAGTGAAGAAGCCGAAAGGCAAGTGCTTCACTTGCAAACAGATTTGGACATGGGAAGAAAGACTTCAACCTAAAGGAACAAAGGTATATCTTACGCTTTAGTCGTTGAAACATGTTTAGTGGTGTTATCTACTGCACTGGTGTGTAGATACGGGAGCCACTGATCATGTCTGTAATTCTTTGCAGGGGTTCCAGGAAATCCGACGACTAGCTGAAGGAGAAATTACCGTCTACATGGGCAATGCTACAAAGGTAGCGGCTATTGCAGTGGGAGACGTTCATTTATCGTTTGATAGAAATAAAGTTTTGGTTTTGAGAAATTATCTTTATGTACCTACAATTAGAAAGAATTTAATTTCGGTTTCTAAATTGATTATGGATGGATCTAAGCTTCATGAGGTGTTAATAGGCTACATTAGGGACCATGAGGAGGAGTTGGATCTTGGCCACCCATGGATCAAGCCCACATAAAGTCCGATCCACTAATGATGATCCAATCCACTAAAGGATCATCATTGATCTACCTCACCAACCCCCATATGATAATATGGGTTCATATATTATGTGTACATTTTCTCCTCGTGTTTAAGATCTCGAATGTCCATCGATTAATTAATTTACTGACCATTAATTAATCAACACCTAACTCCTTGAGTAGTACCACTCAACCTTTTCATCATGCCAGACCAAGTCCACCTGCAGGGTTTACCTGATGAACCTTATGAGCTCCTCAAGGGGACATCATCATCCTAATATATAGGACACAGTTTCCTCCTATAATCAACGACACACCATATAAATAATATCATCTCCCAACTTACCGAGCCTATCGATTTAATCTATAAATCTTGCCCATTGGTAAATCAAAGAGATGAGTACTAAGTATATATGCCCGTTATTATATCGGGATTAAGAGTATGTACAATATAATATCTGAGGTCCGATTCGATTATGTAGTCAGTAATAAATCGAATCACCTCTAAGTCGGTCCTGCTCAATACAAACAAAGTGCACTAGTGTGATTCAATGGTCAAGACAAACCAATACCAAATCACACTACAACCATTCTGATGGTTTGTCCAAATCCATCTCGGTTGTTAGCCTTTACTTATACTTTTCAAGGGGCCGATAACATGATCTCCCGTGTGACACCACACACCATGTTATCTACAATGTAAAGTATTAGGCAATATTGCATAACTATAAAAATATGCAAACAATGATCATGTGATTCTTATTTCAAAATAAAGATGTTCATACAAAAGATAGACTTTTCAGTATACATCCCTACAATCTCCCACTTATACTAAAAGACTATGCTGTCCTCAAACTGCCATACATATGATCCCCATTCCCTCCACATGCCTATCAAAAGCTCTCGCCGGAAGGGCCTTATTGAAAGGATCTGCCAGGTTATCCTCTGATGCAATCTTGGCCACAACAACTTCTCCTGTCTTTACGATTTCTCGTATCAGGTGGTACTTGCGCTCTATGTGTTTACTAGCCTTATGGGCTCATGGTTCCTTCGAGTTTGCAACTGCACCACTATTATCACAATAAATTGTGATAGTTCTGGGCAAACCAGGAATCACATCCAAGTCCATCAGAAAGTTCCTGAGTCACACAGCTTCTTTGGCCTCCTTAGAGGCTGCCACATACTCAGCTTCCATGCTGGAGTCCGCCACACATTTCTGCTTGACACTCCTCCATACAATGGCTCCACCTCCCAAAGTAAACATAAAACCTGAGGTAGACTTACTGTTATCCCTATTAGATTGGAAGTCGGAATCCGTGTAACCCACAGGGAGTAATTGGTCTACCCGGTAAACTAGCAAACTCAGGTACTTCAATATATGCTTTACCGCAGTCCAATGTCCCTGTCCTGGATTACTCTGATATCTGCTGACCATGCTCACGACCAAGCATATATCTCACTACAAAAAAATAGTCATTAGCGACGAATTTAGCGATGAATTTAAAAAAAAAATTCGTTGCAAAATAAATTAGCGACGAATTTAGCGACAAAAATATTTTTGTTGCGGATAAAGCGTCGCAAATATTAGCGACAAAAATAGCGACGAATTTTTGCGATGAATTTTAGCAACGAAAATTAGGGACGAATTTAAATTTTCGTCGCTAATTTTGTTGCAGAAGTTACGAAGAATTAAAAAATTCGTCGCAATTTTCGTTGCAAAATTTATGCGAATTAATTAAAATTGTCAAGATATTTATGCGATGAATTTTTAATTCATCGTAAATTTTTGCAACGAATTTATAATTCGACGCGAATTTTTGCGACAAATTTTTAATTCGTCGTAAAAAATTGCGACGAATTAATTTTTTCGTTGCTAATTTTCGCGACGAAATAAGAAATTCGTCGCAAAACTTTACGACAAAAAATAAATTCATCGCAGAAAATTCGCAACGAAATAATGATTTCGTTGGTAAATTTGCAACTGATACAAATTCGTCGCAAATTTCGTCGCTGAATTCGTCGCAAATTTCGTCGCAAAAAACCATATTTTGCGATGAATTATTTTTTCGTTGCAAAATTTTGCGACGAATTAAATTTTTGTCGCAAATATCGTCGCTGAATTCGTCGCAAATTTGGTCGCAAAAAACCATATTTTGCGACGAATTCTTTTTTCGTCGCAAATTTCGTCGCAAAAGTCATTGCAGAATTTGTCGCAGGTTGGTTTCGTTGCTAAATTCGTCGCTAATTTGCGACGAAAATTAAATTCATCGCAGATTTCTCAGAATTTAGCAACGAATTTGTATTTTTATCGCTAAATTTGTCGCTAAATAAAAAAAATTTAAACAGATATCATCCGTTTCGATATTCTATCGTATATACAAATTTTCACACACACAAAACAAAACACAATAAGTTCTAATATCCAAATAAATACATTCAATACAAACAAAACACACACACATTCAATACAACAAAATAATATTCAATAATATCCAAAAATATTTCATATCCAAATAAATACAAAGTAACAAAATAAGTTAAGAAAAATACAACATTCCAAATAAAAAGTTATATCCTACAACATTTCAAACACCAACATAGTTCTGATATCCAAATAACAATGTCAACACAAAAGATCTCAACACATGGGAAAGAAAAAAGAAAAGAGAATCTGGTAAGCAATCGCCGACATTCTTCTACCTGCATTAGAAAAGAAACAAACAAAAAGTATCATACATTAAAAAAAAACTATATACTAACACGAAAATAAATATGCAAAGACTTACAATGATGTGCATTTTCAACCGCCATAAGGATTGACTTCATCGATCATTCCTGTTTAAAACAAAATAAAAATTACTAATCAAAAATTAAAAAATGAAGGATTAACAAACTCAATAAACTAAAAAATTTTAAAAGTACTAATTACAAACATGCATACAATATCATCATCGTCGCCACCATGATCGTCATTACTCGGAGGAATATGACTTAGACCAGAACTAAATTCGAATCGTCCGATAAGAAAGGCTTGTTGTCATTTCTATCATTTCTTGATCCCTTTGTGAGTTTTTTGTTGTATTTCTAGAATTTGCTGATCTCTTTCATGTATTATGCCTTTCAAATTGCTAACCTCCTCGTTAAGTTATGTATCCGTTGCCATCACTGGGTGGAGTAGAAGAAATAGATCTACGAGGAGCATTATGCATTCTGCTCAGATAACCCATACCTAATATCCTTCCCCCTTTTGATCCTCCACTTTCCTCAAGCCATAAATCCAAATTATTACTAACAGATGGCTCAGATCCCTCAAGATCACCGCTATCTCTCAAATTCTCTGAGATGAGGATAACTGATCATATCTCTCCTACACAAAATTAAAATTTTTATCAGAGCATTTACATAACTAACAGAATTAAAGTTATAAACTAAGTTTAAAGATTAATTCAAACCTTAATTGCTCTAGCTTTATCTCCACTCCAAGCCTTATCTTTTTTTTGGAAAGTGCGAACGAAAGTATCTATAAATTTCGGCTCCATTCCCAATTCCTTAGACTAAATATAAGAATGTTAGAAATAAAAAAATAATCTGAAATAAATTTAAGAACTAATTGTAGAATTAAAAAATTACCAATCTACGTGAATGCTCCTCGATATTTATAGATCCTCCCGCATATGTTGCAGATAAGTCTCCAGAATTACATGCTTGATTTAATTTATTCTGTTGACTCCTTTTTTTGCTCTCATCAGATTGCCAATAATTGGAGATTTTACTCCAATTTTCCGACGTGACACAGTGATTTTTTCCAAGATTTCTTTGGCATGACTCAATACATGCCGGATATGATCGCCACATTTTTTTTTTAAATTCTTTTAACTTCCAAGTCTTGAGTAGAGTCCCAAATAAATGTCCGCTGAGATGGAAAAAAACAATTGATTATATAATCACATATTTAATATATAAAATGAATCAATTATACCTTAAACTCGCACCACCATAATTCTTTTGTAGGTCCTGGCGTACTTGAGTATGATAAAGAGTCTTCTCTCCAATAGTTATTCACGATTTTATTGATCTCGCGAATAACAGTTACAGAATTTTCAAACCTACGATAAAGTGAAAAAAAAATTGAATAAATAATTAAGATAGTTTAAAATTTATAATATTTATATTACTTACGAATCTCCAATCGGAAAAATATACTACGATTTTGATGTTCTCGAGAGGAATGTCCGGTGTACGTGAATCGAATGGGAAGGCCGTCGTGAATGAGATGGTACTGCCGACTGATCATGTGAAGGTCCAACCTAATCAGGGGGGCATGTAGGTATAGTCTTTGTGACGGTGAATCGGTCGCCAAGATTACTAGTACTCTGTCGTCTCTGGCCACCACGTCGAAACTATCAACAAAAATCAAAATTAGAATAAAGCAAATAAAACTTTTATGCTTAATGAAGAACATGAAAAACTTACAATATTCATAATGAAGAAATGAGAGATTGCGATAAGCTACGATGATGTCACCTCTGATAACCTATAAGAACAAATTATACACAACATACAGAGACAAAAGATATAAATTTAACAATGAGACATTATATAAACAAATAATTGAGCTAAGAAATTTGGTAAAATTATAGTTTAAAACTAAAATTATATATAAAAAAACTTACCCTAGACGTCAAAATTCAAAGTCCTCATCATCATCTTCCTCATCCTCATCAGTCTCCTCATCATCGGTCTCCTCCTCCTCTTCCTCCTCGTCCCCCTCCTCCCCCTCCTCCTCCTCATCATTATCATCAATTTCAGTTGCATCCACGTTAATCACTACTCCGCTGGGATCTCGTAATGTTGGAATAATATATTCCTCGGTATGAAACATATTTGTAACTTTGTCTTGTTGATATGCAATGTCTTGCCAGCGCTCTTCAATTTTTTTCCGTGCTTTTGTTTTACAAACAGCCCACCATTCATTTTTGTCACGCCTCAAACTAGGATACGGAGCATAGAAAACTTGAATCGCTTGTTGTGCCAAAATAAATGGTTCATATCTCTTATACAATCTTTTATGATTTATTTCAACCAAATTATACTGTGGATGCACCTTCATCCCTCCGACGGGGTCAAACCAGCGACACATAAATAAGATAACTCGCATTTCTGGACCAGGATATTCAATCTCTATTATTTCATCCAGCAAACCATAAAATTCATTGCTTGCACCTCCATCATTGGAAGACTTAACACATACTCCACTATTCATTATACTCTTTCCATTTCCATATTCTTGAGTATGGAAATTATAGTCGTTTATGAAATATGCTGGCCAAGTGCGTACCATTGCTTTTGGACCCCATGATAGATGGATTAGCAATTCTTGCTGAACGTGAGTTTGATTAGCATAAACCTATACTCAAATGAAAATGATATTTATTTAAAAGCTAAGATATGTGTAAACAAAAATGAGGTAATTAAAACTGCTTACATATGATTTGAACCATGGTGCAAATTCTTGATCGCAGAAGTGATCAAATTCACGTGTCGGGATTTCAGAATATAAGTTTTGGAAAATCCTATAATAAAAAATTGAATTATAACATAAAAAAATTAACACTTAACGAAGAAATAGAAAATATATACTAACTCAAAATATGACGATACTTCTGGACAATTAAGTAAAACATATGTCTGGGCTGCCCGCCATTCTTGATCAGTTAAGTATCGTTGCTTACACGGTCCACTTGGTCGACCAAGATAATTAAAAATTGAGAATGAATTCAAATTGGGATCGACAGGACCTTCATCATTCCTTCCGGATTTCCGTCTTTTGGTCTGAACGTGAGGTTCAAAATAATATGATGCAAAAGTTGTTACTTCCTCCACAATATATGCATTCACAATAGAGGCTTCAACATGTGCCTGATTTTTCACTTTTTCTTCAAATGATATAAGAATCTGATTGTAATATAAAAAATTGTATTAGAAATGAATATATAAAAAAATTATACATTTTTATGCAATTATAGAATATGCGAATTATACCTTTCAAAAGGATACATCCATCGATAATGAACTGGTCCTCCGACATTGGCCTCATATGGCAAGTGAACCAAAAGATGTTCCATTGAATCAAAAAATACTGGCGGAAAAATCCTTTCTAAATTGCACAAAATGATTGGAATGTCTCTCTCTAACTTCTCCATGTGTGAATATCCCAAAACTGTTGAGCATATATCATGAAGAAAAATACTTAACTCTGTAATGGCACCTCACACAAAATTCGGTAAGAGTTCTTTAAAGACAATAGGAATTAGTCTTTCCATGAATATATGACAATCATGGCTTTTCAAACCCATCAATTTGCATTCCTTCATATCGACACATCTCCCAAGATTAGAAATATACCCATCAGAAATCTCAATGACTTCAACCATTCACAAACAACACGTCTCTGTTCCTTATTCAATGTATAAACTGCCTTTGGTTTTGGTCCTCTACTATTTTCATCAACATCAAGGGTGGGTCATTTACAAATGAGTCGCATATCTTTTCTTGCATTCAGATTATCTTTTGTTTTTCCGGTGATATCCATCACTGTATTTATCAGATTATCAAAAATATTCTTCTCAATATGCATAACATCGAGATTATGATGAATCAAATTACTAAACCAATATGGTAACTCCCAAAATATACTTCGTTTGGTCCATTTATGGTTGCTTCCATATTCATAAGTTGTACCATGTGGCTCTTCAATAACAGATGGAAAGTGATGAACTCTGTACCAAATATCTTGACCTGTCAATCTCAATGGCGGAGGTGTTCTTTCAATTCGATTCCTAGTGAATTCATCTTTATTCCTTCTGAAATTATGATTTAGTGGTAAAAATTGTCTATGACAATCAAAATAACTCGGCTTCTTACCATGCTTTAATCTAATTGACTTTGATCTCTCCATACATATTGGGCATCCTAAGATCCTCATAGATCTAACCCGATAGATAGCATACCATAAGTCGAAAGTCATTTATGGTCCAAAGAAGAGAGCCTTCATTACAAACATCCGATTAGTATGAACGTCAGATGTAGGAAAACCTTCATCCCATAGTTGTTTTAGCTCGCAATCAATGGTTGCATATAAACATCTATTAACTTCTTCGATTTTTGGGCCAGGCACAACCAATGTTAAAAACATATACAGTGTTTTCATGCACATCCCAGGCGAAAGATTATACGGAGTTAATATAACTGGCCAACAAGAATAGTGTCTTCCTGATTTACCAAATGGAGCAAATCCGTCAGCACAGAGACCTAACCTAATATTTCGAGTCTCTTTCGCAAAATCAGGATATGTTCTATCAAAATTTTTCCACACCTCTGCATCTGATGGATGACACATTAGTCCCTCTTCTGTTCGATGATTTTCATGCCAAGTCATGTGTTCAGCAGTTGTCTTTGATGCATAAAACCTTTGTAACCTAGGAGTTAAAGGCAAATAAAACAACTGACTATATGATTTACGCTGTCGCCTCCTACTAGTGCTCTTGTACCTATCTTGATTACAGAATTTACAAACATCCACATCTGCATCATCTCCCCAATATAACATACAACCATCTCTGCACACATCAATTCTTTCCACTGGGAGACCTAATTCTTTCATCAGTTTTTTCATACTGTACAAATCATTGGGCAGTATATGATCACGCGGCAATGACTCTTTAAAAGCTTGAACAAAATTATTAAAACAATCTTCAGACACATTATGCTCTGCCTTGACATTCAACATTCTTGCAGTGAACGATAGTTTAGTGTGAGTCTCACAACCAGCCCATAAAGGTGCATCTGCAGCACTCAACACCTCCTGAAATTTGAGATATGCTTCATTATTCATATTCTGACCGATATCTGTTACTTGTACCTCTTCCAAGGGTGATGCATTAGTAAACATTTGCTCAACTGTTGGAGGACAACTTGAAGTTGCACCTTGTGATTGGGGAATCAAATTCGGGCCTGCTACATCATATATCATCCTCTGATATGAATTTAATTGATTATAATCACTTTGATCCCTAGAGACTTGTGTGTTGTGTCTATCATAAACTTCATCAGATATAAATGGTTCACCATGACATGTCCAGTTATAGTAATTTGCAACGAATCCAAATCTACAAAGATGCTCTGAAACTTTGCTAGACGGTAAAAATCTACCATTGTGACACTTTCTGCACGGACACCTTATCTGATTACCATCCATAAACTCAATATTACTAGCTGCGAAATTTAAAAACTCTTGCAACCCACTCATAAATTCATCAGTTAAACCCCGACGTTCAGGTAAATTCCTATTATACATCCAACTCCTTTCACGCTGCATTATGTCTATTTTCAATCAATTATATTAATATAAACTCCTAGAAATTATAATAATACGAATATACAGTTAGTTCACATATGAATTCACTATGTTTAACTATCTTTAAACAGAACCGAAGAAAGACAACAGTTGTAATGGGTTGCAGATTCTGATGGTGTATGTGAATGTTTATGAAATGGTTATGTGTCATATCCTTGAATTTTATCATACTTGAAAACTTATATTATATATGTTACATGAGTTGAATGTTTGCAAAATCAAGATATAAAAACATATAATATGTTTCCATGTATTACTGCATTTAGTATACATTATCCTTTGTTACAAAAAGACATCTCACTATCTTATGCTAACCACCATGGCATTAAGGTGTCAATTGTTAGTGCTTATAAGCTCCACATATCTCCACAATGGTATGATATTGTCCACTTTGGGCCCAAGCCCTCATGGTTTTGTTTTTGGGCTTTACCCAAAAGGCCTCATACCAATGGAGATATCTTTTTTCTTATAAGCACATGATCTTTTCCATGTCTTACCAATGTGGGACTTTGATTGTATTCCTCATACTCCCAACAATCCCCCCCTCAAACGAAGGACCACATTGGGCCCCCCCTCAAGCCTATCCCTCCTCGAAGGATTTTCTCTGCTTGATGTCCGATCTTCAACCCACCAGGACTTCCTGCCAGTTGTTCGGTCCCCCCGACCCAACTAGACTTCCTTCCTGATGTCTGGTTCTCTTGATCCGGACGTGGGAGCTCAACTTCCTTCGTTCGAGGTTCATGGCTTGACATGGACCATGGCTCTGATACCAATTGTTAGTGCTTATAAGCTCCACATATCTCCACAATGGTATGATATTGTCCACTTTGGGCCCAAGCCCTCATGGTTTTGTTTTTGGGCTTTACCCAAAAGGCCTCATACCAATGGAGATATCTTTTTTCTTATAAGCACATGATCTTTTCCATGTCTTACCAATGTGGGACTTTGATTGTATTCCTCATACTCCCAACAATCGGCTCTGATACCAATTGTTAGTGCTTATAAGATCCACATATCTCCACAATGGTATGATATTGTCCACTTTGGGCCCAAGCCCTCATGGTTTTGTTTTTGGGCTTTACCCAAAAGGCCTCATACCAATGGAGATATCTTTTTTCTTATAAGCACATGATCTTTTCCATGTCTTACCAATGTGGGACTTTGATTGTATTCCTCATACTCCCAACAATATGAATGAGCTAGCATAATGATTAAGTATGAATGAGCTAGCATAAAGATTAAGCATGAGTGAGCTAGCATAAAGATTAAGCATGAGTGAGAAATATTATTGTTTCAAGTTCTCCCCTTTGAGGTAACCTCCCCCTTGACCGAAGGTGAGTTCTTGAAAAATAATTTTTACTCCCCCTTAATAGTTGCTTAAGTAATCGGAATTACTTAATATAAAAGGTAATAATTTTGTTTACTTTCTTCCCCTTTAATTTTGGTTAATTTTGGTTACTTTTGTGACTTTCTCCCCCTTTTGCCTTAACTCAAAAAGTTTGTAAATATATTTTAGGGTTTGTAAGTCCAAGCAAGTTCCCAATATGATTTCTAAGGTAAGACTTAGGCTAATTTCATAAAAAGAAGCAAAAATAGAGTACATATATAGAAAAATTTAAATCCTACTCTATTACGCACATACCTAACTTTTAATGTTGTTAAAGATTAAGCTAAAGTCTTGGAGAGTGTGCTTCATCCACAGAGTGAGAGACACACTCACCCATCGCAACGATTCGCGGTGGTAGATAAGGCAACGCAATCGCGCTTCCTCGCACCAACTCACTAGACTCGAGCCGAGGATTTGACAACAACCACTCGTGCTCTTTCTATCGAGTTTACTACAGGCATATTCGGAGTATGAGTAGCCGATTAGATTAAACTCGGTAGATATAGTGTAAAAAATACATACGTTTAGAGTTCCATTTATATATATAAGTATACGCTTGACTAGGGTTAGGTGAGTCTCATTGGCACAGGTTTTTTACCTTGCGCAAATACTTACCAATAATATAATGTCTTGTCGGCTCGCTTTTAAGTATAGTAGACTTACTATTGAGCTCCTATATTATTTTAGTTCAACGGGTTTTCCTTCTACATCTTCGTTTATATTAACATTAGTTGCCATAGGTGTATTGATTATTTTAGCATCTTGCATTCCTAATCGATTTATTAAGTCCTTAGTATATTTTTGTTGATGTAAATATATTCCATCTTTAGTTTGTTTAATTTGTAAACCTAAGAAAACTTAACTCTCCACTAAATTCATTTCAAATTCACTTTCCATAAGTGAGATGAATTCGCTTAGCAGGATCGAGTTGGTAGTTCCAAAAATTATATCATCTACATAGATTTGGGCTATAAAGATTTCTTTTCCTACGGTTTTAACGAATAAGGTTGGGTCGACTAAACCTTGGTTGAATCCTTTGGACTTAAGATAGATCGAAGCCTTCGCATCAAGCTCTTGGGGCTTGTTTGAGTCCATATAGGGCTTTCTTAAGTCTAAGGACATGGTCAGTTTATCTAGATTTTCAATCCGGAGGTTGACTAAACTTCTTCCTTAATGTATCCATTCAAAATGCTGACTTGACATCCATTTGAAACAATTTAAAACCTCGATGTGCAAGCATATGCTAACAACATTCGGATGGACTCTAGTCTTGCTACGGGGCGTAGGTCTCATCGTAATCTAAACCTTCGACTTGACTAAACCCTTTGCGACTAACCTAGCTTTATTTCTAACTACTTCACCTTTATCATCAAGTTTATTTCAAATACCCACCTTGTTCCAATAATTGATTTTTCTTTAGGTGGTGGTACTAATTCCTGGACTTCATTTCTAGTGAATTGAGCTAGCTCTTCTTGCATAGCAATAATCCAGTCGGGATCAAGAAGTGCTTGTTCAATAGTTTTGGGTTCGATTTTGGAAATTAACGAGATTTGACTAAGGTTTCGATATGAAGCTCTAGTTCGAACCCCTAAATTCGGATCACCTATAACTTGATTGATAGGATGATTTGTTTGAGTCTTAGTGTGACTCGGGTTAGGGTCATCTATCACTTGGTCGATAGGATGACTTGGGTGAGTTCTAGTTTGACTTGGGTTAGAGTCATCTATCACTTGGTCGATAGGATGACTTGGGTTAGGACGAGATTCAAGTTCAAGATCAGAGTCGGGTTCGCTATAAGTTGATTTGCTAGTTGGTTTTGTTAAGGATTGAACGGGTTCGTGTCCTTCGTCGAAAACTATATTAATGGTTTCTTCGACTCTTATGTGTAGGATCAATGGAATTACTAAAGGGTTGTTTGTAAGTTTTTAAACCTAAATCATCTCACCAATATCTACATGATCAAAACATGTTATTCCTATGTGTTATTATTGTGAGATGACTTTCAATTTTACTTGATTAATTTTAATGAATTTAAATTAACCAACATTAGGTTAGATTCGGATTTAGTCTAAGCTCATCAAGTAATCTTTTCAAGAGATTAGCTTCGTGTCGTGGCGAGGCACAGAGGCCTTCTTTGATCGGAACAACGACCACTTCCTTAGACAAAGCTAATTTCAAGAAATTGATAACTCGACTTACTTGAGACTAGATCTTGGTCTAACTAGTTATTTTTGAAAAGAGGCTCCCCGAGGCTCAATCTTTTCGTAGGATTTTAGTTGGTTTATTTTTGAAAAGAGGCTCCCCGAGGCTCAATCTTTTCGCAGGATTTTAGTTGGTTATGAGTCCTATCTAACCATTCTAAAAATAAAGGAAAAACTAAGCATGCAATTTCTAAGACTTAACAAAAATACATTTTGTATTGGCTCCCCCTGGACCATTGAATCGAGTGGGTCTATTCACATAGTGAATTTGGTCCTTGGGAACCCAATACATGTTAGATTCTAAAGTTGAAATCAAAGTGGTCTTAGGGACCCATGCTTGGACATTTTTCTTATGTTGGTTTACTATAGACATATATGACTTATTGGTTGTATTTGAGTTAAACCCGAGTCCGGCCTTGTTGTACACGGCCCTTTGTGATCCAAGTAAGAGGTCAAGTCCCTTGGATCCCAAAGTGAACCTTTCCAACGTGTTCCTAAGGTCTTCGACTTGTGTTTTCAAAAGCGAGTTCTCAACTTCAAGCTTTTCAACTTGAGTTGAGTCCTCCTCTTGAATAAGAGTAGTCGAAGAGGTTAGGGAGACCTCATGTTTGAGGAGGTTAACCTCCTCAATTAGGGTCTCGACCTTGGACTCGGACTTAGCTAGTTTCTTATTTAAAAATTTAATTGCACCATACAAAGTATTAAGTAACGACCGACTTACCCTTAATGATTCTTTTGAACCGGATACGGATCCGTGGCTTGTCTTGAATGGAAGCTCATCATCGGATTCGGACTCGGACTCTTCTTCGGTTTTCGAGTCGTGCTCGGTCGGCTTAGCCATTAGAGCTTGGATATCGTCTTCTTCCTCCGAGGGTGGCTTGCTTGGGGGGCTTCTTCTTCTTGGAACACGCAACTAACGCAAATACTCTTCTCGGCACGGACCACGTTAGTTTGCTCATGTAATTCAAGTTCAAAACAATTCGTCTAACCTAATCTTAGAAAGGTCCTTGGAGACCTTGTAGGCATCGACCATGGATGCCCACAAGGTGGTCCTAGGAAACGAGTTAAGAGAATACCTGATAAGGTCGCGATTCTCGACCTTTTGTCCGATGGCATGGAGTTGGTTGACGATGTCTTGGATACGAGCATGTAGTTGAGTTGCGGTCTCGTTTTCCTGCATTTTCAAGTTATACAATTTATTTAAAAGTAAATCTCTTTTACATACCTTCTGTCGCTGCCTTTCGTAGTTCCACTAGCTTGGTCCATAAGTCCTTTGCACTAATGAAGGGGCCGACGCGGTTGAGCTCTTCCTTGACAACCCACATTGCAAGATTTGAGTTGCCTTGGCATCGGCTTCTACTTGTTTTTCATGGAATTTGACCATTGATCGTAACCCAAAGATTCACCATCTTCATTAATAGGAAGTGTGAAACGGTTTGGATTACGATCCACATCTCGATTTGGGTTTTAAGAAAGCATTCCATCCGACCCTTCCAATAACGAAAGTCATTACCGTGTAAAACGGGGGTCGGGCGGTGCTAAACCCGTCGAGATGGGCCATTTAAAAACAAGAAGAAGAACGATTTAAAAGAATCTTGCAAAACACACACGGAAAGAATATTCCAAGACTTTCGTCTTGGATTAGTAGTGCGGGAAGTAAAGAAAGATATATAAAATGTAACTTGCAAAAAGAAATAAACAATCAAATGCGAATGTCGTTGAAGTTCCGGAGGACAACCTTACTCGGGATCTAACCCGAAGGACAACCTTATCCGGATCCTAAAGCCTCTAATGCAATTCTATATGTAGGAGAAGATAAGCAAGTGAAATAATTATACGAAAACAGAAATAAATAAATAAAAATCTGTAAAAAAAGAAAACAAAGCTAGATTGGTGGTTTCACGAATCTTAGCGCCCGACTCTGATACCAATTGTTGGATCGAAAGTGTCGCTAGAGGGGGTGAATAAGTACGATGTCGTTAAAAACTTTTGCAATAAGTAAAAAGCAAGTAGAGATGCTGAAATATAAAGTAGACAAGATATTTTTACGTGGTTCACAATCTTTCGATTGCTAATCCACGGCCCTAGTGATCCTTGATCACGTACGGAGGGCAATTCACTAAAACCACTCCTCCTCGTTGGAGGTAGGAGCAACGATTACAAAAGAAATCAAGGCAAAGGACACTCCCCTTTCCTTGTTACGATTAAAGCACAAAGACAATTTAAAGAAGTAGAACTTAAATAAATATACCGACAACTCTTATAAGTAGAAGATGTCGGCGACTTGTCGAGCAAATGTGAGTAGTAGTAGCGGCGTTACGGAGGCGTGTTGAGAGCTCTTGAATTCTTGTTATTTGCTTGGCTTGAACATGTCTATTTATGGATATTGATCTATGAATTTAGACATAGGTAGTGTCCAAGGTGAGGTTCTTATCCCCCAAGACTTGTTCATCCACATCCTTTGCGCCAACTCAAGGATGAGGTGTTTCATCCAACCACCTTGTGCCACCTCCAACCTCCTTGTGCGCCAACTCAAGGATGAGGTGTTTCATCCAACCACCTTGTGCCACCTCCAACCTCCTTGTGCGCCAACTCAAGGATGAGGTGTTTCATCCAACCACCTTGTGCCACCTCCAACCTCCTTGGGCGCCAACTTGAGGATGAGGTGTTTCATCCAACCACCTTGTGCCAACTCACCTTATTTTGGGCGTCCACCACAAGGAAGCTTGGTGATGGTTTGGATGTCCACCTTGATGCCTCATCACCCTTTGTACCAAAACACGAGTCAAGTCCAAATTCACCCCCTTGAAATTCGAGCTCTTCTCGAGGCTGGAACTTGACTAGCAGTTGACTGTAGTCAAAGGGTTTTGGACTGCAGTACAAGTTAGCTTAAAATATAAAGTACGATGGTTCTAACCATCTGATCTCGACCTAGACCTTCCATTGGAGGTATTGGGTCGGATCTACGCTTAACGACCTTGCTTCGCTTTCACACGAGCTTACCTTGTAGCCTCGCTTCCGGTCTTCACCCGAGTACCTCGGCTTCCTCCGAAGTCCCTCTGGCGTTGCCCGACCACCTCGGTTCCCACCGGGTGTCGCAGACCTTCCGCTCAACTTTAGCATTTCTGCACACTTAATTGAGCTCGTAAGATAACAAATATACCCTTAACTATTGAGCCTTTTGCCATAATCAAAATACCGGTTCGACTTTGGTGCCCACTGCACCAACATCAATGAATTGGGCCCAGGCATAAAAATTTGCAAGATTATGGTAATATCATGGAGTCCCAGTATGATTTTGAATGGAATGCATCGGGCGCAATTAACCTATACCATACCACTCTAGATCAACACAGAAAATTAACAATAATATAAATTTCAATATAAAAAATAACAATGATTTAAAGAAAAGGACGGCCAGACGGGCGTGACCGGGCGGCGGTGGAGGCGGGGCGCGGCGGCAGAGGCGGCCATGCCACTGGGCAGGAGGCTACCGGCCGTGGCGGCGAGGCGGATCGGCGAGGCTCCGGCGGCCAGGGGGCACGCGCCGGGACGAGGGGGCAATGCGAGCTAGCAGGGCGCCCGGCCGCTCATGGCCGGCAGCCGGGGCTCGGGGGCCGGCAATGGGGGACGTGGCCGGTCACTCGTGGCGGTGGGGCACGCTGTGGCCGGTCGGGGCACGCGGCCGGACAAGAAGCGCCGGCCTCGCGCTGAGCTGGCGGGCGGCGGGATGGTGGCGGACAGTCTGTGGCGATCGAAGTTGACCGGTTGCCGCGGCGGCGCGCGATCTGTGGCCGGCGCTCGAGTCAAAGGGCGAGGTCGTCGTCGGAAGGCGCGGCAGCGCGAGTGAAGGGAAGAGCGGCGGCGGCAGAGGGGAAGGAAAAGAAATTAGGGCTCGGGCGCGACGCGAGGGGAAGGAAAAGAAATTAGGGCATCGGGGGTAAATTAAAATAAAATTTCCAACGAATCTTTGGATTCGTTGCAAATTTGCAACAAATCCAAAGATTCGTTGTAATTTTTTTTAAAAAAAAATTTAAACTTTTTAAAACGTTAACTTATTTTCATAATATTAATTTTGCAACGAATCCTGGATTTCTTGCAAATTTTAAAAATTTTTTTTTTAAAGTTTTTAAAACGTTAACTTAATTTTTAATATTAATTTTGCAACGAATCCAGGATTCGTTGAAAAATTGCAACGAATCCAGGATTCGTTGCAAATTCTAAAAAAAAAAAATTTAAACTTTTTAAAATGTTAACTTAATTTTTAATATTAATTTTGCAATGAATCCTGGATTCGTTGCAAATTCTAAAAAAAAAAAATTTAAACTTTTTAAAACGTTAACTTAATTTTTAATATCAGGATTCGTTGCAATTTTTTTGCAACGAATCCACGGATTCGTTGCAATTTTGCAACGAATCCAGGATTCGTTGCCAAAAAATTGCAACGAATCCAGGATTCGTTGCAAATTTAAAAAAAAAAATTAAAACTTTTTAAAATGTTAACTTAATTTTTAATATTAATTTTGCAACGAATCCTGGATTCGTTGCAAATTTAAAAAAAAAATTTAAACTTTTGAAAACGTTAACTGATTTTTTTAATATTAATTTTGCAACGAATCCACGGATTCATTGCAAAAAAATTGCAACGAATCCTGGATTCGTTGCAAATTTTTAAGAAAAAAATAGAAAATTTTTAAAAGTTTGCAACGAATCTGTGATTCGTTGCAAACTTTTTTTTTTAAAAAAAATTAAACATTTGAAAACGTTAACTAATTCTTTTAATATTTTTTTTAAATTTAAAAATTTGCAACGAATCCACGGATTCGTCAAAAATGTTTTAATCCACGAATTTTCAAATATCGGTGTGTCTAAGAAATCTAATTCACGTTAAAAAAATCATATGTCACAATATTTTCGGTAAAAATTATTTTTAAAAATATATATATAATCAAGGGAACTAGACGAACACATAGAACTTGTTTCATCTAATTTCGAACTCTCTAAGTCACTTAATCGGGTTCGACGAATTTTTAATTTTTTTTTCTAAAAATAAGAGTTTGCAACAAATCCTCAGATTCGTTGCAAAATCAAAAACGAATTCTCGGATTCGTTGCTATTTTGCAACGAATCCACGAATTCATTGAAAAATATTTAAAAATAAACTCGTTCACGAGAACTTGTTTTCTATTTTTTTTTAATAAAATAAATATCTACGACAAATTCTGAATTCGTCGCTAAATTATGCGACGAAAATTATTTCGTCACAAATTGGCGATGAAAAAATAAATTCGTCACAAATTTCTACAACGAATTCAGAATTCGTCGCAGATATTTGCGATGAATTTATTTTTCGTCGCAAATTGGCGACGAAAATTGTTTTCATTACAAATTTGTGACAAAACCTAAAATTCGTCGCTATATTTGTTGCAGATTTGCAACAAAAATAATTCGTTGCCAAATTTCGTCGCCAAAAAACAATTTTTTTGTAGTGTCTGGTCTCGTACATAGCATCGCATACATGAGGCTTCCTACTGCCGAAGCATAAGGAACCACCTTCATCTCCTCTATCTCCTCAGATGATCTAGGACACATCTCCTTAGATAAAGGAACTCCATGCCTGAAAGGTAGAAAACCCTTCTTGGAGTTCTGCATGCTAAAACGATCCAAAATCGTGTCTATGTAAGAAGCTTGGGATAAGCACAACATCCTTTTCCTACGATCCCTTATAACCTTGATCCCAAGGATGTGTCCCACCTCCCCCAAGTCCTTCATATCAAATTGTTTGGACAACCATACCCTTACGTCCGATAACACCTTGATATTGTTGCTAATCAACAAAATGTCATCTAAGTATAGTACAAGAAATACCACTACGTTTCTGTCACATCTCTTGTATACACAAGACTCATCCGGACTTTGAATAAATTCATAAGACTGGATTACCTCATCAAAGCGGATGTTCCAAGACCTCGAAGCTTGCTTCAATCCATAAATGGACCGATTAAGCTTACATATAAGATGCTCTTTGCCCTTAGCAATGAGTCCCTCTGGTTGCTTCATGTAGGTCTTTTCCTCAAGACTTCCATTAAGGAAAGTTGTCTTGACATCCATCTGCCACACCTCATAATCCATATGAGCTGCTATGCATAAGAGAATCCGGATAGACTTAAGCATGACTACTAGCGAAAAGGTCTCCTCATAATCGATACCCTCTTTCTGAGTATACCCCTTCGCAACAAGCCTCGCTTTGAAGGTCTCAACCTTCCCATCTATTCCTCTCTTTCTTTTGTAGATCCACTTGCATCCAATGGTTTTTACACCATTGGGTGGTTCTACTAGCTCCCAGACCTGATTTGAATCCATAGATTCAATCTCAACATTCATTGCACTTTGCCAAGATACTGCATCTTTATCTTGGATTGCCTCGTCATATGTCCAGGGATCAGGTTCATGTTCGCCAGGGACCAAATCAGAAGATTCTCCCAATAAACATGAATCTTTCAGGTTGTCTCACAACCCTCCCACTACGACGAGGTATCACCTATGTATCCTCTGTGACATGCGGTGCAGTGACATGTGGTATATCCTCTTATATCGGTGGTACTAAAGAAGTGACTTCCCCTTTTAACTTCTCCAGAACAATTTTACTCTTGGGCTTGTGGCTCATCACATAGTCTTCCTCTAGAAATATGGCATTCGTGCTAACGATCACCCTCTGATCTCTAAGACTATAAAACAATCCACCCTTCGTTCCCCTGGGATAGCCAACGAATATGCTTACTTCTGTACGAGGTTCCAACTTACCAGCATCTGCCTTCAGCACATGTGCTGGACTCCTCCATATCCGAATATATCTTAGACTAGGCTTTCGCCCAGTCCACAATTCTGTGGGAGTAGAAGGCACTGATTTAGATGGAACCAAGTTCAGAATGTACACCGCCGTATCTAGAGCATATCCCCAGAACGAATCTGGCAACTCAGAATAACTCATCATCGATCTAACCATCTCCATAAGAGTCCTATTCCTTCGCTCTGCTACACCATTTTGCTGGGGTGTGCCAGGTTCAGTCAATTTGGATTGAATCCCAACCTCTGACAAGTAGTTCCTAAACTCTCCCAAGAGGTACTCACCACCACGATCAGATCGTAGTGTCTTGATACTTTTACCTTGACGTTTCTCCACATCAACAATGAATTCTTTGAACTTGTCAAAGCATTTAGACTTGCAGCGCATCAGGTAAATGTATCCATATCTCGAGTAATCGTCTATAAAAGAGACAAAATACTCAAAACAACCTCTAGCCTGGATAGACATAGGACCACACAAATCAGAATAAACCAATTCTAACACATCTTTGGCTCTATACCCCTTGGCCTTAAAAGTCCTCTTGGTCATCTTACCCTCCAAGCAAGATTCACAGGTTGGGAGATCCTCCACCACTAATGAACCCAAAGGTCCATCAGCTATCAACCTTTGAATTCTGCTTAGGTTAATGTGGCCAAGCCTAAGATGCCAAAGATCTGTTTGGTTCATCTTCGAAGGTTCTTTTCTCTTATTGGAATTAGAAGATGAGTTATTAATTTCAATATGCATCGTGGGAGGTTTTGGTTCAAGTGTGTACAAATTTCCTATCAATGTACCCGAACAGATAATGTCCCTATCTCTTCTTATAACAACTCTATCATTAAAAGAAATAGAATATCCATCCATAAAAAATTTAGAAACCAAAATTAAATTCTTTCTAAATAAGGGTACATAAAGGCAATTCTTAAGAACCAAAAGTTTATTTTTCTCAAAATATAAATGAACATCTCCCACTGCAACAGCCGCCACCTTCGTGGCATCGCCCAAGTACATGGTAATCTCCCCCTCAGCCAGTCGTCTGGTTTCCTGGAACCCCTGCAAAGTATTGCAGACATGATCAGTGGCTCCCGTATCTACACACCAGGTGCCGGTAGATAACACCGCTAAACATGTTTCAACGACTAGACCAAAAGATATACCTTTGTTCTTGCGGTTGGGGCAGTCCTTCTAGTGTCCAGTCTGCTTATAAGTGAAGCATTTGCCTTTCGGCTTCTTCACTCCTCCCTGAGTACCTCCCACCGCCTTCGCCCTAGTTTGTTTCTTCTTCTTCTTGCCTTTCGGCTTAGAAGTAGAAACCTTTTGGGTCACCACGGCATGCGCCTGAGCACTCTGACGAAATAGTCCCTCTGCCGCCTGGAGTTCTGTCAGAAGTTCCGCCAACGAATACAACCTCTTGTTCATGTTGTAGTTCAGGCGAAACTGCTCAAAACTCCTAGGTAGAGACTGGAGTATGATATCGACCTGGATTTCCCCATCGATCTCAGCTCCTAGGACCTCCAGCTCATTCAAATGAGCCATCATCTTGAGAACATGATCCCTCACGGGTGTTCCCTCGATCATGGTGGTCATCATCAAGTTTCTCATGGCCTCTTGCCTCGCAGCCCGATTCTGGTGTTCGAAAAGCTCCTTGAGATTGAGCATCATATCATAAGCAGTGGACATGGCTTGATGCTGATGTTGCAGTACATTTGACATAGATGCCAAAATGTAACACCGCGCCATCTCATCGGCCTTGATCCACTTCTTATAGCTCTCTCTCTCCTTTTCCCCAGAATCATCTGCAGGCTTGGGAGGGCACTCTTCGAGGAGTACATATTTGTATTCCTCAGTAGTCAAGACAATGTCTAATTCCTCTTCCAATCAACATAGTTGGGTCCAGTAAGTTTGTTCTCTTTTCAGTATCACAGTAAGTGGGTTGAAAGTCATTTTGAAAGAAAACCTAAGAATCACATAAATCAAAACATTAGATTTCAAAAAATTATTGATTCCTCAAACAATAAAATTTTAAAATCAACCAACACCTCTAAACACCGAGAATATTGTATGCCATGATAGTGTGGACGTATATGAATTCTACATTTGTAAGAGGAGGTTTTACCCATTAATTTTACTATCTTGTCATCCTAACTTTTTGACAAGTAAAATTAATAGTTGGTTCCTCTTTGGCCCTACAAATAAAAGAAGTGACTTCGATGGGGAGGATACTTATATTTGTATCTAAGTGTTCACCATTACTCGGTACCAAGGTAATTATCTCGGGTTATGTGCCTTTCGATGGGGAAGTACACACGCTCCTTGATAATTCCCTATAACCATATTTGACCTTGTGATCTGCAAACAAACCCATCCGATATGGAGGAAGGCACTCAGAGCCGACACGCAAGTTTGTTTGCATCACTTGTCAAATAGTAATGGAGGCTGTGGGAATTTTAAAAAATTTCCCTCTCCCACTTAGTAATTTGGAATTGAGGAATTTTCCTAGCCTACGACATGCATACCAAACAAAAGGCAATAAATATGAAAAATAAATTATTTTCCAACTATTATGGCTTTTGTCTTTAATATGTCTCCCGTCGCATCGCCATCTCATCCGCTCCTCCTACGCCATGTATGAGCCATCCGGAGATCTGAACCGAGACTAAAACCTATTTTAATTTACATCCATCGATCCTATACTCCACGAGGGAGCGTACATGAAATCTAGATCAAAAATAAAATAAAATAAAGAGTGGCTAAACAATGACGTATTTAATTTATAAAAACTAAATACTAGCCTCGTCAACCCCGAGGATTCAACAAAATAAATATTTACACACATACAATCACATACACACATATGGCCATAATAGTCGGATCTTATGCCTGCAACCAAAGAGTTAAACTACGCATATCCTACTATTATCCGGCACATATAATACATGAAAAGTGCATAAAAATTAACCGAATCCTAAACACACAAAACCGAAAACCTTGTCTCTTATACCAATTGAAGGGTTTTTCTTATCGAGTCCGTGATGGGAAACTTCGCTTCCCACTTCACCTCGGTCGTTTGATCATGGCGATCCCTTCGATGTCCCCGGATTAAAAATTTAATCCTAGATAAAAGGGATTTCTCAAACAACCAAGCCATCGTCGTGTTATTCGTTTAGAGAGGTCACTTGAACAAACTCGTTGTTCAAGCAACCATCCTCTATTCTACGAGTAGCCGCGGAATAGACGATGTCCAGATCGCCGGTTTTTGTGTTTATGCTTGGGATCCAAGTATTATTTAGCCATATACAGATTTATATCATGCTCATAATTGAAAAACAAATACAAACATGTAACATATAAAAATTAGAGAATCGATATACCTCTCGATCTTCTAATGTATGACCTTCCTCCTTTCGGACGTCGTGTGGGCGACGATCTACCGTAAGTCAAAGCTCCTAGATCGCAAATCTTCCTTCCTTGCTCTTCCAAAGCAAGAGGAAGAATAGAAACAAGGTTCTTCTCCTCCCTAAAACCAACCAACAAGGAACAAAAGAGATCCTTGCTGCCGGCCAACTAGGAGGAGGAGTTTGTGGTGGAATCCGGCCAAGACACCAAGGGAAGCCCTATATCTTGTTTCCACCACTAAGAAGAAGGGAATAGAGCCTTTTGGGCACCATCCAAGAGCTGGAAAGGGGCTAGAAAGATGCTGGACGCCGACCAATGAAGGAAGAAGAAGAAAAGAAAACCTTCCTTATTTGGTGCCACCCTAGCCTCCAAACCCTAACCCTAATCCTATCTCAACTAGGATTCCTTCTCTTGCCGCCCAAAAACCCTAGCTCCCTTGGATGATCTTCACGCCAACTCCCTTGCCCTCCTTTTATAGAGTTAGGGATAAGTCATGATTTAATCTCCTCCATTGGTTCTAGGGATTTAATCTCAACTGTCGGATCTAGAGATTTAATCTCAATCGTCGGATCTTAGAGATTTAATCTCTACCTATGGATCTTAGAATTTTGTTTCTATCCATTGGATCTAAGCTTCATGAGGTGTTAATAGGCTACATTAGGGACCGTGAGGAGGAGTTGGATCTTGGCCACCCATGGATCAAGCCCACATAAAGTCCGATCCACTAATGATGATCCAATCCACTAAAGGATCATCATTGATCTACCTCACCAACCCCCATATGATAATATGGGCTCCATATATTATTTGTACATTTTCTCCCCGTGTTTAAGATCTCGAATGTCCGTCGATTAATTAATTTACTGACCATTAATTAATCAACATCTAACTCCTTGAGTAGTACCACTCAACCTTTTCATTATGCCAGACCAAGTCCACCTGCAGGGTTTACATGATGAACCTTATGAGCTCCTCAAGGGGACATCATCATCCTAATATATAGGACACGGTTTCCTCCTATAATCAATGGTACACCATATAAATAATATTATCTCCCAACTTATCGAGCCTATCGATTTAATCTATAAATCTCGCCCATTGGTAAATCAAAGAGATGAGTACTAAGTATATGTGCCCGTTATTATATCGGGATTAAGAGTATGTACAATATAATATCTGAGGTCCAATTCGATCATGTAGTCAGCAATAAATCGAATCACCTCTAAGTCGGTCCTGCTCAATACACACAAATTGCACTAGTGTGATTCTATGGTCAAGACAAACCAATACCAAATCACACTACAACCATTCCGATGGTTTGTCCAAAGCCATCTCGGTTGTGAGCCTTTACTTATACTTTTCAAGGGGCCGATAACATGATCTCCCGTGTGACACCACACACCATGTTATCTACAATGTAATGTATTAGACAATATTGCATAACCATAAAAATGCAAACAATGATCATGTGATTCTTATCTCAAAAATAAAGATGTTCATACAAAAGATAGACTTTTCAGTATACATCCCTACACTAAGCCACCCTGCCCTCTATACTAGTCCTCCCGATACGCTTCTGATCCCTCTTCAAAGTCATTGGCCGCACATGCAGAAATAGGATTTAAAGAGTCGAACCGTCTGCTAAGCGTGTCCATTCTCATTGCTAGGTGGTCCAATGAATTGATAGCATATCATCCCACTACAGGAGCTGGGTGACTTCGTTCGGAAGACCATTGATGGTGGTTCTGGGCCACCTCTTCTATCAGCTCCTCCACTTCCTCTACAGTCTTGTTCATTAGCGCTCCTCCTGCAGCAGAATTGAGGCACATCTTTGTGGCGTACGTGATCCCATTATAGAAGATGTGAATCACCAGCCACCTTTCCAGTCCATGGTGGGGGCATTGGTAGAGTAGCCCCATGTAGCGATCCCAGACTTCAAATAGGGATTCCCCTTCCTTTTGATGGAAGCTCGTGATTAGATGGTGCATGTGAGTAGTATTGCTTGGCGAGAAGTACTTTATCAAAAATTGCTGCTCACACTGCCCCAATGTAGTAATGCCTCCCGATGGCAGGGAGTGAAGCCATGTCTTAGCCTTATCCCACAATGAGAAAGGGAATAGGTTTAGGCGGATCGCGTCGGTAGCGACTCTATTTATCTTCATTGTCGAGTAGATTTCCAAAAATGTCTCCAGGTGCCAGTTCGGGTCTTCAGTCGCAACTCCCTTGAATTGACACTGCTGGACTAGGTGTATGAGTGCCGACTTTAGCTCAATGTTGTTTGCCAAAATGGACGGTCCAGCTATACTCGACCTAAATCCTCTAGCACTAGGGGCTGCATAATCCCGCTAAGGTCGGTTGCCTACTTTCACCATGGATGTAGCTTGGTCCTCCATCTCTTTTGTTCAGCTCTCCGGCGATGGTAGGTTCGTTCAATTTCTAGATCGATCGGAATTAGGCTTTCTGATCCTAGGCCTCTAAGCATATGAAGAATTGAGCAACAAAATTAGGAGTATTCCCTAATGCTCAGAAATAGGAAATAAACTAATCTAGCTGACTAAGTCAAATGAAGAAGAGCTAATTATAAAAGAAAACATAAAATTACTGCTAAAAAAAACTAAATATAGATATGGAAAATCTAAAACTGAAGTAAATACAATAAAATAAAAATAAAAATAAAAATAAAAATAAAAGTAAAGCAAGTAAATAAATATAACCTAAGTCCGATCCAATTATCTACTTCTTGATTCGATATCGAATCAATCAGTTCTCAGCAACGGCGCCAAAAACTTGATGCATGCAAATACGACTTCAAATCTCGTGACGGAGTCCATCGATGACTTGAAGCGCACACTCGCGCTCAACACCCACAAGTGCATGGGTGTCGTCAAGTAATAATATAAATTATTGATCCCACAGGGACTGAGATTCGAGTATCGATCTATTCAGTGGATGTTATTGTTCGGACTTTAATTCTAATGGTTGTGATTTAGAGGGTTGTCGGCAGTCCTAACTCTAGTACGGTGTCACATGGAGAAAGAGAAGGGTTGCTACAAGGTTTTTAGGGAATTCTAGGATTTCAGTTTCGCTTGTGTGTCATAGAACACGCTACCAATTGAGTATTATCTAGACCTCTAACTACGGCCTTGTGGAAGGGATATCATACACTCTCCCGATGAGCTTTCACATATATTGGAAACAACCTCTGCCATCCTAGGTCGACCCCTGGCTTTAGGATGGGATAGGTGGTACGAGGATGCCAAATCAATCCCTGCGGTGAGACGGAATGTATCTCGTTCCGACTCTATCGCATCCTTCTATCTACGGTTATGAGAGATAAGGCCAACCCCTTAGGTTCCTCCTTAATTCTCATAAATCTTTGATACGAGGGCTGTCACCCCTCGTATCGGCTTCCCACAGTAGATAGAAAACCAAAACATGTACTATTGATCTAAACAAATACCAATTGCAAATATAAACTAAAGAATCAGAAATATATTTGGAATAACATGTTCTACGCACAAAAACTACTTCCTAATCCTAGAATCGGTAAATCTACTCCATGAATATAAGAGAAGAAACACAAAGAATGATCGTGTTCAGATATACAATGGAAATTATGCGTAGAAAGTAAATTACAATGCAATGGTGCTCTTCTCCTTGGCATTGAGGTGAAGAATTTGATCCACGAGCTTCTTCCTTCCTCCCCGTTGCGAGTTCCTGAAGCTTTTTAGGGAATCAGAGTGCTATCCCGACCATCCTGCCTCCCCTCTAGGGTTTGGGTGTGACTTTCTTTATATAGACATGAGGTCAGCTCTTCACGAAATCCAGAAAAAGACCTAATTGCGTCAAAATGCTTGACTGCTACACGACCATGTGTTTCCACACGGCCAGGCCGTGTGTGGCCCTATGGTGGCTAATCTTGAGCTTCGGACACAGTCGTGTGTAGCCACACGCCCTAGCCGTGTGCCCTACTGCATCCAACTACCAAATGCTCTTTTTCTCTCCGAAAGTGCGTCGTTTTCTCCATGAAATGCTATCCTGTACACAAAAGTACAAAGAGAAGATCTCCAAACCAAAAAACAGGAAATGCATGCAAAATAAAGTAAAATATACATGAAACAAACATAAAATAAAATGAGATGTGAGCGAAAACTACTCCTAAAACTTTATATGTTTTGCTCACATCACACTTCGAGGTTGTTGGGTTGTTCCATTCGAAGATGGTCTTCCATTTCTTTTATAAGCCTTTTCCAGTCGATTGGAACACCCTCCATTTGACTCTAAATTAGCCTATCGATTTGGTGTTTTAGGCTTTCCAGTCGACTGAACCTTGTCTAGTCAACTCCAAGTTGGCTAGTTCTGCTCCTCTGCTTTTCGAGAAATTTCCTATCCCAGTCGACTTGACCTCCCCAGTCGACTAGAATGCTTCTATCTTGGTCATAGAATCTCCAGTCGATCAATAACCTACCTTGCCAACTCGCATCCCAGTCGACTGGACTATACCTAGTCGACTGGATCTGAGGAGTTTGGAATCTTTCCATTCACCTGGAGACCTACAAAACCAAATTAGCACAATACGCAGTATAATATGATGTGACAGTAGTAATACTTCTCGATTTTGACTTTTGTGTTCAACATGAACCCTCCGTTAGATCGACACAACCTAACTTTGCCCCTACTTGAGGACTCGACCTCACCTCTTCACTCGAGGCTTATCTGCTGATTATGTTGTCGGACTTACCTTGCTTACATCCGATCTAACCTACCAGGTCTTCATGCTAGTTGTCCGGTCTCCCTGACCTAGCTAGGCTTCTTGTCTATTGTCCGGTCTCCTGACCCAATTGGTCTTCTATTAGATTTTCGGTCCACTCAACCCATCTGGACTTCATGCCTAATGTCCGATCCTCCTGATCTGTCAAGTCTTTTGCCTAGTATCCGATCAACACAACCAACTAGGCCTTTTTGTTAAGTTTGTACACTTAACTGTATATTAGATCACAAGATGATTTTAACTTTAACTATGGTTCATACATCAAAACTAAGAAGTGGTGCTTTCTGCACCAACAATCTCCCCTTTTTATGTATGCCAACACATCGGTGAAAGTTAGGAAAAATATTGCAAAATGTAACAACAAGTTCAAAATGTGCCATTAAGTTCACATGCAATGCATCAAAATTCATAATATATCAAGTTTAAGTTCATATGCAATACATGAAGTCATGAAATACATTCTTAATAACCAATATCAAGTAAATGTATTAACTTTAAACCACTCTCTCTCCCCCTTTGTCATACATCAAAATACTATAAATTATTTTTAATGCCAAAATTCATGATTTAAAAATTACTTAACCAATAA
Organism: Wurfbainia villosa; assembly: GCA_025175895.1. Lineage (NCBI taxonomy): Eukaryota > Viridiplantae > Streptophyta > Magnoliopsida > Zingiberales > Zingiberaceae > Wurfbainia > Wurfbainia villosa. Next base: position 23,473,630 of record CM045990.1, on the reverse strand, counting down.
GTGAGTTCAAGTGATTAGCTTTTAAAATAAGAATGATTGATTTAAGATAAAAACTAAGTTTATGAAAATTACTTAATTATGCTACTTATGACAAAGCACATTAGCATTTCAAAGTATGTAGGTTTTTCAAAGTACTTAAGCTTTTCATAATATTTTTAAAGGATATAAGTTTTTCAAACAAGATTTTCAGAATATTCTAAGCTTGTTAAAGTAATATTTTAAAGTAAATAAGCTTAACTTCTAAAGTTCTTGAAAAATTTGAAATTTGATTTCAAGGCTCGGTAGACTTTTGATAGCTTAAAGTTAACCTTTTTCAAAATCTCCCTTAAAATTTGAAACTCCCCATAAACTTAGAAACCTATTTTCTCCCCCTCAACAAAAGCTAAATGTTTTGAAAATGTTTAAAACTCCCCCCTTGAAATTGTTTTCTTCCCCATATTTTACATGTTTCAAAAATGTACTAATGCAAATGCAGTAAAAGTTGTCCAAGCATGAACCCTTTTGGATGAGAGTTAGTCACTAAAGTGACCAATTTGCTTTAAATCCCTTTTGATTTATGTCGATGCACTAAGTCTACATCTTTGGGTCCCCTAGCATCTCACTTCCATCTTCGTGGCTCAATGCATAAATAGATAGTCCTAGGTGTTTGTGAGATGTGATGGCTTGCCTAGATCTATAGGATCATGAATTCTAGATTCAATCATTGGCTAGCTCAATTTTAATTTTCCTTAAGAAACAATAATATTTAAATATCAAAATAGGTTTTTGAATGTGAAATTTAAAAGGAACCCTATTCTACCAAACACAAACCTAGTTGTCTTTTAAGTGCACTAAACTCGGCTTCTGGAAGTGGTTTAGTGAATATGTCAGTAAGGTTAGACTTGGACTCGACATAGTCGAGTTCAATACTCCCCTTGGCAACATGGTCTCTTACAAAATGATGTTTAACATCAATGTGTTTTATGACTGAGTGATGGATTGAATTTTTTGTCAAGTTTATTGAACTTATGTTATCAACTAATGTTTTGACATTTTTGTATTCTAATTTAAAATCTTTTAGTGTGTGCATCATCCACAACAATTGTGCCACACATTCTCCTAATGCTATATATTCTGCCTCGGTTGTGGATAGAGCAACACAATATTGCTTTATACTAAACTAGCTAACTAGGCACGATCCTAAGAATTGACAACCTCCACTTATACTCTTTTTATCTAGCTTACACCCAGTATAATCTGAGTCAAAGTATCCTACTAACTCAAAGTTATTAGTCCTTGGGTACCATATTTCTATATTAATTGTTCCTTTAATGTATCTTAAGATCCTTTTAACATGTGTTAGATGTGATTCTTTGGCACAAGTTTGATACTTTGCACATATACTAACTATAAATAGTATGTCAGGTCGACTTGCAGTCAGGTATAAGAGACTTCTTATGACACTTCTATAATTCTTTAGATATACAGACTTTTCTTCTTTATCATTAACTAATATTATGTTTATTGCCATGGGTGTTTTTATTTTTTTTTGAATTTTTCATTCTGAATTTTTTAATTAATTCATTTGCATATTTATTTTGATATATGTAATTTCCATCTCTTGTTTGTTTTATTTGTAAACCTAAAAAGAAGTTTAATTCTTCTACCATGATCATTTCGAATTCTTGTTCCATTAAGGTTATAAATTTTTCTAAAAATTTTTAATTTGTCGATCCAAACACTATGTCATTGACATACACTTGGACTATAAAGATGTCTAGTTCTGACATTTTTACAAACACAATTGAGTCAATTTGACATTGTCTAAAACCTTTTGAAATTAAGTATGATGATAATCTTTCATACCAAGCTCTAGGGGCTTGTTTTAGGCCATACAAGGCCTTTTTCAATTTGTATAGATGATATTCTAGATTTTCAAAACCTAGGGGTTGTTTTACATATACTTCTTCTTTGATTACTCCATTTAAGAATGCGGACTTAACACCCATTTGGTATAACTTGAATCCTTTGTAAGCCGCATAGGCTAGCAATATCCAAATGGATTCAAGCCTAGCTACTGGGGCATAAGTCTCGTCATAATCTAACCCTTCTACTTGACTAAATCCTTTCGCCACTAACCAAGCTTTATTCCTTATAATTTCTCCTTGGTCATCTAATTTATTTCTAAATACCCATTTAGTATCTATGATTGATTTATTTGATGGTGAGGGTACTAAATCTTATACTTCATTTCTTTCGAATTCTACTAGTTCTTCTTGCATGGCTATTATCTAATCAGGATCTGGTAAAGCCTCATCTATTGGTTTTGGTTCTAATTCTGATATTAATGCTATTTGACTTATGTTTCATATAATCGATCTAGTTTGAACCCCTAGGATTGGATTTTCTAAGTGTCCTTATGTTTTCTTGATGTTGGATTTGTTCTTCTTCTTCTTGTATGATTTCATATATACCTTCTTGGTTATTATTTATTCTATCAACATTTGTTTGATCATTATTGAGTTCTTCTTCATCAAATGTTACATTAGTTGTTTCTTTAATTTATAATATTTTCTTATTGTATATTCTATGAGCTCTACTCGTTGTTGAATATCAAAGAAAGATTCCGTCATTGATTTTTGATGTGAATTTCCCTAGATGATTTTTAGTATTTAAAATGTATACTTTACACACAAATACTCTTAAATATTTTATTGTAGGTAGTTAATCATTAAAATTTTCATAGGATGTTTTATTATGTATTTTATTAATTGTTATTCTATTTTGTACATAGAAAGCAATGTTTATAGCCTTGCCCCAAAAATGGCTAGGTAGGTTTGTATTCATTTAACATTGATCTAGCGTCTTCTTGTAGAATTTTATTTTTTCTTTCTACTATTTCATTTTGTTGAGGTGTTCTAGGATATGAATATTCATGATGGTATCCATTTTCTAGACACATTGTTGTAAATTTTTTATTTTTAAATTCACCTCCATTATCACTTTTTATTCTTTTTAACTTAAAATCTTTTTCATTTTCTATTTGCTTACTAAAATTATAAAAAATTTCAAATGTTTCATCTTTATGTTTTAAGAATTTTTTCCATGTGAACCTAGAGTAATCATCTATTATTACTAAACAATACACATTTCTATTTAGTGATTTTACTCCATGTGAATAAAACAAATCTAAGTGAAGTAGTTCAAGTATTGAGCTTGTTTGACCTTGATTAGTTAGTTTATGTTGATATTTGGTTTGTTTTCCTTGTTGGCAAGCATTACAAATTTTTCTTTCTAAATTCTTTAGTTTAGGTAAGCCTCTAACTAAATTTGTTTCACTTAGTTTAGTTATATGCCTAAGGTGGATGTGGGCAAGTCTCCTATGCCACAACCAACTTTCCTTTTGCTGTGTCAAATGACACTTGAGTGAGGATCCTGCTAAGTTTGTTGAATAAATGTTTTTGTCCCTAAAACCTTAAAGTAATATGTTTGAATTTTCAATATGTTAGTGATCGTTTGGAAGCTAGAGGGGGGGTGAATAGCGTTGAAATCGTACGTAGATGGAAAACGTTCGCGTGCTTGTCTACAATTTTCGTTAGCGCAGCGGAAATAAAGATAATAAAGCAATAACGAAAACACAAACACACAAACGCAAGGATATAACGTGGTTCGGAACCGAATGGTTCCTACTCCATGGATCGAGCTCTAAAGAGCCCTAGTGATGCACACGCACTCACTAATCACAAATACTCCTTCTCGACACAAGTCGGAGGTGGAGAAACCTCTTACAATAAGATTACAACAATAATCTAAATACAACAAGCAAATATAAGAAGAAATACAACAAGAGAAGTAAAGAACACTTTACAAAAACTCTTTAGAAGCTTGCTTGTTGATTGCCTTGGACTAGCACTTGAAAGCCCTGATTTGCAGCAGCAAATCGCTTCAAAACGTCCAAGAAAATCGCTTGCAAAAACCCTCCTTCCGAGCTGCCTTTATAATCTACGTCGGGATGGATTTCCGCCTATCAGTCGACTATCATAAGTCACCAGTCGACTGATGCCACTGTTGTCGTGAGACAACGGATCGATCCACGCTGGAAAAACTCCAACGGATCTCTTGAAGTCGATCCAACATTGGCGATCGGCCAACCGCGTAGTCGATCGCCCCGATCGGCTACGGAGCATTCTGCTCGCGGTGAACTAGCGATCGATCACCCTTAGCGATCGTCAGAGATCGGGCCGATCGCTGCTCCCATGAGCGATCGGCGGCGATTCTAGCTCTTAAACGGCAGTCGAACTCAAGTCGACTCACGACAGTCGAACCGGCCATAATGCCAGTCGACTGCCAACCTCAAAGATGAGGTTTTAACCCAAGTATGGTGCCCCCATACTTGCTAGACCACCCTTAGCCTAGACCTAAGCCTTCTAGCCACCTCCATCAGCCTCACGCCTCTCGGATCCTGCCAAGTCATCCATGACTTGTTCATCCATCGCGCTAGCCTCCAGGTGCTTCCCTCGGCTATGTCATGCTAACGGTGTCTACACCGCCAAGGCACATTGGACTTACGCCGCCAAGACTCCGCTTGGACTTTACGCTGCCAATATCAATCCCCTTGGACTTCCAAATGTCAAGACTCAAGCTTGGACTTTCCCTTGCCAACCCATGTTGGACTTTCCATGCCAAGACCCATGCTTGGACTTTCCATTTGCCAAGACCCATGCTTGGACTTCTCATTTGCCAAGACCCATGCTTGGGCTTCTCATTTGCCAAGACCCATGCTTGGACTTCTCATGCCAAGTACTCAAGACTTGGACTTTCCTAAATGCCAAGTACCCATGACTTGGACTTTGCATGCGCCAAGTGTCCCACTTGGACTTTTCATGCCAAGTACTCAAGACTTGGACTTTACCAAATGCCAAGTGTCCCACTTAGACTTTCCATGCCAAGTACCCATGTCTTGGACTTTACCTTGCCAAGAACCATGCTTGGACTTTCCCATAATCACATGGTCAACCCCAGTCAACCATCAAGGTCTTCCTCGAGTCAAACTCGAGTCCGGTCAAACATGACCTGGGTCGATTGCTCCAACAATCTCCCCAACATATTAACTGACATTAATGTCAAACATCAATGCCAAACCACTTTGTCAAATTCCTTTGTCAAACATCAAAACATCACTCGAGTCAAACTCGAGTCTGGTCAATCGTGACCTGGGCCGATTGCACTAACAATCTCCCCCTTTTTGATGTTTGACAAAAACCAAACAAATCATCTGAGTTAGACCACTAACTCAAATCCCTTACCAATTATCCCAAATTGGTAAACACTCTCCAAATGTTCTCCCCCAAACATTCTCCCCCTTTTTGACTAACATCAAAAAGGTTTTCTCTCCAAGGAGGTCAATATCTCATATCCCAATGAGATCTTACAATCTCCCCCTTGATCCAAAAATAAATACCTAGGATGCCTACCATCTTCCTAGTGATAAGTCACATATCACTCAAAAGAGGCAATCCTATAATCTCTCCCAATTTCCAAATTGGGTATCAAAAACCCATCAATTTTCCCAATTGATGATACTCTCCCAATAACTTCTCCTCTTCAAGGAGAAAAACACATCCATCATCCCAAGATGGATACCTCCCCCTAAAGGCTTGCTCCCCCTTGACCATTGCACCAACAATGTCCTTGGGAAGCCCCTAAGCCAATAGGAACTCTAAACCATCAAAATTAAGGTTCTAAGTTCAACATAGAACTTTCACTCACCCTAAATTTGATACTTTGACCTAACACAGCTCCTAATCCATATCCAATGGATTTTCACCCTTTATAATGCTTCCCAAAGCATATCCTAGGGTTAGGAGTGATTAGGAATCTTTTCCATAGCTGAACACGGGCTAAACAAACCTTGTTAACCCGAAATCAGACCTGGCGATCGACTCGACGATGTCGATCAACTCACATCATCACGCCACCTGGGCGATCGATGATAAAAATCTCGATTTTCAACTATCAGAAATGAATTTTGAAAATTCATAAATAATTATACGTAATTCAAAAAATCGTGAAAATTCATACGTATAATACTTATGACACATACAATGGGTGAAAAATATTTGAAAATTATTTTACCCATAAAATAGTGAGTTTGATACAAAACTCAAAACCATTGAAATTTTCAATGTTTTGGCCCTATTTTGTATCAACTCTATCAATGGTGATTGCTATCAAAAGATAGACTTCACTAAGGTTTTTCAAAATGATTTTAAAATGTTTTCAAAACCTTATTTTGGATCATATTCCTTGGGCTCTATGTACATGACTTGTACACATGCTCTCCCAATGATCCACATTTGAAATTAGATGAGTTTTAGTTCATCTAGATGCAAAAACTATGCACCTTGAACTTAACTCATATCTTAGCATCTCACATGTATCTAGAGTGTATAAATGCACATACATGTCAATTGGATGTGAGATGTGGGTTTTGTTCTCCCTAAACTAGGGTTTCATGCATTTTTCTAAGGCAACCCTACTTGATTCCTTTATGAATGAGACTTCAAGTCATGCCATAGTCCTTAATTCAATTTCAACCAAATTGTCTTAAATGCATGAATGATTATGGCATTTGAAATGTTATAAATAAGCATATGCTCATAATCATGATGTCATGGCATAAGATGAAATCTAAAAACACATGACATTTGAACCCTTAATCCTAAACATGAACATGACATATAAAATCATAGAACTAGGCATGATGTCATGACATGACATATGGCAATCAAGGCATGGCATATAAAATATATAGGTATGGTAATACCTAAATTTTAATATTAATTGCCATTTGATACAATTAGATATATTTTGCCATATTAAACTTAATCTCCCTAGTGTGCCAACAACCCAAAATGGCACACTAACACTCTAAACCCTAATTGTGCCAATTTGATCATTTTATCAAACTTCACAAGTAATATTGGCACATCCTAAAATCTTTTAGGATTATAATTCAACCCTATTTCCAAGGTATCCATAACCTTGAAAATAACCTAAAATGCCACCTTTATCATGGTTGAGTTAACTACCCATCCACTCAAGGTTGGCACATCCTAAACCCACCTAGCATGAATCAATCACGCTCTTAGGAACCCAAAACCGATTTGAGCTCCTAGGGTTAATTAGGTATTCCTTAGGGATAACCTCCCTAGATACCTTCCTAATGACCCTCCTAGGCTTGTTAGCCTTGGTCATTTGGGTCTTACCTAGGTTGACTCTAGGGTAACTCCTTGCAACCTTCTTAGTGGCCACCCTAGGTTTCCTAGAAACCCTAGCCACTAGGCACACCCTTTGGTCAACTCTAGGGATGACTTCCCTATTGACCTTGGTCTTTCTAGACCTAGTTTGTGTTCCATAGTCAAATGGAACACTATGATAAGCCACTTTAGGCTTAGGTTTGTGACCCAAACCTTGCTTGCCCTTGGTTGACTTTTGACTCTTAGGTCCTAGGTGTTGACTTTGACTTTTAGACCTTTGACTTTGACCATTAGACCCTTTAAATTGATTTTGTATATTCCTAAGGGTCTTTTCTAGTTTTTCAAGCCTTGACCTCAAGACTTGATTTTCCTTTTCTAATTGCCCAATTTTAGAAATTTGATTTAAATCTTGGGCATTGGACTTCCTAGGCATATACCTAGTCCATTTAGGGTTTAGACCTAGGTGCTCTTGCACCTTTCTAATTGTCTCCCTAGGTAAAAATTTTCTAGAGTTATTTGACCTAGGTTTGTCCTTAGATAAGTTGTTTTTAGGGACATTAGTCCCAAATTTCTCCCTATTATCTAAGTGAATATTTTTAGCTCCTAAACAAAAGTATTTATTTCTATTTGCATGCTTTTCATGGCAAATTGCTAGGGAATTGAAATTTCTAGCATGCTTTTGTCTATTAACTAAAGAAAGAGCATTATTAACTTGATATACCTTAGGGTTAGCCTTAGTAGCTCCCCTTTGCCCCTTCTTCTCCCCCTTCGGGCATTGACTCCGGTAATGACCCGGTAGTCGGCATTTGAAGCAAATCACTTGCTCCTTGCTCTTTTTCATTGAGGCACCGGTCTCCTTGACTTTTGGCATGGGTGGAGTCTTCTTAACCCGTTTAGGACACTTACTCTTGTAGTGTCCTTTCTCCCTACACTCAAAGCATATAATATCCATTTTATTATTAATTGACATGCTTGAGTTACCTAGGGTGGTTGTGGTGGTCGGAGTGGATTCTTGAGCTTGCTCTTCCTCTCTACCGGATGTAGATGGTTCTTCTTGTTGCTCCGGTATCGAGGATGCCCTAATCTCCTCCTCAATCCTAGAAGTGGATGCTTCTTCCACTTCCTCCACCTCTTCCGATCCGGATGTTGATTCCCTATCAACTTCCGAATCCTCAAGCTCTTTAGATGTTTCTTCTTGATCTTGAGAGGGTGATGGTCCTTCTTCTTGGACCAATGATAGGCTTTCATGGAGCTTGGCCAAATCGCTCCATAGCTCCTTAGCATCGACATAGTCACCTAGGCTACACAAGAGGTCATTAGGAATTAAATCAAAAATGAATTTGATTACCTTCTTGTTTTTATCGAATTGTTGGAGTTGCTCCTCACTCCATTTCTTCTTCTTGAGAAACCCTCCCTTTGGTCCCTTAGGATATTCAAATCCTTCCATCAATGCGGACCACTCCTCAAGGTCTCTCATCATCAAAAAATCTTCAATTCTCGCCTTCCAAGAATTGAAACCTTCTCGTCCATAGAAGGCATACGGAATTGGGGTGTTGATATCCCATCCCAATTGTCCTTGGATTTCCATCTTTACCCTCTAGCCTTCTTTGTCCTAGCTCCCGGGGGTTAGTCCGTAGAAGAGCCCCGGGCTCTGATACCACTTGTTAGTGATCGTTTGGAAGCTAGAGGGGGGGGGGGTGAATAGCGTTGAAATCGTACGTAGATGGAAAATGTTCGCGTTCTTGTCTACAATTTTCGTTAGCGCAGCGGAAACAAAGATAATAAAGAAATAACGAAAACACAAACACACAAATGCAAGGATATAACGTGGTTCGGAACCGAACGGTTCCTACTCCACGGATCGAGCTCTAAAGAGCCCTAGTGATGCACACGCACTCACTAATCACAAATACTCCTTCTCGACACAAGTCGGAGGTGGAGAAACCTCTTACAATAAGATTACAACAATAATCTAAATACAACAAGCAAATATAAGAAGAAATACAATAAGAGAAGTAAAGAACACTTTACAAAAACTCTTTAGAAGCTTGCTTGTTGATTGCCTTGGACTAGCACTTGAAAGCCCGATTTGCGTGACAAATCGCTTCAAAACGCCAAGAAAATCGCATGCAAAACCCTCCTTCCGAGCTGCCTTTATAACTGCGTCGGTGGATTTCGCCTATCGATCATTGCCATAAGTCACCCGATCGATGCCAGTTGTCGTGAGACAACGGATCGATCCATGCTGGAAAAACTCCAATGGATCTCTTGGCGATCATGCCCGGCCAGCGTAATCGGCCCCGCCCGATCGGCTCACGAGCGATCTGTGCTCGCGGTGAACTAGCGATCATTGCCGACCCTTAGCGATCGACTACAGTAGACATCGTCATTTGCTCCCATGGCGATCATTTGCGAGCGATTCGACTCTTAAATGGCGGTCGAACTCAAGTCGACTCACCATAATGCGGTCATTCAAAGATGAGGTTTTAACCCAAGTATGGTGCCCCATACTTGCTAGACCACCCTTAGCCTAGACCTAAGCCTTCTAGCCACCTCCATCAGCCTCACGCCTCTCGGATCCCTCCAAGTCATCCATGACTTGTTCATCCATCGCGCTAGCCTCCAGGTGCTTCCCTCGGCTATGTCATGCTAACAGTGTCTACACCGCCAAGGCACATTGGACTTACGCCGCAAAGACTCCGCTTGGACTTTACGCTGCCAATATCAATCCCCTTGGACTTCCAAATGCCAAGACTCAAGCTTGGACTTTCCCTTGCCAACCCATGTTGGACTTTCCATGCCAAGACCCATGCTTGGACTTTCCATTTGCCAAGACCCATGCTTGGACTTCTCATTTGCCAAGACCCATGCTTGGGCTTCTCATTTTCCAAGACCCATGCTTGGACTTCTCATGCCAAGTACTCAAGACTTGGACTTTCCCAAATGCCAAGTACCCATGACTTGGACTTTGCATGCGCCAAGTGTCCCACTTGGAATTTTCATGCCAAGTACTCAAGACTTGGACTTTACCAAATGCCAAGTGTCCCACTTGGACTTTCCATGCCAAGTACCCATGTCTTGGACTTTACCTTGCTAAGACCCATGCTTGGACTTTCCCATAATCACATGGTCAACCCCAGTCAACCATCAAGGTCTTCCTCGAGTCAAACTCGAGTCCGGTCAAACATGACCCGGGTCGATTGCTCCAACAATCTCCCCAACATATTAACCGACATTAATGTCAAACATCAATGCCAAACCACTTTGTCAAATTCCTTTGTCAAATCCCTTTGTCAAACATCAAAACATCACTCGAGTCAAACTCGAGTCTGGTCAATCGTGACCTGGGCCGATTGCACCAACACAATATTATTAATTAATCATTCATATGATAGAAATTTTACTTCATATCCAATATCACATTACTGACTTACACTAAGTAAATTAAATTTGAAATTTTCTACAAGAAAAACTTTTGTATGACAAATTTGATTTTAATTCAATGTTATCTGATCCAATTACATTAAGTTTGTTATTATTTCCAAAGGCGACTGAACCTAGGTTCTTGAGTTTTAACTTAGTGAATTTTTGACGATCTCCAGTCATGTGTCTGGAGAAGCCACTATCCATAATCCATTGGTTCATTCTAGAGTCCTACATAAATTAAACATTTTTAAGATATTTGGTTAACTAATTCATCTCACCCAATCTAGGTTTTAAAAACATGTTAGCCTGATATGATTTGTGAGATGAGGGTTCATTCTTATCTTGATTAATTTAATGAAAATTAAAAGTTTTTAAACTTGTGTTAGATTCAAATTTAGCTTAGGTTAATTAAGTAAGTTTTTTCAAAATCGACTTCAAGGTAGTGGCGAGGCATATGACCTTCTTGGATATCAGGAGGACCACTTTCTAAGACAAAGTCGATCAAGGAATCAAGTACTTGACTTGCTTTGAACTAAACTTTGGTCTAACTAGTTAAAGACTTAGTGAGTTAGCTTTGGTTAGTTTGACTCAACTTAGTGCACTAGGTAGTGGCAAGGCATATGACCTTGGATATCAAGTGGACTACTTCCTAAGACATGCACTTTGAAGAGCTTCCCTAACTTACTATCAGTTCACTTCGTCTTAGTACTAGGTTATTCAAGTTTAAACTAGTTTCCTATCTAGTTCATTCTAAATTAAGAAAGTAAAACTAAGTATGGAAGAGTTTAACTAAGTGTAGAAACAAGTAAAGATTTAGCTCCCCTTGAGTAATAGCTCAAATGATTTTTATTCACTAAGTGAATTTGATCATGGGGACCCAAAATTGGTTTGGTCCAACTTGGTTGACTAAGCTAGACTTAGGGACCCATGCTTGGACTCGACTCTTAGCATTTCGGCTAAGTAAAGACATGTATGATTTGTATGATGACTTAGCTTTGAATCCGAGTTCAGACTTATTGTACACGGCTCATTGAGACCCAAGCATCATATTGAGATACTTGGATCTCAAAGTGAACCTTTCCAACATTCTGGTGAGATATTCTACTTACTTTTTCAAGACGGAGTTCTCTTCCTCAAGCTTTGCAACTTGAGTTGAGTCTCTATCTTGGACTTGGCAAGTCGATGTCTTTGAGTTGACTTAATCCTTAAGTACTTGGACTTCCTTAAGAAGTGAGTCGACTCGATTCTCGGACTTAGCTAATTTCCTACCTAGGCATGCTATGGTATTGTACAATTTATCTCATAAGGGAGAATTTATCTCATTTAGTCCTTTGAAAATGGATATTGATCCGTGGCTTCTCTTGGACTCGGACTCGGAGCTTGAATCGGTCTCAGACTCGTCTATGACCATGAATGCTATGAAGCTTCTTTTGGGTTCTTCCGCGTCTGACTCCTCTGATGATGACTTGTCCCAAGTTTCCTTGAGTGCCTTCTTCTTCTTTTCCTTTTTAGGCTTTTCTTCCTTTTTTAGGTTCTCACACTCTGACTTGCAGTGACCCTTCCTGTTATACTCATAGCACGTGACTTCTGATCTAGGTATTGGTTTATTTTTGGCCACCTTTTTAGCGAACCTTTTCTTCTGGTTGAACATTTTCTGGACCATGTTCACGATTTCTTCCTCTCCATTTAGTTCCAACTCCGATTCGTCTTCGAACTCACCCTTGGTTTTCTTTCTTTTTTTCACTCCTAGTCGAACCTGCCATTAGAGCTATACCGTTCTTGGCTTGACCCGAGTTAGCTTTTTCGTGTAGTTCAAGTTCACAAAATAATTCATCTAATCTAATTAAGAAAAGATCCCATGAGACCTTATTGGCATCGACAATGGATGTCCATAAGGTGTTCCAAGGAAATGCCTTAAGGGTATACCTAATTATGCCATGATTTTCAATTTGATGACCTATTACGTGTAGTCCATTTAATATATCTTTAATCTTAGTGTGTTAGTTGACTCACATTTTCATTTTTATAATATTTTAAAATTAAATAATTTATTAAATAACATGTCTCTTTTAGCTATCCTAGTGTCATTTGTACCTTCATGTAATTCTATTAGTTTATCTCAAAGTTCTTTAGAGTTTTCGAAGGGTGCAACTCTATTGAACTCTTCTTTGTCCACATTGCAAGGTGTCAAGAGCCTTGTAATCGACTTGAGCTCTTTTCCTAATATTCGTGGTCCATTTCTATGGATCTAACAACTCTCCTGAGTAATCTACCAGAGAAATAAAACATTTCTTAATTGAAAACCAAACCTTGAGGTTGATTTTCAAGAAGCACTCCATTCGTCTCTTCCAATAACTAAAGTCTTCTCGGTTAAAGAGAGGAGAGAAAACGATGCTATAACCCTCTAAATACAATATTTTTGAATTTAAAAAGATTTTGCAGAATATTAAAAAAATTCCTAGAATTATAAAAGTAGAGAAAAATTACACTAGTGCAAAAATTGAACTTAAGTTATACTATAGCAAAATGGACAAATATATAATAAATTAATCTAATGCAAAAATTAAAATTGGAGAAAACCAAAATATAAAGAAAATTTTGAAGGCTCACTTTGGTTGTTTCACCAAAATCAGAGTGCCCTTGTCTGATACCAATTGTAGTATTGAATTCTACTGAGAAGGGGGGGTGAATCTCGGTGTTTACAATATTTTATTTATCTTTTAAAAATTTTCTTTTAATTTTATTAAACAAATTTTGCAGTGGAAATGTAAATAAAGTAAAGTAAAATGAAGTGCACAATTTCTTTTTTTACTTGGTTCACAACTCGAGCCGAGTTGCTACTCCAAGACTCACGACTCTCTCTCAATGGACAATTCACTAAACTTCCTTTGAATCGAGAACCTTCGATCTCGGAGGGTTTCACTTTTTACATAGAATAAAGAGTAAAGTAATAAGTTACCTTCTCTTCTTGAATTTAAGTACAATAAGCAGAAATGCAATAAAGAAAAGCTATACCGACACTAAGGAAATGAAGTTTGGGCTCGTAGTGTCGAGGTTGTGGCGTATCGACGCTTTTGCAAATGATAAACAATGGCGATAACACTTCAAGGTTGTTGAGTTGTTCTATTTGGAGATGGTCCTCCATTTATTTTATAAGCCTTTTCTAGTCGACTGGAACACCCTCCAGTCGACTCCAAATCAACCTGTTGATTTGGTATTTCAAGCTTTCCAGTTGACTAGACATGGTCTAATTGACTCCAAGTTGGATGGTTACACTCCTCTACAGTTCAGAAAATTTCCTATCACAGTCGACTGGAACGCTTGTCATCTCGGTCATAGAATCTTCAGTCAATCAACACCCCACCTTGCCAACTCGACATTCAAATCAATTGGACCATACCCAGTCGACTGGATCTGAGGCACCTAGAATCTGTTGGTGCAATCGGCCCAGCAGTACCTTGATGGTATTTTGATGATAGAAAAAACTCATGACATGGGATTGTCATGGAAAAGTCCAACATGGTGTTGGCATGGAAAATCCAAGCATGGAGCTTGGTGTGGGAAAGTCCAACATGGGGTTGACATGGAAAATCCAAGCATGGAGCTTGATGTGGAAGTCCAAGGGGGAAGCCTTGGCATGGGAAAGTCCAAAGCATTGCGAAGTCGTGCGCTTGGTGCTTGGCATGGGAAATCCAAAGCATTGCGAAGCCGTGCGCTTGGTGCATATGGGAAGTCTTAAGGACTTGGTAAGTTCACTAGGCTCGGGGTCCTTGAGTCGGTGAAGGATGGCATTGCGAAGCCGTGTGCTTGGTGCATCCGAGGGACCGCCGGACGGGGAGCGAATGGAGTGAGCCCAAAGGGAAGCATACTTCTAGGGCATGAGACGTGAAGGATGGCGTTGCGAAGCCGTGCTCTTGGCGCATCCGAGAGGACGTAGGCCGAGGGAAGAGAGCTTTGGTGGGGAACTCCATGAGGGATAAGGTGGACTTGGCCAAGTGGCTAAGACTGAGTGTCGGAGGCTCAAACTTGATGTTTGAGGGTTTACCCGACGGTCGGATGCTCAAACAACTTAGTGTTTGAGGTGTTGCCCGATGTCGATTGATTAGCGCATAGGTGCGGTTCGATCGTCCAAGTCGACTAGAGTTCGACTGGTGTAAGGCTAGGGTTTTGTGCTTAGCGATCATCGCCATGGGTGTGATCGGTCAGCAATGATCGGCGTGATCGACCAGGATGAATGATCGGTGATGGGAGTGTCGCGAGCACAAAATGCTCTGTAGCCGACTGGGCAGTCGACTACTGGGTCACCAGTCGACTGATGGGCATCATCAGTCGACTGGTAGGTGATTCGTTGGAACTTGTCCGACGTGGATCTGGCCGTTGTGAGACAACGACTACGAGCGATGATCGGGCCTTTTGGCGATGGTCGCGCTAAGTAAAATAGCTTGATGCAGGTTATAAATGGAGCACGAGTTGGAGGATTTCGCCAAGCCTTTTGTGGAGTTATTGGAGGGGAATTGCTGCTGCATTCCAGTCCTTCAAGAGCCAATCAAAGCAAGCAACAAGCAAAGCGATCAAAGCAATCGGTGAAAGTTTTCTTTTGTATTGTATTTGTGTATTTGCTTGTATTTCTATATTACATTGTAATTGCTTGGTAGAGGTTTCTCCACCTCCGACGTGTTGTCGAGAAGGAGTGTTATAGTTAGTGCCGTGCGCATAACTAGAGCTCGGTGAGCTCGCCCGTGGAGTAGGAACCATTCGGTTCCGAACCACGTATATCTTATGTTGTGTGATTGCGTATTGTTAGCTTCATTATTATTGTTATTCCGCTGCGCTAACGATAATCGTAGACAAGCAACACAAGAAGAACGAACGAATTATGACATCCAACGGAAGAGGGCTATTCACCCCCCTCTAGCCGGCCGTACCGATCCCCTACAAGTGGTATCAGAGCCGAGGTCGCTCTTCAAGGACTAACCGCCGCGAGAGCACTACAATGGCCGGCTTCATCCATCCACCGAATTTCGATGGAGACTTTGCTTGGTGGAGGAAACGGATGGAGGTATATCTAGAAACCGATTTTGATTTTATGATTATTATAGAAAACGGTTTTGAAATTGTTAGGGCAATCTCTTGCCGTAATATGGTTTTGATGGTGTGGCAAAGGGTTTAAGTTAGTTTGATATGTTGATTTGATATGTGCGTTGAAGTCGTGCAGGACTTAGTAATTCGCACATGGATCCATGGCGAGTTTCACATCTCATGACTCGTGCCTTGAGTCGGTGAAGGATAGATTTGCGGAAGCCGTGCGCTTGGAGCATCCGAGGGACCGCCGGACGAGGAGCTTGGAGTGAAGCCGGAGGAAGTAGACTTCGAGGCAAGAGACGCGAAGGAGCATTGCAGAGCCGTGCGCTTGATGCTGCCGAGGGACGTGGCCGCGAACGAAGAGAACTTCAAAGGCGAGGGACTCCGAGGGATGAGAGTGAGCGATTGTAACCCGGGAAGGGTAGCTCTTAGGTGAAACTTGGCCATTTGGCCAAGTGTCGGATGAGTTTTCCGACACGATCGCTCCGAGTCGATGGGTCGATCGGCCGGTCTAATGTGGTGAATCAAGTTGATCGATCGCCGACATGGGCGGTCCGATGATGGCTCGATCGATTGAAGGGCGGCGATCGATGTCATCCGTGCACGGGCACAGAATGGAGTCGACCTCGTTGAGGACTCGACTGGTTGACATCGATCGGCCGATGATGGGTGCCATCGATCGATCGATGCGATCGCTGGATAGTATCCAGCGTGGAAAGCGGTGTTATTGACAGCGGCTCAAGACGGTCGGTGATGGGTGCCATCGGTCGGCCGATCTGTGTCAGCGGAAGAAACCCTCTTCCTCTATAAAAAGGAAAGGGTTGGGGCTTTGGGGGGTTAATGCTTGAACGCCCAACTACTCCCAAAGTGCCCTAAACGATTTCCCACTCTTCTACTTGCTCTAATCTTCATTCCATTATAGAAGAGTGATCTTTGTTGTAAAGAGGTTACCTCCACCTAGCTTTGTGCAAAGGAGAGATCTAGTGGATAGATTGCGGAGTGATTCACCGTGGACGAATCGGACCGTGGATTAGCGGCGTAGCCGTGAACCACGTTACATCTCGGTGTTTATATTGTCTTTGTTTTATTTCTATTTGCTTGTCTTAATTTATTGCTTCCGCTTGCGCTAACGTTTTGTAGACGAGTGAATTACAACGATCATCGAAAGAGG
The DNA here is from genome assembly GCA_025175895.1 of Wurfbainia villosa. Taxonomy (NCBI): domain Eukaryota; kingdom Viridiplantae; phylum Streptophyta; class Magnoliopsida; order Zingiberales; family Zingiberaceae; genus Wurfbainia; species Wurfbainia villosa. The sequence goes on along the minus strand of CM045990.1, from coordinate 23,456,713 downwards.
GCTATTCACCCCCCCTCTAGCCGGCCAATCGATCCCCAACAAGTGGTATCAGAGCCAAGTTGTTTGTCGAGGACTAACCGCCGCAACAAACACTTCATCTAAAGATGGCCGGCTCAAACATCCACCCACCGAAGTTCGACGGCGAATTCTCTTGGTGGAAAAAGAGAATGGAGGTATTCTTCGAAACCGACTTTGAAATATTGTTAATTATGGAAAACGGTTTCGAGTTGCCTAGGAACGAAAATGGGGAGCCATTGGAGAAATCAAGGTGGAGCAAGAGACAAAGAGAAGAATACTTGGCGAATTCAAAAGCCAAGCACCACCTATACAATCTCCTTCCCCAACAAGAAGTAAATAGAATAGGGGAGTGCTCAAGTGCCAAAGAGATGTGGGAGAGATTGGTTGAACTTCATGAAGGCACTTCGGAAGCCAAGCTAGCGAGAAGAGATCTCCTCCGCTCCCAACTATCAAATATTAAGCTTGAAAAGGGAGAAAAGGTAACTTCCCTACATTCTAGATTTAAAGAAATATTAATTGGGCTAACAAGTGTAGGTGAGAAGCTATCAAACCGGGATATGGTAATGAAGGCCATAGATGCCTTTCCCCGGTCCTCAAGATGGAGCTCCATGGTGGACTCATTTTATATCTCCAAGAACTTAGAAGTAAGCACCTTGGAGGAATTCTTCTCAACAATGGAGCTTCATGAAACTAGGCTAGAAGGAATACAAGAAGAGCCTAGAATCCAACCCTCAAGAGGAGTAGCTTTGATAGCGAACAAGGGGAAGAAGAAGATGGAAGTCCCCTCCTCCTCATCCGATGAAGCCTCTACCTCCTCCATGGATAGCACGGAAGAAGCCTACATGGTAAGGAAGGTAAGGCATGCATTTAAGAATCTTAGATTTGATAAATCTCATGATAGGAATAGAAGACCAAGGGGGAAGGTCATATATAATTGCCAAGGAGAGGGGCACATAAGAGACACTTGTCCCCTCCTAAACAAGAGCAAGGAAGAGAAGAAAAAGAAGGAAGAAAAGAAGAAGAAGAAGGGGAGCAAGAGAAAGGAAGAAGAGAAGAAGGTAAAAGGAAAAGGGAAGGCCATGGCACTCAAAGCCAAGACATGGGATGACGTTGCTTCATCTTCCTCATCCGAAGAAGAAGAGCATGTTTACTCCAACCTAGCACTAATGTCTCTTCATGATTCGGATTGCTCCTCCTCCACCGAAAATGAAGGATCAAGCTCAAGTGGGGAGAGCTCAAATGAAGGGGGAGCTTCTACATCCTCATCATCTGAAGAAGAAGAAGAGGATATGGAAACTATGGTAACGAATACCTCTCCTAAGAAAATAGTTTCCATAATTTCTAGTTTAACTAAGGACTTATTTGACATGAAAAAGAAAAACAAGAGCATGCTTAATCAAATTAAGGAATTAGAACATAAGCTAGAAAATGCATGCTTAAATGATAATGTTTCTTCTTATGATGATGCATGCTCACATGATTATATGCCTTTGGATGTTAATGATGCATGCATAGAAGAAAATAGGGCATTAAGGGAAAAGGTAGATTATTTAACCAAAGCCCTAGGAAAATTCACAATTGGCTCCAACACATTGAACATGATCTTAGGGAGCCAAAGAGCTAGTTTCAACAAAAAGGGCCTAGGATACAAAGAAAAGAAAAATGAAAAGGCCTACAAAATGCCTAATAGCTAGGGGACAAGATAAGAAGAAGATAATAGCTAGAAAATGGATCCCAAGGAATATCTAGTGAACCCAATAGGAAAGAACTTATTTTGGGTTCCAAAATCCATCCTTAAGGGTTAGAATAACCTAGGTAGTCAACCACATGGAATTAACCTATATCATATTTTGGTTGACTTAGGATGACGGGACAACATTTTTAGATAGTGTTGGGTGATGATAACGTGCCCATAAATAGATAATAATGCTTAAATCATGATGATTGATGTAATTCTATGTATATTTGCAATCATGATTTATGTTTTTGAAATTTGGCACGTTATCATAAGAAATAGGTTTGAATCATGCTTTAGGTAATACTTTGTTTATTATCATCATATAATACCTAATGCATGACTATTATTTGATGAATACATGAGTTTCATGATCATAATGTGAAATTAAATCATATATGTCATTATGATCATGTAGGATGTTAGGTTGACACTTAACCATGATAGAATTGCATGAACATATTGGTTAAGTATATACAAATACCCCCTAGGATGCATCTCACACTCACCATAGGCTACCTTGATTGAAAACTTAGCATGAGTGAGATGTTAGGATGATACAAATGTCCACTAATGCCTATGGCATTTAGATGGTCATTTAAAGTATCAAAATAGCAATAATAGACCAATCATGGGGAAGGCTTATGTTTAATTCATAGACATATTGCCCAAAGATCATGGTTGGATATTTCATATGTTTTCAAAACAATTTCTTACTTTAAAATATATGTATTCATGTTTTGAAACAATTGAATGCAAGACTAGGTGTTAAAATGGATACTCTTATTATCAAAAACCTAGTAGTTTTTAAAGCTTTTGGATTTTTGGCAAATACTTGAAAATATAATGATTTTTCATGAAAACATATTTTTCACTGATAGATATACTTAAAAGAAATATGTTCCCCAAATTTCATGATTTTTGAATTTTCTGAATTTTTAATGCATTTCAAATTGGTTTGAAAATCAAAATTCGAAATTCACGTGCATGACCATCGTATCCAACCAATGATCGATGGAATATCGTAAAGAAAAGCTGAATTCTGATTTTAAATTCAACTTGTGGTATTTTCTTTCTTATTAGACTTGATGCCATGTGTTTTTAACTTAATGATAATCTTTTGATGGTGTCAAAGGGGAGAAAATATTATGTTTTAAGTTAATTATGATAGGGAAAATTTATGATAAGAAAAAAAAATTTACATAGAGAGTTTCATGGATTAAGGGGGAGTTGCATGTTGCTATATCATGATTACGTTTACATGCTTTCTTTCCTTAAAATTTATATCAAATGTTTTTACCAAACTTAAACGGATTGCCACACATCAAAAAGGGGGAGATTGTTAGGGCAATCTCTTGCCGTGATATGGTTTTGATGGTGTGGCAAAGGGTTTAAGTTAGTTTGATATGTTGATATGATATGTGCGTTGAAGTCGTGCAGGACTTAGTAATTCGCACATGGAGCCGTGGCGAGTTTCACATCTCATGACTCGTGCCTTGAGTCGGTGAAGGATAGCTTTGCGGAAGCCGTGCGCTTGGAGCATCCGAGGGACCGCCGGACGAGGAGCTTGGAGTGAAGCCGGAGGAAGTAGACTTCGAGGCAAGAGACGCGAAGGAGCATTGCAGAGCCGTGTGCCTGATGCTGCCGAGGGACGTGGCCGCGAACGAAGAGAACTTCGAAGACGAGGGACTCCGAGGGATGAGAGTGAGCGATTGTAACCCGGGAAGGGTAGCTCTTAGGTGAAACTTGGCCATTTGGCCAAGTGTCGGATGGGTTTTCCCGACACTAGTCGACTGCCATGACATGGCAATGATCGCCCGAGTCGATGGGTCGATCGACTGGTCTAATGTGGCTGAATCAAGTTGATCACCGATCGCCAAAGATGGGGGCAATGATCGATGATCTTGATCGACGCCAAGGGACGGCAATGATCGATGTCACCGCACGGGCAGAATGGAGTCGACCTCGTTGAGGACTCGAGTTGACATCGATGGGTGCCATCACGACCGATGATGCGATCTGGTGGATAGTATCCAACGTGAAAGCGGCTGTTATTAGCGGTTACTGGTCGATCGATGGGTGCCATCACGACCGATCCTGTGTGTCAATCGGGAAGAAACCCTCTTCCTCTATAAAGGAAGGGTTGGGGCTTTGGGGGTTAATGCTTTATGCGCCTAACTACTCTCCCAAAGTGCCCTAAACGATTTCCCACTCTTCTACTTGCTCTAATCTTCATTCCATTGTAGAAGAGTGATCTTTGTTGTAAAGAGGTTACCTCCACCTAGCTTTGTGCAAAGGAGAGATCTAGTGGATAGATTGCGAAGTGATTCACCGTGGACGAATCGGACCGTGGATTAGCGGCGTAGCCGTGAACCACGTTACATCTCGGTGTTTGTATTGCCTTTGTTTTATTTCTATTTGCTTGTCTTAGTGCTATGCTTAACATTTCAGAGATTTTGTGAATTACGACGATCATCGAAAGAGGGCTATTCACCCCCCCTCTAGCCAGCCAATCGATCCCCAATAGAAATGCCTAGGGACAAGTACAACAAGCCAATTGAGAAGTCAAAATGGACCCAAGACCAAATCAAAGACTTCAAGACAAATCTCAAGGTAATCAAGTTGATTAGTGATTTGTTGCCTAACACTATTTGGTCTAGATTGGGTGATTATAGGGATTCAAGGGAATTATGGAATAAGGTAATGAAATTCCAAGAAAATTCCCAATCGGAACAAGTAGAGGAGAATGCCGAAGAAGAAGCACCCACAACATTTGAAGATGTTGATGATTTGGTGGAGACCTCCACCTCTAGCATTGAGGGGGAGGAAAGGCAATCTTCCATCCCGGAGCAAGAACAAGAAGCATCCACATCCGGGAGAAGTGAAGATCATGAAGAGGCCTCCATCACCTCCCTAGGTAACTCAAGTGTCATTATTTTAAATAAAAATCACATAATATGCTTTGAGTGTAGGGAGAAAGGGCACTACAAGAGTAAATGCCCTAAATTGGCTAAGAAGAAGGCATCGACACCAAAAATCACCCAAAGTCAAAGGATGCCGGTGTTCCCAAAATCAAGAGCAAAGAGCACATTGTGTGGTTCAAATGCAATCAAAAGGGACACTACCGAAGCCAATGCCCTAGGGGGAGGAAGAAAGGGCAAGAAGGTGCAATTCATGTAGGGGGAGCTCCTAAAGCTAACCCTAAGGTACATTTAGTTAATGCACCTTTAATTCCTAAAGTCAAAAAGCATGCTAAAAATTATTTTAGTTCTCTTGCTATTATCAATGAAAACCATGCTAGGAGAAACAATAAGGTCTATTGCTTAGGTGCTAAGCGTGTTAGTTTCTCTAAGGACAAACCTAGGACCCAAAACACTAGACCTATCCTACCTAGGAAATCAATTAGAAGAATTGAAGAGAATTTGGGTATTAATCCCAAGAAATCTAGGCACATGTCTAAGAAGAAGAGGTTTTCCCAAAAACCTAATGAAAATTCAAAAATGGGAAAATTAGAGATAGAGAACCAAGTCTTGAGGTCAAGACTTGAGAGAATGGAGAAAGCCCTTAGAATCATAGAAAATTCAATTCTAGGGTCAAATGTCCAAAAGTCAAGACCTAAGGTTCAAAAACGGTCTAAGGGCAAGAAAGGTTTGGGTCACAAGCCTATGTCCTACCATAATGTTCCATTTAATTATGGAACCACATCTAGGTCTAGAAAAACCAAGGCTAATAGGGAAGTTATCCCTAAGTCTAGCCATGGTGTATGTTTAGTGGCCAAGGACTTAAGAAAAACCAAGAAGGCCACTAAGAAGGTCAATGGAGGAGTCACCTCTAGAGTTGACCCAAGTAAGACCCAAAAGACAATGGTTTTAAAACCAAAAAGGGTCATTAGAAAGGTATCTAGGGAAGTTATCCCTAGGGAATACCTTGTTAACCCAAGTAGCTCCAATAGGTATTGGGTTCCTAAGAGCGTGATCGATTCACGCAAAATGGGTTATGGTGTGTCAACCCTAAGTGGATGGGTAGTTAACCTAACCATAGTAGAGTTGACACATTAGGGTGTGCCAATATGGTTTGAGAAGTTAAAAAATGATTTAAATTGGCACAATTAGGTCATAGAGGTATTGGTGTGCCATTTTGGGTTTTTGGCACACTAGGGAAATGAATGGCAATAAGGCAAAATAGAATTAATCCCTAAAAATGGCAAATTGATTTTCACACTTAGGTATTCTATACCTTAGTATATTTTACTTGCCACGTTTTGTTTGCCTTGCCATGTCATGACATCATTTTCATGTTTATCTATAAAATGTCATGATCATGTTTAGATTTATGTTTAGATGTCATGTATGCTTAAGTTTCATTCACATGCCATGACATCATGATATTGGCATATGTTTTTATCTATATCATATCTATGCCATAATCATATCATGCATGAATTAAAATGGAGTTAAGGACTATGGCATGATTTGATGGGAATCAAATAATATTGCCTAGAAATATGCATGAGACCATTTTAAAGAACAAAAACCCACATCTCACTAGATTAATTGCCTTGAATGTGTTTTTACACATCTAGATATAAGTGAGATGTTTAAGGAAAAGAAATTAAAGGTTTTGAAAACTTTTTGAAAAACCTTGGTGAAGCCTATCTTTTGATAGCTATCACCATTGAATGGGATGATACAAAGAGGGCTCTTTATTGAAGCTTTTCTAAACTTTTGAACTTTGTATCAATCTCCTAATTTAGTGGGTAAAATAATTTTCCAATATTTTTCACCCATAGTGTTTAGGATAAGTATTATACGTATGCATTTTCAAGATTTTTAAAATTATGTATATTTACTTATGGATTTCGGAAATCCATTTCAAAATCATAGATAGAGTTATCACGACCGCCATGGATGGCAATGATCGATGAGGGTGGTAGCCGATCGATTTGATTTCAATGATCGCAAGCTGATTTCGGGTAAATCTTGTTGGTTAGGCCCATGTTCAGCTAGGTTAAGGTTCCCTAACCACTCCTAACCCTAGGATATGCTTGGGAGAGCATTAGAGAGGGTGGAAATCCATTGGATATGGATTAGGAGTTGGGTTGAGGGTGAGTATCAATTTTAAGGTGGATGTGAGTTCATTGTTAAACTTTGCCTTAATTTTGATTTGGTTAATGATCCTATTGGCTTAGGGACTCTCCAAGGACATTGTTGGTGCAATGGTCAAGGGGGAGCAAGCCTCTAGGGGGAGGTATCCATCATGGGAAGATGGATGTGTATTTCCTCATGGGAGGAAAATTGGGTTGCCTCTCTTTGAGTGATATTGGATCACTAGAAAGATTGTAGGCATGTGTTCCTCCAAGGGAGAGATTGTAAGATCTCATTGAGATATGAGACATTCATACCCTTGGGGAGGACCTTTTTGATGTAATGTCAAAAAGGGGGAGAAGTTACCATGTTACCAATTAGGGTTCGTTGGAATTCTCATTGGGATATGAGAATTGCCAATATGGGAGAATTGGTAGACTTGAGATGGTAGTTTTGTCAATCATCAAAAAGGGGGAGATTGTTGGTGCAATCGGCCCAGCAGTACCTTGATGGTATTTTGATGATAGACAAAACTCATGACATGGGATTGTCATGGAAAAGTCCAACATGGTGTTGGCATGGAAAATCCAAGCATGGAGCTTGGTGTGGGAAAGTCCAACATGGGGTTGGCATGGAAAATCCAAGCATGGAGCTTGGTGTGGAAGTCCAAGGGGGAAGCCTTGGCATGGGAAAGTCCAAAGCATTGCGAAGCCGTGCGCTTAGTGCTTGGCATGGGAAATCCAAAGCATTGCGAAGCCGTGCGCTTGGTGCTTGGTGAGAAATGAATTGCGGCCGCGGCGCTGGTGCATATGGGAAGTCTTAAGGACTTGGTAAGTTCACTAGGCTCGGGGTCCTTGAGTCGGTGAAGGATGGCATTGCGGCCGCGGCGCTTGGTGCATCCGAGGACCGCCGGACGGGAGCGAATGGAGTGAGCCCAAAGGGAAGCATACTTCTAGGGCATGACGCGAAGGATGACAAAGCGGCCGCCGCTTGGCGCATCCGAGGGACGTAGGCCGAGGGAAGAGAGCTTTGGTGGGGAACTCCATGAGGGTTAAGGTGGACTTGGCCAAGTGGCTAAGACTGAGTGTCGGAGGCTCAAACTTGATGTTTGAGGGTTTACCCGACGGTCGAATGCTCAAACAACTTGGTGTTTGAGGTTTTGCTCGACGTCGCCGACCGCATAGGTGCTGCCGATCGGGTCCAAGTCCGACTAGAGTTCGACCGTGTAAGGCTAGGGTTTTGTGCTTGCGCGATCCATGGATGTGCGCCGATCGGTCGATCGGTCGATCGCAGCCGATCGAATGATCGTGCAATGATCGTCCGAGGGATGGCAATGATCGATGGGAGTGTCGCGAGCACGAGCGCTCCATAGCCGATCGGGCGATCGATTACTGGGTCGATCGTGATGGGCATCATCGATTGGTAGTAGGTGATCCGTTGGAACTTGTCGATGTGGATCCGCCGTTGTGAGACAATAGCTCGAGGGCGATCGGGGCCTTTTGGCGATCGCTAGGCGCGAAAACAGCTTGATGCAGGTTATAAATGGAGCACGAGTTGGAGGATTTCGCCAAGCCTTTTGTGGAGCTATTGGAGGGGAATTGCTGCTGCATTCCAGTCCTTCAAGAGCCAATCAAAGCAAGCAACAAGCAAAGCGATCAAAGCAATCGGTGAAAGTTTTCTTTTGTATTATATTTGTGTATTTGCTTGTATTTCTATATTACATTGTAATTGCTTGTGAGAGGTTTCTCCACCTCTGACGTGTTGTCGAGAAGGAGTGTTATAGTTAGTGTCGTGCGCATAACTAGAGCTCGGTGAGCTCGCCCGTGGAGTAGGAACCATTCGGTTCCGAACCACATATATCTTGTGTTGTGTGATTGTGTATTGTTAGCTTCATTATTATTGTTATTCCGCTGCGCTAACGACAATCGTAGACAAGCAACGCAAGAAGAACGAACGAATTATGACATCCAATGGAAGAGGGCTATTCACCCCCCTCTAGCCGGCCGTACCGATCCCCTACAGAATCTTCCCAGTTTCCTAGAGACCTATAAAACCAAATTAGCATAATATACAATATAATATGATATGACAGTAGTAATACTACCTGATCTCGACTTCCGAGTTCAACATGAACTCTCCGTCGGATGGACACCTAGATTTGTCCCCACTTGAGGACTTGGTCTCACTTATTCACTTGAGGTTTACCTATCGACTGTCTTGTCAGACTTAACTTGCTTGACATTCGATCTAACCCACCAGGTCTTCATGCCATCTGTCCGATCTTCCTGACCCAGTTGGGCTTACTGTCGATTGTTCAGTCTCTTAACCCAACCGGTCTTCTACTAGATGTCTGATCCACTTGACCCATCTGGACTTCATGTATGATGTCCAATCCTCCTGATCTATTGACCGTGCATATGCACAGAACCTCAAATCTCCGGCCGAGATCGCCAAGGACTTGAAGTGCATGCTTATGCTAAGTGACCTCAAGTGCATGGTTGTCGTCAAGTAATAAATTATGCATCGATTCCACAGAGGTTATGATTTCGAGTACTGGGTGTCCAGTGAACGTATGTTGTTTGGAGTGAATCACTTCCTGAGTTAAGGTGGTTGGCTATGAGCTTGCTCTAGTACGGTGTAACTTGAAGATAGAATTAAGGGGTTTAATCAAGGGTTGGTCATGGGATTCCAGGATTTCAGTTTCACTTGTGTGTTGCCGAACATGCTATTATGTTAATGCTCCAAGGTTCTCTAATTGCGATCTTGTGGGAGGATCATCGTATGTAATCCCGATGAACTTTTGCTTCTACTGGGAATTGCCTATTCCTAACCATGTTTCCCTTTTCGATCGTCAGAGCTCAGGGGGTTGCTATCCTTAGGAAGCCCCCTATCACCGAGGTCCCACAACCCTTCTAGAGTTGATTTCACCAACTTTGTGCCTTCTACTGGAATAGGTTAGTAGAGTTCTAAGATATCCTATGTGGCCCCATGAATAGGTGAACCATATTTCATGTCCTACTCTTTCACAACCTATTTACTATGAATTTTATCGGGTGGATGACTAGGAGGTTTGTAACGCCCGCCCTTATCTGCTCTCAGGGCGGCGCTACATTTTTTTTTTTTATATCATAACGTATAGGGATCATTTCACAATCTACATACTTAGACATGTTATCATGACCTAAACCTTCTTTTATGCATGCATCACACATCATATTCATAATTAGCATGTTAACATATCATAGCTTCTTTTATAACATGCATCACATTTCATATTCATAATTTGGCATGTTCCATATCTTATCTCATTTTACCACATGCATAACATGAAGATCTATTCATGAGTTCTATCATATCAAACTTTTATAAGTAATTGAACAAAGAATAACTAAGCAACACTCAACATGGTACTAATAAATCTCAAGTCTTATAAGCGGAAGCAAATGTCTTAAGGTGTTCACGGAGCATATAAATATAAGCAGATAGTAATAGGGTCATTTTCCACCATGCCACTATCACACACACTTGACCCCTCCTGCTACTTCCTCTTAGTTCATGTTTCCTTTATCTGCAGTATATGGACAACATAAACTATAAGCATATAGCTTAGTAAGATTCTTGCCTACTCACAAAAGCCACAAACTTCATCAAACAAATAGAAAGCAGGAGCATACTAGCATAAATAGCATAAGTATTTCATAACGACACTATGCATCAACTTACCAACGTAATGAAAACATAAACATGACATACAATTTACATAGCATGCTAAACATAATTAAATCTAAGCAGGGCATAAATTAAACCATAAGCATTCATGGCATCATCAACCCTAAACATGCATAAAGGACATAATCATAAGCATTCTTAAGCTTGACATAAGCATTCATAATTTCCTCAATTCTAACATGCATAAAGGTCATAATCATAAGCATTCTTAAACTTAACATAAGCATTCATAATTCCATAAATCATAGACAAGCATCAGGGACATAATCATAAGCATTCTTAAACTTAACATAAGCATTCATAATTTCATAAATCATAGACAAACATCAGGGACATAATCACAAGCATTCTTAAACTTGACATAAGCATTCATAATTTCATAAATCATAGACAAGCATCAGGGACATAATCATAAGCATTCTTAAACTTGACATAAGCATTCATAAAAGTCGTTTCTTTTCAAAACATATACATATAGGTACTTTAACATAATCATAACTTGAATGGGGGGCCCCAGGTTAAGTACCACATAATGCGCGTTCCCTAATAGGCTGGGGTAGCGAGCCACCAGACCTACTAGAGCAAGACCTCTTACGTCTTACCAGGGCAAGACCTCTTACGTCTTCTTATGTCCCTATGGATTTGATTAACGACCACCTGACAGGTCGGGTACTTAACCTCTTACAAAGTAAAATACTTAATTCCTTTCTTTCTTGTCATATCATAAAGAATGCTCTTAATCCCCAACATAAACAGGGAAGCATCTCAATCTTGTCTTATCATAAGGAGAGCTCTTAATCCCTACTTGAAAGGGAAGCATCTCCATCTTATCTTATCATAAGGAGAGCTCTTAATCCCTACTTGAAAGGGAAGCATCTCCATCTTAGACATTTCATAGCATACATGCATTCATAACATAAGAGTACCCTAAAGGGGGTCCTAAAGCATAAACATGTTTATCACATAAGCATATTTCATAGGCATATTCATGGCATATTAAATCATAAAACATGTTCATCACATAGGCATATTTCATGGCATATTACATCGTAAACATGTTCATCACATAGGCATATTTCATGGCATATTACATCGTAAACATGTTCATCACATAGGCATATTTCATGGCATATTACATCATAAACATGTTCATCACATAGGCATATTTCATAAACATATTTCTTGGCATATTAAATCATCAACTTGTTCATCTCATAGGCATACTTCATGGCATATTAAAAACATAATCATATTTATCACATAGGCAGAATTCATGACATATGAAAATCATAAACATATTCATCACATAGGCATAATTCATGGCATATTAAAAACATAAACATATTCATCACATAGGCATAATTCATGTCATATGGAAATCATAAACATATTCATCACATAGGCATACAACATATCCTAATTTCCTAAGGGGTGTTTTCATGCCACCCTATCCCTACAACCATTGTTGGCCGAAACTTGTAGGGTACCAATTTCTTTATTTTTTTGTTACATAAACTCGTACATGAAGGCACACAACATAATATAACTTCATAAGGGGTGTTTTCATGAAACCCTAACCCTAAAACCAAGAAACATGTAGGGTATAAACTTGGATTTTGGCACCTAAAAATTCCTACTTGAAGCATACAATCTATGAACATAACCTTAGAATCAAGTTCATGCAACCCTAACCCCAAAAGCCTTGGTTGGCCGAAACATGTAGGGCTATAATCTTGGACTTTTGACACCTAAAAATCCCTACTTGAAGCATACAATCTATGATCATATCCTTAGAATTATTTCCATGCAACCCTAACCCCAAAAGGCTTGGTTGGCCGAAACATGTAGGGCTATAAACTTGGACTTTTGACACCTAAAAATTCCTACTTGAAGCATACAATCTATGATCATATCCTTAGAATCATTTCCATGCAACCCTAACCCCAAAAGCCTTGGTTGGCCGAAACATATAGGGCTACAAACTTCATACTTCTTTCATGTAACATGTCCTACAAAACTAATATACTGCAGGTGAGAGAATCTTACATCCTTCGCTTGCTTTTAGTTGGTAGATGACCTTATGGAAGCCAAGAACTAGCCTTCTCCTAGCTTGGATGGGGTTCGGCCAAAGGGTGAAAATAGAGAGGGGGAGGGATGGTTTTCGGTGAGGAAGAAGAAGAGAAGAAGAAGTGGCCAAGTAGAACCTTCCCTCTTCTTTATAAAGGGAGGAAGAGAAGTTTCTCTTCTCTTTTCCATGCCTCTTCATTTACCCTCATCACACTTATCTACCTTTTCCCCTCTTCCTCTAATGATATAATCCTATTGGGCTTCTGGTTAGTGGGTGCATCTATAGGGCTGGGCTATCTCTAGAGGTTTGGAGTTCAATCCCTAGGCCTTGCATCTCTTTTTGGCTATTTTCTTTTATTTTCGAAAAAGGCCCACCTAAAGCCCATTATCGTAAAGCCAAAAATTCTTGTAAAATTGCTAGAAATTTTACTGGCATAATCCTCATACCTTGTAAAAGTTTCGTCTCGAAACTTAAAACAATTCTGGTACTTCGCTTCATGTCCTCCTCGCTCCTGTGTAGCTTCCTCGTATCGTTGATTCTGCCACAGGACCTTTACTAAGGGCACCTCTTTGTTCCTTAGCCTCTTGACTTTCTCGGTCTAGTATCTGGATAGGCCGACTTTCCATACTCAGGTCCTCTTGAACTTGTACTGTTTGTGGCTCGATCACTTGGTCCGTGACCGGATATGCATTTCTTGAGCACGAGACATGGAACATGTTGTATAGCCGACATCTCTTGAGGCGAGCTCCAGACTGTAAGCTACCTTGCCAACCCTCCGCAATATCGGATACGGTCCCACGAGCGTGGACTCGCTTTACCCTTCCTTCCAATCTCATCACTCCCTTTATAGGGGCCACTTTGAGAATACTGTGTCCCCGACTTAATTCTAACGGTCTACGCCGCATATCCGCATAGCTCTTTTCGGCTGAGCAGCTTCGATTCTCTCGATGGATATTCCAGATAGCTCGGGTGGTATCACAATAATCGGCTCAAGACCCATTTCCTCCTTTCACCACCCTCGCATCAACAGATAGGAGACTATCTTCTCCGTATAGAGCTTCATATGGTGTCATTCCAATAGTAGCCGTAACTATTGTTGTAAGCAAATTCTCGCAAGCACAAATATCGACCAACTCCCTTAAAGTCTAGAGCACAAGCTGAACATGTCTTCCAAAGACTGTTCACTCTTTCCGTCTGACCGTCGGTCTGAGGATGAAACGTAGTGCTGAATCTCAACTTAGTGCCAAGAGCCTTCTGAACACATTCCCAGAAATGGAAGGTAAAATGGCCATCACGATCAGAAATAATAGCCTTAGGCACTCCATGTAATCGGATGATTTCCTTGACGTATAATTGAGCTAGCTGCTCAACCGGATAGGTCATCTTAATAGCCAGGAAATGGGCAGACTTTATCAACCGGTCTATGATTACCCATATAGCATCATAACCATTTGTTGTTCTGGGTAATCCCGAAATGAAATCCATAGAAATTTCTTCCCATTTCCACTCTGGAATCTATATCGGCTGTAGTAATCCCCCAGGTTTCTGGTGTTCTACCTTAACCCTCTAGCAGGTCAGACAGGTGCTGACGTACTGAGCCACATCCCTTTTCATGCCGGACCACTAAAATTTATCTCTTAAGTCCTGATACATTTTTATAGATCCAAGATGCATGGTATAAGGTGTTCCATGGGATTCCTTGAGTATCTTCTTCCGAAGTTCCGGATCGTCCGGAATACATAGTCGGTCCCGGAGGTATAATAGTCCGCTGTCGGAAATGCGGAATCCATTATCCCTTCCTTCCAGGACTTCCTGTTTGATCTTCTGGATGTCTGAATCACCATCTTGCTTTCCCAATATATCGTCGAACAATGTCGGTGCTATCGTCATGGTGGAAAGTTGTCCAAAAATAATCTCTATTCCGTAATTCATTATTTCACTTTGCAGGGGCTGAGATAGCATTAATAAGGACATCAAAGCGGCACAGGACTTTCTGCTAAGTGCATCTGCCACTTTGTTGGCCTTTCCGGGATGATAGAATATCTCACAATCATAATCCTTGACTAGCTCGAGCCATCTGCGTTGCCTCATATTTAGGTCTTTCTGAGTGAAGAAATATCTCAAACTCTAGTGGTCTGTATAAATCCTGCACCGAGCTCTGTATAAGTAGTGCCTCCATGTTTTCAGAGCGAATACCACGGCTGCTAGTTCTAAGTCATGGGTAGGGTAATTTCTTTCATGCTCCTTGAGCTGTCTAGAGGCGTAAGCGATAACCTTGCCATTTTGCATAAGTACAACTCCGAGCCCCAGTTTAGAAGCGTCACTATACATATCGAAGCTTTCATTATCTTGAGGAGAGTCGAATGGGAGCTGGTTAGTCTCCTCCTTCACTCAGAAACTCTCTCACCCTCACCCATTTGTATTGCTGGTCCTTTCTGCTGAGGGCAATCATAGGGGCTGCAATTCTAGAGAAGTCCTCACAAACTTTCAGAATAGCCTCACAGCCCGAGAAAACTTCTGATTTCACTGTGATTCCTTGGCCTATTCCAGCCTCTCACACTTCAATCTTTATTGGGTCTACCATGATTCCTTCTTTAGAGATGACATGACCCAAGAATGACACTTGATCGAGCCTGTAACTCACATTTGGAGAATTTCGATATAGTTGCTCTTTCAAGAATCAGAGTAATCTTCAGATGTTCAGCATGCTCTTCTCGGTCTCTCGAGTAGATAAGAATATCGTCGATGAAAACGATTACAAATTTGTCGAGGAAGGCCGAGAATACTCGATTCATCAGGTCCATGAACATCGCAGAAGCATTGGTTACTCCGAAGGGCATAACTACGAACTCATAATGTCCGTATCTCGTCCGGAAGGCCGTCTTCGGAATATCGCCTGGCTTTACTTTTACTTGATGATAGCCAGACCTGAGATCGATCTTTGAAAAGACAGTAGCTCCCTTCAGTTGGTCGAACAGGTCGTCGATCCTGGGAAGGGGGTACCTATTCTTGATGGTCACGTTGTTCAGTGCCCGGTAGTCTATACACATTCGCATAGACCCATCTTTTTTCTTTATGAACAAAGACTGAGCTCCCATGGTGAGTGAGTGACTAGGCGATAAATCCTCGGTCAAGTAACTCTGTAGCTGCTCAAGTTCTTTCAACTCGATCGGCGCCCGTACGGTAAGGTGCCTTGGAGATCGGATTAGTTAGGGAATCGATCTCGAACTCAATTTCTCTATCAGGTGGTAATCCAGGTAGGTCATCAGGGAATACCTCCGGATGGTCACATACCACTCTGACATCTTCTATCTTCTGGTTCTTTGCTGATATGGTATCCACCACATGTGCTAGAAATCCGGTGCATCCATTTTCTAACATTTTTCGGGCTTTTAGCGCCGATAAAAATTTCCTCGTTCCTTTCTTTGACTCCCCGATAAACTCAAATGAAACCTCTGCTTCGGGTCGGAAGGTCACCCTCCGTTTACGGCACTCAATTGAAGCACCGTACTTGTGCAGAAAATCCATGCCCAATATAACATCATAGTCCCACATATCTAGGACTATCAGGTCACAATAGAGCTCCCTGTCTGCGAGTCTAATTGGTGCGGCGCGCAGAATATGGGTGGATGGCATCACTTCTCCCGAAGGTAACGTTGTTAAGAATTTATAGTCCAAAACTTGGGGATGCCTATCTATCTTTCTTGTGAAAGGCGTAGAGATGAACGAATGGGTTGCCCCAGTGTCAAATAATACGATGCATCTTGTGAAAATAAATATCGACTGTGACAGCCGAGGCACTCGCCACATCTTCTCTAGTGAGGGAGAACACCCTGGCATTTGTCCCAACGGGTGGGGCTTCCAGTCTCCCTTGGCTTATCTGAGGACCCTCTATCGTAGCCTGCATCTGGTGAAGCTGTGGAGGAGCTCCCGGGTACTGGACGTACTGCTGAGGAGGTGCCTGAACTCGGGTAGGGCAGTTCCAGGCTATGTGCCCCTCTAGTCCATAGTTGTAACACTTCCACGTGCCCTGACGACATTCCCCCGGATGCTTCTTCCCACATGTAGGGCCGAGGATACAGTTTGGTTGTTCTCGGGCCCCCTTTTGGGCCATTCCATTTCTTCTTGCCCACTGCGGTCCCTCTTCCGGCTAGTATTACAGATTTGGATCTCGGTCCCATGCCTTACTCTCTTGATGTTGTTCGGGTAGTGCTCGGTGACGAGGCACTCTTGAATAGCTCTTGCGATGCAGTCGATTGACTCCAGCCACATTCGAGGCTATCTCCGGTCAACATTTTTTTGGCGAGTCGATCCTCTCCCTTTCAATCTGCGACTAACTCTGCAGGCGAGGCGTGCGGTCGGTTGAACCTTTTCATAGCTTCACTAACTGATAGATCACCTTGTCGGAACTCGAGGAACTCATCGTAGTGCTTATTTGTGATCTGTCTCTGAAAGAACTCCTCGAAGAACTCCGATTCAAAGTCTGTCCACCTCATTTGATTTACTTGTCTCTTTTCTTTGACTCTCTCCCACCACATCCTTGCATCTCCGGAAAGACAGAATGAGGCACATTTTATCTTTTCGTACTCGGGCTAATCCAGCAGCTCCACGATGCTCTCAACTGTTTTGAACCAGGATTGGGCATCCCATGGTTCGCCGACACCAGAGAAATTTTCTGGTTTGACCTTCGCCCGCTTGAATCGAGATAAGCTTGGTCGGACCATTGATTAGTGGTGCTTGCACCATAGTGGTCGTGTTAGGAGTCACGTTCTGCGTCTCTGGTGTGGTACTAGGGTTCCCTTGTTGATTCATGAGAGTATTGATAACCAGCTGTTGTTCAGCGACCTGACGCTGTAGCTCGGTAACCACATGCATCAAATCTGGTGGGGGTGCCGATTCATTCCCTCTATTACTACGTCTCCCGTTCATGTTATCTAGAGATAAATAAATAATTAAGGTATTATTAAAATTTCTACTCATGCACATGCATCTAAACATTCCTTATCATAAACGAGGTAAGGTATCCTTCTTAGTTGAAATTCTAGGTGAGAGACCTGTTTCCATCATATAAGGCTTGGTAAGGTATCATTACTATCTAAGTCACAAGTATGGTTCTATTCTACTAAAACATGAGGTATTATTTCTATCTAAATCACGAGTGTGATTCCATTCTACTAAAACATGATGAGGTATTATTTCTAACTAGATAGAAGACACTCTTCATTATAAAAGAAACTTAGGTATGCATAAAGTTACTTACTTGGAAATAGCAGGAAGGAGGCTTGATGTGTGATAGTGGAAAGGTGAACCGCTCGATACCAACTATGCCCGCCTTATCTGCTCTCGGTGGGCGCTACATTTTCTTTTTTAATATCATAGCATATAGGATCATTTCATAATCTACATACTTAGACATGTTATCATGACCTAAACCTTCTTTTATGCATGCATCACACATCATATTCATAATTAGCATGTTAACATATCATAGCTTCTTTTATAACATGCATCACATTTCATATTCATAATTTGGCATGTTCCATATCTTATCTCATTTTACCACATGCATAACATGAAGATCTATTCATGAGTTCTATCATATCAAACTTTTATAAGTAATTGAACAGTAACTTAACTAAGCAACACTCAACATGGTACTAATAAATCTCAAGTCTTATAAGCGGAAGCAAATGTAAGGTGTTCACGAGCATATAAATATAAGCGAGATAGTAATAGGGTCATTTTCCACCATGCCACTATCACACACACTTGGCCCTCCTGCTACTTCCTCTTAGTTCATGTTTCCTTTATCTGAGATATGGACAACATAAACTATAAGCATATAGCTTAGTAAGATTCTTGCCTACTCACAAAAAGCTACAAACTTCATCAAACAAATTAGAAAAGGAGCATACTAGCATAAATAGCATAAGTATTTCATAACAACACTATGCATCAACTTACCAACGTAATGAAAACATAAGCATGGCATACAATTTACATAGCATGCTAAACATAATTAAATCTAAGCAGGGCATAAATTAAACCATAAGCATTCATGGCATCATCAACCCTAAACATGCATAAAGGACATAATCATAAGCATTCTTAAGCTTGACATAAGCATTCATAATTTCCTCAATTCTAACATGCATAAAGGTCATAATCATAAGCATTCTTAAACTTAACATAAGCATTCATAATTCCATAAATCATAGACAAACATCAGGGACATAATCATAAGCATTCTTAAACTTAACATAAGCATTCATAATTTCATAAATCATAGACAAACATCAGGGACATAATCACAAGCATTCTTAAACTTGACATAAGCATTCATAATTTCATAAATCATAGACAAGCATCAGGGACATAATCATAAGCATTCTTAAACTTGACATAAGCATTCATAAAAGTCCTTTCTTTTCAAAACATATACATATAGGTACTTTAACATAATCATAACTTGAATGGGGGCCCCTGTGTTAAGTACCACATAATGCTGCGTTCCCTAATAGGTCAGTAGCGAGCCACGGCACCTACTAGAGAAAGACCTCTTACGCCTTACGTGCAAGACCTCTTACGCCTTACGTGGCAAGACCTCTTACATCTTCTTATGTCCCTATGGATTTGATTAACGACTACCGACGGTCGGTACTTAACCTCTTATAAAGTAAAATACTTAATTCCTTTCTTTCTTGTCATATCATAAAGAATGCTCTTAATCCCCAACATAAATAGGGAAGCATCTCAATCTTGTCTTATCATAAGGAGAGCTCTTAATCCCTACTTGAAAGGGAAGCATCTCCATCTTATCTTATCATAAGGAGAGCTCTTAATCCCTACTTGAAAGGGAAGCATCTCCATCTTAGACATTTCATAGCATACATGCATTCATAACATAAGAGTACCCTAAAGGGGTCCTAAAGCATAAACATGTTTATCACATAAGCATATTTCATAGGCATATTAAATCATAAAACATGTTCATCACATAGGCATATTTCATGGCATATTACATCATAAACATGTTCATCACATAGGCATATTTCATGGCATATTACATCGTAAACATGTTCATCACATAGGCATATTTCATGGCATATTACATCATAAACATGTTCATCACATAGGCATATTTCATAAACATATTTCTTGGCATATTAAATCATCAACTTGTTCATCACATAGGCATACTTCATGGCATATTAAAAACATAATCATATTCATCACATAGGCATAATTCATGACATATGAAAATCATAAACATATTCATCACATAGGCATAATTCATGGCATATTAAAAACATAAACATATTCATCACATAGGCATAATTCATGTCATATGGAAATCATAAACATATTCATCACATAGGCATACAACATATCCTAATTTCCTAAGGGGTGTTTTCATGCCACCCTAGCCCTACAACCATTGTTGGCCGAAACTTGTAGGGTACCAATTTCTTTATTTTTGTTACATAAACTCCTACATGAAGGCACACAACATAATATAACTTCATAAGGGGTGTTTTCATGAAACCCTAACCCTAAAAACCAATGTTGGCCGAAACATGTAGGGTATAAACTTGGATTTTTGGCACCTAAAAATTCCTACTTGAAGCATACAATCTATGAACATAACCTTAGAATCAAGTTCATGCAACCCTAACCCCAAAAGCCTTGGTTGGCCGAAACATGTAGGGCTATAATCTTGGACTTTTGACACCTAAAAATCCCTACTTGAAGCATACAATCTATGATCATATCCTTAGAATCATTTCCATGCAACCCTAACCCCAAAAGGCTTGGTTGGCCGAAACATGTAGGGCTATAATCTTGGACTTTTGACACCTAAAAATTCCTACTTGAAGCATACAATCTATGATCATATCCTTAGAATCATTTCCATACAACCCTAACCCCAAAAGCCTTGGTTGGCCGAAACATATAGGGCTACAAACTTCATACTTCTTTCATGTAACATGTCCTACAAAACTAATATACTGCAGGTGAGAGAATCTTACATCCTTCGCTTGCTTTTAGTTGGTAGATGACCTTATGGAAGCCAAGAACTAGCCTTCTCCTAGCTTGGATGGGGTTCGGCCAAAGGGTGAAAATGGAGAGGGGGAGGGATGGTTTTCGGTGAGGAAGAAGAAGAGAAGAAGAAGTGGCCAAGTGGAACCTTCCCTCTTCTTTATAAAGGGAGGAAGAGAAGTTTCTCTTCTCTTTTCCATGCCTCTTCATTTACCCTCATCACACTTATCTACCATTTCCCCTCTTCCTCTAATGATATAATCCTATTGGGCTTTTGGTTAGTGGGTGCATCTATAGGGCTTGGCTATCTCTAGAGGTTTGGGGTTCAATCCCTAGGCCTTGCATTTCTTTTTGGCTATTTTCTTTTATTTTCGAAAAAGGCCCACCTAAAGCCCATTATCGTAAAGCCAAAAATTCTCGTAAAATTGCTAGAAATTTTACGGGTGTTACAAGGTTCCTCCTTGATTCTCCTAGGTTTCGATATAGAGGCTTTCACCCTCTATATTGACTAAGCATAGTAGGAATAGAACCAAGATGCAATTATCATTAAACATAGATATAATAAACTGCAAATATAATCAAGGAAAGTAGACTAGAATTGAGGGATCTACTCCATAGATATGAAAAGACATGCACAAGACTTTGTATCCTTAAGCATTACAATTCAAATAGAAAGTAAACAAAAAAATATACACCCTGAATGCTGTCTAGAGATGTCTTGGCAACTTTCCTACGTGTTGGAGTGTAATCCCGCCCTTGAGTCGCTTTTTTCTCCTCGCTAGAGCCTCGGTGCTTTTAGGGCACCACTTTGTCGCCCCAAATGGCCGGGCCTCCTCCCTTTTAGGTTTAGATGTACCTTCACTTTTATAGGGGTGAAACTGGCTTTCCTTAATTGCCTGCGGAAATGGATTTTCATAAGTTGAGATGGCACTACACGACCGTGTGGATTCCACACGGGTGGCTATTGGGAGTTTGGAAATCGTGTTCTTGATCTTGCATTTGGAAAAGGCACGACTGTGTGAGATTCACATGGCCAACCATGTCTTTCTCTGGAACTCTGAGCAGATGCTATCTTTTCGTCTAAAGCATGCTCGTGTCTTTAGGACACGACCAGAGCACGCTTGCCTTTCTTGAGCTCCATTTATGTGCCATTTTACATCCAAAATGCCGTTCTGCACTAAAAAATAGCAAAAGCAGATCTCCGAACTAAAAATAGTAAATAAGTACGAAATAAGAGAAATATGCATGAAATAAGTATGAAATGTAATGAGATGTGTGCTAAAACTACTCCTAAAACCCTATATAATTTGCACACATCAAAATCCCCCATACTTAGATCTTTACTTATCCTCAAGCAAACCTTAGTGCCATGGAGTTTTAAAAGTGCAATTCTCATGCTTAACATGTTTACTAAATCTTATCACGTGGTACTTACATTTAAAGTAAATAGATATGTTCTATAAGTTCACTAAATTAGTTTTTCATGCATGTGCGAAGAAATTTCCTATGGGGTTCACATTCCATGTTAAGTTAAGTCATCATCCTATAGCTTTCCTAAGGTTTCCAATTTTTAGGAACTTACCTGCTCTAAGTGAGGATCGTTCCCTAGAGTTAGCATAAAGTTTCAAAGGTGTGCTCTGTATCGAGAGAAATTGATAGGTGTTTCCCTTGTAACCTAACTCAGTCTCAAAGGGGCACCTAATTATTTCCACCAATAACAACTGTTTTTAGCCTCTATTTTTTCCTCTTTTTTTCTCTCTCTTTTTTCTTCTTTTTTTTCATCATCTTGATTTTTTTGAATGAGCTTACACAATCCGAGCATCTCCAGTAACTAAAATGCAAACCTAGAGTCACCTGTGGATTCCTAAGTACTAGACTATTGGGATGAATCATAGCTAGGTGTGTACTAGATCCTCCCTTTTAGAATTTTCAATGAGTGTAAGTGAAAATGAAAGCTAACTAGTGAAAATCGAGAACATTCATTATAGCATAATAAAATAGAATACCACTAGATAAGTGAAAATGAACTACTTATAGCATGGAAATATAATGTCAAGTTTAAAAAAAAATATCACCGAAGCAACTTATAGGAACAAACAACTAAGTGCTGATAGAATCCTAAAAACAAGACTACATGTATGATAGATTGAAACAAATGTTGAAATAAAATTTAGACCTATGTAACACAAAGATAGAACTACCCAAAACATAAAAGAAAAATGCAATAAAATATAACACTCCCCCCGACTCAGGATCGATCATACCTCTATCGTGGAGGCCTAGGTGGAAAGTCTGGCAGCCTCAACATCTTTGGCTCATGTGAGAATCGTGTCCTCAACCATTGTTGCCACATATACATGTGGTCTACCTGTGACTTGGTGGACTTAGTGACTGCTCTGTGCTCCTCCTCTCGAGCCCACTGTGTGCGCACATCCTGAATAAACTGCCACATCTCCTGTCGGTAGGCGACCTCCTCCTGGAAGTAGTGTTGAGCCTGCATGTAGAATTGGTCAGCCTGTTGGAAATGTTCCCTCATATCCTAGAACTCTGCCTTCATATATGGCCAGTGCTCCTTTCATTGCTGCCTCTATATCTGCTGCTCGGTGTAAATGTCATCGAGGTGCGATCTGAACTCTGAAAAATCGTAGGCGGACATTCTTGTATCCTACTCAAAATACAGAAAGGAATGTGGTGCAGGTATAGGATCAGGGCATGGACTAGGAGGGCTCCTATGTAAGGGGGAGTGATGGGAAGGTGGTGAAGGGTGTTCACGAGTAGAGGGTCCATCGTGTGGTGGGGACTCCACTTATCTATCCAATCGCCAATTGGCATGGGTGGTGATGGTGGTACAATTGGTACAAAACAAAAAAATCTCCTTCTCTAACTATCATTTTCATGGCCAAGCACACCCCTAGGTCAATACTTGGGCTCCCTTCTACTCTAACTAAACCTTCACAATCATACCCTATCTAATTAAAAATGTGGGTCAAAAGACCCCCAAAAATGATATCCTCCTTTGGCGCCTTACCCATCTTCACAAGGTGCCTAATAAAATGAGACCCCACATCCACATTATTATTTCCCTCTAACATAATCCACAAACACAAAATTTCTCTCATCCTCACAACTCCATCGCTCTCCCCTCTTCCAAAAATGGTGCTCGCTATAACTCAGTGAATGTATCAGAATGCCAGGTTTTGTAATCAGGATGCTTTGGCTCTAGAAGGGTCATAGGAGGTTTCTCCTGTTAAATCAAACTAGAATGACCTTGCATTAAACTCATTCGGTGTTCTCCTCTCTCCCCCACTAGGAAAACCAAAGCAAAAGTTCCATTGATGCAAGGTCCACTCATGCTCTATGTTAAATATCCTAAAAGTTATCTTTCCCTCTCGACTATCTACCCCTATCAAGATCTCCACATCCACCGAACTTAAAAACTCTAGGACTACCCTAGGATAGGTCGGACATCTAACTCTCATTATATCATTCCAACCTACCTTGGCAAACAACCATTGTACATCCCCAAAAAGACCTAGGGTTTCTATGAGAGTTGTTGGGTTTCCTTGGCATCGACGTGGGTGTGTGTTCGAACACGTTTCATAAACATGCATGCAGGATACAACAAGTGATGTTGAGATCTTTGGAAGGCTAGAGGGGGGTGAATAGCCTCTTTTCGAATTCTACAAGAAATGTTAGCAGAAGAAAAATACTAAACAAAATCAAGAAGCTAAACACAAATGCTAACACGAAGGCTTTTATGTGGTTCGAAGATAAAGCTCCTACTCCACGACGATCCTTAAGGTGGATCAACCCAAGCAATTCCAGTAAGAAGCTTTTCTTACAAGACCCTCCTTTTCTTACAAAGATGAAGATGAAAATTAGAGAGGAGGGGAATAAAAATTACTTTGAAAGCTTAGGAAAAATGTGGGAGCTTGAGAGTATGGTTGGAATGTAAGCACTAGCCCACTCAAGCACCCAAACCCTCTTTTTGTAGAGAGAGAGCTATTTTTCCCGTTGAGCCTCGATCAGTCGATTGATGTACAACATCAGTTGACTAAAGTGGTAGCCAATGGCTTCTGACAAGGCGAATCCACAGGGATATGCAGTCGTCATTTCCAATGGTAGCTTGATCAGTCGACTGCTCACTTCATCAGTCGACTGATGAAGCGATCAGTCGAGTGATCCCCATGAGAAGTTGAGTGAGACTCCATTCTGTGCCCGATGTTGACTTGATCAGTCGACTACCAATATTGGTAGTCGACTGATGGCTTATCGATCGCCGATCTTAGCTGGCAATGATCTTGCCGATCGATCGATGTCGAGTTTCAAATGACTCGGCCGAGCACCTTATCAGTCGATTGATACATTGTATCAGTCGACTGATACTCATCAAGTATGAGTAATTCATACTTGAATTGACTCCCTAGACCTAGACTTAACCTTCTAGCTCTTCCTTTAGCCTTGTGCCTCCAGGATCCCTCTGAGTTCACGACTTGTTCATACTTTGTGCTTGCTTCCAAGAGCTTCCTTCGGTTTCGTCATATCTTGGGTTTCCATTTCCCAAAATACGCTTGGACTTTACGCCGCCAAGACTACATGCTTGGACTTACGCTGCCAAGACTTGCCTTTGGACTTCCTTTGCCAAGGGCCGCTTGGACTTTACGCCGCCAAGCCTACATGCTTTGACTTACGCTGCCAAGACCTTTCCTTAGACTTCTTTTGCCAAGATCATACTTGGACTTTTCTTTTACCAAGTCTTCATACTTGGATTTTCCTGTCACTTAAACATGTTCACAATTAGATCACAAAGCATTGCCTAACTTAGATGATTATTCAAACATCAAAACATATAAATGCTTGGGCCATTGTTGCACCAACAATCTCCCCCTTTTTGATGTTTGGCAATCATTTAAGTTAGGTCTTTAACATATACACATAATCATATTTCCAATATGAATTCTAACTTAAACATTCCTTCTCCCCCTTTGACATACATCAAAAAGAGAAGAATTCATGCAAAAAAAAGTTTCATGAAAGAATTGAATTTGTTATATCTTGAACTAAGGTATAAGTTCAATATGAGGCTCCCCCTTAATCCAAGACATGGTTCATGATGAGTGAATAACATGTGAAGCAAAGCATAAAAAAGATAGAAAGTTAAGTCCTAACTTTGCACCAATAATATAAATTTAGGGGATGAAAAGATTTATATTATGAAACTTCCTTACGTATTGCTAGAGGGGTCTTTTTGTTTATGTCGTTTTTGAAGATTATCATACCATAGTTTTAGGACACTTAAGAGCACACTCAAGACCAAGAAATAAGATTGAATTGCAGGAAAAATAGAATTATCGATCATTGAATTCTGATTGATCATTTACACCAGAGCCCTTTTTCAGTTTTTTCAGCCCAACTTCAGAAATGCACCAAAAATTCAAGAACATCGAAAAATCACAAAAATTTGTGCAAACATTTCTGAAATCATTTTCTATCAAGGAAAATTAATTTAAAAAATATATGTTTTCCAGATTTCAAAAATGATACAATTTTGAAACCTAGCAAAAGCTTTAAGTATTTTTCAAACTTTGTATCACTTTTGCTTAGCAATCGAAAACTATTTTTCAAAGTATGATAAACATAGTTTAAATTATATTTTATTTGAAATTTTCAATCATATTCTTGGAGCTATATGCACATCAATTGTGCATAAGCCTTCCCAATGATTGGTCCAATGAAGGATTAATGTCTCTAGATGACACTTTGGTTCATAGTAATGCATCATAACAAGCATGATGAACCAAGTGCATCTTCCTAACATCTCACATGTTGTCTAAGTGGCTCAATACAAAAATAATGGTTTCTTAGGTCTTTTGTGAGATGCTTAGAGGTATAAATCCTAGATTTTCTATAGGTTCATACAAACCTAGACCTCTATTTTACTAAACACATCCCAAGTTATCTCCTTAGTGATGAATATTCTGCTTCGGGGAGAGCCTTGGTGAATATGTCGGCTAAGTTGGACTTAGATTCTATGTAATTAAGTTCAATGTCCCCCTTACCCACATCATCTCTAATGAAGTGATGCTTCACTTCAATGTGCTTAGTCCTAGAGTGATGTATCGGATTTTTGGTTAAGTTTATGGTACTCACATTATCACAATAAACATTTACAATGGAGTAGTGTAGCTCATAATCCTCTAATGTGTGGCTCATCCAAAGTAATTGAGCCTCGGTGGTTGACAAAGCAACACAAGGTTTCTTTCTACTACAACTTACAAGAGAGGATCCAAGAAATTGGCATCCACCGCTAATACTCTTTCGATCCAACTTGCAACCCGCATAGTCGGAATCGGTGTACCCAATTAAATCAAAAGATTTTGTCCTAGGATACAAAAGTCCTACATTTAGTGTGCCCTTGATATACCTTAAGATTCTTTTTATGGCCACTAAATGGGACTCTTTGGCACATGATTGGTACCTTGCACACATACCTACCACAAATAATATATCGAGTCTACTAGCGTTTAGGTACAACAGGCTACCAATTATACTCCTATAGAGTTTAAGGTCAATTTATTTTCCTTCAAGATCATTATCTATTTTTGTATTAGTTGCCATTGGGGTTGAAACTACTTTAGCATTTTCCAAACCAAATTTCTTAATCATTTCCTTAGCATATTTGGTTTGGTATACATAAATTCCTTCATTTGTTTGTTTGACTTGTAGACCTAGGAAGAAATTTAGTTCCCCAACTAGACTCATCTCAAACTCATTCTCCATATTTTTGATGAAGTCTTGAATGAGCTCATCATTTGTTGACCCAAAGATAATGTCATCTACATATACTTGAGCTACAAAGATGTCCTTAGACTTTGATTTAATGAAGAGAGTTTGGTCTACTTGACCCCTTCTAAACCCCTTAGAGACCAAGAAAGATGACAATCTTTCATACCAAGCCCGGGGAGCTTGTTTCAAACTGTATAAAGCCTTTTTAAGCTTGAATACATGGTTTGGATAGTCTATGCTTTCAAACCCGGGAGGTTGTTCTACATATACTTCCTCCTTAATGAACCTATTTAGGAATGTCGACTTTACATCCATTTGATGGAGTTTAAAGCCCATGAAAGAGGGATATCCTAGTAGGATTCTAATCGACTCTAACCTAGCAACCGGGGCATATGTTTCATCATAATCAAGTCCTTCAACTTGATTGTGTAGGGGATCGATCGGTGTGGTGTTGGCTGGCTAGAGGGGGGTGAATATCCCTCAATCGTTCGATGGTGGAATTTGTTCATTCTCGTTGCGTTGCTTTCCTACGATTGTCGTTAGCGCAACGGAATACTAATACAAATATGAATACTAAAAACAAATAAGCATATGCAAACACACACGATATACGTGGTTCGGAACCGAATGGTTCCTACTCCACGGGCGAGCTCTCCGAGCTCTAGTTATGTGCACGACATTAACTAAACTCCTTCTCGACTACACGTCGGAGGTGGAGAAACCTCTCACAAGCTATTACAACAAGTAATATGAAATACAACAAGAAATACAAAGATAATACAAAAGAGAACTTTTACACAATTGTTTTGATCGCTTTCTTGTTGCTTGTTTTTGCTTGCTCTTGAAGGTCTGGAATGCAACAACAATTCCCCTCTAAAGTCACCTCTAAATCCTTGGCAAAATCCTCCCACTTGAGCTCCATTTATAACCTGCATCAAGATGATTTCGCGCGCATCAGTCGATTGATCGTGACCATCAGTCGACTGGTCCTGTAGCCGTTGTCTCACAACGGCCAGATCCACGTTGGTTAAGTTCCAATGGATCACACATCAGTCGACTAATGGGTGCCATCAGTCGACTGCTCCTCATCGATCAGTCGCGAGCTCGACTCCATTCCCGTGCATCTGCCCGTGCAGTGTGATCGATCGACTACTTCCCTTAAGCGATCGATTGATGTTTATCAATAATCGCTTGCCCTCGGTAGTCGATCGATCACCAGAACTCTATTCATTCAACACCGTCGAGCCCATCGACCTAGAGTAGTCAATCGACACCTATGTCATAAATCCTCAAACATCAAGTTGTTTGAGCATCCGACAACCAGTCTTAGCCACTTGGCCAAGTCCACATCATCCCTCATGGAGTTCCCCACCGAAGCTCTCTTCCCTCGGCCTACGTCCCTCGGATGCGCCAAGCGCATGACTTCGTAATGCCATCCTTCGCGTCTCATGCCCTAGAAGTATGCTTCCTTTGGGCTCACTCTATTCGCTCCCCGTCCGGCGGTCCCTTGGATGCACCAAGTGCATGGCTTCGCAATGCCATCCTTCACCGACTCAAGGACCCCGAGCCTAGTGAACTTGCCAAGTCCTCAAGACTTCCCACATGCACCAAGCGCATGACTTCGCAATGCATTTCTCACCAAGCACCAAGCGCACGGCTTCGCAATGCTTTGGACTTTTCCCACACCAAGCTCCAATGTTGGATTTTCCATGCCAACCCATGTTGGACTTTCCCATGACAATCCCATGTTATGAGTTTTGTCTATCATCAAAAACTATCAAGGTACTGCTCGAGTCAAACTCGAGTCAACCTGGGCCGATTGCACCAACAATCTCTCCCTTTTTGATGATTGACAAAACTACCATCTCAAGTCTACCAATTCTCCCATATTGGCAATTCTCACATCCCAAATGAGAATTCCAAACCTAATTTGTAACTTGGTAACTTCTCCCCCTTTTTGACATTACATCAAAAAGGTCCTCCCCAATGGTATGAATGTCTCATATCCCAATGAGAACTTACAATCTCTCCCTTGAAGGAACAAATGCCTACAATCTTTCTAGTGATCCCATATCACATAAAGAGAGGCAACCAAATTTTTCTCCCATGAGGAAATACACATCCATCTTCCCATGATGGATACCTCCCCCTAGAGGCTTGCTCCCCCTTGACCATTGCACCAACAATGTCCTTGGAGAGTCCCTAAGCCAATAGGAACATAAAATCATCAAAATTAAGGCAAAGTTCAACAATGAACTTCCATCCACCTTAAAATTGATACTCTCCCTAAACACTTCTCCTAATCCATGTCAATGGATTTCCACCCTTTCTAATGCTCTCCCAAGCATGTCCTAGGGTTAGGAGTGGTTAAGGGACCAAAACACAGTTGAACATGGGCCTAACCACCAAGGTTTACCCAAAATCACCTGCTACGACTCGCTCTACCTACGGTCGATTGGGCTTGCATCGATCGGGTATTCATGCTACCAATTGATAATTGTGCATTTGCAGTTTTCAGCATTTTCATAAATGGATTTCTGAAATCCATAAGTAAATATACATAAGTTTAAAATTCTTGAAATTTGGTATGTATATTACTTATCACAAACACTATGGGTGAAAAATATTTGAAAATTATTTTACCCACTAAATTAGGAGATTGATACAAAGTCCAAAAGTTGAGAAAAGCTTCAATAAAGAAACCTCTTTGTATCATCCCATTCAATGGTGATAGCTATCAAAAGATAAGCTTCACCAAGGTTTTTCAAAATGTTTTTGAAACCTTTAATTTCTTTTTCCTAAACATCTCACTCATATCTAGATGTGTAAAACACATACAAGTCAAGTTTTTAGTGAGATGTGGGTTTTTGTCCTTTTAATGGTTTCATGCATATTTCTATGCAATATTATTTGATTCCCATCAAACCATGCCATTGTACTTAAATCCATTTTTAGTTATATGCATGATGATGATTATGGCATAAATATGATATAGATAAACACATATGCCAAAATCATGACGTCATGGCATGTGAGAAACATCTAGGCATACAAGACATCTAAAAATAATTCTAAACATGATCATGACATTTTTATAGATAAAAAAAATGAAAATGATGTCATGACATGGCAAGGCAAACAAATCATGGCAAGTAAAATATAGTAAGGTATAAAATACCTAAGTGCTAAATCCAAATTGCCATTTCTAGGGTTAAGTCCATTTTGCCTTAAAGCCATCATTCTCCCTAGTGTGCCATAAACCCCAAATGGCACACCAATACCTCTAAGATCTAGTTGTGCCAATTTAATCATTTTTAAATTCTCAAACATATTGGCACATCCTAATGTGTCAACTCTACTATGGTTAGGTTAACTACCCATCCACTTAGGGTCGACACACCCTAACCCATTTAGCGTGAATCGATCATGCTTCTAGGAACCCAATATCTATTTGAGCTCCTTGGGTTAACAAGGTATTCCCTAGGGATAACTTCCATAGATACCTTCCTAATGACCCTTTTAGGCTTTGAAGCCTTAGTCAAATGGGTCTTTCCTAGGTCAACTCTAGAGGTAACTCCCCCAATGACCTTCTTAGTGGCCTTCTTGGTTTTCCTTAAGTCCTTGGCCATTAAGCAAACACCATGACTAGTCTTAGGGATAGCTTCCCTATTAGCCTTGGTTTTTCTAGACCTAGAAATAATTCCATAATCAAATGGAACATTATGATAAGTCTTCTTGGGCTTAGGTTTGTGACTCAAACCTTCCTTGCCCTTAGACCATTTTTGAACCTTAGGTCTTGACTTTTGGGCATTTGACCCTAGAATTGAATTTTCTATGATTCTAAGGGTTTTCTCCATTCTCTCAAGCCTTGACCTCAAGACTTGGTTTTCTAGCTCTAATTTTCCCAATTTTGAGTTTTCATTTATCTTTTGGGAAATATTCTTCTTCTTAGGCATGTTTCTACCCTTCTTAGGGTTAATGCCTAGATGGTTTTCAACTCTTCTAATGGACTCTTTAGGTAAAATAGGTCTAGTGTTTTGAGTCCTAGGTTTGTACTTAGAGAAACTAACATGCTTAGCACCTAAACACACATATTTATTCCTACTAGCATGCTTTTCATTAATGATTGCAAGAGAGCTAAAATAATTCTTAGCATGCTTTTTAACTTTAGGAATTGAATATGCATAATTTAAATTTACCTTAGGGTTAGCTTGGGAAGCTCCCCCTACATGAGATACACCTTCTTGCCCTTTCTTCCTCCCCCTAGGGCATTGGCTTCGGTAGTGCCCCTTTTGATTGCATTTAAAACACACAATGTGCTCTTTGCTCTTAATTGAGGGGACTCCGACATCCTTTGACTTTGGGTTGACTTTTGGTGTCGATGCCTTTTCCTTAGCCAATTTAGGGCATTTGTTCTTGTAATGCCCTTTCTCCCTACACTCAAAGCATATTATGTGATTTTTATTTAAAATAATACCACTTGAGTTACCTAGGGAGGTGGTGGAGGCCTCTTCACTTCTTCCGGAGGTAGAAGCTTTATTTTAATCTTGCTCCAGAATAGAAACCCTTTCCTCCCCCTCAATGCTAGAGGTGGAGATCTCCACTAAATCATCAACATCTTCAAATGTTGTGGGTGCTTCTTCCTTGACATTCTCCTCTACTTGTGCCGGTTGGGACTTTTCTTGGAATTTTATTATCTTATTCTATAGCTCCCTTGCATCCCTATAGTCACCCAATCTAGACCAAATATGATTAGGTAATAAATCACTAAATAATTTTATTACCTCGAGATTTGTCTTGAAGTCCTTAATTTGGTATTGGGTCCACCTTGACTTCTCAATTGACTTGTTGTATTTGTTCCTAGGCATCTCAAAACCATTTTCTACAATAATCATAAAATCAAAGTCGGTTTCGAGATATACCTCCATCTGTTTCTTCCACCAAGCAAAATCTCCATCAAATTTCGGTGGATGGATGTTGTAGCCGGCCATCTTGTAGTGCTTGTGTCGGCGGTTAGTCCTCGACAAGCGCCTTGGCTCTGATACCACTTGTAGGGGATCGATCGGTGTGGTGTTGGCCGGCTAGAGGGGGGTGAATAGCTCTCAATCGTTCGATGGTGGAATTCATTCATTCTTGTTGCATTGCTTTCCTATGATTGTCATTAGCGCAGCAGAATACTAATACAAATATGAATACTAACAACAAATAAGCATACACAAACACACACGATATATGTGGTTCGGAACTGAATGGTTCCTACTCCATGGGCGAGCTCTCCTAGCTCTAGTTATGCGCACGACACTAACTAAACTCCTTCTCGACTACACGTCAGAGGTGGAGAAACCTCTCACAAGCTATTACAACAAGTAATATGAAATACAACAAGAAATACAAAGACAATACAAAAGAGAACTTTTACACAATTGTTTTGATCGCTTTCTTGTTGCTTGCTTTTGCTTGCTCTTGAAGGTCTGGAATGCAACAACAATTCCCCTTCAAAGTCACCTCTAAAGCCTTGGCGAAATCCTCCAACTTGAGCTCCATTTATAACCTACATCAAGTTGATTTCGCGTGCATCACCGATCGACCGATCGCGGACTCATCACCGATCGGGTCCTCGTAATCTCACGGTTAAGTTCCAATGGATCACACATTAGTTGACTGATGGCACCCATCAGTCGACTATTCCTCATCAGTCGAGTGTTGGCGAGCTCGACTCCATTATGTGCCCACGCAGAGTGTGATTAGTCGACTGCTTACCTTAAGCAGTCGACTGATGTTGTCAATGAAGGGTTTTGCTTATCGAGTCCGTGAGGGGAAACTTCGCTTCCCACTTCACCTCGGTAGCTTGTCCATGGCGATCCATTCGATGTCCCCGGATTAAAAAAATTTAATCCTCGACAAAAGGCATTGCCCAAACCATCAAGTCATCGTCGTGCTATTCATTTAGAGAGGTCACTTGAACAAACTAGTTGTTCAAGCGACCATCCTCTATTCTATGAGTAGTTGCGGAATAGACGATGTCCGGATCGTTGATTTTTGTGTTTATGCTCGGGATCCAAGTATTATTTAGACATTTATAGATTTATAACATGCTTATAATTGAAAAACAAAAACAAGCAACAAACAAAAGAGAAAAGAGAATAGATATACCTCTTGATCTTCTAATATATGACCTTCCTCTTTTTGGACGTCATGTGGGTGACGATCTACCAAAAGTCGAAGCTCCTAGATCACAAATCTTCCTTCCTTGCTCTTCCCTAGCAAGAGGAATACTATAAACAAGGTTTTTCTCCTCCCTAAAACCAACCAACGAGGAGCACACAATCTCCTTGCCGCCGGCAAACTAGAAGGTGGAGAAGATGATGGAAAACAATCAAGACACCAAGGGAACCCCTATATCTTGTTTCCACCACCTAAGGAGAAGAGAGTAGGGCCTTTTGGGCACCGCACAAGGGCTGGAAGGGGCTGGAAAAGATGCTGGATGCCGGCCACAAGAGGAGGAAGAAGAAAGAAACCTTCCTTATTTGTTGCCGCCCAAGCTTCCAAACCCTAACCCTAATCCTATCTCAACTAGGATTCCTCTCCCTTGCCGCCCAAAACCCTAGATCTCTTTGATGTGTTTCACGCCAACTCCCATGCCCTCCTTTTATAGAGTTAGGGATAAGTCATGAATTAATCTCCTCCATAGGTTCTAGGGATTTAATCTCACCCATCGGATCTAGAGATTTAATCTCAACTGTCAGATCTTAGATTTAATCTCTTTGATGTGTTTCATTGTACTTTGCCAAGATACTGTATCTTTATCTTGGATTGCCTTGTCATATGTCCAGGGATTAGGTTCATGTTCTCCAGGGACCAAATCAGAAGATTCTCCCAAGAACATGAATCTATCAGGCTGTCTCACAACCCTCCCACTACGACGAGGTATCACCTGTGTATCCTCTGTGACACGCGGTGCAGTGACATGTGGTATATCCTCTCAGACGGTGGTACTAAAGAAGTGACTTCCCCTTTTAACTCCTCCAGAATAATTTTACTCTTGGGCTTTTGGTTCATCACATAATCTTCCTCTAGAAATCTGGCATTCGTGTTAACGATCACCCTTTGATCTCTAAGACTATAAAACAATCCACCCTTCGTTCCCCTGGGATAGCCAACGAACATGCGTACTTCTGTACGAGGTTCCAACTTACCAGCATCTGCCTTCAGCACATGTGCTGGACTCCCCCATATCCGAATATGTCTTAGACTAGGCTTTCGCCCAGTCCATAACTCTGTGGGAGTAGAAGGCACTGATTTAGATGGAACCAAGTTCAGAATGTATACCGTCGTATCTAGAGCATATCCCCAGAACGAATCTGGCAAGTCAGAATAACTCATCATCGATCTAACCATCTTCATTTGGATTGAATCCCAGCCTCTGATAAGTAGTTCCTAAACTCTCCCAAGAGGTACTCACCACCATGATCAGATCGTAGTGTCTTGATACTTTTACCTTGACATTTCTCCACATCAGCCTTGAATTCTTTGAACTTGTCAAAGTATTCAGACTTGCGGAGCAACAGGTAAATGTATCTATATCTTGAGTAATCATCTATAAAAGAGACAAAATACTCAAAACCACCTCTAGCCTGGATAGACATAGGACCACACAAATCAGAATGAACAAATTCTAACACATCTTTGGCTCTATACCCCTTGGCCTTAAAAGGCCTCTTGGTCATCTTACCCTCCAAGCAAGATTCACAGGTTGGGAGATCCTCCACCACCAATGAACCCAAAGGTCCATCAGCTATCAACCTTTGAATTCTACTTAGGTTAATGTGACCAAGCCTAAGATGCCAAAGATATGTTTGGTTCATCTTCGAAGGTTCTTTTCTCTTATTGGAATTAAAAGATGAGTTATTAACTTCAATTTGCATCGTGGGAGGTTTTGGTTCAAGTATGTACAAATTTCCTATCAATGCACCCGAACAGATAATGTCCCTATTCCTTCTTATAACAATTATGTCATTAAAAGAAATAGAATATCCATCCATAAACAATTTAGAAACTGAAATTAAATTCTTTCTAAATAAGGGTACATAAAGGCAATTCTTAAGAACCAAAAGTTTATTTTTCTCAAAAGATAAATGAACATCTCCCACTGCAACAATCGCCACCTTCGTGGCATCGCCCAAGTACACGGTAATCTCCCCCTCAGCCAGTCGTTTAGTTTCTTGGAACCCCTGCAAAGTATTGTAGACATGATCAGTGGCTCTCGTATCTACACACCAGGTGCCGGTAGATAACACCGCTAAACATGTTTCAACGACTAGACCAAAAGATATACCTTTTTTCTTGCAGTTGGGGCAGTCCTTCTTCCAGTGTCCAGTCTATTTACAAGTGAAGCACTTGCCTTTCGGCTTCTTCACTCCTCCCTGAGTACCTCCCACCGCCTTTGCCCCAGTTTGTTTCTTCTTCTTCTTTCCTTTCGGCTTAGAAGTAGAATCCTTTTGGGTCACCACGGCATGCGCCTGAGCACTCTGACGAAATAGTCCCTCTGCCGCCTGGAGTTCTTTCAGAAGTTCCGCCAATGAATACAACCTCTTGTTCATGTTGTAGTTCAGGCAAAATGGCTCATAACTCCTAGGTAGAGACTGGAGTATGATATCGACCTAGGTTTCACCATCAATCTCAGCTCCTAGGACCTCCAGCTCATTCAAATGAGCCATCATCTTGAGAACATGATCCCTCACGGGTGTTCCCTCGATCATGGTGGTCGTCATCAAGTTTCTCATGGCCTCTTGCCTCGCAGCCCGATTCTAGTGTCCGAAAAGCTCCTTGAGATTGAGCATCATATCATAAGCAGTGGACATGACTTGATGTTGATGTTGCAGTACATTTGACATAGATGCCAAAATGTAACACCCCGCCATCTCATCGACCTTGATCCACTTCTTATAGCTCTCTCTCTCCTTTTCCCCAGAATTATTTGCAGGCTTAGGAGGGCACTCTTCGAGGAGTACATATTTGTATTCCTCTGCAGTCAAGACAATGTCTAGATTCCTCTTCCAATCTACATAGTTGGGTCCAGTAAGTTTGTTCTCTTTTAGTATCACAACAAGTGGGTTGAAAGTCATTTTGAAAGAAAACCTAAGAATCACATAAATCAAAATATTAGATTTCAAAAAATTATTGATTCCTCAAACAATAAAATTTTAAAATCAACCAACACATCAAAACACCGAGAATATCGTATGCCACGATAGTGTGGACGTATACAAATTCTACATTTGTAAGAGGAGGTTTTACCCATTAATTTTACTATCTTATCAACCTAACTTTTTGACAAGTAAAATTAATAGTTGGTTCCTCTTTGGCCCTACAAATAAAAGCAGTGACTCCGATGGGGAGGATACTTATATTTGTATCTAAGTGTTCACAATTACTCGGTACCAAGGAAATTATCTCGAGTTATGTGCCTTACGATGGGCAAGTACACACGCTCCTTAATAATTTCCTATAACCATATTCGACCTTGTGATATGCAAACAAACCCATCCGATATGGAGGAAGGCACTCAGAGCCGACGCGCAAGTTTGTTTGCATCACTTGTCAAATCGTAATGGAGGCTGCGGGAATTTATAAAAATATCCCTCTCCCACTTAGTAATTTGAAATTGAGGAATTTTCCTAGCCTACGACATGCATATCAAACAAAAAGCAATAAATATGAAAAATAAATTATTTTCCAACTATTATGGCTTTTGTCTTCAATATGACTCCCGTCGCATCGCCATCTCGTCCGCTCCTCCTACGCCATGTACGAGCCATCCGTAGATCCGAGCCGAGACTAAAACCTATTTTAATTTACATTCATCGATCCTATACTCCACGAGGGAGTGTACATGAAATCTAGATCGAAATTAAAATAAAATAAAGAGTGGCTAATCAATGCCGTATTTAATTTACAAAAACTAAATACTAGCCTCGTCAATCCCGAGGATTCAACAAAATAAATATTTACACACATACAATCACATACACACATATGGCCATAATAGTCGGATCTTATGCCTGCAACCAAAGAGTTAAACTACGCATATCCTACTATTATCCGGCATATATAATATATGAAAAAGTGCATAAAAATTAACCGAATCCTAAACACACAAAACCGGAAACCTTGGCTCTGATACCAATTGAAGGGTTTTGTTTATCGAGTCCGCGAGGGGAAACTTCACTTCCCACTTCACCTCGGTAGCTTGTCCATGGCAATCCCTTCGATGTCCCCGGATTAAGAAAATTTAATCCTCGACAAAAGGGATTTCCCAAACCACCAAGTCATCGTCGTGCTATTCGTTTAGAGAGGTCACTTGAACAAACTAGTTGTTCAAGCGACCATCCTCTATTCTACGAGTAGCCACGGAATAGACGATGTTTGGATCGCCGATTTTTGTGTTTATGTGAGATCCAAGTATTATTTAGCCATTTACAGATTTATAAAATGCTTATAATTGAAAAAAAAAACAAGCAACAAACAAAAGAGAAAAGAGAATAGATATACCTCTTGATCTTCTAATGTATGACCTTCCTCCTTTTGGACGTCGTGTGGGCGACGATCTACCAAAAGTAGAAGCTCCTAAATCATAAATCTTCCTTCCTTGCTCTTCCCTAGCAAGAGGAAGAGTAGAAACAAGGTTTTTCTCCTCCCTAAAACCAACCAACAAGGAGCACACAATCTCCTTGCCGCCGGCAAACTAGAAGGTGGAGAAGATGATGGAAAACAATCAAGACACCAAGGGAACCCCTATATCTTGTTTCCACCACCTAAGGAGAAGAGAGTAGGGCCTTTTGGGCGTCGGACAAGGGCTGGAAGGGGCTGGAAAAGATGCTGGACGCCAGCCACAAGAGGAGTAAGAAGAAAGTAACCTTCCTTATTTGGTGCCGCCCAAGCTTCCAAACCCTAACCCTAATCCTATCTCAACTAGGATTCCTCTCCCTTGCCGCCCAAAACACTAGCTCTCTTTGATGTGTTTCACGCCAACTCCCATGCCCTCCTTTTATAGAGTTAGGGATAAGTCATGAATTAATCTCCTCCATTGGTTCTAGGGATTTAATCTCAACCGTCGGATCTAGAGATTTAATCTCAACCGTCATATCTTAGAGATTTAATCTCTACCTATGGATCTTAGAGTTTTGTTTCTATCCATTGGATCTAAGCTTCATGAGGTGTTAATAGGCAACATTAGGGACCATGAGGAGGAGTTGGATCTTGGCCACCCATGGATCAAGCCCACATAAAGTCCGATCCACTAATGATGATCCAATCCACTAAAGGATTGATCTACCTCACCAACCCCCATATGATAATATGGGCTCCATATATTATTTGTACATTTTCTCCCCGTGTTTAAGATCTCGAATGTCCGTCGATTAATTAATTTACTGACCATTAATTAATAAACATCTAACTCCTTGAGTAGTACCGCTCAACCTTTTCATCATGCCGGACCAAGTCCACCTGCAGGGTTTACATGATGAACCTTATGAGCTCCTCAAGGGGACATCATCATCCTAATATATAGGACACGGTTTCCTCCTATAATCAACGACACACCATATAAATAATATCATCTCCCAACTTATCGAGCCTATTGATTTAATCTATAAATCTCACCCATTGGTAAATCAAAGAGATGAGTACTAAGTATATGTGCCCGTTATTATATCGGGATTAAGAGCATGTACTAAATAATATCTGAGGTCCGATTCGATTATGTAGTCAGCAATAAATCAAATCACCTCTAAGTCGGTCCTGCTCAATACACACAAAGTGCACTAGTGTGATTCTATGGTTAAGATAAACCAACACCAAATCACACTACAACCATTCCGATGGTTTATCCAAAGTCATCTCGGTTGTGAGCCTTTACTTATACTTTTCAAGGGGCCGATAACATGATCTCCTGTGTGATACCACACACTATGTTATCTACAATGTAAAGTATTAGACAATATTGCATAACCATAAAAATATGCAAACAATGATCATGTGATTCTTATTCCAAAATAAAGATGTTCATACAAAAGATAGACTTTTCAGTATACATACCTACAGTCAACAGTCGACTGCCCTCCCATGGCAGTCGACTGATTAGCCAGACTCTATTCAATCGAACACTGGTCGAGCCCATACGACCTACAGTAGTCGACTGACACCTATGCCAGTCGACTGATGTCGAGTAAAACCTCAAAAATCAAGCTGTTTGAGCATCCGACAACCAGTCTTAGCCACTTGGCTAAGTCCACATCATCCCTCATGGAGTTTCCCATTGAAGCTCTCTTTTCTCGGCCTACGTCCCTCGGATGTGCCAAGCGCATGGCTTCGTAATGCCATGCTTCACGTCTCATGCTCTAGAAGTATGCTTCCTTTGGGCTCACTCCATTCGCTCCCCGTCCGGCGGTCCCTCGGATGCACCAAGTGCACGGTTTCGCAATGCCATCCTTCACCAACTCAAGGACCCCGAGTCTAGTGAACTTGCCAAGTTCTCAAGACTTCCCACATGCACCAAGCACACGACTTCGCAATGCATTTCTCACCAAGCACCAAGCACACGACTTCGCAATGCTTTGGACTTTTCCCACACCAAGCTCCATGCTTGGATTTTCCGTGCCGACCCATGTTGGACTTTCCCATGACAATCCCATGTCATGAGTTTTGTCTATCATCAAAATACTATCAAGGTACTGCTCGAGTCAAACTCGAGTCAAACTCGAGTCAACCTGGGTCGATTGCACCAACAGATTGAAGACCCTTGCAACTAACCTTGCTTTATTCCTAGTTATATTGCCTTGATCATCTAGTTTGTTCCTAAAAACCCATCTTATAGTAATGATGGTACTTTCATTATCTCTAGGAACTAACTCCCATACTTGACTCCTTTCAAATTGAGCCAATTCATCTTGCATTGCTAAGATCCAATCTGGATCAAGTAATGCATCATTGATTGTTTTGGGCTCAATTTGGGAGATGATGGCTATATGACTAGAGGGAACTCTATGAAATGACCTAGTCCTAACACCTTGAGATAATTCACCTACAACTTGATCTAGAGGATGATTTTGATGAACTCTTATTATTCTAGGAGGTGTGTTAAATTGATTTTGATCATGATTATCCTCAACCCTCCTTTCATCATCGGAATCACCTCTTATTCCCCCTTGATTTGACTCTCCCCCTAGATCATTACCCCCTAAAGTTAAATCTTGAAATTTTTGGGTAATATCTTGACTTTTGTCATTGATATGATTATCAATGGGGGATTTCTTAGGGTAAGTATTAGAGGTTTCATCAAATTGGACATTTGAAGATTGCTCAACCTTTTGAGTTCTTTTATTAGAAACTCTATATCCTACACTAGTGGATAAATATCCAACTAGGATTTCCTCATCCGCTTTGGATTTAAATTTACCGAGGTTGTCTTTGGTGTTTAAAATGTAAACTTTGCATCCAAAGACTTTGAAATAGTGAATTGTTGGAATTGTACCATTCCATAATTCAAATGGGTTTTTCCCTAAAAACCTATGAATTAAAACCCTATTTTGGATATAGCAAGCGGTATTGACCGCTTCCGCCCACAAGCAGCTAGGTAGAGAATATGCATTAAGCATAGTCCTAGCCGCTTCTTGTAGGGAACGATTTTTTTTCCACCACCCCATTTTGTTGGGGTGTTCTAGGACATGAAAATTCGTGCTTGTACCATTGTTCTAGGAAAAATTTTGAGAAGTTAGAATTCTCAAATTCTCCACCATGATCACTACGGATCCGGTTGATTTTGAGATTCTTTTCATTCTCTACTCTTTTGCTAAATCCTATGATTATTCCTAGGGTTTCATCCTTATGTTTCATGAAGAATACCCAAGTAAATCTAGAGAAATCATCTACTATAACTAGACAATATTTACTACCAATCATGGAGGGAGTACTATGATAATCAAATAAATCAACATGCAAGAGTTCTAAAGGTAAAGTTGTACTAAGTAAAGTTTTGCCTTTGTGTGATGATCTTGATTGTTTTCCTTCTTGACATGCATCACACATTTTGTCCTTAAGAGACTTGACTTTTGGCAACCCCTTGACTAGCTTCATCTTGGCTATTTTGGCAATATTTTTCATGTTGATGCGCCCTAGTCTCCTATGTCATAGCCAACTCTCTTCTTTTTTTTGCAATAAGACACTTAGTAGAAGCGTTAGTAGCATAGGATAAATCAACATAGTATATATTTGATTTCCTAAAACCTACTAACATGCAATCATTTTTATTTTTGTGTCATATGAAGTATTTAGAAGAATCAAATTGAACATCAAAATTGACATCACATAATTGACTTACACTAAGCAAATTAAATTTCATATTTTTGACTAATAATACTTTGTGAATTGCAAGGTTTGGGGATACCTCAATTGTCCCTTTTCCTAGAATCTTAAGTTTACCACTATTTCCAAAAGACACCTTCCCTTTACTAATGTGGTTGATTGTTGAGAATTTGCTCTCATCACCAGTCATGTGTTTTGAGCAACCACTATCAATAATCCATAAGCTTGGTCGTTCTACCTATACAACATGAAAAATGCAAGTCTTAGACACCCAAATTTTAGGTCCAGTAGCATCAATTAAATATTTCTTAGGGACCCAAGCCTTTCTAACCTTGCTCATAACGGTTGATTTTCTACTAACAAGGGATGTAAAGGCTACCTCCTTCTCCTTAGGCCTATATCCTATGCCGACCTTGTTATAAATGACCCTTTGGTCCCTAAGAATCATATCAAGATATTTGGACCCATTTGTAAATTTCTCTAAGCATGCTCTTAGGTTACCTATTTATTTTCTAAGTTCATCATTCTCATTCCTAAATGAACATGCATCATCACAAGAAATTTCTACATTCTTAATGGATCTAATTTCTACTTTTAAATCCTTAATCCTAGACTTTGATTTTTTTAGTGCATTTTGAAGGCATGCAATAGTTTTATATAGTAATTCTATTCTAGGGGAGTCCTTTACCTCATTGTCACTAGATGACGATTCGTCGCTTGAGGAGGAGGATGACTCTTCACTTGAGCTATCCTCCAAGGCCACGAGTGCCATGTTTCTTGTGACATGGCAAAGTTCTTCATCATCGGAGGAATCTTCTATGCTTTGTGTATCCCAAGTTTGGGCTATCATGGCCTCCTTCTTCTTCTTGTCCTTCTTCTTCTTTTCTTTTTCCTCCTTTTTCTTTAGTTCTGGATAATTTGGCTTGATATGTCCCTTTTTGTTGCAACCATAGCAAGTAACGTTAGAAGTAGGAATTGAACTAGTAGAATTTTTACCTTTAGAGGATTGGAACATCCTCCTCACATCCTTCTTGGTGAGTTTCCTTGACCTTCCACCAAACTTCTTTACATAATGAGCCACCTCACATGCTATAGCTCTTCATCACTATTAGATGACTCCTCATCAGATTCGGATGATGAAGAGACTTCTTTCTTCTCCTTCTTCTTCTTGTCCTTCTTTCCTACAAAAAGAGTTACACCTTTCTCCTTGGATGAAGTGTTAGCTTGCTCATGCAACTCAAATTCACAAAAGAGTTCATCTAATTTAACCAAAGAAAGATCACTAGACACCTTATACGCATCTACCATTGCTGCCCATAAGGTTGTTCTAGGGAAGGCTTGGAGAATATACCTCACAAGGTCTCGGTTTTTGACCTTCTCACCTATCACATGTAGTCCGTTGACTACCTCCTTGAAGCGACAGTGCATTTGGCTCACGGTCTCATTGGTCTTCATTGTGAAGCTTTGGAGTTGGCCTATCAAGAGGTCCCTCTTGGCTCTCCTTGTCTCCTTTGATCCTTCATTCAATTCGATGAGCTTCTCCCAAAGCTCTTTAGCGGAGTTGAAGGGGCCGACTTTGGACAATTGCTCCTTTGATAGACCACATTGGAGTGTGGTCGTTGCCTTTGCATTTGCTTGCGCTTTCTTTGCCATCTCTCTTGTCTAATCCTTTGTTGGTATTGGCGCTCCGAATTCGTCAATTGGCTTCTCGAAACCATCTACAATGCTAAACCAATTTTCAATATCATTTATAAGGTAGTATTCTATCCTACCTTTCCAATATCCGAAGTCGTTGCTGTCGAAGTATGGAGGCCTCGCCATGCTATACCCCTTTTGGAATGTCATCATGCTCCGGTTGATTGTTAGATCCTCCGATGCGATCCGGGCTCTGATACCACTTGTTGAGATCTTTGGAAGGCTAGAGGGTGGGGGGTGAATAGCCTCTTTTTGAATTCTACAAGAAATGTTAGCAGAAGAAAAATACTAAACAAAATCAAGAAGCAAAACACAAACGCTAACACGAAGGCTTTTACATGGTTCCGAGATAAACCTCCTACTCCACGGTGATCCTTAAGGTGGATCAACCCAAGCAATTCCACTAAGAAGCTTTTCTTACAAGACCCTCCTCTTCTTACAAAAGATGAAGATGAAGATTAGAGAGGAGGGGAATGAAAATTACTTTGAAAGCTTAGGAAAAATGTTGGAGCTTGAGAGTATGGTTGGAATGTAAGCACTAGCCCACTCAAGCACCCCAAACCCTCTTTTTATAGAGAGAGATATATTTTTCACGTTGAGCCTCGATCGATCGATGTACAACATCGATTGGTGAAGTCACGACCAACGACCGGCGACGAGGTGAATGGCGGGATACGTAGCTGTCATTTCCAACGGTAGCCTGATCAGTAGACTGATGAAGCGATCAATCAAGTGATTCCCGTGAGGAGTCGAGTGAGACTACATTCTATGCCCGATGTTGACTTGATCGATCAAGATTGGTAGTCGGTAGTCGACTGATGGTGGCATCAATCGATTGCAAGCTCTTGGCAGTCGACTTCTCGTCAGGTTTTCAGCCTGACTCTATCGAGAACCTTATCAGTCGACTTCTACATCGTATCAGTCGACTGATACTCGTCAAGTATGAGTAATTCATACTTGAATTGACTCCCTAGCCCTAGACTTAACCTTCTAGCTCTTCCTTTAGCCTTGCGCCTCTAGGATCTCTCC
The DNA here is from genome assembly GCA_025175895.1 of Wurfbainia villosa. Classification (NCBI taxonomy): domain Eukaryota; kingdom Viridiplantae; phylum Streptophyta; class Magnoliopsida; order Zingiberales; family Zingiberaceae; genus Wurfbainia; species Wurfbainia villosa. The sequence goes on along the minus strand of CM045990.1, from coordinate 23,412,165 downwards.
GAGTCCGCGACTTGTTCATCCTTTGCGCTTGCTTCCAAGAGCTTCCTTCGGTTTCGTCATGTCTTGGGTTTCCCTTTGCTAAAATACGCTTGGACTTTACACCGCCAAGACTACATGCTTGGACTTACACTGGCAAGACTTGCCTTTGGACTTCCTTTGCCAAGGGCCGCTTGGACTTTACGCCGCTAAGACTACATACTTGGACTTACGCCGCCAAGTCCTTTCCTTGGACTTCTCTTGCTAAGATCATACTTGGATTTTGCTGTCACTTAAACATGTTCACAATTAGATCACAAAGCATTGCCTAACTTAGATGATTATTCAAACATCAAAACATATAAATGCTTAGGGCATTGTTGCACCAACCGTGTAGACATAATCGCATATTTAAAATTTTTTGCAATAAAGGAAACTTTATATCTAGGCATACCTGACGAATTATGTGTAGCGGGAATGACATCAATCGTAGCGACTCTCGCTAGTATCGCCTCTATCCGTATCCACACAGAGTACCGTCAGAATATCTTCACATGCTACGAGCCTCATCTTGATGAGAGATACTAGTCTCACATCGAAGACGTTGTGATCCGAGAGACGATCACAAAATAAGTTACACGAACTTGTTTCCTCGGAAATGCCGACGGCTATAAGGTGGTCGACCAATCAAATTGGACAGCGATAGTAGGGTGGTCGGCTGGGTGTTGCTGGCCGACAGCTGGGGCTACTGGTCGATGGTTGGAGCTTCAGAGGTGGCAACCCAAGCGTGGGCATCAAACCTTGAAGTGGGCGGCGTAAGAGAGGAGGAGAGGAGAGGAGGTGGCTAGGGTTTTCGCAAAACCTTAATCCGTTCAAAATGCTCACAAAACCCTTAAGCCGTGTTTTTATAGAGAACATATTCTCCTAATGGTTATTGGTTCATAATCAAAATCCATTAAACAACTCCAATAACTTAAGTTAAAATAAACCAAACTGCGTTGGTCTATTTAAAGTTAAAATGAACCAAACTAACTTTGGTTCATTCGTTTAAAACAAACCAAACTCCTTTGGTTTATTTTCCACCATTGGATTAAAACCAAACCGATTTGGTTCATCCATCAAGTCTTCATAAGACTCAGCCCTTTCATGCTTCCGATGTGACTGAAACAATTTCATGCTCGCTCCATATTTCGTCCAACGAAACCAAGTCTCTCTCGATCTGAGAATCCCATTCTCAAACCCATTTTAAATTCTTTGGATTACACTCATAGTGTGTGTGACCAAATAGGTTACCGGTTTATATTCGCCGTCTATAATTAACCATTAATTATAGAACGATCATGAGTGACACCTAGTAGTACATCATGATCCCCAATTAATCAAAAAATCAACGGTTGATCCTAGAACATCTTCTGAAACCTTTCAGTAGCTATAGTGAATTGGGTCATGTTCCCTTCACTCATCTTATACCCACTTGGTTCAGGACATGATCTATAGTGTCAGTCCCCACTAGGCTGACTGTTGGTGCAATCGACCAAGGTTGACTCGAGTTTGACTCGAGCAGTATTTTGATGATAGACAAAACTTATGACATGGGATTGTCATAGGAAAGTCCAACATGGAGTTGGCATGGGAAAATCCAAGCATGGGGCTTGGTGTGGAAAAGTCCAAAGCATTGCAAAGCCGTGCGCTTGGTGCTTGGTGAGAAATGCATTGCGAAACTGTGAACTTGGTGCATTTGGGAAGTCTTGAGGACTTGGCAAGTTCACTAGGCTCGGGGTCCTTGAGTCAGTGAAGGATGACATTTCAAAATCGTGCGCTTGGTGCATCTGAGGGACCGCCGGACGGGGAGCGAATGGAGTGAGGCCCAAGGGAAGCATACTTTGAGGGAAAGAGACGCAAAGGATGGCGTTGCGAAGTCATGCACTTGGCGCATCTGAGGGACGTAGGCCGAGGGAAGAGAGCTTCGGTGGGGAACTCCATGAGGGATGAGGTGAACTTGGCCAAGTGGCTAAGACTGAGTGTCGGATGCTCAAACAACTTGGGTTTGAGGTTTTACCCGACATCAGTCGACTGACATAGGTGCCAGTCGACTGCTCTAAGTCGACTAGGGTTCGACTGGTGTTCGTGAGCAGTCTGGTGATCGGTCGTCGAGGATAACGATCACTATTGACACCATCGATCGACTTATCGAGTGTTTTGACCCGCGAGAATGGTTTCGGTCAGTGCTCGCGCTTCTCGTGATGATGTTACGATCGGTGATGGGTGATCCGTTGAAACTTAACCAACGTGGATCTGGCTGTTGTGAGACAACATCTATAGGACCAATCGACTGATGGTCACGATCAGTCGACTGATGGGCACGAAATTAGCTTGATGCAGGTTATAAATGGAGCTCAAGAGGGAGGATTTCGCCAAGACTTTAAGGAAGACTTTGAAGGGGAATTGCTGCTGCATTCCAGTCCTTCAAGAGCCAACCAAAGCAAGCAACAATAAAGCATTCAAAGCAAAGAGTTGTAGAGCATTTTTTACTTGTATTTCTTAGTGTCTTTGTATTAGCTTTAATCTTGTTATATTACTGTTGTAATTGCTTGTGAGAGGTTTTGTAACGCCCGTAAAAATTTCTAGCCATTTTACGAGAATTTTTGGCTTTACGATAATGGGCTTTATGTGGGTTTTTCCGAAAATAAAAGAAAATAGCCAAAAAAGAGATACAAGGCCTAGGAATTGAACCCCAAACATCTAGAGATAGCCAAGCCCTATAGATGCACCCACTAACCAGAAGCCCAATAGGATTATATCATTAGGGGAAGAGGGGAAATTGTAGATAAGTGTGATGAGGGTAAATGAAGAGGCATGGAAAAGAGAAGAGAAACTTCTCTTCCTCCCTTTATAAAGAAGAGTGAAAGTCCCATTTGGCCACTTCTTCTTCTTCCCTCTTCTCTTCTTCTTCCTCACCGAGCTCCCTCTTCATCCTTTGGCTGAAACCCCCATTCAAGCAAGGAGAAAGCTAGGTGGCTTCCATTAGGTCATCTCCCAAGCAAAGCGAAGGAAGTAAGATTCCCTCACCTACAGTATATTAGCTTTGTAGAGCTTTGTAGGTCATGTACATGAAAGAAAGATGGAGTTCATAGCCGTATATGTTTCGGCCAACCAAGGAATTTAGGGTTAGGGTTTGCATGAAAATGAATCTAAGGATATGATCATAGATTGTAGGCTTCAAGTAGGAATTTTTAGGTGCCAAAACCAAAGTTCATAGCCCTATATGTTTCGGCCAACCAAGGTCATGAGAGCTAGGGTTGCATGAAAAGGCTTCTAAGGGAAGTAGGAGATGTTATATGCTTCATGTAGAAATTTTAGGTAACAAAAAAACCCAAGCTTGAGCCCTTACATGTTTCGGCCAACCAAAGTATTTAGGGCTAGGGTTGCATGAAAATGCTTCTAATGATACCATGATAAGTTATAAGCTTCATGAAGGAATTTTAGGTAATAAAAACCCAAGCTTGAGCCCTTACATGTTTCGGCCAACCAAAGTATTTAGGGTTAGGGTTTGCATGAAAATGCTTCTAATGATACCATGATAAGTTATAAGCTTCATGAAGGAATTTTAGGTAACAAAAAAACCCAAGCTTGAGCCCTTACATGTTTCGGCCAACCAAAGTGTTTAGGGCTAGGGTTGCATGAAAATGCTTCTAATGATACCATGATAAGTTATAAGCTTCATGAAGGAATTTTAGGTAACAAACATCCAAGCTTGATACCTTACATGTTTCGGCCAACCTTGGTGTTAGGGTTAGGGTTTCATGAAAACACCCCCTTATGTAGTTATGCTATGTGTATGATTTTAATATGTCATGAATTATGCCTATGTGATGAAAATGTTCATGATTCAATATGCTATGAAATATGCTTATGTGATGAACATGTTTAAGATGTAGTATGCCATGAAATTATGCCTATGTGATGAATATGTTTATGAGGTAATATGCCATGAAACATGCCTATGTGATGAACATGTATTATGATTTAATATGCCATGAATATGCCTATGAAATATGCTTATGCGATGAACATGTTTATGCTTTAGGACCCCTTTAGGGCACTCTTATGTTATGAATGCATGTATGCTATGAAATGTCTGAGATGGAGATGCTTCCCTTTCAAGTAGGGATTAAGAGCTCTCCTTATGATAAGATAAGATGGAGATGCTTCCCTTTCAAGTAGGGATTAAGAGCACTCCTTATGATAAGATAAGATTGAGATGCTTCCCTTTTTATGTTGGGGATTAAGAGCATTCTTTATGATATGACAAGAAAGAAAGGAATTAAGTATTTTACTTTGTAAGAGGTTAAGTACCCGACCCGTCAGGTGGTCGTTAATCAAATCCAAAGGGACATAAGAAGACGTAAGAGGTCTTGCCCTGGTAAGACGTAAGAGGTCTTGCTCTAGTAGGTCTGGTGGCTCGCTACTCCTATTAGAGAGCAGCGCATTATGTGGTACTTAACACAGGCCCCCCATGCAAGTTATGATTATGTTGAAGTATCTATATGTATATGTTTTGAAAAGAAAGGACTTTTATGAAATTGTGCATGCTTAAGTTAAAGTTTATGAATGCTTATGAACTTGTCCTTTATGCATGTTTAAGATTTATGGTGTTACGGATACTTATGTTATGAATGCTTATGGTTAAGTTAAAAAAAAATGTTTATGATTATGCCCTTTATGCATGTTAGATTTTATGAAGTTATGATGCTTATAGTTAAGTTTAAGAATATTTGTGACTATGTACTTTATGCATGTTTCAGATTTATGATATTACGGATACTTATGTTATGAATGCTTATGGTTAAGTTTAAAAATGCTTATGATTATGTCCTTTATGCATGTTAGATTTTATGAAGTTATGATGCTTATAGTTGAGTTAAGAATATTTGTGATTATGTACTTTATGCATGTCTAAGATTTATAATGTTATGGATTGCTTATGTCATGAATGCTTATGTTAAATTATGCCCTGCTTAGATTTAATTATGCTTAGCATGCTGATGTAAACTCTATGCCATGCTTAGGTTTTATTACGTGGGTATGTTGTTGATTAGTGTTGCTATGAAACACTTAGGCTATTTATGCTAGTATGCTCATGTTTCTAATTGCTCGATGAAGTTTGTGACTTTTGTGAGTAGGCAAGAAGCTTACTAAGCTATATGCTTATAGTTTATGTTGTCCATATACTGCAGATAAAGGAAACCTGAACTAGAGAAAGTAGCAGGAAGGGCCAAGTGTGTGTGATAGTGGCATGGTGGAGAAAGACCCTGTTACTATCTGCTTATATTACATGCACAATGAACCACTTAAGACTTTGCTTCCGCTTATAAGACTTATGAATCATTAGTATCATGTTGGATGATGCTTATTTATGTTACTGTTCAATTACTTAAGAACTCATGAATGACCCTTTATGTTATGCATGTTAGAAATGAGACAAGATATGTTAACATGATGATTATGAATATGATATGTGACGCATGTGCAAAAGAAGGTTTAAGTTATGATAACATGTTAAAAAAAAATAGTAAAGTAGCGCCGCCCTGAGAGCAGATAAGGGAGGACGTTACAGGTTTCTCCACCTCCGACGTGTTGTCGAGAAGGAGTGTTAGTTAGTGACGTGCACAAAACTAGAGCTCGGTGAGCTCGCCCGTGGAGTAGGAACCATTCGGTTCCGAACCACGTATATCTTTGTGTATTGCGTGTGATTTTATTGTTGTTATTATTTCTATTATTATTCCGCCATGTATATTAATGATAATTGTAGACAAGCACGCAAAAACGAACGAATTCCACCATACGACGATTGAGGGCTATTCACCCCCCTCTATTCGGTCACCATCATTCCTACAAGTGGTATCAGAGCAAGGAGCTTGTCGAGGACTAACCGCCGACAGAAGCACTACAAGATGGCCAGCTACAACATCCATCCACCGAAATTCGATGGAGACTTTTCTTGGTGGAAGAAAAGGATGGAGGTATATTTTGAAACCAATTTCGATTTCATGTTGATTATAGAAAATGGTTTTGAAATGCCAAGGGATAAAGAAAACAAGCCCATTGAGAAGTCAAGGTGGACCCAAGACCAAATCAAGGACTTCGAGACAAATCTCAAGGTAATCGAATTACTTAGTGATTTGATTCCTAACAACATTTGGTCTAGGCTAGGTAACTATAGGGATGCAAGGGAGTTATGGATTAAGGTAATCAAATTCCAAGAAATTCCCAAACCGACACAAGTAGAGGAAGATCCCGTGGAAGAAAGCCAATCCACATTCGATGATGTAGATGATTTGGTGGAGACCTCCACCTCTAGTATTGAGGGGGAGGAGAGGCAATCTTCCATCCCAGAGCAAGTTCAACAAGAAACATCCACATCTGGGAGAAATGAAGAGCAAGAAGAAAACTCCTTAGGTAACTCAAGTGTTGTGATTTTAAATAAAGATCATCTAATATGCTTTGAGTGTAGGGAGAAAGGGCATTACAAGAGTAAATGCCCAAAATTGACTAAGGGAAAGGTATCGGCATCAAAAGTCAACCAAAAGTCAAAGGATGCTGGAGTCCCCACAATCAGAAGCAAGGAGCACATTGTGTGCTTCAAATGCAACCAAAGGGGGCATTATAGAAGCCAATGCCCTAGGGGGAGGAAGAAAGGGCAAAAAAGTGTATCTCATGTAGGGGGAGCTTCCAAAGCTAACCCTAAGGTAAATTTAATTAATGCACCTTCAATTTCTAGGGTTAATAAGCATGCTAAGAATTATTTTAGATCTTTTACAATTATTAATGAAAATCATGCTAGTAGGAAGAAATATGTTTGTCTAGGTGCCAAGCATGTTCATATATCTAAGGACAAACCTAGGACCAATAACACTAGACCTATCTTGCCTAGGGAGAGCATTAAGAGAATAGAAGAAAATCTAGGCATTAACCCTAAGAAGGGTAGACACATGCCTAAGAAAAAAAATAATTTCCAAAAACCTAATGAACAATAAAAATTGGGAAAATTAGAATTAGAAAACCAAGTCTTGAGGTCAAGACTTGAGAGAATGGAAAAGACCCTTAGGATTATAGAAAATTCTATTCAAGGGTCAAATTCCCAAAAGTCAAGACCTAGGGTTCAAGAACGGTCTAAGGACAAGAGAGGTTTGAGTCACAAACCTAAGCCCAAGAGGACTTATCATAATGTTCCATTTGATTATGGAACAACATCTAGGTCTAGGAAAACCAAGGCTAATAGGGAAGCTATCCCTAAGACTAGCCATGGTGTTTGCTTAGTGGATAAGGACTTAAGAAAAACCAAGAAAGCCACTAAGAAGGTCATTGGGGGAGTTACCTCTAGAGTTGACCTAAGAAAGACTCAAAAGACTATGGCTTCAAAGCCTAAAAGGGTCATTAGGAAGGTATCTAGGGAAGTTATCCCTAGTGAATACCTTGTTAACCCAAGGTACTCCAATAGGTATTGGGTTCCTAGGAGCGTGATCGATTCACGCTAGATGGGTTAGGGTGTGTCAACCCTAAGTGGATGGGTAGTTAACCTAGCCATGGTGAGTTGACACATTAGGATGTGCCAATATACTTTGAGAAGTTGAAAAATGATTAAATTGGCACAAATAGGTCTTAGAGGTATTGGTGTGCCATTTTGGGTTTATGTCACACTTGGGAGATAATGGTATTAAGGAAAAATAGAATTAATTCCTAGAAATGGCAATTTGGATTTAACACTTCGGTATTTTATACCTTAGTATATTTTTCTTGCCATAATTTATTTGTCTTGCCATGACATGACATCATTTTCATTTTTATCTCTAAAAATGTCATGATCATGTTTAGACTTATTTTTATATGTCATGTATGTTAACATTTCATTCACATGCCATGACATCATGATTTTGGCACATGCTTAGTTATATCATATATATACCATAATCATATCATGTATAAAATAAAATTGATTTAAGGACCATTGGCATGACTTGAAGTCCCATGCATAAGGGAATCAAGTAGAGTTGCCTTAGAATATGCATGAGACCATTAAAGAACAAAAACCCACATCTCACTAGAATATTTGCCTTGAATGTGTTTTGCACATTTAGACACAAGTGAGATATTTAGGAAAAAGGAATTAAAGGTTTTAAAAACATTTTGAAAAACCTTGGTGAAGTCTATCTTTTGATAGCTATCACCATTGAATGGGATGATACAAAGAAAGCTCAATGTTGAAGCTTTTCTAAATTTTTGAACTTTTTATCAATCTCGCTAATTGGTGGGTAAAATAATTTTCCAATATTTTTAACCCATTATGATTGTAATAAGTAATACACATACAAAATTTTAAGATTTATCAACATATATATATTTACTTATGAATTTTAGAAATTCATTTCTGAAATTTAGAAAACTGCAAATGCAGTTATCAGTCGACTGCTAGGGAGGCCAGTCGACTGATGTGGGAAGGAGTCGACTGGTAGCTGAGAGAGTCGGCTGATACTGCTGATTTCGGGTAAACCTTGGTGGTTAGACCCATGTTCAGCTATGTTTTGGTCCCCTAACCACTCCTAACCCTTAGACATGCTTGGGAGAGCATTAGAAAGGATGAAAATCCATTGGATGTGGATTAGGAGAAGTGTTTAGGGAGAGTATCAATTTTAAGGTGGATGAGAGTTCATTGTTGAACTTTGCCTTAATTTTGATGGTTTTGTGTTCCTATTGGCTTAGGGGCTTTCCAAAGACATTGTTAGTGCAATGGTCAAGGGGGAGCAAGCCTTTAGGGGGAGGTATCCATCATGGGAAGATGGATGTGTACTTTTTCTCATGGGAGGAGAATTGAGGGATTGAGCCTCTCTTAAGTGATATTGGATTATCACTAGAAAGATTGAGGGCATGCCAAGGGGAAGATTGAAAGATCTCATTGGAATATGAGACATTGACACCCTTGAGGACCTTTTTGATGTTATGTCAAAAAGGGGGAGAAGTTACCAAGTTACCAATTAGGGTTCATTGGAATTCTCATTGGGATATGAGAATTGCCAATATGGGAGAATTGGTAGACTTGATATGGTAGTTTTGTCAATCATCAAAAAGGGGGAGATTGTTGGTGCAATAGGCCCAGGTTGACTCGAGTTTGACTCGAGCAGTATTTTGATGATAGACAAAACTTATGACATGGGATTGTCATAGGAAAGTCCAACATGGAGTTAGCATGGAAAAATCCAAGCATGGATCTTGGTGTGGAAAAGTCTAAAGCATTGTGAAGCTGTGCGCTTAGTGCTTGGTGAGAAATGCATTGCGAAGCCGTGCGCTTGGTGCATTTGGGAAGTCTTGAGGACTTGGCAAGTTCACTAGGCTCGGGGTCCTTGAGTCGGTGAAGGATGGCATTTCAAAGTCGTGCGCTTGGTGCATCCGAGGGACCGCTGGACGGGGAGCGAATGGAGTGAGGCCCAAGGGAAGCATACTTCGAAGGCAAGAGACGCGAAGGATGGCATTGCGAAGCCATGCACTTGGCGCATCCGAGGGATGTATGCCGAGGGAAGAGAGCTTCGGTGGAGAACTCCATGAGGGATGAGGTGGACATGGCCAAGTGGCTAAGACTGAGTGTCGGATGCTCAAACAACTTGGGTTTGAAGTCGACTAGGGTTCGATCAACAGGTCTCTAGTCGACACGATCGTGAGGATGGCAGTCGACTATTGACACCATCAGTCGACTATTGAGGGAGATCAGTCGACTGATCAGGGTGTTTTCAGCCACAGAATGGTCTCCAGTTGAGTGCTCGTGCCAGCACTCGACTGATGATGTTACCAGTCGACTGATGGGTATCATCAGTCGACTGATGGGTGATTCGTTGGAACGTAACCAACGCGAATCTGGCCATTGTGAGACAACAGCTACAGGACTAGTCGACTGATGGGCACGAAATCAACTTGATGCAAGTTATAAATGGAGCTCAAGAGGGTGGATTTTGCTAAGACTTTAAGGGAGACTTTGAAGGGGAATTGCTGCTGTTAGTAATATATGAGAGATATCCTAAGGCAATCGCCTTATGTTTGAACCATTTATATGATAAATGAAGATTCACTATTTGAGTATACATGTTTTCATATATTTGATTAGATCTTAAACTCATTTAGTGAATACCCACGATACGATTCACAGCATGAGAGAATTTGTGATTGGATCACAACTAGTGAGTATCTCTACATGTGTAATTATGATGTATCGGAATTATCCCTAGTCGATGAATTGATGGATTTGGACACCATTGATTCTGTCGAGACTAGCACGAGGTATACTCCTTGGTGTATCCATGCAGCTGATTCTCACTGGTTGGAGACATTGTGATGTCCGGAGTTAATCGTGGATGCTAGTTATGGTAACTAGTTCATTGGAGTGACCAGCCATAAGACTTCATATGGTTCTTTGCATATATAGATATGTCAATGAAGTTCTTACTGCAACTCAAGTGCGATGTTCCTTTGACTTGCGGTATTCAAGTCATCTTGATCATAAAGACTTATGCTTTGACATCTTAAGCAAACATCTCTGAGGAGATGTGGACCCGGGATGATTGGGTATAAGTCGAAGTGATCGAAGGTGTTTGAATAGCCTATAAAGGATTCACCACTCCTTGCGAGGAGATGTATACCCATGGCCTCTCCTCGGATTGTTACTAAAGTCTTTGGCCAAAGCATTACATGTTTAGAGTAAGGTACTCTTCGATACATGTGCAGTAACTAGAATCCATAGGACGAGGAAATGATACTTGGGCTAGGTGTGACGTAGTCAACCTAGTGGGGACCGACACTATAGACCATGTCCTGAACCAAGTGGGTATAAGATGAGTGAAGGGAATGTGGCACGATTCATTCGAGTTGCTGAAGAGTTTCATAAATAGTTCTGGATCAACCGTTGATCTTTTCAGTTAATTGGGGATCATGATGTACTACTAGGTGTCACTCATGATCATTCTATAATTAATGGTTAATTATAGACGGCCAACATAAACTGAGAACCTATTTGGTCACACGCACAACGAGCGTAATCTGAAGGATTTAAAATGAGCTTGAGAATGAGATTCTCAAACCGAGAGAAACTAGGTTTGGTTGGACCAAACAAGGAGCGAGCATGAAATCATTTCAGTCGCAATGGAAGCATGGATGAGCCATGTCTTATGAAGACATGATGGATGGACCAAACTGGTTTGGTTCTAATCCAATGGTGGAGAATAAATCAAAGGGGTTTGGTTTGTTTTAAACGAATGAACCAAAGTTGGTTCGGTTCGTTTTAACTTAAAATAAACCATCATGGTTTGGTTTATTTTAACTTAAATTAATGGAGTGGGTTAATGGGCTTTTGGTTATGATCCGATAACCATTAAGAGAATTTATTCTCTATAAAATAGGGCTTAAGGGTTTTGTTAAGCCCTAATCCAAGCAATCCACAAGTTGCCGCCCACCCTCCTCTCCTCTAGTGGTCGACGCCCAACCCTAGTAGCCACCCAGCTTTGTGCCGCCGTCCAAGCTAGTTGTCGGTGTCCAAGCTTCAGCCGGTGATCCTCCGGTGACCCTCCGGTGATCTTCTTTGAGTCCGGCGACAAGCTTGTTTATTTCGTGTCGGAGAATCGTTTGGACGACGTTTGGAGCTCCGACAGCGGCTTCCTTGCTGGGGATTCGATCTCCGGTAATCCTCATAGGTGGAGGACAAAGGATTCGTCAAACGGTTGACGAATACCTCTCCGGAGAAGCGAGTTTTTGAGGACTCATTTTGGATCCGAATTTTGATTCGGATCGTGATCTTCTCTCGATCACATCGTCTTCAACACGAGACTAGTAACTCGTACGAAGACGAGGCTCGTGACTTTCTGAAGTCATCCTGAAGATACTCGACATGGATACGGATAGAGACGATTCTAGCAAGGATCGTTCCGGTTGATGCCTTTTCCGCTACACGTGATACGTTAGGTACACGTAGTATAAATTTCCTTTTATTGCAAAATTTGAATTTACGGTTATGTCTACACATGTTGTTCTATGCATGCGTGTGGTGTGTGTGTTGTAATAAATTATATTTATTATTTTTATTTCTTCTGTTGTGCACATGTTTCGAAACATGTTCGAACACACACTCACCGTGGTGTCAGAAACCCAACAGTGGTATTAGAGCCCAGGTTGTGTTTCGATATAATCGTAAATTTATTTTACGACAGTCGTAATGGTATTTATGGAAATTTTCTACTTTTGAAAAGTTAGAAGTATTTATGAAAATTTTTAATTTTGGAAAGTCTAGAAGTATTTATGGAAATCTTCTACTTTTGGAAAGTTAGAAGTATTTATGGAAATTAATATTTTCAATAAATAAAATATTTGATTAGATTTGGAAATTTGTTTCCTAATTTAATCATGATTTGATTTGGGAAATCAAATCTTAAAATATTTTATTTCGATAAGTAGTTTTGATGATTTAGGAAATTTATTTCCTAATTTGACTTTCCTTAATCAACACTTTCCACAAATAAAATATGTGATTAGATTTGGAAATTTGTTTCTTAATTTAATTATGATTTGATTTAGAGAATCAAATCTCAAATATATTTTATTTCCATAAATAGTTATGACATATAAGGAAATTTTGTACATGTCATAATTGTATGTCATGTAATTGCATTAGATGCATATCATTATGCCATGCGTGTCGTGACATGTAGATGTTTGACATGTATGTCATGCCATGTAGATAATAGTTATTTGCATGCAAAGAGGATGAGACATAAAAACCTTTACTCAATATTAAAGCCTACACCTTCCATTAATATGATTAGAACAAGAGTTCCGTTTCTTGTTTGGGTTGTTGGACTCTCTCCAAGCCCGGCTCGAACCCGAACATGTTCAAACCATAGAATAGTTTAATTCTAATATGGTAAGAGTCAGAGGTCAATCGTTAGCTTTGGTTGTTGGACTCTCTCCAAGCCAGGCTAATTGGTTGAATGTGCTCTAACCATATTAAAACTATTTCTCAATTAATGGGTTGACTTTAATCTGGAGCATCGGCTTGTTGGACTCTCTCCAAGGTCGATGTGAAGGGAGGTGAAGTTGGGTGCTATGCATATGATGCATACTTGTTAATGTGTTAACAACCCGATGTATGTGTGAACATTCAATAAGTTGATAGCACATTGTGATAGTTGCATAAATGTGAAATGCAATCAGTATATTTTATACCTACCGTCGTAGTTATGATTGGCTTGTTGGACTCTCTCCAAGGTTGTTCATAACTATGATGGATATCAGCCCATTCGGAGATGGACCTACGATCTCCCGAAGTAATTTTGGGGTTTTTGAAATTCGAAAAATGAATAGAATTTATAAATGTATATTGATGCATTTTAAATCATCTTTCTCATATATGCTCGAGTTGTATTTCTAGGATAATTGATTGATCATGATGTCTTTGAATTTGCACTCTATCTTGGATTCAAATAAATTGACTGTGCCGAACTTCTTGGACTGACTTAGAAACTTGAGAATTGTTCTCAAGGTGAAAAGCTTGCGTATGTCCTCGAAGCGCCTCTTCCCGCCCATCCTAGTGACGATGCAACTCCGGACCAATTGTTGGTCTATCAGAAACATGTAACTGATTCTGAACTGGCAAGTTGCATCATGCTAGATGTGATGGTACCCGAGCTGTAGAAGCAGCATGAGCATATATATGCTCATACCATAGTCCTTCATCTTTATGAGTTGTTTGATGAGAAAGTGAGATTCGAAAGGTTCGAAGTCTCCAAGCTTCTCTTCACCTCTGAGATGCAAGAAGGTTCATCTGTGGTACTGCTCAACATGCTGAAGACTGTGGATCCTTTTGAGAAGCATGAGCAGGGAACGATGTTGTTAGTTGATTCCTCGAAGAAAGGTTCTAAGAGGGAGTCAAAGGAACAATAGAAGGGGAGGAAGAAAAAAGGCTAAAAGGCAGAACTAGCTCAAAAGGGCACTTGCCATGATTGTGGCAAGGAGGGTCATTGGCGAAGAAACTGCAAGATTTATCTTGAGTCCGTGAAGAAGAATAAGGCATCGGATGCCCCCTCTTCTTCAGATATCTTCGTTATTGATTGTCATTTTATTTCCTCAGACACTTGGATATTGGATACTGGGTGTAGCTCACATATATGTAATGACATACATGGGCTAAGGAATAGAAGAAGACTCGTCAAGGGAGAGTCAAATTTACGTGTTGGGAATGGAGCAAAGGTTGCTGCACTCGTCATCGGAACGTATTTATTGAAAATCCCTACAGGACTTGTCTTAGAACTAGACAATTGCTTTTATGTTCATTCGTTGATAAAGAACATCATTACTATTTCTTGTTTAAATAGAAATGGGTACCATTTAACTTTTAGTAACAATTGTTGTTACATAACTTTGAATGACGTTCTTTATGGGACTGGAACTTTAAGCACTGATATTTATATGTTGGACGTATCTAGTGACATTTTCAATATCGAAGCGAGCAACAAGCATGCTCGAAAAGATAATCAATTAGACTCCTACATGTGGCATTGTCGTCTTGGCCATGTGAGCAAGAAATGCATGTTCGAATTACACCGATGTGGAATTCTGGAATCGTTTGAATTGGATTCATACGATACATGCGAATCATGCTTAAAAGGCAAGATGACTAAGTTACCTTTTACAGGAAAAGGTGAACGAGTGGGAGAGTTACTAGGTCTAATACATACTGATGTATGTGGACCTATGTCAACTCAAGCTTTAGGAGGCTATAGCTACTTCATTACCTTCACCGATGATCACTCACGGTTTGGGTATGTGTTCTTGATGAAACACAAGTCTGAAGCCTTTGAAAGATTCAAAGAATTCAGAAATGAAGTAGAGAAACAACATGACAAGAGTATTAAAATACTTCGATCGGATCGAGGTGGTGAATACTTAAGTCAAGAGTTTCTTGATTATCTAAGAGACAATGGTATATTGTCTCACTGGACTCTGCCATATACACCACAACATAATGGTGTATCTGAGAGGCATAACCGGACCTTGTTGGACATGGTCAGGTCAATGATGAATCATGTGAATCTTCCCAAGTCCTTTTGGGGCTATGCACTTCAGACAGCTGTTTACTTGTTAAATAGAATGTCAACCAAGGTAGTCTCTACTACTCCATATGAGATATGGAATAGTAAGAAACCTCATGTATCTTACTTGAAGATATGGGGTTGTCCTGCTTATGTGAAGCGGACTGTATCAGATAAATTGGATGCTAAGTCTGATAAATGTCTATTTATTGGATACCCTAAGGAAACAAGGGGTTACCAATTCTATCATCCTGTGGAACAAAAGGTGTTTGTTTCAAGGCATGCTGTGTTTCTAGAGAAAGAGTTTCTCTTGCAAGAAAACAGTGGGAGTGTAGTCGAGCTTGAGGAGGCTCGAGAGACTCAAATAGACATTGATGAGATACTTGGTGAAGCACAACAACCGATAACTCATAGTGATGAGCAATCGGCTGGACCTATTGAAACACCACATCTTCGTAGATCTAGTAGAACATGTAATATTCCTGAGAGATATGGATTTCTCGTAAGTGAATCGAACGACATGTTACTCATTAATGATGAGAAGCCTACCAGTTATGAAGAAGTTCTGACAACTTCAGAAAGGGATAAGTGGCTTGAAGCCATGAAGTCGGAAATGGAATCCATATATGAAAACCAAGTTTGGAACTTGGTTGACCCACCTGAAGGTATCAAGCCTATATAGGTTGCAAGTGGGTTTTCAAAAAGAAAACCGACATGGATGGTAATGTGATTACCTATAAGGCTAGATTAGTGGCGAAAGAATATCGTCAAAAGCAAGGTGTTGATTATGACGAAACCTATTCGCTTGTAGCTATGCTTAAATCCAATCGGATGCTCCTGGCCATAGTGGCTCATTATGATTATGAGATATGACAAATGGATGTGAAAACAACTTTCCTTAATAGAAACCTCCTTGAGGACGTGTATATGATACAGCCTGAGGGTTTCACATCGGTTGATAAAACCAAGGTATGAAAATTGCGACCGTCCATATATGGATTGAAGCAAGCATCCAAGAGCTGGAATATCCGTTTTGATGAGACAATCAAAAAGTTTGATTTCTCACAAAATCCAGACGAACCTTGTGTGTACAAGAAGGTTAGTGGGAGTGCAGTCGTGTTCCTAGTATTGTATGTCGATGACATATTACTTATAGGAAACGATGTTTCAGTCTTATAGTCAGTTAAGATTTGGTTGTCCAAGACATTCTCCATGAAAGACCTGGGAGAAGCAACCTACATCCTCGGGATTAAGATCTATAGAGATAGATCGAAACGGTTACTTGGTCTTTCGCAGTCTACATATATAGACCGAGTGCTAAAGAGGTTTAGCATGTCGGAATCCAAGAAAGGTTTCCTACCCATCATGCATGGGATACACCTTTCGAAGTCTATGTGTCCGCGCACAGAAGACGAGAGGATTAGCATGAGTAAGATTCCCTATGCATCCGCAATAGGATCTATCATGTATGCTATGTTATGTACGAGGACCGATGTATCGTATGCTCTGAGTGTCACGAGTAGATACCAGTCTGATCCAGGAATGGATCTTTGGGTGGCTGTTAAGACAATCCTTAAGTACTTAAGAAAAACTAAGGATGTGTTCCTAATATACGGAGAAAGGTACATGGTGATATGTGGGTATATGGATTCCAGCTTCCAGACAGACAAGGATGATTTCATGTCTCAGTTTGGGTATGTATTCACCTGGAATGGAGGCGCAATAAGTTGGAAAGGTTCCAAGCTTGACACTATAGCAGATTCTGCCACTAAGGCAAAATACATTGCAGCGTCGGAAGCAGCAAAGGAAGTAGTTTGGATCAAGAAGTTCATCTTTGAACTCGATGTGGTCTCATCAATGATCCAAACATGTGCTTCGCCGCTATCATCTAATCAGAGAGATCATTAGTAGGAAGGAAATACAAATCGAGAAAATCTCCACTGAAAGGAACTTAGCGGATCCTTTGACTAAGACATTACCTCAAAGTAAGTTTGAGGGTCATGTTGGAGCTTATAGTATTGGATACCGTAGTGATTGACATTAGGCCAAGTGGGAGTTTGTTAGTAATATATGAGAGATGTCCTAAGGCAATCACCTTATGTTTGAACCATTTATATGATAAATGAAGATTCCCTATTTGAGTATACATGTTTTCATATATTTGATTAGATCTTAAACTCATTTACTGAATGTCCACGATACGATTCACAGCATGAGAGAATTTGTGATTGGATCACAACTAGTGAGTATCTCTACATGTGTAATTGTGATGTATCAGAATTATCCCTAGTCGATGAATTGATGGATTTGGACACCATTGATTACTCGAGACTACGAGGTATACTCCTTGGTGTATCCAAGCGGTGATTCTCCTTTGGTGGAGACATTGTGATGTCGGAGTTAATCGTGGATGCTAGTTATGGTAACTAGTTCATTGGAGTGACCATAAGACTTCATATGGTTCTCTGCATATATAGATATGTCAATGAAGTTCTTACTGTGGCTTAAGTGCGATGTTCCTTTGACTTGCGGTATTCAAGTCATCTTGATCATAAAGACTTATGCTTTGACATCTTAAGCAAACATCTCGAGGAGATGTGGACCCGGGATGATTGGGTATAAGTCAGTGATCGAAGGTGTTTGAATAGCCTATAAAGGATTCACCACTCCTTGCGAGGAGATGTATACCCATGGCCTCTCGTCGGATTGTTACTAAAGTCTTTGGCCAAAGCATTACATGTTTAGAGTAAGGTACTCTTGATACATGTGGAGTAACTAGAATCAGTAAGATGAGGAAATGATACTTGGGCTAGGTGTGGCGTAGTCAACCTAGTGAGGGACTGACACTATAGACCATGTCACAACCAAGTGGGTATAAGATGAGTGAAGGAATGGGGCGATTCATTGAGCTCTGAAGGGTTTGAGAAATAGTTACGGATCAACGTTGATCTTTTCGGTTAATTGGGGATCATGATGTACTACTAGGTGCCACTCATGATCGTTCTATAATTAATGGTTAATTATAGACGGCCAACATAAACCGAGAACCTATTTGGTCACACGCACAACGAGCATAATATGAAGGATTTAAAACGAGCTTGAGAATGAGATTCTCATACCGAGATAAACTAGGTTTGGTTGGACCAAACAAGGAGCGAGCATGAAATCGTTTCAGTCGCAATGGAAGCATAGATGGGCCATGTCTTATGAAGACATGATGGATGAACCAAATTGGTTTGGTTCTAATCCAATGGTGGAGAATAAATCAAAGGGGTTTGGTTTGTTTTAAATGAATGAACCAAAATTGGTTCGGTTCATTTTAACTTAAAATAGACCAATATGGTTTGGTTTATTTTAACTTAAATTAATGGACCGGTTAACGGGCTTTTGGTTATGATCCGATAACCATCAAGAGAATTTATTCTCTATAAAATAGGGCTTAAGGGTTTTGTTAAGCCCTAATCCAAGCAATCCACAAGTTGCCGCCCACCCTCCTCTCCTCTAGTGGTCGGCGCCCAACCCTAGCCGCAGCCAAGCTTTGTGCCGCCATCCAAGCTAGTTGCCGGCGTCCAAGCTTCAGCTGGTGATCCTCCGACGACCCTCTGGTGATCTTCTTTGAGTCCGGAGACAAGCTTGTTTATTTCATGTCGGAGCGTCGTTTGGACGACATTTGGAGCTCCGACAGCGACTTCCTTGCCGGGGATTCGATCTCCAGTAATCCTCATAGGTGGAGGACAAAGGATTCATCAAACGGATGGCGAATACCTCTCCGGAGAAGCGAGTTTTTGAGGACTCATTTTGGATCCGAATTTTGATTCGTATCGTGATCTTCTCTCGGTCACATCGTCTTCAACATGAGACTAGTAACTCGTACGAAGACGAGGCTCGTGACTTTGTGAAGTCATCCTGAAGATACTCAGCGTGGATATGGATAGAGACGATTCTAGCGAGGATCGTTCCGGTTGATGCCTTTCCCACTACACATGATACGTCAGGTATACATAGTATAAATTTCCTTTTATTGCAAAATTTGAATTTACGGTTATGTCTGCACATGTTGTTCTATGCATGCGTGTGGTGTGTGTGTTGTAATAAATTATATTTATTATTTTTATTTCTTCCGCTGTGCACATGTTTACGAAACATGTTTGAACACACACTCACCGCGGTGCCGGAAACCCAATAGCTGCTGCATTCTAGTCCTTCAAGAGCCAACCAAAGCAAGCAACAAGAATGCATTAAAAGCAAAGAGTTGTAAAGCATTATTTACTTGTATTTCTTAGTGTCTTTGTATTAGCTTTAATCTTGTTATATTACTGTTTTAATTGCTTGTGAGAGGTTGTTCCACCTCCGACGTGTTGTCGAGAAGGAGTGTTAGTTAGTGTCGTGCGCATAACTAGAGCTCGGTGAGCTCGCCCGTGGAGTAGGAACCATTCGGTTCCGAACCACATATATCTTTGTGTATTGCATGTGATTGTATTATTGTTATTATTTCTATTGTTATTCCGCTGCGTATATTAATGACAATTGTAGACAAGCACGCAAGAACGAACGATTTCCACCATACGACAATTGAGGGCTATTCACCCCCCTCTAGCCGGCCACCATCGTTCCTACACTGACTACGTCACACCTAGCCCAAGTATTTACTTCCTCGTCCTGCGGATTCTAGTTACTGCACATGTATCCAAGAGTACCATACTCTAAACATGTATGCTTTGGCCAAAGACTTTAGTAACAACCCTATGAGAGGCCATAGGGCTTACATCTCCTCACAAGGAGTGGTGAATTCTCTGTTGGCTACTCAAACACCTTCGGGCACTTCAACTTATGCTCAATCATCCCGGGTCCACATTGTTGGTGCAGGGGCACTAGATAATCGATCCTGTGTTTTAATTATGGCAAAGACACAAAGTTAAGTTTACATCGTTATCTCACGAGCTATCGAGTGTGCAGAAAAGTATTAAAGCTGGAGCTGAAGGCTAGCGACACCCGGAGGAAGCCGTGGTGGTCGGGCGACACTCGAGTGACTTCGGAGGGAGCCGAAGGAATCGAGTGGAAGGCCGGAAGCGAGAGCTACTATCGAGGTATGCTCGTGTGAGTGAGAGATTGTAAGGTCGTGTCCTCTTTACGGGGACGACCGTAGGCGGCGATCCGACTAAGACTTCCTGTGGAAGGTCTAGGTCGAGATCGGACGGTTAGAAACCATCGTATTTATCATTTTCCGAGCTAACCTCTTATTGCAGGGAAGTGGCCAAGCTGACAGTCGACTGCTGGACATGGAGCAGTCGACTGATGCCCATCAGTCGACTGATGGGAGGCATCAGTCGACTGATGGCGACGATTCAACTTTTGCGCTAGGTCAAAATGGATAACGTTTGATGCGGCCACTTCACGATAAAATTTGGACAACTTCATGATCCGTTCCGAAAAAAGAGGAGACAAATTCAGAGGCTAAAATCTATAAAAGGAGGAGAGGATTCCACTCCAAACATATCAAGTTTATTCATCAAGTGCTCCTACAACGCCAACACTCTAACACCATCATAACGCCGATGCGACGACAACCTCAGATCTTCTTCGTCGGCAGCAGCATCTAGTAATACTTTTTAATATTGTATTCATTGTTTTTATTCGTAACGAGGTGAGGTAGGCTTGTTGCCTCATCCTCGTACTTCCGTATTTTGTGATCGTTGTCTCCTACCTCCAACGAGGAGGAGACGTTATAGTGCTTTGCCCTCCGTACGTGGTCTAGGACCAATAGGGCTTTGGAGTAGCAACCGCTGGGTTGTGAACCACGTAAAATAAATGTGTCATTTTATTTTCCACTGTGCTTACTCGTTTACTTGTGTCTCAACGAACGAATTCCAACGAGAGATTTACGATCGCTATTCACCCCCTCTAGCGATGCTTCTGGATCCAAGACCCCACTCCTCGGAGATACTTAAGATGTCAAAACATAAGTCTCCATGACCAAGATGACTTGAATACCTCAAGTCGAAGGAATATCGCACTTAAGTTGCAGTAAGGACTTCATTGACATATCTGTATATGCAGAGAACCATATGAAGTCTTACAGCAGGTCACTCCAATGAACTAGTTACCATAACTAGCATCCACGATCAACTCCAGATATCCCAATATCTCCAGCCAGTGAGAAACAATGTCTTGGTTAAACCAAAGAGTATACTGATGCGCACGAATGCAACCTTAAATCTCGCGACGGAGACCATCGAAGACTCAAAGCGTGCGCTCGCACTCAACGCCCGCAAGTGCACGGATGTCGTCAAGTAATAAAGATTATCGATCCCACAGGGACTGAGATTCGAATATCGATATATTCAGTGGTTGTAATTGTTGGGACGTAACTCTGAGGTTTCGATTGGTGAGGGCTATCGATGGACTTTACTCTATACGGTGTCACACGAAGGAGGAAGGGAGTGTGCCGAGGTCTTC
The DNA here is from genome assembly GCA_025175895.1 of Wurfbainia villosa. NCBI lineage: Eukaryota > Viridiplantae > Streptophyta > Magnoliopsida > Zingiberales > Zingiberaceae > Wurfbainia > Wurfbainia villosa. The sequence continues at coordinate 23,390,611 of CM045990.1, read as the reverse complement.
AAAGGTGATTCTAAGACTTCGGTTTCGCTTGTGTATCACAAAACAATGCTGTCAATTGGTGTTGTCTAGACGTTTATCTATGGTTTTATGGAAGGGACATCATACACTTTCCCAATGAGCCGCCGCATCTACCGGGAGCTATCTCCGCCTAAAAGGGCGGAATAGATGGTACGAGGATGTCAAATCAATCCCTACGATGAACCGTTTCCGATTCCACCGCACCCTTCTACCCACAGTTACAGGCAGGTTTAGCCCTAGGTTCCTTGTATAAAATCCCCTAAATCTTAAATACGAGGGCTGTCACACCTTGTATCGCCTAAGCAAAGAAGATAGAAAACCAAATACGCATAGATATAGTAATAAACAACTACCAATTGTCAAATCAAACTCAAAGGCAGAATTTAACATGAACCAACATTGTAATGTGCACACAAGCTACTCCCTAATCCTAGAATCGAAAGTACTACTCCATGTATATGAAGGAAGAATCACAAAGCATGTTTATGTTCGAATACATAAGGAATAAAACGTAGGAACAAAGGATTATAATGCTTTCGTGGTCTTCTCTCCGGCATTGAAGTGCAAGGCGTGGACCTCCGGCGGCATTCCTCCTCCCCATTGTGAGTTCCCGAAGATTTTTAGGACATCGGCGTGTCATCCTAGCTGTCGTGCCTCCCCCTAGGGTTTGGGTGGAGCCATCCTTATATAGACATCACCTCAGACCACTGCAAAATCCGAAAAAACCCTAGTCGTGTAAATCTGGCGGGCCGCCACACGACCTTGTGGAAACACACATCCAGGCCATGTGCGGCCCCGGGGTGACTGATCTCGCCCATTGGACACGACTGTGTGTAGCCACACGCCCTGGTCGTGTCCCATTCAACGTCTAGATGCAAAATGTCCTTCTTTTGCTCTGAAAGTGCGCCTTTTTTCCCCGAAATGCTATCCTACATACAAAAGTACAAAGAGCAGACCTCTGAACCAGAAAATAGGAAATGCATGCAAAATAGAGCGACATATGCATGAAACTAACATAAAAATATAATGAGATGTGAGCGAAAACTACTCTAAAAACCCTATATGTTTCTCTCACATCGCTTCCTCCAGACTTAAATCTTTGCTTGTCCTCAAGCAAACCTCAGTACTATGAAATTTAAAAGACATTGTTCCTTACTTAGCATGACAACTAAATTTATCAAGTGGTATTTACAATCAAATCAGAATAAATATGTTCTAGAAATTCACTAAGTTATCTCCTTGTGCTCGTGCTAAGCGAACCATTCTTAGGGGATGCCCGTTCCATGGTGAGTTATGTCGTCACTCCATAGCTTTCCTAAGATTTTCGGCTCTTAGGCACTTACCTGCCCAAAGCGAGCGTCGTTCCCTAGATCTAGCATAAAGTCTCAAAGGCGTACTCGGTATTGAGAGAAATTGGTAGGTGTTTCCCCAGTAACCTAACTTGGTCTCAAAGGGGCACCTAGCCATTTCCACCCATGACAAATATTTTTTTTATCCCTCATACTCTTCTATCTCTCTCTTCTCTCTCTCTTTTTTTTCATCCTTTTTTCTTTCTCTCTTCTCTTTTTTTTTCTAACTGGGATTTTGATATTTCCAAATGGGCTTACACAATCCGAGCATCTCCAGTAACTAAAATGCTAAACCTAGAGTCACCTATGGATTCCAAAGTATTAGACTACTAAGATGAATCATAACTAGGTATGTACTAGATTATCCATTTCAGAATGTTCAACATGTGTAAGTGTAAAGAAATAAAGCTAACCAGTGTAAGTCTAGAACATCCATTAAAGCAAATAAAATAAAATACCACGAGATAAATGAAGTTAAGCTACCTATGAGAACAACTCATGTAAGCAACTTTTTTATAAATACTACTGAGACAACTTTATAGATAACAAAAACTAAGTACTGAAAGAAGTTTGACAACGCATGCATGAATAAATGAATGAAAATACTAGAAAAAAAATACTGCTAGGAAACAAAACAAAATAAACTTTGGGATCTCCCCCCTAGACTTAAAAGAAAATATACTGCTAGTATGGTGGATGAGGTGGAAAATCTAGGAGCCTGGGCATCTCTGGATCCTGAGAGAACCTACTGCTGAGCCGCTGATGCCACATGTACATGTGGTCGATCTGGGAGCTGGTGGATGCAGCGGCTACTCGGTGGTCTTCCTCCCTAGCCCACTGCACCTGTTGGGCATGCATGTGCTGCCGCATCTCCTTGCGGTAAGTGGCTTCATCCTGGCGACGAACAACCTCCTCCTGGAAGTATATGTGGGCCTCATCGTAGAACTCCTTAGCCCGCTGGAAATGCTCCCGGAATCCCTGGAACTCCGCCTGCTAGTAGGCGCTCTGCTCCTCCCATCGCTGCCTCTACATCTGCTGCTCAGTGTAAATGTCATCGAGGCACGATCGGAACTCCAAGAAATCATAAGCCGACGTACCTGCATCCTGCTCAAAGGTGAAAAAATATGGTGGTGCAGGTGCAGACTCATGTCGGCGTGGACTAGGTGGGCTCCTATGCATGTGTGGAATAGAGGGAGAGTGATATAAAGGTGGAGAGATGGGCGCCGATGTGGAGGGTCCCTCATATGGAGGGGACTCCACTATTAGGTCCAAGCGCTAGTAGGCGCGTGTAGTGATGGTTGTACGATCAGGGTCGGGAAGCCTAAGAGCCATCAGATTTTTCCTTACAAAGCATAAGGAGCCTCCTTCTCTCACAATCATCTTCATGGCCATGCACACTCCTAGGTCGATCTTAGGGCTCCCCTCTATACTCTCTAATGTAGTGTAATCGTACCCCATCCTATGGCAAATGTGGGTAAGTAGGCCTCCCACATTAATCTCTCCTCGTGCTCCTTTGCCCATCTTAACTAAGTGTCTGATGAAGTGGGACCCTACATCGATGCTACTCCTTTCTTAGATATGGTGAAAACACACGGTCAGGCCATGTGCGCCTCGGGTTAGTTAGGCACGGCTATGGGAAAACACACGACCAGGCCGCGTGTCCCCATTTTTCGCCCCTTTTTGCGTTACGGTTCGAATTTTCTCATACATTTCGTCGTGTAGACTAATATGGGTTTTATTTTTGCCTAGCTAAGTTCTTTTCTAGACCTAACTCTAAATGGGATGGAAATCAAAGCTAAAATCAAACAAATGCATGCAATGCAAACAAAGGGAAATATAAAACTAAACTTGGGTTGCCTCCCAAGGAGCGCTTTGTTTAAGGTCTTTTAGCTCGACCTTATTCATACGTTTCATTTAAGGTGTTTGAATCTTGCTCGTGGGGGAGCAAGATATTTGCTCACCTTACACCTCCTCCCTTGTGGTCCCTTATGTTAGGATCTTTGTAATGGCTAGAGGGGGGTGATTAGCCTTTCTTTGTTTCTACAAGAACGTTAGCGGAAGCAATACAAATACAAATAAGAATACAAATAAGAAAACAATGAAAGCAATGCTAACACCTGATGTACGTGGTTCGGAGATGACGCTCCTACTCCACGGCAATCCGTAAGGTGGATTAGCCCTAGCCAAGCTTCACTAGATCCTCCTTTGGATGAACCAAGGTGGAGAAACCTTGTCTTAAAATGCTCTCCTCTTCTTTACAATGATGGAAGATTAAGAACTAGGGAAGAGGAGGTTTAGAATCACAAAAGCACTTGGGAAAGCTTGGTGAGAATGAGGGTGTAGCTAGGAATGAGAGCACTAGCTTCACCAAGCTCCCCAAGGACCCTTCTTATAGAAGAAGGGCTGTTATTCCCCTTGGGCTTCGATCAGTCGACTGATGCTCACCATCAGTCGTCTGTCACCAAAGCCAATGACTTCTGAACAAGAAGATCCGCGGAGATACGTAGCCACAATTTCCAATGGCCAAGTGATCAGTCGACTGATCCCTCTATCAGTCGACTGATGGAGTGATCAGTCGAGTGATCGTAGGCCGCAGTCGAGTGCGACTACACACTGTTGGAGATCGAACGGCCAGCTAGAGGGGGGGTGAATAGCCCTTTGTCGTTGAATGTCAGTATTTTTTCGTCTACAAAACTAATTAGCGCAACAGAAACAATAAAGACAAGAAAATACAAATACAAGAAAACAAACGCTAAAACAATAGTATAACGTGGTTCACGGCTACGCCGCTAATCCACGGTCCCCGATTCATCCTCGGTGAATCACTCCGCCAAAACCAATCCACTAATGGTCTCTCCTTTGCACCAAGCTAGGTGGAGGTAACCTTTACAATCAAGATCACTCTTTTTACAATAAGAATGAAGTAAAAGCAAGTAAGAAGAGTTTAAAGCTTGTGGGGCACTTGGATGGTCGTTTGGAGTAAGAGCATTTGCCATCTAAAAGCCCACACCCTCTCTTTTTATAGAGAGGAAGCTTTTCTTCCGTTGCCGCCACCACGACCGCTGTTCTTGGCAATGATCGTCGCCACTCCAACGGCCTCGAACACGCCGGATCCTCGACCATTGTAGTCCAACGGAACACTTGGCGCGATCGATGGACCTCATCACGATCACGCCTCTAGTCGACGCCTAGTCGGCTACGAGCGTTCTGCTAAACCCTTTCGACCACCGATCGCTACCTTCATCACGATCATTGTTGCCTCGTAGTCGACCGCCTACGGCCACGAGCGGTTCTATGGCAAACCCTTTCGACTACCGATCGCTACCTTCATCACCGATCGATGGTCTGGCAATGACTACCCACATATAACAGTCGACTGCTGGCCTCAAAATAACCAGTCGAATACCAATCGAACCACGTTCGACTCAGAGCAGTCGACTGCCATTCCATGGCAGTCGATTGGTATCGAGAAAACTCATCCGACACTTAGCCAAATGGCCAAGTTTCACCTAAGAGCTACCCCTTCCCGGGTTACATTTGCTCACTCTCATCCCTCGGAGTCCCTTGCCTTCGAAGTTCTCTTAGTTCGCGGCCACGTCCCTCGGCAACATCAGGCGCACGGCTCTGCAATGCTCCTTCGCGTCTCTTGCCTCGAAGTCTACTTCCTCCGGCTTCACTCCAAGCTCCTCGTCCGGCGGTCCCTCGGATGCTCCAAGCGCACGGCTTCCGCAAAGCTATCCTTCACCGACTCAAGGACCGAGTCATGAGATGTGAAACTCGCCACGGCTCCATGTGCGAATTACTAAGCCCTACAAGACTCCAACGCACATATCAACCTAACTTAAATCCTTTGCCACACACATCAAAACCTTATCATGGCAAGAGATTGCCCTAACAATCTCCCCCTTTTTGATGTGTGGCAATCCGTTTAAGTTAGGTAAAAACATTTGATAGAAATTTCTAAGGTAAGAAAGCATGTAAACATAAACATGATATAACAACATGCAACTCCCCCTTAATCCATGAAACCCCCATACAAATTTCTCCCCCTATCATAATTAACTTAAACATAATTATTTCTCCCCCTTTGACACCATCAAAAAGATTAACACTAAGTTATAAACTCATGGAATCAAGTCTAATAGAAGGAAAATACCAAAAATTAGTCTAAAACCTGAATTCGGCCTTAACTAGTCTGATTAGCCACCAATGATCGTTCGGACTACCAATGATCGACACGCGATTTTCAGAACTTTCTGATTTTCGGACCGAAATTCAAAAATGCATTAAAAATTCCAGAAAATTCTAAAAATCATGAAATTTGGGGAACACATTTCATTTAAGTATATCTATCAATGAAAAATAGTTTTTCATGAAAAGTCATTATATTTCTAGAGATTTGCCAAAAATTCAAAAGCTTTAAAAACTACTAGGTTTTTGATCATTCTAGTATCAAGTTTAACACCTAGTTTTGCATCCAATTGTTTCAAAATATGAATACATGTATTTTAAGGTAAGAAATTGTTTTGAAAACATATGAAATATCCAACCATGATCTTTGGGCAATATGTCTATGAATTAAACATAAGCCTTCCCCATGATTGGTCTATTATTGCTATTTTGACACTTTAAATGACCATCTAAATGCCATAGGCATTAGTGGACATTTGTATCATCCTAACATTTCACCCATGCTAAGTTTTCAATCATGGTAGCCTATAGTGAGTGTGAGATGCATTCTAGAGGGTATTTGTATATACTTAACCATTATATTCATGCAATTCTATCAAGGTTAAGTATCAACCTCACAATTCTCATGATCATAAGGGCATATATGAACTAATTTCACATTATGATCATGAAACACATGTATTCATTGAATTGTTATCATGCATTAGGTATTATATCATGATAATAAATAAGTATCACCTAAAACATGATTTAAGTCCTATTTCTCATGATTATGTACCAACTATCAAAATCATAAATCATGATTGCAAATATACATAGTAATTTCATTAAATATCATGATTTAAGCATTATTATCTATTTTTGGGCACATTATCATCACCCAACACTATTTCAAAAATGTTGTCCCGCTATCCTAAGTCAACCAAAAATAAGATATAGGTGAATTCCACTTGGTTGACTATCCTAGGGTTTTCCTAACCCTTAAGGATGGATTTTGGAACCCAAAATAGGTTCTTTCCTATGGGGTTCACAAGATACTCCTTGGGGATCCATTTCCTAGCTATTACCTTCTTTTTATCTTGTCCCCTAGAAATTAGGCATTTATAGGCATTTTCATTTTTCTTTTCTTTATAACCTAGGCCTTTCTTATTAAAACTTGCCCTTTGGCTCCCAATTATCATATTCAATGTGTTGGAGCCAATTGTGAATTGTTCTAGGGCTTTTGTCAAATAGTCTACCTTTTCCCTTAAAGCCCTATTTTCATTCATACATGCATCACTAACATTAAATGGGATATATTCATGTGAGCATGCATCATTTAAGCTAGAAGAAATATTTTCATTTTCATTTAAGCATGCTTTTTCTAGTTTATTTTCTAGATCCTTAATTTGATCTAGCATGCTCTTATTCTTCTTCTTAGCTCTAAATAAATCCCTAGTTAAGCTAGAGACCATGGAAACTATTTTCTTGGGAGTTAGATTTGTTACCATAGTCTCCATGTCCTCTTCTTCTTCTTCGGATGAGGATGTAGAGGAGGCTCCCCCTTCACTTGAGCTCTCTCCACTTGAGCTTGATTCTTCATTTTCGGTGGAGGAGCAATCCAAGTCATCAAAGGCCATCAATGCAAAGTTGGAGTAGACATGTTCTTCTTCTTCGGATGAGGAAGATGAAGAAACATCATCCCATGTATTTGCTTTGAATGCCTTAGCCTTCTCCTTTTCTTTTGCCTTCTTCTCCTCTTTCTTCTTGCTCCCCTTTTTCTTCTTCTTTTCTTCTTTCTTTTTCTTCTCTTCCTTGCTCTTGTTTAGGAGGGGACAATTATCCCTTATGTGCCCCTCTCCTTGGCAATTGTAGCAAATGATTTTCCCCCTTGGTCTTCTATTCCTATCATTTGATTTGTTAAATCTAAAACCTTTTAATGCATGTCTTACCCTCCTTACCATATAAGCTTCTTCCGTGCTATCCATGGAGGAGGAGGAGGATGCTTCATCATCGTAGGAGGAAGGGATCTCTATCTTCTTCTTCCCCTTGTTTGCCAATAGTGCCATTCCCCTTGAAGGTTGGATTCTAGGCTCTTCTTGTATTCCTTCAAGCCTTGTTTTGTGGACCTCCATTGTTGAGAAGAACTCCTCCAAGGTGCTCACTTCTAAATTCTTCGAAATATAGAAGGAGTCCACCATGGAGCTCCACTTTGAGGATCGCGGAAAGGCATCTATAGCCTTCATAACCATATCCCGGTTTGATAGCTTCTCACCTACACTTGACAAACCGGTTATAATTTCCTTGAAACGAGAATGTAAGGAAATTACCTTTTCTCCCTTTTCTAGTTTAATGTTGTTGAGTTGGGAGCGGAGGAGGTCTCTCCTTGCTAGCTTCGCCTCGGATGTGCCTTCATGAAGCTCAATTAGCTTCTCCCACATCTCCTTGGCACTTAGGCATTCTCCAATTCTATTTATTTCTTGTTGAGGAAGCACATTGTAGAGATGGTGCTTTGCTTTTGAATTTGCAAGGTGCTCCTCTCTTTGCCTCTTGGTCCACCTTGACTTCTCTATTAGCTTTCCCTCTTCATCCCTAGGCAAAACGAAACCGGATTCCATTGTAATCATAATATCAAAATCCGTTTCGAAAAATACCTCCATTCTCTTTTTCCACCAAGTGAATTCTCCTTCAAACTTCGGTGGATGAATATTGGAGCCGGCCATCTTTTGATAAAGTGCTTGTTGCGGCGGTTAGTCCTCGACAAGCGACTTGGCTCTGATACCACTTGTTGGAGATCGAACGGCCGGCTAGAGGGGGGGTGAATAGCCCTTTGTCGTTGAATGTTGGTATTTGCTCGTCTACAAAACTAATTAGCGCAACGGAAACAATAAAGACAAGCAAATACAAATACAAGAAAACAAACGCTAACACAATAGTATAACATGGTTCACGGCTACGCCGCTAATCCACGGTCCCCGATTCGTCCTCGGTGAATCACTCCGCCAAAACCAATCCACTAATGGTCTCTCCTTTGCACCAAGCTAGGTGGAAGTAACCTTTATAATCAAGATCACTCTTCTTACAATAAAAATGAAGTAAAAGCAAGTAAGAAGAGTTTAAAGTTTGTGGGGCACTTGGATGGTCGTTTGGAGTAAGAGCATTTGCCATCCAAAAGCCCACACCCTCTCTTTTTATAGAGAGGAAGCTTTTCTTCCCGTTGGCCACCACCAGTCGACTGCTTCCCTTGGCAGTCGACTGCCGCCACTCTAATGGCCTCCGAACACGTCGGATTCCGATCGTTGTAGTCCAACGGAACACTTGGCAGTCGACTGATGGACCTCATCAGTCGACTGCTGCCTCCGTAGTCGACTGCCCAGTCGGCTATGAGCGGTTCTATGGCCAAACCCTTTCGACCTACTCACGCCTTCATCACCGATGATGGTCTTCGATCGACCGCCACATATGGCGTCGATCACTGGCCTCAAACAACCATCGAACCATGTTCGACTAGCAAGCGATCGCCATTCCATGGCGTCGGCCGTGTCGAAAACTCATCCGACACTTGGCCAAATGGCCAAGTTTTACCTAAGAGCTACCCCTTCCCGGGTTACATTCGCTCACTCTCATCCCTCGGAGTCCCTCGCCTTCGAAGTTCTCTTCGTTCACGACCACGTCCCTCGGCAGCATCAGGCGCACGGCTCTGCAATGCTCCTTCGCGTCTCTTGCCTCGAAGTCTACTTCTTCCGGCTTCACTCCAAGCTCCTCGTCCGGCGGTCCCTCGGATGCTCCAAGCGCACGGCTTTCGCAAAGCTATCCTTCACCGACTCAAGGACCGAGTCATGAGATGTGAAACTCGCCACGGCTCCATGTGCGAATTACTAAGCCCTGCAAGACTCCAACGCACATATCAAACCAACATATCAACCTAACTTAAACCCTTTTCCACACACATCGAAACCTTATCATGGCAAGAGATTGCCCTAACACACTCTCTGCTCGTATTTGCGTTGATCAGTCGAATGCCACTGTTGGCAGTCGACTGATTGCAACATCAGTCGACTGCTACTGCCAAAGCAGTCTACTAATGGTCAGGGTTTCATCCTGACTTAGTCGAGCACCTTACCATCATATCAGTCGACTGATACTCATCAAGTATGAGTAATTCACACTTGATTTTACACCCTAGACCTAGACTCAACCTTCTAGCTCCTTATTAAGCCTTGCGCCTCCAGGATCCCTCTGAGTCCGCGACTTGTTCATCCTTTGCGCTTTGCTTCCAAGAGCTTCCTTCGGTTTCGTCATGTCTTGGGTTGCCAAATGCTTGGACTTTATGTTGCCAAGACTACAAGCTTGGACTTATGCTACCAAGACTTTACTTTGAACTTCTTTTACCAAGGTCCACTTGGACTTTACGCTGCCAAGACTACAAGCTTGGTCTTACGCTGCCAAGTCCATCCCTTGGACTTCCCTTGCCAAGATCATACTTGGTCTTCCTTTGCCAAGGTTCACTTGGACTTTACGCTGCCAAGACTACAAGCTTGGTCTTATGCTGCCAAGTCCGTCCCTTGGACTTTCCTTGCCAAGACTATACTTGGACTTCTCTTTTACCAAGTCTTCATCCTTGGATTTCCCTGTCACTTAAACATATTCGCAATTAGATCACAAAGCATTGCCTAACTTAGATGATTATCCAAACATCAAAACATATAAATGCTTGGGGCATTCTTGCACCAACAATCTCCCCCTTTTTGATGTTTGGCAATCACTTAAGTTAGGTCTTTTAAATATACACACATAATCATATTTTCAATATGAATTCTAACTTAAACATTCCTTCTCCCCCTTTGACATACATCAAAAAGAGAAGGATTCATAACTAAAAGAATTTAAAGGTGTTGTATCTTGGACTAAGGTATAATATTGATATTAAGCTACCCCTTAATCCAAGATATGCTTCATGATGTGTAAATAATATTTGAAGCAGAGCATAACAAAAAATCAAAAATTAAGTCCTAGCTTTGCACCAACAATGGAAGTTTGGGGATGAAAAGATACATTTTATAAAACTCCCCCTAAAACACTGCATAAAATAGTCCTAAAAATTTGTTTATACTCAATATTATCATGCTATAGTTTTAGGAAATCAAAGATACACTAAATATCAGAAAATGCAGCTATTTATCAGAAAACACAGTGTATCAGTCATCGTTTCGAACCACGATCACACGCTAAATCGAAATTTGACCTTTTATTTAACTTCAAAAATGCGGTAAAATTCCAAAAATCTCGAAAAATCACGAAATTTTGCGTACACATTTCTGAAATCATACTTTATCAAGGAAAAATATTTTGAAAAATATATGTTTTCCAGATTTTAAGATTGATACAAATTTAGAAACTAACAAAAGTTCTAAAAATTTTGCAAACTTTGTATCACTTTTGTGTTTCACTTGAAAACTGTTTTTCAAAATATGATGAACATAGTTTAAAATATATATGATTTGGAATTTCCAACCATGTTCTTAGAGCCATGTATTCATTACTTGAATACAAGCCTTCCCAATGATTGGTCCACAAGGTATTCATGTCTCTAGGTGTGTCATTGGTTCATAGTAATGCATCATAACAAGCATAATGAGCCAAGTACACCTTCCCTATCATCTCACATATTCCTAAATGTCTCAATACAAAAATCAAGGTTGCTTAAGGCTTTTGTGAGATGCATCAAGGTATAAGGCTAACATATGAATATGGGATCATGCAAACCTAGACTTTTACTCTACAAAGCACATACCAAGCTCTCTCCTTAATGATGAAAATTCGATTTCGGGAAGAGCTTTGGTGAAGATATCGGCAAGGTTAGACTTAGATTCTACATAATTAAGTTCAATGTCCCCTCTTGCCACATGATCTCTTATGAAGTGATGTTTCACTTCAATGTGCTTGGTCCTAGAGTGATGTACCAGATTTTTGGTCAAGTTGATGGTACTCACATTGTCAAAATAAACTTTAATGTTAGAGTAGTGTAGCTCATAGTCCTCAAGAGTATGTCTCATCCAAAGTAATTGAGCTACACAACCACCCATAGCCACATATTCGGCTTCGGTGGTTGATAAAGCAACACAATTTTGCTTCCTACTACTCCAACTAACTAGGGAGGACCCAAGAAATTGGCATCCATCTCTAGTAATCTTCCTATCCAATTTGCAACCGGCATAATCGGAATCGGTATAACCAAGCAACTCAAAGGACCTAGTCCTAGGATACCAAAGTCCTACATTTAGGGTGCCTTTAATATATCTTAAAATTCTCTTAACGGCTACTAAATGTGATTTTTTGGCACAAGATTGGTATCTTGCACACATACCTACCGCAAATAAGATATCGGGTCTACTAGCGGTTAGGTATAGTAGGCTACCAATCATACTCCTATAAAGTTTAAGATCAATTGATTTACCATCATGATCACTATCTATTCTAGTGCTAGTGGCCATAGGAGTGGTTACAATTTTGGCATTTTCCAAACCAAATTTCTTGATCATTTCATTTGCATATTTGGTTTGATAAATATGAATCCCTTCATTGGTTTGCTTGACTTGTAACCCTAGGAAAAAGTTAAGCTCTCCAACTAAACTCATTTCAAATTCATTCTCCATGTTTTTTATAAAGTCTTGAAGAAGATCATCATTTGTTGACCCAAAAATAATGTCATCAACATATATTTGGGCTATAAAGATATCTTTTAATGTTGACTTTATAAACAAGGTTTGATCTACTTGGCCTCTTCTAAAATCCTTAGAAATTAAGAAAGATGATAATCTTTCATACCATGCCCGGGGAGCTTGTTTTAACCTATATAATGCTTTCCTATGCTTATATACGTGGTTTGGATACTCTATGTTCTCAAACCCGGGTGGTTGTTCTACATATACTTCCTCCTTAATATAATCATTTAAGAATGCCGATTTAACATCCATTTGGTAAAGTTTAAATCCCATATAGGAAGCATACCCTAAGAGAATTCTAATAGATTCTAACCTAGCAACCGGGGCATAAGTCTCATCATAGTCAAGCCCCTCAACTTGATTGAATCCCCTAGCAACCAACCTAGCCTTATTTCTAGTGATATTTCCTTGGTCATCTAGCTTATTCCTAAAGATCCATCTTGTAGTAATTATGGTGCTATCATTGGGTCTAGGTACTAACTCCTATACTTGACTCCTTTCAAATTGAGCCAATTCATTTTGCATTGCCAAGATCCAATCCGGATCATGTAATGCATCATTGATCGATTTGGGCTCAATTTGTGAAATAAGAGCAACTTGACTAGTAGGAGGTCTATGAAATGACCTAGTTCTTACTCCTTGAGATATATCTCCTACTACTTGGTCAAGTGGATGATCTTGATGAATTCTTAGGGTTCTAGAAGGGGTTTCAAATTGATCATTGTTATCTTCCACCCTTCTTTCATCATCGGAATCTCCTCTTCCTCCCCCTTGATCATTACCCCTTATGGTCAAATTTTGAAGTTTTTGGGTAATGTCTTGATTATTGTCATTAATATCCTTATCAATGGAGGACTTTCTAGGGTAGGTACTAGTGGTTTCATCAAATTGAACATTGGAGGACTCCTCAATCCCTTGGGTTCTCTTATTGTAGACTCTATATCCTCTACTTGTGGATGAATATCCAACTAGGATTCCCTCATCCGCTTTGGATTCAAATTTTCCTAAGTTATCTTTGGTGTTTAAAATATAGACTTTACATCCAAAGACTTTGAAATAATGAATTGTGGTAATAGTCCCATTCCATAATTCAAATGGTGTCTTTCCTAAAAACCTATGGATTTGAACCCTATTTTGGATATAGCAAGTGGTATTAACCGCTTTCGCACACAAGTTGCTAGGTAGAGAATATGTATTAAGCATAGTCCTAGCTGCCTCTTGTAGGGTACAATTTCTCCTTTCCACCATCCCATTTTGTTGGGGTGTTCTAGGACAAGAGAACTCATGCTTGTACCCTTTCTCTAAATAAAATTGTGAAAATTTAGAATTCTCAAATTCACCACCATGATCACTACGGATCCGGTTGATTTTGAGACTCTTCATTTTCAACCCTTTTACTAAATTCTATGATTATTTCTAAGGTATCATCCTTATGTTTCATAAAGTAGACCCAAGTATACCTAGAAAAATCATCTACTATAACTAAACAATATTTGCTACCATTTAAAGAAGGAGTACTATGGCAATCAAATAAGTCAAGATGCAATAGTTCTAATGGTAAGGAAGTATTTGTTAAGGTTTTACCTTTGTGTGATGCTTTTGTTTGTATTCCTTCTTGGCTTGCATCACACATTTTGTTCTTGACATACTTGATCTTTGGTAGCCCTTTGACCAACTCCATCTTGGCTACCTTGGCTATGTTTTTCATGTTGATGTGCCCCAATCTCCTATGCCATAGCCAACTTTCTTCTTCTTTTGCAACAAGACACTTAGTAGAAATGTTAGAAGCATATGAAAGATCAACATAATAGATATATGATTTCCTATATCCAACTAACATACAATCATTTAATTCCTTGTGTCTAATCATGCATTTAGAGGATTCAAAAGAAACATGATAGTTTGCATCACAAAGTTGACTAACACTTAATAAATTAAATTTCATATTTTCAACTAGTAAAACTTTGTGAATGACAATTTTGGGGGATACCTCAATTGTACCTCTACATAATATCTTGAGTTTTTCACTATTTCCAAAAGACACCGCTCCCTTCTTCACATACTTAATTGTTTAGAACTTGCTTACATCCCCGGTCATGTGTATTGAACAACTGCTATCCACGATCCACATACCTTGCTCTCCTACCTAAATCACATGATAAACACAAGCTTTTGGTAACCAAACATTTGGACCGGTAACATTAAGTAAAAACTTCTTAGGTACCCATGCTTTCTTAACCTTACCCTTAATGGTTGTTTTCTATTTATTAATGAGATATAAGCAACTTCTTTTTCTTTTGGCTTGTATCCTACACCGGTCTTGTTGTAAACGGCTCTTTGTCGGCTAAGGATCATGTCAAGGTATTTTTAGTCATTTGTAAATTTCTCTAAGCATGCCTTTAACTCACTAACCTCATCCTTAAGTTTGTCATTCTCTTCCTTAAGCATGCAAGAATCAACATGTGAAGGTTTTTCATTCCTAATGGCCTTTAGTTCAACCTTCATGCTTTTAACCTTAGATTTAGACTTATCTAGAGCCTCTTTAAGATAAGCAATTGATTTATAAAGAAGCTTAACTTTGGGAGAGTTCATTACCTCATCGTCACTAGATGACAATTCATCACTTGAAGAGCCTTCTTCTTGGCTTGATGTACCGGAGTCATCTCCTAGGGCCATGAGTGCCACATGGCGTGTGATGTGGAAAAGTTCATCATCGGAGGAGGAATCTTCAATATTTGGTGTGTCCCATGTGGTTTGAGCCATCATGACCTCCTTCTTCTTCTTCTCCTTCCTTTCCTTCTTTTTCGTTTCTTTTTCTTCTTTCTTCTTTAGCTCCGGGCAATTTGGCTTTATGTGCCCCTTCTTATTGCAAGCATGACAAATCACATTGTTATTAAAATTTGAATTACCACTAAACTTACCTCTTGAAGAATGAGACCCTTTCCTTGCTTCTCTATTCTTGAACTCCTTTGATTTTCTAAGGAACTTCTTGACAAAATGGGCCATCTCACTAGACGAGTCTCCATCACTACTTGAATCATGCTCCGACTCGGATGATGATGACACCTCTTTCCTTTCTTTCTTCTTCTTTTCCTTCTTTTCAACAAATAGAGCTAAACCCTTTTCCTTAGAAGACATGTTAGTTTGCTCATGCAATTCAAACTCACAAAATAATTCATCAATTTTAATTTGAGAAAGATCCCTAGTTACCTTAATAGCATCAACTATAGAAGTCCATAGAGAAGTTCTAGGAAATGCTTGAAGAATATACCTTACCAAATCCCGGTTGTCAACTCGCTAACCTATGATGTGAAGTCCATTCACAATCTCCTTAAACCTTCCATGCATTTGGCTTACAGTTTCATGGGTCTTCATTTGGAAGGCTTGAAGTTGTCCAATTAGCAAGTCTTTCTTGGCCCTCTTTGACTCCTTGGATCCTTCATTTAACTCAATGAGCTTTTCCCATAACTCCTTGGAGGATTTGAAAGGCCCCACCTTGTTGAGTTTCTCCATTGTAATACCGCATTGGATGGTGAGTACCGCCTTTGCGTTTGATTCGAACCACCTATTCATTTCCCTTGTCCAATCCTTGCTTGGAATAGGGTCTCCATGTTCATCCACTGGTTCCTCAAAGCCATCTACAATGCTATGCCAAATTTCAATATTACTCATTAGATAATATTTCATCCTACCTTTCCAATACGCAAAATGACTCCCATCGAAGAGCGGTGGCTTGGCGGTGCTATATCCCTCTTGAAGAGCCATTGATGCCTTGGTTGATGGTGAAATCTTCCAAGCTATCCGCGCTCTGATACCACTTGTTAGGATCTTTGTAATGGCTAGAGGGGGGTGATTAGCCTTTCTTTGTTTCTACAAGAACGTTAGCGGAAGCAATACAAATACAAATAAGAATACAAATAAGGAAACAATGAAAGCAATGCTAACACCCGATGTATGTGGTTCGGAGATGACACTCCTACTCCACGGCAATCCGTAAGGTGGATTAGCCCTAGCCAAGCTTCACTAGATCCTCCTTTGGATGAACCAAGGTGGAGAAACCTTGTCTTACAATGCTCTCCTCTTCTTTACAATGATGGAAGATTAAGAACTAGAGAAGAGGAGGTTTAGAATCACAAAAGCACTTGGGAAAGCTTGGTGAGCACGAGGGTGTAGCTAGGAATGAGAGCACTAGCTTCACCAAGCTCCCCAAGGCCCCTTCTTATAGAAGAAGGGCTTTTCTGTTGCTTGATCACGACCGATGCTCACCATCACGTCACGCGCTCAAACCAACGGCTTCTGAACAAGCAGATCCGTGGAGATACATAGCCGCAATTTCCAACGGCCAAGTGATCAGTCGACTGATCCCTCCATCAGTCGACTGATGGAGTGATCAGTCGAGTGATCGTAGGCCGCAGTCGAGTGCGACTACACTCTGTGCTCGTATTTGCATTGATCAGTCGACTGCCACTGTTGGCAGTCGACTGATTGCAACATCAGTCGACTGCCACTGCCAAAGCAGTCGACTGATGGTCAGGGTTTCATCCTGACTTAGTCGAGCACCTGACCAGTCGACTGATACATCATATCAGTCGACTGATACTCATCAAGTATGAGTAATTCACACTTGATTTTACACCCTAGACCTAGACTCAACCTTCTAGCTCCTTATTAAGCCTTGCGCCTCCAGGATCCCTCCGAGTCCGCGACTTGTTCATCCTTTGCGCTTTGCTTCCAAGAGCTTCCTTCGGTTTCGTCATGTCTTGGGTTGCCAAATGCTTGGACTTTATGCTGCCAAGACTACAAGCTTGGACTTATGCTGCCAAGACTTTACTTTGGACTTCTTTTGCCAAGGTTCACTTGGACTTTACGCTGCCAAGACTACAAGCTTGGTCTTACGCTGCCAAGTCCATCCCTTGGACTTCCCTTGCCAAGATCATACTTGGTCTTCCTTTGCCAAGGTTCACTTGGACTTTACGCTGCTAAGACTACAAGCTTGGTCTTATGCTGCCAAGTCCGTCCCTTGGACTTTCCTTGCCAAGACTATACTTGGACTTCTCTTTTACCAAGTCTTCATCCTTAGATTTCCCTGTCACTTAAACATATTTGCAATTAGATCACAAAGCATTGCCTAACTTAGATGATTATCCAAACATCAAAACATATAAATGCTTGGGGCATTGTTGCACCAACACCTTATCACCATATCTCTTAAATCTTGCTCGTGGAGGGGCAAGGTATTTATTAGCTACCTTCCTTTGTTCAAGATTGAACATGCTTAGCCTCAAGTAATCATCAGGAGTTTGATCATAATATTCTATTTTGTCCAAATGCTGTAAATAACATAACTCACCACGAACATCCTCAACAAAAGATTGGTTAGCAAATGTTATTATGTCGAATGAAATTTTATCATTACTAATTGCTAAATGGGCTTCGTTATTGGTAGCTAAAGCTTCGGTTAGGGTTATGGTAGGCTCTTCTAGATCCTTGAGGTTAGGAGGTGTTTGGATTGAAGCAATGCTCTCCTCGATTAAAGTATCAATTATATAATCCTCAAGTTCTTCTTCCAGTGGTGATTGAATTGATTGGACTTCTTCACTTCCTATGTCATCTATGCCCTCCTCATTCATTCACTCAAAGTGAGTCTCCACCCTATTAGGTGTGATCCAGTCATTAAAGCCACCTTATAGTCGTTTGGTTTCTATTCTAGCTAGGTCCCGTTCCATCATCTCTGCAAATTGTTGGCTATGCTCTTTGCATTCCCTAGTAAAATTATCTAGCGGGGCTTCTAAGTGGGGGCTTGGTTCTAGATAAAATTTGCATGGTGACTCATAGCTCTCATTCTCATTTTGGAAACGATATTGAGTCTCTATCTGCGAATGCCGCCATCGGAATTCATCGTTCGCTGCTTGTTCTGTTCGAATGAAATCTTCCATCATCTTCTCAAGTCGGGATTTAGGCGGATAATTTTGAGGGTTTAAGTACCCAAAGTCATAACTATATGAATAGAAATCATCTTGTGGCCACTGGTTGTAATTGTAGGTGACATCTTCTTGTTCAAATTGTGAAGGTTCGAATATATCCGGACAATCGTTAAAGGTATGCCATGTTTCACCACAATGTTCACAATAAATGTTACCAAAACTTACAACATTCAATTGACCATAATCATGAGTAAAAGCATGCATCATTATATGAAGGAAATTATAAATAAGGAAAGAGCAACTGAATAAACAAAACTGAAATAAAATAAAATAAAATAAAATAAAACAAGAAAAGTAAATCTTTCCTAGGTTCGATCCAATTATCTATTTCACGATTCGATATCGAATCGATCAGTCCCCGGAAACGGTGTCAAAAACTTGATGTGCACGAACGCGACCTTAAATCTCGTGATGGAGACCGTCGAAGACTCAAAGTGCGTGATTGCGCTCAACGTCTGCAAGTGCACGGATGTCGTCAAGTAATAAAGATTATCGATCCCACAGGGACTGGGATTCGAATATCCATATATTCAGTGGTTGTAATTATTCGGATGTAACTCTAAGAGGTTTCGATTGGTGAGGGATGTCGGTGGACTTTACTCTATACGGTGTCACACGGAGGAGGAAGGGAGTGTTCCGAGGTCTTCAAAGGTGATTCTAGGACATCGGTTTCGCTTGTGTATCACAAAACAATACTGTCAATTGGTGTTGTCTAGATGTTTATCTATGGTTTTGTGGAAGGGACATCATACACTCTTCCGATGAGCCACCGCATCTACCGGGAACTATCTCCGCCTAAAAGGGCGGGATAGACGGTATAAGGATGCCAAATCAATCCCTACGATTAACCGTTTCCGATTCCACCACACCCTTCTACCCACAGTTACAGGAGATTAGGTTTACCCCTAGGTTCCTTGTATAAAATCCCCTAAATCTTAAATACGAGGGCTGTCACACCTCGTATCGCCTAAGCACAACAGATAGAAAACCAAATACGCATAGATATAGTAATAAACAACTACCAATTGTCAATCAAACTCAAAGGAAAAATTTAACAAGAACCAACATTGTAATTTGCACACAAGCTACTCCCTAATCCTAGAATCGAAAGTACTACTCTATGTATATGAAGGAAGAATCACAAAGCATGTTTATGTTCGAATACATAAGGAATAAAACGCATGAACAAAGGATTACAATGCGTTCGTGGTCTTCTCTCCGGCGTTGAAGTGCAAGGCGAGGACCTCCGGCGGCGTTCCTCCTCCCCGTTGTGAGTTCCCGAAGCTTTTTAGGGCTTCGGCGTGCCGTCCTAGCCGTCGTGCCTCGCCCCTGGGGTTTGGGCAGAGCCATCCTTATATAGACATCACCTCTGACCGCTGCAAAATCTGAAAAAATCCTAGTCACGCAAATCTGGCGGGCCGCCACATGGTCGTGTGGAAACACACAGCCAGGTTGTATGGAAACACACGGCCAGGCCATGTGCGACCCTGGGGTGGCTGATCTTGCCCATTGGACACGACCGTGTGTAGCCATACGCCCTGGCCTTGTGTAGCCACACGCCCTAGCCGTGTCCCATTTTGCGTCTAGCTACAAAATGTCCTTCTTTTGCTCCGAAAGTGCACCTTTTTTCCCTGAAATGCTATCATACACACAAAAGTACAAAGAGCAGACCTCCAAACTAGAAAATAGGAAATGCATGTAAAATAGAGCGACATATGCATGAAACTAACATAAAAATGTAATGATATGTGAGTGAAAACTACTCCTAAAACCCTATATGTTTCGCTCACATCTTATACCTCGTGCTAGTCTCAACGGAATCGATGGAATCCATATGCATCAATTCATTAACTAGGGATAATTCCAATACATCACAATTACACATGTAGAGAAACTCACTAGTTGTGATCCAATCACAAATTCTCTCATGTCGTGAATCGTATTGCAGACATCTAGTAAATGAGTTTAAGATCCAATCAAATACAAGAAAACATGTATACTCAAATAGTGAATCTGCATTTATCAAATAAATGGAACATCCATAAGGCGATTGTCTTAGGACACCTCTCATATATAACTAACAAACTCCCACTTGGCCTAATGGGAATCGCCACGGTACCCAATACCATAAGCTCTAACATGACTCTCAATCTTACTTTGAGGTAAGGCCTTAGTTAATGGGTCCACTAAGTTCCTTTCAGTGGGTATCTTCTCGATTTGTATTTCCTTCCTACTGATGATCTTCCTGATCAAATGATAGCGGCGATGCACATGTTTGGATCGTTGATGAGATTTTGGCTCTTTTGCCTATGCAATCGCTCCATTGTTGTCGCAGTAGACTGGTATTGCTTCAATAATGGTTGGAACCACACCAAGTTCAGAGACGAACTTCTTAATCCAAACCGCTTCTTTTGTTGCTTCCGAAGCTGCAATGTATTCTGCCTCAGTGTTAGAATCCGCTACAGTGTCTTGCTTGGAACTTTTCTAACTTATTGCGCCTCCATTCAAGGTGAATATGTACCCAGACTGAGACTTGGAATCATCCTTGTCTGTTTGGAAGCTGACACCCGTATACTCGCGTGTTACCATATCACCTTCTCCATATATTAGGAATACAACCCTAGTCCTTCTTAAGTACTTAAGGATTATCTTAACAGCTGCCCAATGATCCATTCGTGGATCAGGCTGGTATCTGCTCATGACACTTAGAGCATACGACACATTGGGCCTTGTACATAACATAGCATACATGATAGATCCTATTGCGGATGCATAGGGGATCTTACTCATGCAAATCCTCTCGTCCTCTGTGCGCGGACACATAGACTTCGAAAGGTGTATCCCATGCCTGATGGGAAGGAAACCTTTCTTGTATTCCACATGCTAAACCTCTTTAGCACTCGGTCTATATATGTAGATTGCGAAAGACCAAGCAACCGTTTCGATCTATCTCTATAGATCTTAATCCCAAGGATGTAGGTCACTTCTCCTAGTTCTTTCATGGAGAATATTTTAGATAACCAAATTTTGACTGACTGTAAGATAGATATATCGTTTTCTATAAGTAATATGTCATTGACATACAACACTAGGAACACGACTGCACTCCCACTAACCTTCTTGTACACACAAGGCTCGTTCGAATTTTGTGAGAAATCAAACCTTTTGATTGTCTCATCAAAATGGATATTCCAGCTCCTGGATGCTTGCTTCAGTCCATAAATGGACCATCGAAGTTTGCATACCTTGGTTTTATCAATCGATGTAAAACCCTCAGGTTGTATCATATACACGTCCTCAAGGAGGTTTCCATTAAGGAAAGCCGTTTTCACATCCATCTACGATATCTCATAATCATAATGAGCCGCTATGACCAGGAGCATCTGAATGGATTTAAGCATAGCTACTGGTGAATTGGTCTCGTCATAATCAACACCTTTCTTTTGACGATAGCCTTTCACCACTAATCTAGACTTAAAGGTAATCACATTACCATCTACGTCGATTTTCTTCTTGAAAACACACTTGCACTCTATAGGCTTAATGCCTTTAGGTGGATCCACTAAGTTCTAAACTTGATTTTCATACATGGAATCCATTTACGACTTCATGGCTTCAAGCCATTTGTCCCTTTATGAACTTCTTCATGTTGGGATCCTACTATGCGTGTGAACCAATTTGCAAAACCGCAGCGGAAACAAAATTTTGGATCCCACCAGAGATCCAAGAGAAAACATATAAATTGTTTTTAACCATCTAGATCCTATCTAGAAGAAGTATTATACCTTTGAAGCGAGCCCTTCGCAATCCCTCTAGTCCAAAGTTGTCGGATCTAAATACGGTAAGGATAACCGTATCTCTAAGGTATCCACACTGACACTCAGCCCTTTTGGAAATATTGTTGTTCTAGCAATCTTTGTAGAACTAGCCAAAATTAGGAGGATGAAGAAGTGAAGAAGAAAAAATAACACCCAACTCTTTTTTTTTTCTTTTGCTCTTCTTCCACCCTTATATATTATCATGCTTGAATTCCAAAATCAATGCATCATTGAAAATCCACTAGCCTCTTCCCATTCTACACGTTGAAATCCAATGCATTATTGAAAAGCCACTTCCAATTCAAAGCCACTTCCAATTCTTCACGTTGAAATCCAATGCATTTTTAATGCATCATGCATGCATTAAAACCTTTTGCATGTGACTTGAGTTTAACTCAAGTCTAACTTGAGTTTTGCATGTGATTTGGGTTTAACTCAAGTCTAACTTGAGTTTTGCATGTGACTTGGGTTTAACTCAAGTCTAACTTGAGTTTTGCATGCGAATTGAGTTTAATTCAAGTCTCACTTGATTCTAACTCAAATCTAGTCTTCATTCATCCAATTTAGTTTGAGTCTAACTCAAATGTAACCCGCTTGAGTCTAACTCAACCAACTTGATTTTGACTCGAGCCTTCACCATCCATTATTCTCATTGTTCTTTTAATCAAACTAAAAGAACCGATTTCCAAAATAGAATGTCATTTGTGTGTGACCCTATAGGCTCTTGTAACATTGGCAATGTATCTAAAACTCCTTTTAGACACATAAATAATGAGCGGCATCTAGCAATACATCATTGCTATCCAAGTTACAAGAAAGTTGAGATCCGAGAACCTTTCCATGACTATTATTATGTATGACGGTGTCCTTCTATCCTTGATATCTTAGATCGATCAATGAGTCATAGACCATGTCATCCCCTTATCGATCTTTGTGTTTCTTGATGCCCAAGTAGACTCACTTAAACAAATAAGCTCAATATCTCATATTGACTCATTTGAGCATGACCATGCATTTCGTGGTCCTACTCTATCAAGAGGCCAAACATATCACTCCTGTCATATAGGAGGGATAAATCTCATCTACATCACTCATATCCGTCCGTATAATTCATTACATACCCAGTGATCGCCGTTATAGTGCACCCTATTACGGTGTGATGTTAGACGATACCAAAGTACATAACTCCTTATGTAGGGAACCATAGTGACTTCAGGTCTAATGACTATTCATACCAATAGTCACATGAGAAAGTATATGACACTCATATAATGATTCATGATACTATTGGTGCAGGGGCACTAGATAATCGAACCTGTGTTTTGATTATGGCAAAGACACAAAGTTAAGTTTACATCATTATCTCACGAGCTAAATCGAGTGTGCAGAAAAGTACTAAAGCTGGAGCTGAAGGCTAGCGACACCCGGAGGAAGTGCGGTGGTCAGGCGACACTCGAGTGACTTCGGAGGGAGCCGAAGGAATCGAGTGAAAGGCCAGAAGCGAAAGCGACACAATAAGTATTGAGGTAAGCTCGTGTGAGTGAGAGATGATAAGGTCGTGTCCTCTGTACGAGGATGACTGTAGGCGGCGATCCGACTAAAACTTCCTGTGGAAGGTCTAGGTCGAGATCGGACGGTTAGAAACCATGACATTTATCATTTTCCAAGCTAACCTCTTACTACAGGGAAGTGGCCAGGCTGGCAGTCTACTGCTGGACATTGGACAATCGACTGATGCTCATCAGTCGACTGATGGGAGGCATCAGTCGACTGATGGCGACGAATCACCCTTTGCGCTAGGTCAAAATGGATAACATTTGATGCGGCCAATTTGCGATAAAATTTGTACAACTTCGTGATATGTTCCAAATTCTGAGGAGACATATTCAGAGGCCAAAATCTATAAAAGGAGGGGAGGATTCCAACTCCAAACATCATCAAGTTTATTCTCAAGTGCTCCTACAACGCCAACGCTCCAACACCGTCATAACGTCGATGCGACGACAAGTTTTGATCTTCTTCGTCTGCAGCAACATCAAGTAATATATTTTTATATTGTATTCTTTGTTTCTATTCATAAGGAGGTGAGGTAGGCTTGTTGCCTCATCCTCATACTTTCGGTTTTGTGATCGTTGTCTCCTACCTCCAACGAGGAGGAGACGTTATAGTGCTTTGCCCTCCGTATGCGGTCTAGGACCGATAGGGCTTTGGAGTAGCAACCGCTAGGTTGTGAACCAAGTAAAATAAATGTGTCTCTTTATTTTCCGCTGTGCTTATTCGTGTATCGAACGAACGAACGAAAAGATTTACGCTCTCTATTCACCCCCCTCTAGCGACGCTTCTTGATCCAACAGATACTTTCTCATGGTGGGTCAATTCAGTATATATATTCTCCAATATATATACCCATGTGTCAATGTGATATCTCATATCCATGACTTGTGAGATCAAGTCATCCATTGACCTACATGCTAGTCTCAATGTATTAATATTGCCCTTGTCTATTAATACTTGACTAGGAATATTAAGAATAGTGTTCTCTACAACTTCTCATAATCAATTCTACCAATTGATATACTATAGATTAGAACCTACTATTCAAGAGCATATTATATTTATTTAGCTGGCACATGCATAAAGTAAATATAATAACCAATGTTTGCCTATATTAATATAAGATATGATACAAAAGTTTCCCTCACTAATCATCTCATAATTGGTACTAAAAGCTCATACTAACACTTCATAACTGGTAGACTCCTCATCATCAATGAGTAACACGTCGTTCAATTCACTTACGATAAATCCATATCTCTCTGGAATGTTGCGTGTTCTACCAGATCTACGAAGATGTGGTGTTACAATAGGTTCAACTAATGGCTCATCACTATGAGTTATCGATTGTGGAACTTGACTAGGTATCTCATTAATGTTTATTGGAGTCTCTTGAACCTCCTCAAGTTCAATGTCACTCCCACTACTTTCTTATAAGAGAAACTCTTTCTCTAGAAACACAACATGTCTTGAAACAAACACCTTTTGTTCCACAGAATGATAGAATTAGTAACCCCTCGTTTCCTTAGGGTATCCAATAAATAGACATTTATCAGACTTAGTATCCAATTTGTCTGATACAGTCCGCTTCACATAAGCAGGACAACCTCATATCTTCAAGTAAGATAAATGAGGTTTCTTACTATTCCATATCTCATATGGAGTAGTAGAGACTACCTTGGTTGAGACTCTATTTAGCAAGTAAACAGTTGTCTAAAGTGCATAGCCCCAAAAGGACTTGGGAAGATTCACGTGATTCATCATCGACTTGACCATGCCATGTCTAATAAGGTCCGATTTCTTAGATACACCATTAAGTCAGGTGTATATGATGTGAGTCCATTGAGGCAATATACCATTGTCCCTCAGATAATCTAGAAACTCTTGACTCAAGTATATTATTAGAGCTGTTGGGTTTCCTCGGCACCGACGTGGGTGTGTGTTCGACCACGTTTCGTAAACATGCACACAGTGGAAGAAAAAACAAGTAATAAACTAATTTATTACAATACACACACCACACACATGCAGGATACAAGTGTAGACATAATCACTTATTAAAAACTTTTGCAATAAAGGAAACTTTATATCTATGTATACCTGACGAATCACATGTAGCGGGAATGACATCAACCGTAGCGACCCTCACTAGTATCACCTCTATCCGTATCCACACCAAGACTGTCGGGATAGCTTCACAAGCTATGAGCCTCGCCTTGACGAGAGATACTAGTCTCATGTTGAAGACGTTGTGATCCGAGAGACGATCACAAAACAAGTTACACGAACTTGTTTCCTCGAAAGTGTTGACGGCTACAAGGTGGTCGGCCAATCAAATTGGCCGGCGACAGCAGGGTTGTCAGCTGGGTGTTGCTGGCTGATGGCTGGGTGTTTCTGGCCGGCGGTTGGAGCTTGGGCGGCGGCAACCCAAGGCTGGGTGGCAACCCTTGAAATGGGCGGTGCAAGAGAGGAGGAGAGGAGAGGAGGTGGCTAGGGTTTTCGCAAAACCTTAATCCGTCCAAAATGCTCACAAAACCCTTAAGCCGTATTTTTATAGAGAACATATTCTCCTAACGGTTATTGGTTCATAAGCAAAATATGTTAACCCTATAAAATACCACAAAAAAAAAATAAAATAAAATAAAAGTTGGGTAATTGGGAGAATACCCTATGGAATTTTTCAGGAATTTTTAGAAATTTTTCTGGACTTAAATGGAGATTTCTAAGACCCTCTTTGCTTATGAGGAGTTAAAGGACTTAACGGGTCTGAAATTCGACCCGTTTATCTGCCAAACCCAATCGTTTCTCTTTTATTAACGCCGAGCATTAATTTATTCCGGTTTTCTTTCTCCCGAGCATTCCTCCACCATGTCCTTTAGTTCCCAACCGTAACTCCTCGCGATCTCTGCCGCTTGCGATCTCTCTACCGCTCGTCGCTCGCCATGCCACTCGCCTTCACCGTGAGAGAGCGACTGTCGCTAGTGTCGATCTCTGCCCGATCCAGTCGATCTCCACTCTATCTTCAATGGATTTTTGCTCAAGCTCATTTCCGCTGACCGATTTCCTTCTGCTTCTTCCGATCTGGCAACAGTAGGTGGTGCTGCCCCATTGCAGCTACAAATCCATCGTTGACGTCCGACACCACTGCTTTGCGGCATATATCATTCGTGATCGACGATGATCCTCACACGACGTTGTTGTCCTAGCAATGGTTTGATGTGTAGGCTCATCTCCAGTGCCATGGGGTTTCTCTCCGACCACTGAGCCAAGCCGCAGGCCAATGATCGCTCCGGATGCAGCTTTCTAACTTGGATTGTGAGATTTCCATTGCGAAGCACAACCACTGCCGCCGATGGAGATTGCTAGGGCAAGGTCCTTGGCCGGTGAACTGAGGATGGGAGTAAGGGGGTGGCTACCGAGGGATTTAGAGTAGGTATGTGGGATCTAATTTTCCTAATGGCATATATCAATTTCAGTGTGTGATTATTAGGAATTTGTTGGTATGACCGATTATGGTTTATCTATGATTTTGTTGCCAACTTCAAATGGTGGGGTTTCTGGATTGTGCCGGAAAGGAAAGAAATCAAGGCTGATTGGGTGGATTTTGTATAGTAGGTTGGATTATGAACTGGTGGTTAATTGGAACAATGGGAGGTAAGATGTGATTGTGTATGTTATGAAATAGATTGTGTTGTAGTTGTGCAATCGATTGTGCAGGGGTATTACTCTTGGATTTAACAAGGGAACTAATTGATAATGGGTTGTTCTTATAGATTCGTAATGGAAAAGTGAATCGGTATGAGGCGATGGATAAGACTTGAGAAGGGTTGTCCCTATTCGGCAGTACACTTAGTTCCAAAATCCGTGGATGGAGGATTGAAGCAAGAATGGATAAGTCTATATCTGAATGTTATAAATTTGGTATGTGACTTACAGTTGGTTGAATTATAGTTTATTTGCCTATGTGATGGATTGAGTGGATCTATTAGGTATATCACGGTAGAGTTGTAGAAGTATATTCTACGGTAATTGGATTTGAACTGGTTACTAGGGATATTGAATTGTGATAGAATTTTATATAATTCATGTACTATGTTTCAGGACTCTGATTCGAGGCAGGTTCGGGGATGCGAGTACAATCAATATTGGTGTTCTACATATCAGGTGGGTAATTTCCTACCCTGGTCAGGTAGATGTAATGGTTTTCAGATTTAGTAGTAGATATGAACATGTTAGGTGTTCATATTATCTTAACCCTGCTCTTATTATTTTATGCTTGAACTTGTCATTGGCTATATTTACTCAAAGGTTAATATCACATTCCCTTTTATTATGATTTAAGGTTATAGATGTGATGTAAATAGGCCTAGATATTTAGTAGGGTGTGGATGTTAGAGTACGGGTGATGACCAAATTTATAAATTGCCAAAAAGGTCATCCGTGGGTAGGTAATGCCTTAAATATAGGAGTTACACCAATACTCATATGTTGTACACTTATTTACCAACCACATGTTGTGTAAATGGTCAGGTGAGTCGTAAATAGTGTGTCGCTATGGACCGGTGGTCCTAGCTTGCCATGGTCAGTTGAGTATGACTCTCTACATGATAGAGAGTGTACTGATCAAGGGATGTGAGTCTCTGTTGAACAGAGAGTCTGTGGTAG
Source organism: Wurfbainia villosa (assembly GCA_025175895.1). Lineage (NCBI taxonomy): Eukaryota > Viridiplantae > Streptophyta > Magnoliopsida > Zingiberales > Zingiberaceae > Wurfbainia > Wurfbainia villosa. The sequence continues at coordinate 23,362,328 of CM045990.1, read as the reverse complement.
ATGTCTGTATGTGAGACAACACCTTCATGACATTGCATGCATACTGACGACATCGTCTCCCTTGGGGTTGAGAGAGTCGTCAGTCATCCTACCTCCCAGGTTACTCCTAGGGGAGTAACTGGTGTGAGGGCAGAGCATTTGTTGTGCCACACTCTACCATTATAGACGATGGTAGTTGGAGTTGCATGTAGTTGTCCTGGGTGCGTGGCACTCGACCACTCATTGGTAGTGTCAGTTGGAGTGGCCAGCAGCAGGGGCCCCTGTTGCGTAGCGAGCTCTTTACGCTCATATGCTACTTGATCATACTGCCCACTCGGCCACTCTAGAGCAGTGGTTGGTGTGAGTTGGGATAGTTGTCATGTCGTGCCACCTAGGCCACACTGGGGTCGTGTTGCGAGTAGGGGTGAGCAGGCATGACCACGCATGCTGCATTACCGTATCATACGGTATTTTGCATATGGTTATATATATATACATACATGCTTGTATATATATATATATATATATAGATGATGGTGATTAGTATACATACATATGCAATCTATATGTATACTCACTTTGATGATGCATTTGTATGTACTATGCTTGTTGTATTTGTTTGTACATAATTATACATGCTATTGCATTTTCTGTATGGTAGTAGGCCGGTACTTGTATACCTGTTGGTTATTCACTGTGATACCCTCGACCCATATCAGGATATAGTGTGAGTTAGTATTATTCTTTATACCTTATGTTGTGGATATATGCCCAGGTTGGATGAGGATAGAGTAGCCGACTGTCAGGTATGTCAGCATCGTTTGTTGTTTAGTTTATTTAGTGTATGCATGCATGTATACTTGTTATGCTTATGTATACCTGTTGTACGAGTAGATTAAACTGTTAAATGACATGTAATATTGATACATATATTTACATATTCTATCTTATTACCTGTTGAGTTTTACTCACCACCACCACGGACCCTAGGTTTTTCTGTCACCCAGGTAACAGGTAGAAGTCTTCGTGACAGCTTGGAGCACCGCTGGATGACATCTTATCTCATCTTCGAGACTCTGGTGGTTGTGTTGGGTTTTCCATATGAGTGTATTGTATTTGGAGTTTTCGTGATGTACTATGTTATGGATTCGGATTTTGTCGAGGTTTCATTATGTTGTGATGTGTTAGTCATACCGATATGCATGTGTGTAGTTTGAGATGTGGTATTATGTTTCCGTTGTGTTTTGTGTAGTTGTTGTTTTCATATATATATGTATATTATTGTTGTTGTGGCCTACGAGCCTTGTATTAACCCGAAATGTTGCCACGTACAGGGGAGATGCTGTCTGTTTGCTTTTCGGCACGACATACTCTCGGGGCGTGACAACTTTAGTGGTATCAGAGCCCAAGGTTTTGTGATGCCATATAATATTGTTTTTGAGTCGAGTCTTGGATTCTCGGGAGTCGATTTGTTTCGGTTTTGGTTTTTTGAGATGAGATGGACAGCGGCATCAGCTCTAAGCAGCACGAAGTAAGTATTCATGATGACTTATTTTCTAGTTGGATACTTATCGAGACTTGATTAACAACTGTATACAGTTAGATATATTATACCTGTGCAGACATGTAGTAGAGGTCGTCCACCGAGGCGACCAACCGGAGTTGTCGATAGGGTTTATACTCCCAGTTTTGTTGGCTATGCTTTTAGTGTATATAACAGGGAATAACCTATAGTGTGTTGGTTATTGTTCGTAACTATGGTATGAGATGACCCCAGAAATGACCTGTTAATTCTATGAGTTTTGAACCTGTGTCAAAAAGGTGATTTACCTTTGAGAGTCGATTGATACCGAGTCGGAAAATAGGGGTCAAGTCTTCACATTTCTTATGGAAATCAGAGACTACAGTCTTAGAGATTTTCACTAATTATGCTAGTCAGATCATTACCTGTTGGGTAATGGACAAGACAAGTAGACTATTATTGATGCAGATAGCGGAAGGCTAGGTTACGGTGTTTCATAGGGATTTTATCTCTGAGCTGTTCATACTGGGTTGTATAACTTTGAGGGTACTTTTGAGTACTTAACTCATGTTATACATAGGAAGTAGAGTTATTTGCATACCATTATCAGGGTCAAGCCGGTATTTTGTGATAAATGTAGAAAATAATCTTCGGGAAATAATATATCACTTGATCATGGTTTAGTGATGTTGAAAGGGAGAGTATTTCCCCGCGTCACTTTCCGTGACACATTGTAAGGAATTCTTGAGCTTCAAGAAAGGGTGATCGGTTAGTAATAGTGTACTGTGCAGAGTCGTGAGACTTGCAGAGGCTACGACCACCTAATAGCTCAAGAAGATGAATGGATGATTTAAGCCACCCAGAGTTATTGGCTTATAGTTGGATTAGGATGCCGCGATCTTCTACCAGATCCTGTTGGAAGATGTTGGATTGAGACAGGAGTTTAGAAATGACTCCATACAAGGGTTAAAGAGTTGGAGACTGATAAGTAGATAATACAGGTCAACTTATTTAGGTCAGAAGTCTCCGACTGTTGGATAAAAGGAGCAAGATTGGAGTCATAGGTTTTGAGCTATTTTTCGATTATAGAAGACCAACCACAGATCATCAAGATGTTCTCATGGATATCAGCAAAATCAGAACAAAGACTCCGAAGGGATTATGTGCATGTAGTGCAGATCACGAAGACATGCGAAGTTAGATTATCCGTTGGATCAGTTCATCTATTGCTATTGTGAGCAACCAGTACAGTGGAGGAGGTGTACTTTGAAGACTCAGTTGAAGACTATCGATGGTATTCCAGGAGGAAGATGTATCGTCTTGATAGCAGAGATCAGCATAGAAGATTGGGTTATTTTAGCAGCAGCAACCTACTACCTCAGGCGTGGTTGGAGTTCCTTGATACTACCCTTCAGCATAGAAGCATCATCAGTAGAAGACATCGCAGAAGACTCTTGCAGACAACAACAGTTACCTCCAGATGTGATTTGCTTTGTACAGAGGAGAGAGTATACGACGGTGATCGTATCTATTCGGTATTCTACAATTACAGCTCGTAGGATTAAGTGATGAGATCAGATGATCTAGAAAAATCCTCGGGTCATTTGTCGTAGAAATGCGACCGTTTATTGGATTGTTGGATCTGATCTTGTTCTCTTCTGAGAAAGGCCGAGACCTGTAGGGAGCCTTTGGATCGGATCGACAGATAATTGATCATTCGGGGTATCACTTTAGTTTACCCTCTGGGTTAATATATTGAGAGATACTTGAAGTTTACAGGTATCCTTGTCTAGAACATTCCTAGTTCAGATTAAAGGATTCCTATACATCAACTAGTGGGTCGGTGCTATCTCTACCATCTGGTGAGATGTGGATCAACAAGTAAGAAGTCAAGGGATGCCCTTAGACTTTGATAGACATACTTTTACTGTAGACATATCCTTACGGATGGTCATATTATTGAGATTATGGTATGATATGTTGCTTGGATGTGTGTATAATCTGAGAGCCTTCGGATGTAGTTTTTGATGAACTCCTAGCCTTGCCGTTGCATAGGCAAGTGGAGTAGGCGATCGAAATGATTGCGGAAATAATTCCGATATCGAAGATCCTATACTGGGTGATAATTTTGTTGGTATCAGTGTTACTAAATACTATGGGAATTGGAAGAATGTAAGTTGTGATTATAGGAGATGTTGAAGGGGATATTTATCTATCCCAGTATTCCTCCTTGAGAAGATTCGGAACTCTTTGTTGAAAGAGAGATAGACCTTTGAGATTATGCATCGATATCGATGATGGAATGCGATAGTTGTTGAAAGTTAATGAATATCCTTTATTGGGGATGGATGATTTGTTTAGATCAACTAAGGACACCTGTGTATACTCTAGAGTTGATTTACGACTGGAGTGTTGATATTGTAGTGACATGGTGTCATATAATTATCATTATCATTGTGATGATTGATATATCATCAGCCTAGAGTAGAAAGGATGCAGGTGTGTAGAGATAACAATTTCATACTTTGTACGAATTGTATGAGTTTTGATTAAGTTCTTAGACTAATTAATGATTTAGTCGCCATTGGATTTGAGAATCGTGTATCCTGGACACGATTGGATCATTTTATAGTTTTTGGAGTTGCATAACTTGGCCACTGTTGATTGTGGTAGTTGGAGTTGCACACTCGACCACCGTAGATGGTGGTTTTTCTTGTAACGCCCGTAAAATTTCTAGAAAATTTTATAAGAATTTTTGCATGATTATAATGAGCTTTTATGTGCGCTCTTTCAAAAATAAAAGAAAATAGAGCCAAAAAGGGATGCATGACCCAGGGTTTGAACCCTGAACCTCCAAGAAGGAAATTAAACCATAGGATGCATCCGATAACCAGAAGCCCAACAGGGGTGTGCTATTAGAAGGGTATGGAAAATGATAGATAAGGGTAGGGGAGGCTAAGGGACACCTTTGTTGGGATGTATACTGAAAGCCTAGCTCTTTTGTATGAACATCTTTATTTTGAAATAAGAATCACATGATCATTGTTTGCATATTTTTATGGTTATGCAATATTGTCTAATACCTTACATTGTAGATAACATGGTGTGTGGTGTCACACGGGAGATCATGTTATCGGCTCCTTGTAAAGTATAAGTAAAGGCTCACAACCGAGATGGCTTTGGACAAACCATCGGAATGGTTGTAGTGTGATTTGGTATTGGTTTGTCTTGACCATAGAATCACACTAGTGCACTTTGTGTGTATTGAGCAGGACCGACACAGAGGTGATTCGATTTATTGCTGACTACATAATCGAATCGGACCTCAGATATTATTTAGTACATGCTCTTAATCCCGATATAATAATGGGCACATATACTTGGTACTCATCTCTTTGATTTACCAATGGGCGAGATTTATAGATTAAATCGATAGACTTGGTAAGTTGGGAGATGATATTATTTATATGGTGTGCCGTTGATTATAAGAGGAAACCGTGTCCTATATATTAGGATGATGATGTTCCCTTGAGGAGCTCATAAGGTTCATCATGTAAACCCTGCAGGTGGACTAGGTCCGGCATGATGAAAAGGTTGAGTGGTACTACTCATGGAGTTAGATGTCGATTAATTAATGGTCAGTAAATTAATTAATTGACGGACATTCGAGATCTTAAACATGGGGAGAAAATGTACAAATAATATATGGAGCCCATATTATCATATGGGGGTTGGTGAGGTAGATCAATGATGGACCTTTAGTGGATTGGATCATCATTAGTGGATCGGACTTTATGTGGGCTTGATCTATGGGTGGCCAAGACCCAACTCCTCCTCATGGTCCCTAATGTAGCCCATTAACACCTCAAGATGCTTAGATCCAATGGATAGAAACAAAACTCTAAGATCCATTGGTAGAGATCAAATCTCTAAGATCCGACGGTTGAGATTAAATCTCTAGATCCGACGGTTGAGATTAAATCCCTAGAACCAATGGAGGAGATTAATTCATGACTTATCCCTAACTCTATAAAAGGAGGGCATGGGGAGTGGTCGTGACATACATGATAGGGAGGGAGCAAGGCTTGGGCGGCAAGAATAGGGCAATCCTAGTTGAGATAGGATTGGAATTAGGGTTAGGGTTTGGAAGCAAGGGTGGCACCAAATAAGGCAAGTTTTCCTTCTTCTTCCTTGCCTTGTGGCCAACGTCCAGCAGCTATTCCAGCCCTTCCCAGCCCTTGGCCACGCCCAAAACACTCCCCTCTCTTCTCCTTAGGTGGTGGAAACAAGATATAGGGTTTCCCTTGGTGTCTTGGTAGTTTTCCATCATCTTCTTCTCCTTCTAGTTGGCCGGCGGCAAGAACTTCTATAGTTCTTTGTTGGTTGAGTTTTTGAAGGAGAAAAACATTGTTTCTCTTCTTCCTCTTGCTTGGGAAAATCAAGGAAGGAAGTTTTGCGATCTAGGAGCTTCGACTTTTGGTGGATCGTCGCCCACACGACGTCCAAAAGGAGGAGGGTCATACATTAGAAGACCAAGAGGTATAACTATTCTTCTATCTCTTTTATTCATTGCTTGTGTTTGTTTTTCAAAATATAAGCATGTTATATTTCTGTAAATAGGCTAAATAATACTTGGATCCCGAGTATAAACACAAAAACCGGCGATCCGGACATCGTCTATTCCGCGGCTACTCGTAGAATAGAGAATGGTCGCTTGAACAACTAGTTTGTTCAAGTGACCTCTCTAAATGAATAGCACGACGATGACTTGGTTGCTTTGGGAATCCCTTTTGTCTAAGATTAAATTTTTAATCCGGGGACATCAAAGGGATCACCATGGTCAAGCAACCGAGGTGAAGGGGAAGCGAAGTTTCCCCTCACGGATCAACCCCAACAACCTTCAATTGAATAAATAGGAGTATGAGGGGACAAGAGAACCACAACTTGTCATTCTCTTCTTCTCTTCTTCTTCCCCACCGAAACCTCCTCATCCCCTTCTTCCATTTTTGAAAAACTCAAGAAGCAAGAAAGCAAAGAGCTCTTGTCTTGACACCACCTAGGGTATACTAAACAAACGAAAGGATGTAAGTATCCCCTCACCTACAGTACAAGTTGTTTCGATTGTTGATTTCTTAAAAACCCTCTTTGAAAGTTTTGGCCAAGACCCCCTTCATGATTCTAATGATTTTCCATGCCATGTTTTGTATGTATATGAAGATAATATGTTGATAGATAGGCTTTGATTTGAGTGTTTGATTCCAAAACCCCTCCTTGAAGTTTCGGCCAAGTCCTATTTATGCTTCTAATGGTCTTCCATGCCATGATCTATATGAAATTGATGTTAATATGATGTTAGTTAGGTCTTGTACAAGTTGTTTAGGGTTTGAATTTTGTTAGAACCCCCATGAAGTTTCGGCCCCCATGTTATGCTTGTTAATGATGTTTCATGCCGTGATCTATATGTAATTGATGTTAATATGATGTTAGTTAGGCCTTGTACAAGTTGTTTAGGGTTTAAATTTTGTTAGAACCCCCATGAAGTTTCGGCCAAACCATGTTATGCTTGTTAATGATGTTTCATGCCATACTATATATGTATATGATGTTAGTATGATGTTAGATAAACCTTGTACAAGTTGTTTTAGGGTTGGAAGTGTTAAGATACCCCAATGAAGATTCGGCCAACCCATGTTATGCTTGTTAATGATGTTTCATGCCATACTATATATGTATATGATGTTAGTATGATGTTAGATAGACCTTGTACAAGTTGTTTTAGTGGTTGAATTCTTAAGAACCCCTCCTTAGGGTTTCGGCCAACCCATGTTCATGCCCTCTAATAATCCTCCATGTCATGCTACATGTATATAAGATGTTAATATGATGTTAGTTAGGCTTTGTGTAAGTTGTGGAGCATTTGAATCACTAAAAACCTTCATTAGGGTTTCGGCCAAACCATGTTTGGGCTACCAATGATTTCCCCTAGTCATGTTTTATATATATATGATGTTAACATGTTGATAGTTAGACCTTGTACAAGTTGAATTAGGGTTTGAATTCTTAAGATCTCCCCTTGGAAGTTTCGGCCAAACCTTGTTCATGCTCACCCATGATCTTCCATGCCCTGATATATCTATATATGATGTTAATATGTTGATAGTTAGACTTTATGATAGCATGATTTGTTTACGCCACTACCTTAGGTCCATGTTAATTGTATGAATGTATGATTATGTTATGCTCATTGCATCATGATGAACAAGTATGTATGATGAAATGCCTAAGAGATGCTTCCCTATGAATGGGGACTAAGAGCACTCTTTCTGTTATGAAAAGGAATATGTTATGTTATGAAAAGGAACATGATATGTTATGAAAAGGAATATGATATGTTATGATAAGGAACATGATATGTTATGATAAGGAACATGATATGCTATTTTACTTTTTGCATGACTTGTACCGGACCCTAGCAAGGTCCAAGGGATGGGCTCCTACGTGCCCCTAGGTCGACGGTCATAGTACAGACCTAGTACGGGATGGGCTCCTAAGTTGCCCTAGGCTGACGGTCGTAGTACGGACCTAGGATGGGCTTCTATGTTATGTTGCCCCTAGGTCGACGGTCGTAGTACGAACCTAGTACCCTAGTAGATTCGGGATTAGCTACCTCGGGTCTACTTAGGGATACGCACAAAGATGATGATGTATGTGGTACAATGTCGGGCCCACCATGTTGAGATTATGTTTAAGTACCTATAAAATATATATTTTCAAAGAACATCTTGCATATACCCTTTTATGTCTATATGATTATTATGTGTCACAAAATTATGCTTATATGTTCCTAAATGATCATGTCACTACCTTTATATGAATGCTATGCTTATATGTTCCTAAATGATCATGTCACTACTTTTATATGAATGCTATGCCTATATGTTGTCTAGATGAACATGTCACTACTCTAAGTTTAATTCTTGATGTATGACTTTAGTGAGTAGGAAAGGATCTTACTAAGCCTATGTGCTTATAGTTCATGTTTCCCTTGTACTGCAGATAAGGGTAAAGAATGGCTAAACTAAAGGGAGCAGCAGGAGGGGCAAAGTGTGTGTGGTAGTGACATGGTGGAAGAGATATGTTTTGTGTTCCCAGACTTATGCATGTTTTCCTTTTAAGATTATGTTACAAGAATTATGCATGTTTCCCTTTAAGTTTTGCATGTTAGTTGTTAAGAGTCGAACTTTACTTGATGTTGATGGTTGCTACTTAGTGTCCTTATGAAATGATTATGCATGCTTCATGTTTCATGCTTTATGTTTTTAAAAAGAAAAAAAAAAAGAAGTTTCAAGTCTTCCGCTGTAAATACATGTATGTATGATCGCGTTGCGCCGCCCTTCCAACCCCTATAGATTACGAGGAAAAGGGCGGGCATGACAGGTTGGTCTCAGAGCAGATCTGCCTTTCCACTACACACACATCAAACTCCAAATCCTGCCGCTCCAAGTAAGAAATTCTATGCCTACTCTATTTCTTTCATGTATGATAAGAAATGCTTTTAGTTTAAATATGCATGAATATATGTATGATAATCTTATGCTAGCCTTTAGTTTAAATATTCATGAATATATGTATGATAATCTTATGCTAGCCTTATTATAATATATGAAGATAAACATGGCTGAGAGACACAATAATAGAGTTGATGAGATAGCACCCTCACCTGACCTTACGCATGTGGTTACTGAACTCAAGCGTCAAGTCACAGAGCAACAGCAAGTGATAAATGCTTTAATGAACCAGCGAGGAAACCCTACCGCCCCACCAGCAGGCCCTGGCCCAATAGTTCGACAAGAAGCTTACCTAATCCAGTGGCATAGGCCGAAGCCGGAGAATTTCTCTGGTACTGGTGAACCATGGGACGCCCAGGATTGGTTCAAGACTGTGGAAAGCATCGTAGAGCTACTGGACTGGCCCGAATATGAGATGATTAAGTATGCATCGTTTTGCCTATCGGGAGATGCCCGAATGTTGTGGGAAAGGGTTAAAGCAAAGAGGCAAGTGAATCAAATGAGATGGACGGACTTCGAATATGAATTTTTCGAAGAATTCTTCCATATGCGGGTGACAAACAAGCATTACGACGAGTTCACCGGGTTCCGGCAAGGTGACCTATCAGTTAGTGAAACTATGAAGAGATTCAACCGGCTCGCACACCTATGCCCAGAGTTGGTCAGTACAGAAAGAGAAAGGGTCAGACTCATGTTAAAGATGCTCCGACCCGAGATAGCTCTGAATATGGCCGGTGGAGTTAATAAATCGCAGACTGCAGAGGAGCTATTCAGTAGTGCCCTGATCACCGAGCACCACCTGAACAACATTAACCAGCAAAAGAAGGCACTGAATGAAGGCAAGAGTCAAGCCCAGTCAGGAGGTCAGAGAACCCAGAGTACTTGGAAAGGGAACCACACTGGCAAGAGAAAGCAATGGGATGACTCTAAAGGTGGTCCAGCGAACAAGCAGCCCAAGATCATTCAGTGTACTACATGCTGGAAGATACATCTCAAAGTGTGCTACAGGGGCATGAATAGAAGCTACAACTATGGATGAGAAGGGCATAGAGTCAAGGACTGCCCTACTCAGTTCGAGCACCCTCGCAGATATACCCGATAGGTGCTCCTCCTACACGATCACGGTGCAATCGAAGGTACTCCGATAAGCCAAGGGAGATTAGAAGCCCCGCCAGTTATGACGAATGCCAGGGTATTGTCTCTCACCAAAGAAGATGTGGCGAGCACTTCTACGGTTGTCACAGGTCAAATATTTATTTTTTGTCAGCATGCTACTGCATTATTTGATACTAGGGCAATACACTCGTTTGTCTCTACACCTTTCACGAAGAAGATGGACATGCCACCACAAACTTTGGATCGCAAGTTCTTAACAACCCTGCCCTCGGGAGAAGTGATGCCCTCTACTCATATGCTGCGAGCCGCACCCATCAGAATCGCAGACAGAGAACTCTACTGTGATCTGATAGTGCTCGACATGCAGAATTATGATATCATATTGGGCATGGATTTCTTAAGTAAGTACGATGCTTCGATCGAGTGCAATAAAAGAAAAGTGGTCTTCCAGCCGGAGGCAGAACCTATGTTTGAATTTATTGGATAGCCAAGGAAAAGAATTGATAAATTTCTATCAGCTCTAAAGGCACGCAAGATGTTGAGGATGCCTTTGGGTTTCTAGCACATGCGGTTGATACAAATCAAGCCGAGGACCAGAAGCTAGAAGATGTCAGAGTTGTATGTAACTACCAAGAGGTATTCCCATATGAACTACCAGGGTTAATCCCTGATAGAGAAATTGAATTTGAGATCCAATTGATTCCTGGTACTAACCCGATCTCTAAAGCACCTTACCGTATGGCGCCGACTAAATTCAAGGAACTTCAGGGACAACTACAGAAGTTACTCGACAAGGGACTTATACAACCAAGTCGCTCTCCATGGGGAGCTCCAGTACTATTGGTAAAGAAGAAAGATGGGTCTATGCGAATGTGCATAGACTATCGAGCGCTAAATAATGTGACGATCAAGAACAGGTACCCTTTACCACAGATTGACGACATGTTCGACCAGTTAAAGGGTGCCACCACTTTCTCTAAGATTGATTTGAGGTCTAGCTATCATCAAGTGAAAGTGAAACCAGATGATATACCGAAAACGACTTTCCGAACAAGATACAGACATTATGAGTTCCTTGTTATTGTTGGTGCAGTAGGCACCTAAGTCGAACCTGAGTTTTGATTATAGCAAAAGATACAAAGTTAAGCTCATGTCATTATCTCACGAGCTGAATCGAGTGTGCAGTAAATTGCTATAGCTAGAGCTGAAGGCTAGCGACACCCGGAGGAAGCCACGGTGGTCGGGCGACACTCGAGTGACTTCGTAGGGAGCCGAAGGAATCGAGTGGAAGGCCGGAAGCAAAAGCAACATGTAAGTATCGAGGTAAGCTCGTGTGTGAGAGCGTAAGTGAGGTCGTATCCTCGTTACGGGGATGATCTTAAGCGTAGATCCGACCAAAGACATCCTATAGATGGTCTAGGTCGAGATCGGACGGTCGACGACCATCGAAATTATGTTTTTGTTGAGCTAGTCGATCACGATCGGCCGAAGTCGGCCGCTCGTAATCGGGCCATCGATCGGTGATGATGACCATCAGTCGACTGATGGTCAAAGGATCAGCCTCGAGGAGTCAAGGTTTATCACCAAATTTTAAGGGGAGTGGTGCTCAATTGTGATTGGCTAGGGTTCCTCTCGAAAAGGGGCTCAAAGGCTATAAAAGGAGGGTCAAACCTAGGGTTTCATCATCAATTCTAAGTGCTCAAAAGCCTCCGCAACGCTGCGACTCTCCGACAACTCTACGACAACGAAGTGCTGCCAACAACCCTAGTTTAAGTCCTATCTTCGAGTTGTTGGTATAATCTTGTCTTGTCATTTCTTTTAATCTTGCAATTAGTTTGTTAATCGAGGCTTTCTATCATTGCATTTTCATTTTAATAGAAGAGAGGGTTTGTCTCTCTATCTTGTTCTTCGAAAGTTTTTTTTGTAATCGTAAACTCCTACCTCCAACGAGGAGTGTTTTAGTGAATTGCCCTCCGTACACAGTCTAGGACCGTTAGGGCCTTGGAGTAGTAGTCGAAGGCTACGAACCAAGTAAAAAACTATTTGTCTCTTTTAGTTTTTATTTACATTTCCGCTGCGTATATTTGTCTTGAAACGAATTCGAAAGAAAAAGTTTTTTTTTCGCTATTCACCCCCCCCTCTAGCGAACCGCATCGATCCAACAATTGGTATCAGAGCCGGGGGTTGCTAAGATTTGGTGAAACCACCAATCTAGCCATTTTTACAGATTTATTTTTCTTTTAATTTTGTTTTTTTATTATTTATTTCGCATTGTTAAGTTTTTCTCCCGCACTACTAATCCAAGACGCGAGTCTTGGTACTTGTTTTTGTGTTTTTGTCGTTGCTAGTTTCTTCGTCTTCGTCTCTTTTTGTCTTTCGTGTTAATGGCCCATCTCGAGGGTTTTAGCACCGTCCGACCACCGTTTTACAACGGTGATGATTTCCGTTACTGGAAAGGTCGGATGGAGTGCTTCCTAAAAACCCAAATAGAGATGTGGATTGTGATCCAAACCGGGTTCACCCTTCCTACTAATGAAGAAGGTGAATCCTTGGATTACAATCAGTGGTCCATTGCCACTAAACGACAAGTCGAGGCAGATGCAAAGGCGACTCAAATCCTGCAGTGCGGGCTATCCAAGGAGGAGCTAAACCGAGTCGGACCCTTCATCAGCGCAAGAGATCTCTGGACGAGGCTGATCGAGTTACACGAAGGATCGGATCAAGCTAAGGTTTGCAAACACGATTTGTTGTTCAATAAATTGTACACACTAAAAATGCAGGAACACCAGACGGCAACACAATTGCATGCCCGCGTCCAGGACATCGTCAACAACCTACACGCAATCGGGCAAAAAGTCGAAAACCGCGACCTTATAAGGTATGTTCTAAACTCTTTTCTGAGGACTACCTTGTGGGCATCCATGGTCGATGCCTACAAGGTCTCCAAGGACCTTTCTAAAGTTAGAATAGACGAATTATTCTCAGATTTTGAATTACATGAGCAGTCCAACTCGGAACCCCAGAGGGGTATAGCCTTGTTTTCAGGTTCAAAGAAGAAGAAAATCGCAAGCAAGCCACCACCAACCAAGGAGGAAGACGAGTCCGAAGAAGAAGTTGACCCGGAGTTGACTGTCGAACTAATGAACCTAGCTCGAAGGATAGCCAAGGGACGAAAGCGAACCACGACTCGACCCAACCAAGGTAAGCCTAAAAGGTCTAATATTAGGTGTTATGAGTTTGACAGGTTTGGACATATCAAGTCCGAGTGCCCCAAGCTCAACCACCAAGCACCTAAGCACAAGAAGGCCCTCAACGCGACATGGGAAGAAGCGTCATCCGAAGAAGACGAAGACCACGTCTTCATGGCGAAATCGATTGAGTCAGACACGGAGACCGAACCTGAACTTGAGTCAGAACCTGAGGATGACTCGGACTACGAAGCTACCTTCAAGTCAAGCCACGGATACACATCCGGTTCAAAAGATACCCTTAAAGTGAGTCGAACTTTATTTAATACTTTACATAATACGGTTAGGTTTTTGTCTAGGAAATTAGTTAAGTCCGAGTCCAAGGTCGAGACCCTGGTTGAGGAGGTCAAACTCCTCAAACACAAGGTCTCCCTAACCTCTTCGACTAGTCAAGTTCGAGAAGAGGACTCAACTCGAGCTGAAAAGCTCGAAGTTGAGAACTCTCTCTTGAAAAGTCAAGTTGAAGATCTTAGGAACACGTTGGAAAGGTTCACTTCAGGATCCAAAGGACTTGACCTTCTACTTGGATCTCAAAGGGTCGTGTACAACAAGGCTGGACTAGGGTTTAACTCAAACACGACTAATAGGTCGTATATGTCGATTGTAAGTCAACATAGGAAACATGTCCAAGCATGGGTCCCTAAGAACTTTTTGATTTCAACTCTAGGATCCAACCCGTACTGGGTTCCCAAGGACCAAATCCACTATGTAGATAGACCGAATCGATTCAACGGTCTAGGGGGAGCCAGTACAAAACATGTTTGTGCTTTAACTTAGAAATTGCATGCTTTTTTTTTAAAACTTGTGAACTCACTTAGAACACGTACATAACCAACTAAAATCCTTCGAAAAGATTGAGCCTCGGGGAGCCTCTTTTCAAAAATAATAGTTAGACTAGGAAATAGTCTTAGGTGAGTCAAGTCATCATTTTCTTGAAAATGGCTTTGTCTAAGGAAGTGGTCGATGATCCGATAAAAGAAGGCCCCTGTGCCTCGCCACGACCTGGAAGCCATGATCTTGAAAAGGTAAACTTGACAAGCCTAGGGTCAAATCCAAATCTAACATAAAATTACTTGAACCTAAATGCACTTAATCAACTTAATTGGAAGTCATCTTACAAAAAACACATAAGTATAACATGCTTGATCATATAGACACAGGTGAGATGACCTAGGTTTAACAACTTACAACCAATTTTTTTTAAAAAAAATCTAACATCCAATCCAACCACCTTGTGTATAGGATCAATGGATGTTGGACAGCGGTTGCTCCCGACACATGATCGGGGATCAACTCAAATTCACGAATCTTCGATTCAAACGACAAGGATCGGTAGCCTTTGGGAATAACGGCAAGCTCAAAATCATCGGATCAGGTGATATCGAGCTTAACTCGAATTTTGTTATTAAAAATGTATTACTTGTAGAGAATTTTGAATATAACCTGCTTAGCGTAAGCCAATTATGTGACAATAACTATAAGGTCGTATTTTTAGAAAATGAATGTGTAATTAAAACAAATAAAACAGCTAAAACAATACTCAAAGGAACTAGGACAAATAACATTTATACAATTAACTTAATCAAATCCTCAGCCAAATGTCTTATGACACAGGAAGAGGAATCATGGTTGTGGCACCGACGACTCGGTCACTCGCACCCAAGACTCGTCCACAAGATGAGTCAGAGTGGCTTAGTCAGAGGCTTACCCAACCTCAACAATTTGGTTAATAAAATCTGTAATGCTTGTCAACAAGGAAAACAACCTAGGACACAACACAAGTTAACTAACCAAGAACGAACCTCAAGTGTACTTGAGCTCCTGCATATGGATCTATTCGATTCACATGGAGCCAAGTCACTCAATAGAAGTCAATATTGCTTAGTCATAATTGACGACTACTCCAGGTTTACCTGGGTTAGGTTCATCAAACATAAAAATGATACCCTAGATCAATTAATCAATCTATTCAAATTAATCGAGAATCAAAAAAACCTTAAGGTTAAAAGACTTAGAAGTGATCATGGTGGTGAATTCGAAAATCAAAGGTTCACCGACTTCTGTAACCTAAACGGATACCACCATGAATTCTCTTGCCCTAGGACCCCTCAACAAAATGGCCTAGTGGAGCGGAAAAACCGAACTCTACAAGAAGCCACTAGGACCATGTTGAACGAATACGACCTACGATAGGTTTTGGGGCCGTTAGCACGACTTGCTATGTCGAATAGGATCCTTATGGTAAGCAGACACCTTAAGACCTCGTACGAGATTTATCACAATAAAATACCCAACATCAAGTACTTTAGGGTATTTGGATGTAAAGTACATATCTTAAACACTAAGAACCACCTAGGGAAATTCAAATCCAAAATCTCCACCGGAATCTTCTTAGGATACTCAACCACGAGTAGGGCCTATAGGGTATATAACCACGATACCCTTAAAGTCGAAGAGACTATTAATGTAGTGTTCGATGAAGTACCCGAACCTACAAAACCCTTCAGGACCCCAAGTGGTGAGCCCACTGATAACAAACTCGTCTCCGACCCTGAGATCGAGTCTAATCAACATCAACCACCTTCTCTTGTCGAACAAGTGACAAGTGATCCGAGTCAAACTAGTGTTCAACCAAGTCACCCCATTGATCAAGCATTAGGTGACACAAACCCAACCCAATCTAGGATTGGACTAACCACCCTATCGATCAAGTGATAGGAGATCCTAATCTAGGAGTTGAACTAGAGCATCCTATAGGAACCTTAGTCAAATTTCCTTAATTTCAAAGATAGAACCCAAATCAATTGAACAAGCTCTTCTTGATCCCGATTGGATTATTGCAATGCAAGAAGAGCTAGCTCAATTTACTAGAAATGAAGTGTGGGAATTAGTACCACCACCTAAAAACAAAACGATAATTGGAACAAGGTGGGTGTTTCGAAATAAGCTTGATGATAAAGGTGAAGTAGTTAGAAACAAGGCTAGGTTAGTCGCCAAAGGGTTTAGTCAAGTCGAAGGCTTAGATTACGATAAAACCTATGCCCCAAGAGCTAGACTCAATCCATTCAATGTTGCTAGCTTATGCCGCATTACATCGAGGATTTAAGTCGTTTCAAATGGATGTTAAGTCGGCATTCCTAAATGGATACATTAAAGAAGAAGTTTATGTTAGCCAACCCCGGATTCAAAATCTAGATAAACCCGACCATGTTCTAAAACTTAAGAAAGCTCTCTATGGACTTAAACAAGCTCCTCGAGCTTGGTACGAGAGACTTTCAATCCATCTTAAGTCAAAAGGGTTTAACCAAGGCTTAGTTGACCCAACTCTCTTCGTAAAAACCTTAGGTAAAGAAATATTCATAGCTCAAATTTACGTAGACGATATAATTTTTGGAACCTCTAACTCAGCCTTACTAAACGAGTTCGTTTCGCTCATGAAAAGTGAGTTGGAAATGAACTTGGTAGGCGAGTTAAGTTTCTTTTTAGGTCTACAAATTAAACAAACTAAGGATGGTATATACCTATATCAACAAAAATACACTAAGGAGTTAACTAAAAGATTTGGAATGCAAGACGCTAAGGTAATAAACACCCCAATGGCGATTAATGTTAACATAGGAGAAGACCTAGAAAGTAAGTCCATTGACTTAAAGTACTATAGGAGCGTGATAGGAAGTCTCCTATACTTAACTGCGAGTCGACCTGACATCCTATTCGCAGTAAGTATGTGCGCCAGGTTTCAAACCTGTGCTAAGGAGTCTCATCTAACCCTAGTTAAGCGTATCCTTAGATATCTAAAGGGTACACTTAATGTTGGTATTTGGTATCCTAGATCTACCGAGTTCGAACTAACCGGCTACTCCGATTTGGACTATGCCGGTAGTAAGCTCGATAGAAAGAGCATGAGTGGTTGTTGTCAACTTCTCGGCTCGAGTCTAGTGAGTTGGTGCAGTAGGAAGCAACACTGTGTTGCTTTATCTACCACCGAAGCCAAATACATCGCGATGGGTGAGTGTGTCACGCAGCTTCTTTGGATGAAGCACACTCTCCGCGACTTTAAGTTAGACTTTACGAATACTAAACTTCACGAAGATAATATTAGTTCAATTAATCTTACAAAGAATCCGATATGTCACTCTAGGACCAAACATATAGAGGTCAAACACCATTTCATTCGAGAACATGTGGCCAACGGAGCCATACAACTCGAATACGTCGAATCGAAGTCTAACTTGGATGACCTATTTACTAAACCCCTACCCGAAGCTGAATTTAGTCTATTAAGACAAAAATTGGGCATGTGCGTAATAGAATAGGTACTTGCAAATTATATGTTCTTACTACTATTTCATTAATTTCATGGAACTAGCATAGGACATACCTTAGATATCATGCACCTATAGATTTAAAGAGCCAGTACATCTCACAACACATAGGACTAATGTGTTTGTGTACTTAGCCACGTAGATGGGCATGAGATGTTAGGACCTTACTCTTGGTTCCAGATGTAGAGCTAGTGCATCGCTATGAACCACGGAGTATAATCATACATACTAACCGACTCTGACCAGGACTGATTGATCTTCCATATCAATCAAGCCAAATATGAGTCGAACATTTTATAGATGAACTTATTTTCAGTATATTATTTTCAAAATAATGTGGAACATGCTTCGACTTTAAAATTAAAACTTGTTTTTATTCCAGACACACTCTCACTCTTTTCGATATATGGCAAAAGGGGGAGAAAAAGGCCAAAGTTAAGGGATCAATATTTTTTAAGGCTTACTCAAACTTTAACACATTTAGAATAATTTACTTAACTTTTAGTTAACTTGTTAACAAAAAGTAATTTACTTAACTTTAAGTTAACTTGTTAACAAAATGGAAGTAAAGGCCAAGGTTAAGAAATCAATTTTTTGATTTCTTAACTTAAAACTTATTTTAAACACTATGGCAAATATTAAGTAATTTCGGTTACTTAATTCTTTTTTAGTAGCAAATATTAAGGGGGAGAGTTAAAACTCTTTCTCAAGTACTCACCCTCGGTCAAGGAGGAGGTTTCCTCAAGGGGGAGCATTTGAAAAAGAGTTTTTATACTCCTACACATTCATGTATATCTCATACTCTTTTTGCTTAATTTATTTTTCTTAACTTTGTATGTGGGTTTGCCATAAATCAAAAAGGGGGAGATTGTTGGTGCAGTAGGCACCTAAGTCGAACCTGAGTTTTGATTATAGCAAAAGATACAAAGTTAAGCTCATGTCATTATCTCACGAGCTGAATCGAGTGTGCAGTAAATTGCTATAGCCGAGTCAAGGCTAGCGACACCGGAGGAAGCCGCGGGTGGGGCGACACTCGAGTGACTTGAGGAGCCAAGGAATCGAGTGGAAGGCCTAAGCAAAAGCAACATGTAAGTATCGAGGTAAGCTCATGTGTGAGAGCGTAAGTGAGGTCGATCCTCGTACGGATGATCTTAAGCGTAGATCCGACCAAAGACATCCTATAGATGGTCTTGGTCGAGATCGGACGGTCGACGACCGTCGAAATTATGTTTTTGTTGAGATAACTTTGACTTGCAGCAAGCATCAGTCGACTGCCAGCTTGGAGGACTCGACTGCCGTCAATCGCCGATCGCCGGGAAGACTCGGCCCGATCGCCATCGATCACGATGATGACCCTCAGTCGACTGATGGTCAAAGGATCAGCCTCGAGGAGTCAAGGTTTATCACCAAATTTTAAGGGGAGTGATGCTCAATTGTGATTGGCTAGGGTTCCTCTCGAAAAGGGGCTCAAAGGCTATAAAAGGAGGGTCAAACCTAGGGTTTCATCATCAATTCTAAGTGCTCAAAAGCCTCCGCAACGCTGCGACTCTCCGACAACTCTACGACAACGAAGTGCTGCCAACAACCCAAGTTTAAGTCCTATCTTCGAGTTGTTGGTCTAATCTTGTCTTGTCATTTCTTTTAATCTTGCAATTAGTTTGTTAATCGAGGCTTTCTATCGTTGCATTTTCATTTTAATAGAAGAGAGGGTTTGTCTCTCTATCTTGTGCTTCGAAAGTTTTTTTTGTAATCGTAAACTCCTACCTCCAACGATGAGGAGTGTTTTAGTGAATTTCCCTCCGTACACGGTCTAGGACCGTTAGGGCCTTGGAGTAGTAGCCGAAGGCTACGAACCAAGTAAAAAACTATTTGTCTCTTTTAGTTTTTATTTACATTTCCGCTGCGTATATTTGTCTTGAAACGAATTCGAAAGAAAAAGTTTTTTTTTCGCTATTCACCCCCCCCTCTAGCGAACCGCATCGATCCAACAGTTATGCCTTTCAGAGTGACGAATGCACCTGCTATGTTCATGGATATGATGAATCGGTTATTCTCGGCATTCCTCGATAAATTTGTGATCGTTTTCATTGACGATATACTGATATATTCGAGAACCCAAGAAGAGCACACTGAACACCTGAATATTGTATTGCAGATTCTTCAGGAAAAGCAGCTGTATGCAAAGTTCTCCAAGTACGAGTTCTGGCTCGA
This sequence comes from Wurfbainia villosa, assembly GCA_025175895.1. Classification (NCBI taxonomy): domain Eukaryota; kingdom Viridiplantae; phylum Streptophyta; class Magnoliopsida; order Zingiberales; family Zingiberaceae; genus Wurfbainia; species Wurfbainia villosa. The sequence goes on along the minus strand of CM045990.1, from coordinate 23,342,359 downwards.
TCAAGTATCTTTTTTGGGTCATGTTATATCCAAGCATGGAGTGATGGTAGACCCAATAAAGATTGAAGTTGTGAGTAACTGGAACAGGCCAAAGAATGCCAGTGAAATCAGAAGCTTTCTCGGGTTATCAAGCTACTACAGGAAGTTTGTAGAGAACTTCTCTAGAATTGCAACCCCTATGAAAGTTCTCACCAGAAAGAACAAAAAGTATAAATGGACAGACGCCTGCGAGAAGAGTTTAATAGAATTGAAAAGGAGACTGACTAGTGCTCCAATCCTTACTCTTTCGGACAGTAACGAAGGCTTCGACATGTACAGCGATGCTTCCAAGTTAGGACTCGGAGTTGTACTCATGCAGAATGGCAAGGTCGTTGCCTACGCCTCTAATCAACTCAAGGAACATGAAAGGAATTATCCCACTCATGATCTAGAGCTAGCAGCCGTGGTCTTTGCTCTCAAAACATGGAGGCATTATCTATATGGAGCTCAGTGTAGGATTTATACAGATCACCAGAGTCTGAAATATTTATTCACATAGAAAGACCTAAACATGAGACAATGCAGATGGCTCGAGCTAGTCAAGGACTATGACTGCGAGATCTTCTACCATCCAGGAAAAGTGAACAAAGTGGCCGATGCACTCAGTGTAGGGATGTATACTGAAAAATCTATCTTTTGTATGAACATCTTTATTTTGAAATAAGAATCACATGATCATTGTTTGCATATTTTTATGGTTATGCATATTGTCTAATACTTTACATTGTAGATAACATGGTGTGTGGTGTCACACGAGAGATTATGTTATCGGCTCATTGAAAAGTATAAGTAAAGGCTCACAACCGAGATGGCTTTGGACAAACCATCGGAATGGTTGTAGTGTGATTTGGTATTGGTTTGTCTTGACCATAGAATCACACTAGTGCACTTTGAGTGTATTGAGCAGGACCGACTTAGAGGTGATTCGATTTATTGCTGACTACATAATCGAATCGGACCTCAAATATTATTTAGTATATGCTCTTAATCCCGATATAATAACGGGCACATATACTTAGTACTCATCTCTTTGATTTACCAATGGGAGAGATTTATAGATTAAATCGATAGGCTCGGTAAGTTGGGAGATGATATTATTTATATGGTGTGCCGTTGATTATAGGAGAAAACCGTGTCCTATATATTAGGATGATGATGTCCCCTTGAGGAGCTCATAAGGTTCATCATGTAAACCCTGCAGGTGGACTTGGTCCGACATGATGAAAAGGTTGAGTGGTACTACTCATGGAGTTAGATGTTAATTAATTAATGGTCAGTAAATTAATTAATCGACGAACATTCGAGATCTTAAACACGGGGAGAAAATGTATAAATAATATATGGAGCCCATATTATCATATGGGGGTTAGTGAGGTAGATCAATGATAATTCTTTAGTGGATTGGATTATCATTAGTGGATCGGACTTTATGTGGGCTTGATCCATGGGTGGCCAAGATCCAACTCCTCCTCATGGTCCCTATTGTAGCCTATTAACACCTCATGAAGCTTAGATCAAATGGATAGAAACAAAACTCTAGATCCAAAAGTAGAGATTAAATCTCTAAGATCCGACGGTTGAGATTAAATCTCTAGATCTAACGGTTGAGATTAAATCCCTAGAACCAATGGTGGAGATTAAACCAAGGCTTATCCCTAACTCTATAAAAGGGTGGACTAGGGGTGGGCAGAAAGACAAGGGAGAGAAAAGGGAGCTAGGGTTTTGGGCGGCAAGAGCAAGGGAGGTTAGGGTTTTGGGTGGCCACAATTAAGGAAAGTTTTTCTTCTTCTTCTTCTTCCTTTGGTGGACGGCACCCTTCTTCCCTCATCTCTCCTTGGCTTGGTCGGCGTCCACCATTCTCCCTTTCATCTATGGCTGATGATGGATGGGGATTAGGGCTTGTCCCATGGGCGGCAACCAATCCTAGTTGGGATAGGAATAGGAGTGGGGCTAGGGTTAGGGTTTGGGTGTTGGTGTTGGGTGGGAACAAGGGGAGGAGAGATCCTTTCTTCTTCTTCCTAAGGTTGGCCGGCCCCTCTTCCTTCTTCCCTCTACCTTGACCAAAGCTCAATCTATTCTTCTCCCCTTCATCCTTGGCCGGAAATTAGGAGAGCTTAGTTTATGGTTTGGGCGGCAATAAGGAGAAGGAGTGTTTTCCTTTCTCTTCTCCAAGTGTTGGCCGGCACCCATGCCCTTGTTGTTTCTCCTTTGGTTGGTTTCCATACTCCATGTTCTCTTCCTTGGCCAGCGGCAACATCGAGTTTATTGACTTGGTGGTTGGTTCTAGATAGGAAGATGAGTTTTGTTTAAGAATCTTCCTTTGTTCGGAGTGAACAAGGAAAGGAAGATTGGTGATCTAGGAGGCTTCAACTTTTGGTAGATCGTTGCCCACACGACGTCCGAAAGGAGGAAGGACATACAATAGAAGATCAAGAGGTATAACAAGAGGTATAATCTTGTTTATTTTAATTAGTGTTCTTTTATATTATGTTTATAATTGCTTTTCAATTATATGCATGTTTTGTGTGGATGGTTACTTGCTTGTATTTGTTTTTCAACTATGAGCATGATATAAATCTGTATATGGATAAATAATACTTGGATCCCGAGTATAAATACAAAAACTATCCATCCGAACATCGTCTATTCCGCGACTACTCGTAGAATAGAGGATGGTTGCTTAAACAACGAGTTTGTTCAAGTGACCTCTCTAAACGAATAGCACGATGATGACTTGGTTGTTTGGGGAATCCCTTTTGTCTAGGATTAATTTTTTTTTTAATCCGGGGACATCGATGGGATCGCCATGAACAAACAACCAAGGTGAAGTGGGAAGCGAAGTTTCCCCTCACGGACTCGATAAGCAAAACCATTAAATTGGTATGAGAGCTTCCGGGGCTAAACCCTTCACTCAGCAGGAAGTCTTGTGCCACCGTGATGTCTCTATCGGTATTATCTCGACCCCTAAAAAGGGAAATTATGCATTACGGGGTTGAAATTATATCCGGACAGCTTTCTACCATGACGATAGCACCAACGTTGTTCGATGATATATTAGAAAAGCAAGCCTGTGACCCGAGCATTCAAAGGATCAAGCAAGAGGTCCTAGAAGGAAATGATGATGGATTTCCTATTGCTGACAGTGGAGTACTATACCTCAGGGATCACTTATGTATTCCCGATGATCCAGAGTTACGGAAGAAGATATAGGAGGAAGCTCACGGAACACCCTATGCGATGCAGTCTGGATCCACCAAGATGCACCAAGATCTGAAAGGGAAGTTCTGGTGGTTCGGTATGAAAAGAGATATGACTCAGTATGTCAGTACTTGCCTGACCTGCCAGAGGGTTAAAGTAGAACACCAGAGACCTGGAGGAACACTGTAGCCAATCCAAATTCCAGAATAGAAATGGGAAGATATTTCTATGGATTTCATCTCAGGACTACCCAAGACGACGAACGGATATGATGCTATATGGGTGATCGTGGATAGATTGACGAAGTCTGCCCACTTCCTAGAAATCAAGATGACCTACTCGACTGAGCAACTAACTCAATTATATGCTAGGGAAATTATCAGGTTACATGGGAATCCTAACACCATCATTTCTGATAGAGATGGTCACTTTATTTCTCATTTATGGGAATGTGTTCAGAAGGCCCTTGGCATGAAGCTATTATTCAGTACTGCCTTTCATCCTCAGACTGATAGACAGACAGAAAGGGTGAACCAAGTACTGGAGGATATGTTACGAGCTTACGCCTTGGATTTCAAAGGGAGCTGGTGCCGATACTTATGCTTGGCAGAATTCACCTACAATAATAGCTACCAAGCTACTATTGGAATGGCGCCCTACGAGGCCCTATACGGGAGGAGATGTAGATCTCCTATATGTTGGTACGAGGGTGGTGAAAAGAAGGGAATGGGACTCCAAACAGATTTCATTGACGACACCACACAAGCTATACAGAACATCTGCCAAAGAATTGAAACTGCTCAGAGTCGGCAAAAGAGCTATGCAGATATTATTGGTGCAATCGGCCCAGGTCACGATTGACCAGGACTCGAGTTAGACTCGAGTGATGTTTTGATGTTCGACAAAAACATATGACAATGTAATTGTCATGGGAAAGTCCAAGTCTTGAGTACTTGTCATGAAAAGTCCAAGTGGGACACTTGGCATTTGGGAAAGTCCAAGCATGGATCTTGGCAATGGAAAGTCCAACATAAGTTGGCAAGGGAAGTCCAAGTGGGACACTTGAGATTTGGGAAAGTCCATGTCTTGAGTACTTGGCACATGGAAAGTCCAAGCATGGGTCTTGGCAATGTAAAAGTCCAACATGGGTTGGCAAGGGAAAGTCCAACCATGGTCTTGGCATTTGAGAAGTCCAAGGGGATATTGGCTGCGTAAAGTTCAAGCGGAGTCTTAGCGGCGTAAATCCAATGTGCTTTGGCGGTATAGAAACCGTTAGCATGACATAGCTGATGGAAGCACCTGAAGGCTAGCACGATGGATGAACAAGTCATGGATGACTTGGAGGGATCCGAGAGGCGTGAGGCTGATGGAGGTGGCTAGAAGGTTTAGGTCTAGGCTAAGGGTGGTCTATCAAGTATGGGGACACCATACTTGGGTTAAAACCTCATGTTTGAGGTGTGCGGTCGGCCGTGTAGTCAACTAGGGTTTATTGCGAAATGCCCTAGCGATCGTATCATAGGTGGGCAGACGACTGATTGGTCTATCAGTCGACTGATCTTGTGATCAGTCGACTGATGCTCTGATTTCAGGGCACAAAATGTAGTCTCACTCGACCGATGCGACGAGCAGTCGAGTGATGCTTGATCAGTCGACTGATGCTCATGATCAGTCGACTGATGTCCTAGCCGTTGGATTTTTCCAGCGTGGATTACACCGTTGTCTCACAGCAACAGTGTGATCAGTCGACTGATGGTCCCGAGCAGTCGACTGATCGACCTTTTCCAACACAGGTTGAAGCTATATATGGAGCTCGTGATGGAGGAAAAAAGCAACGATTTCTTGAGGGCTTTTGGGGCGATTTGCTACTGCAAATCAGGGTCTCCAAGTTGATATCAAGCAACCAAGCGATCAAGCATTCAAGAGCATTTGTAAAGTGCTTTCTTTACTTGTATTGCTTTGTATTTCATTGTATTTGCTTGTAGCATTTTGATTATTATTGTAATCACATTGTACGAGGTTTCTCCGCCTCCGGATTGTTCCGAGAAGGAGTGTTTATCATAGTGGTGTGTGATTGACATCGCTAGGGTTCGTACAAACCCAATCCGTGGAGTAGGAACCGTTCGGTTCCGAACCATATTATATTTTTGTGTTCGTGGTTGTTTCATTTCGTTATTGCTTTTATTATTACTATTCTGCTGCTCATAACGAGTTTTGTAGAAACAATCGCGATCGAATTCCATCTACGAACGAGCATCTACGCTATTCACTCCCCTCTAGCAGCTTCAAATACCCTACAATTGGTATCAGAGCCCGAAGCTCTTCTATGGACTAATTGCCGAGAGCTAAGACAAAAAGCTAGAGGGTGAAGATGGAAGAACAATTAGGATGGGACATCAACACACTGGTGCCCTACACTCTATATGGACGAGAAGACTTCAATTCTTGGAAGAGAAAAATTGAAGATTTTTTGATGATGAGAGACCTTGAGGAGTGGTCTACTTTGATGGAAGGATTTGAATATCCTAAGGGACCAAAGGGAGGGTTTCTCAAGAAGAAGAAATGGAGTGAGGAGCAACTCCGACAATTCGATAAAAACAAGAAGGTAATCAAATTCATTTTTGATTTAATTCCTAATGACCTCTTGTGTAGCCTAGGTGACTATGTGGATGCCAAGGAGTTATGGAGCGATTTGGCCAAGCTCCATGAAAGTCTATCATCGGTCCAAGAAGAAGGACCATCACCCTCTCTAGCTCAAGAAGAAACATCCAAAGAGCTAGAGGATTCGGAGGTTGATAGGGAATCAACATCCGGATCTGAAGAGGTAGAAGCGGTGGAAGAAGTGGAGGAGGCATCCACCTTTAGGATTGAGGGGGAGAGACCATCCACACCGGAGCCGAAACCAATTCAAGAAGAAGTCTCAACCTCTGGGAGGAATGAAGAATCCACTCCAATAACCACAACCACCCTAGGTAACTCAAACACTCTAATTTCAAATAAAATCCATATAATGTGTTTTGAGTGTAGGGAGCATGGGCACTACAAGAGCAAGTGCCCAAAGAAGATTAGAAAAGCTCCTCCGGCACTAAAAGTCAAGAATGCCGGTTCCCCATCACCTAAAGGCAAGGAGGACATCACATGCTTCAAGTGCAATTCAAAAGGACATTATAGGAATCAATGTACTAGGGGGAGTAAAAAGACCCAAGAAGGAGCATCACAAGTAGGGGGAGCTACTAAGGCAAACCCTAAGGTATATCATTTCAATAATGCTCATTCTTCTAGGTTTAATGTCAAAAAGCATGCTAGAAATAACTTAAGTAATCTTGCAATTGCTCATGGAAAGCATGCTAGGAATAATAGATATATTTTCTTAGGAGCTAAAAATGTTAACCTTAGGAGTAAGGAGAAATTTGGGACTAATGTCCCTAAAAATATCTTACCTAAGGCATCTATTAGAAAAATAGAGGATCACCTAGGGTTTAATCCTAAATGGACTAGGCATATGCCTAAGAAAAATCATGACCAAAGAATAAATCAAAATTCTAAAATTGGGAAATTAGAATTAGAGAACCAAGCCTTGAGGTCAAGGCTTGAAAAACTTGAAAAGACCCTTAAGGTTATGCAAAATCAAATGCAAGGGTCAATTAGTCAAACTTCTAGGTCCAAAAGTCAAAGTCAACACCTAGGACCTAAGAGTCAAAAGTCAACCAAGGGCAAGCAAGGTTTGGGTCACAAACCTAAGCCTAAGGTGGCTTATCATAGTGTTCCATTAGATTATGGAACACTAATTAGGTCTAGGAAGACCCAGGATACTAGGGAAGTTATCCCTAAGAGTAACCAAGGTTTGTGCCTAGTGGCTAGGGTTTCTAGGAAACTTAGGGTGACCACTAAGAAGGTTGCAAGGGGAGTTACCCCTAGAGTCAACCTAGGTAAGACCACAATGACCAAGGCTAACAAGCCTAGGAGGGTCATTAGGAGGGTATCTAGGGAGGTTATCCCTAAGGAATACCTAATTAACCCTAGGAGCTCAAATCGGTTTTGGGTTCCTAAGAGTGTGATTGATTCACGCTAGATGGGGTTAGGGTGTGCCAACCTTGATTGGATGGGTAGTTAACTCAACCATGGCAAAGGTGACACTTTAGGTTATTTTCAAGGTTATGGTTACCTTGAAAATACATTTGAGCTTTAATCCTAAAAGATTTTAGGATGTGCCAATATTATTTGAGAAGTTTGATAAAATGATCAAATTGGCACAATTTAGGTTTAGAGGTTAGTGTGTCATTTTGGGTTTTTGGCACACTTGGGAGCAAAGTAGAAATATGGCAAAATGTAATTAATGACAATTAATATTAAAATTTAGGTATTATATAACTTGATATCTTATTTGCCATGCTTTGATTGCCATATTCTATGACATGACATCATGTTTATTTTCTATCATTTATATGTCATGAGTATGCTTAGGTTTAGGTAAATGTCATGTGTTTTAGTTTTTATATTATGCCATGACATCATGATCATTGGCCATGCTTAATTATTGCTATCATTATGCCATGATCATACATTCATGCATTAACTTGATTTAAAATTGAACTAAGGACAATGCCATGACTTGGAGTCCCATTTATAAGAGAATCAAGTAGAGTTGCCTAGAAAAATGCATAAAACCCTAGATTAAATGAACCAAAACCCACATCTCACATCCAAATTGACATGTATGTGTATTTATACACCCTAGGTACATGTGAGATGCTAGGATATGAGTTAAGTTCAAGGTGCATAGTTCTTGGATCTAGTTGAACCAAAACTCATCTTAATTCAATGTGGATCATTGGGAAAGCTTATGTACAAGTCATGTACTTAGAGCCCAAGGAATATGATCCAAAATAAAGTTTTGAAAACATTTTAAAATCTTTTTGAAAAACCTTGGTGAAGTCTATCTTTTGATAGCAATCATCATTGATGAGATTGATACAAAGTGAGCTTAAACTTTAAAGTTTTCAGTCACTTTTGGATTTTGTATAAATTTTGATATTTTATGGGTAAAATAAATTTCAAATATTTTTCACCCATTGTATTGGTTATATGTATTATACGTACCAAATTTTGTGATTTTTCGATATACGTATAATTATTTATGATTTTCTGAAATTCATTTCTGATAATTGAAAATCAGATTTTTCAGTTATCAGTCGACTGCCCTGGGTGGCAGTCGACTGATGTGAGTGGCAGTCGACTGGTAGCTGACGGAGTCGACTGCCAATGCTGATTTCGGGAAAACTAGGTTTGGTTAGCCCGTATTCAGCTGCGGTTAAGGTCCCTAACCACTCCTAACCCTAGGATATGCTTTGGGAAGCATTATAAAGGGTGAAAATCCATTGGATATGGATTAGGAGAGTTGTTTAGGGTTTGTATCAAATTTAAGGTGTTGGAAAGTTCAATGTTGAATTTCTAACCTTATCCTTGATGATTTAGAGTTCCTATTGGCTTATGGACTTCCCAAGGACATTGTTGGTGCAATGGTCAAGGGGGAGCAAGCCTTTAGGGGGAGTTATCCATCTTGGGATGATGGATGTGTTTTTCTCCTTGAAGAGGAGAAGTTATGGGAAAAGGACATCAATTGAAAAATTGATGGGATTTGAGAGACCCAATTTGAAAATTGGGAGAGTGGATAGGATTGCCTTTCTTGAGTGATATGAGACTTATCACTAGGAAGATGGTAGGCATCCTATGTATTTTTGGATCAAGGGAGAGATTGTAAGATCTCATTGGGACATGAGACATTGACCTCCTTGGTGAGATAATCATTTTGATGTATGTCAAAAAGGGGGAGAAGGTAAAATTACCAATTTGGAATAATTGGTAAGGGTTTTGAGTTAGTGGCCTAACTCAATGGTTTGTTTGGTTTTTGTCAAACATCAAAAAGGAGGAGATTGTTGGTGCAATCGGCCCAGGTCACGATTGACCAGGACTCGAGTTTGACTCGAGTGATGTTTTGATGTTCGAAAAAAATATATGACAATGTAATTATCATGGGAAAGTCCAAGTCTTGAGTACTTGGCATGAAAAGTCCAAGTGGGACACTTGGCATTTGGGAAAGTCCAAGCATGGATCTTGGCAATGGAAAGTCCAACATGAGTTGGCAAGGTAAGTCCAAGTGGAACACTTGACATTTGGGAAAGTCCAAGTCTTGAGTACTTGGCACATGGAAAGTCCAAGCATGGGTCTTGGCAATGTAAAAGTCCAACATGGGTTGGCAAGGGAAAGTCCAAGTATGGTCTTGGCATTTGAGAAGTACAAGGGGATATTGGCGGCGTAAAGTCCAAGCGGAGTCTTGGCGGCGTAAATCCAATGTGCCTTGGTGGTATAGACACCGTTAGTATGACATAGCCGATGGAAGCACCTGAAGGCTAGCGCGATGGATGAACAAGTCATGGATGACTTGGAGGGATCCGAGAGGCGAGAGGCTGATGGAGGTGGCTAGAAGGTTTAGGTCTAGGCTAAGGGTGGTCTAGCAAGTATGGGGACACCATACTTGGATTAAAACCTCATGTTTGAGGTGTGCCAGTCGACTGATGCCATATGGCAGTCGACTGGCGTAGTCAACTAGGGTTTGACTGCAGGAAATGCTCTAGCAGTCGACTGTCATAGGTGGGCAGTCGACTAATTGGTCTATCAGTCGACTGATCACAAGATCAGTCGACTGATGCTCGGATTTCAGGGCACAGAATGGAGTCTCACTCGACCGCTGCGATGAGCAGTCGAGTGATGCTTGATCAGTCGACTGATGCTCATGATCATTCGACTGATGTCCTAGCCGTTGGATTTTTCCAGCGTGGATTACACCTTTGTCTCATAGCAACAGTGTGATCAATCGACTGATGGTCCCGAGCAGTCGACTGATCGACCTTTTCCACCACAGGTTGAAGCTATATATGGAGCTCATGATGAAGGAAAAAGCAATGGTTTCTTGAGGGCTTTTGGGGCGATTTGCTGCTGTAAATCAGGGTCTCCAAGTTTATATCAAGCAACCAAGCGATCAAGCATTCAAGAGCATTTGTAAAGTGCTTTCTTTACTTGTATTGCTTTGTATTTCATTGTATTTGCTTGTAGCATTTTGATTATTGTTGTAATCACATTGTACAAGGTTTCTCCGCCTCCGGATTGTTCCGAGGAGTGTTTATCATAGTGGTGTGTGATTGACATCGTTAGAGTTCGTACGAACCCAATCCGTGGAGTAGGAACCATTCGGTTCCAAACCACGTTATATCTTTGTGTTCATGGTTGTTTCATTTCGTTATTGATTTTATTATTACTATTCTGCTCCACATAACGAGTTTTTTAGAAACGATCATGATCGAATTCCATCTACGAATGAGCATCAACGCTATTCACCCCCTCTAGCGGCTTCAAATATCCTACAGATATGCGGAGTAGACCGTTGGAATCCAAAGTCGGGGATCTGGTATTCCTCAAAGTAGCCCCTATGAAGGAAGTGATGAGATTCAGAAAGAAGGGTAAGCTGAGTCCGTGCTATGTGGGACCGTATTCGATACTGAAGAGAGTCAGCAAGGTAGCTTACGAGCTAGAGCGGCCTCAAGAGATGTCGGCTATTCAAAACGTGTTCCACATTTCGATGCTCATGAAGTGCATTTCCAGTATAGACCAAGTGATTGAGCCACAAATAGTGCAAGTTCAAGAGGACCTGAGTTATGAAAGTCGGCCTATCCAGATACTAGACCGAGAAGTCAAAAGACTAAGGAATAAAGAGATGCCCTTAGTGAAGGTCCTGTGGCAAAGTCAACGGTACGAAGAAGCCACCTGGGAACGCGAGGAGGACATGAAACAGAAGTATCCAGAGTTGTTCTAAGTTTCGAGGACAAAACTTTTAAAAGGTTTGAAGAACTGTAATGCCCGTAAAATTTCTAGAAATTTTTATAAGAATTTTTGCATGATTATAATGGGCTTTTATGTGGGCTCTTTCAAAAATAAAAGAAAATAGAGCCAAAAAGGGATGCATGGCCCAGGGTTTTAACCCTGAACCTCCAAACAGGAAACTAAACCTTAGGATGAAGCCAACAGGTGTGCTATTAGAAGGGTATGGGAAATGATAGATAAGGGTAGGAGAGGCTAAGGGACACCTTCAAATGAATAAATAGGAGTATGAGGGGACAAGAGAACCACAACTTGTCATTCTCTTCTTCTCTTCTTCTTCCCCACCAAAACTTCCTCATCCCCTTCTTCCATTTTCGAAAAACTCAAGAAGCAAGAAAGCAAAGAGCTCTTGTCTTGATACCACCTAGGGTATAGCCTTATACTAAACAAGTGAAAGGATGTAAGTATCCCCTCACCTGCATACAAGTTGTTTCGATTGTTGATTTCTTAAAAACCCTCTTTGAAAGTTTTGGCCAAGACCCCCTTCATTCTTCTAATGATTTTCCATGCCATGTTTTTTATGTATATGAAGATAATATGTTGATAGATAGGCTTTGATTTGAGTGTTTGATTCCAAAGCCCCTCCTTGAAGTTTCGGCCAAGTCCTATTTATGCTCCTAATGGTCTTCCATGCCATGATCTATATGAAATTGATGTTAATATGATGTTAGTTAGGTCTTGTACAAGTTGTTTAGGGTTTGAATTTTGTTAGAACCCCCATGAAGTTTCGGCTATCCCATGTTATGCTTGTTAATGATGTTCCATGCCATGATCTATATGTAATTGATGTTAATATGATGTTAGTTAGGCCTTGTACAAGTTGTTTAGGGTTTGAATTTTGTTAGACCCCCCATGAAGTTTCGGCCAACCCATGTTATGCTTGTTAATGATGTTTCATGCCATACTATATATGTATATGATGTTAGTATGATGTTAGATAAACCTTGTACAAGTTGTTTTAGGGTTGGAAGTGTTAAGATCCCCCAATGAAGATTCGGTCAACCCATGTTATGCTTGTTAATGATGTTTCATGCCATACTATATATGTATATGATGTTAGTATGATGTTAGATAGACCTTGTACAAGTTGTTTTAGTGGTTGAATTCTTAAGAACCCCCCCTTAGGGTTTCGGCCAACCCATGTTCATGCCCTCTAATAATCCTCCATGCCATGCTACATGTATATAAGATGTTAATATGATGTTAGTAGGCTTTGTGTAAGTTGTGGAGCATTTGAATTCCTAAAAACCTCCATTAGGGTTTCGGCCAAACCATGTTTGGGCTACCAATGATTTCCTCTTGTCATGTTTTATATGTATATGATGTTAACATGTTGATAGTTAGACCATGTACAAGTTGAATTAGGGTTTGAATTCTTAAGATCTCCCCTTGGAAGTTTCGACCAAACCTTGTTCAAGCTCACCCATGATCTTCCATGCCCTGATATATCTATATATGTTGTTAACATGTTGATAGTTAGACATTATGATAGCATGATTTGTTTATGCCACTACCTTATGTCCATGTTAATTGTATGAATGTATGATTATGTTATGCTCATTGCATCATGATGAACAAGTATGTATGATGAAATGCCTAAGAGATGCTTCCCTATGAATGGGGACTAAGAGCAATCTTTATGTTATAAAAAGGAACATGATATGTTATGATAAGGAACATGATATGTTATGATAAGGAACATGATATGTTATGATAAGGAACATGATATGTTATGATAAAGAACATGATATGCTATTTTACTTTTAGCATGACTTGTACCGAACCCTAGCAAGGTCCAAGGGATAAGCTCCTACGTGCCCCTAGGTCGACGGTCATAGTATGGACCTAGTACGGGGTGAGCTCCTAAGTTGCCCTAGGCCGACGGTCATAGTACGGGCCTAGGATGGGCTTCTATGTTATGTTGCCCCTAGGTCGACGCGATCGTAGTATGGACCTAGTACCTTAGTAGGTTTGGGATTAGCTACCTCTCTACTTAGGGATGCGCGCAAAGATGATGATGTATGTGATACAATGTCGGGCCCACCATGTTGAGATTATGTTTAAGAACCTATAAAATATATGTTTTCAAAGAACATCTTGCATATACCCTTTTATGTCTATGTGTTATTATGTGTCACAAAATTATGCTTATATGTTCCTAAATGATCATGTCACTACCTTTATATGAATGCTATGCTTATATGTTCCTAAATGATCATGTCACTACTTTTATATGAATACTATGCCTATATGTTGTCTAGATGAACATGTCACTACTCTGTTTAATTCTTGATGTATGGCTTTAGTGAGTAGGAAAGGATCTTACTAAGCCTATGTGCTTATAGTTCATGTTTCCCTTGTACAGCAGATAAGGGTAAAGAATGGCTAAACTAAAGGGAGCAACAGGAGGGGCAAAGTGTGTGTGGTAGTGGCATGGTGGAAGAGATCTGTTTTATGTTCCCAGACTTATGCATGTTTTCCTTTTAAGATTATGTTCCAAGACTTATGCATGTTTTCCTTTAAGTTTTGCATGTTAGTTGTTAAGAGTCGAACTCTACTTGATGTTGATGGTTGCTACTTAGTGTCCTTATGAAATGATTATGCATGCTCCATGTTTCATGCTTTATGTTTTTAAAAAGAAAAAAATAATAAGTTTCAAGTCTTCCGCTGTAAATGCATGTATGTATGATCGCGTCGCGCCGCCCTTCCAACCCCTATAGATTACGAGGAAATGGGTGGGCGTGACATTTCTTGTATGTTTTGGTTAATTCTGTAAATGTGGATAGAATGTTTGGCATTACTATACCACGGACTTGTTTGACCAAGAGAGTGATGGAAATCATTTAGTCAGAAGCTGGTGAAACCAGTTTATAGGACTTAGACGGCAGTTAACTTTTACATGAGTATTAGTTAAACCTTCCGGAGTGGATACAAGGATGTTGTACGCAAATGCATCGTTTCAGGGATTGGAGCAATTTCGATGCAGTTGCATGAGATGTATTTTATGCTTACGACAGTTAAGAAACTACGAGATAGGCTGTCATATACATGATGAGGCTTTAGTAGTTATTATCTAGATTTAGAGATGTATGGAGCAGGAATGCTCATGGGATTTTAACTAGCTACTGGGTAGCTACTATAGAGTTGCTGGAATGCGAACAGTTGCAACTTGCGAGATTGGGTGCTATAGTCTCCCATGCACTTATAGAGTGTGTGGTGGAGTGAATTTTGGATGGTAGATGGACTTCTCTTGTGCGAAGATAATTTGTTGTCTCTAATATGGATATGTGTTCTGGGCACGTATCCACTTAAGAAAGAGTTGCTACAGGAGGCACATCATTTGGGATTTGCTATGCATCCTGGTGGTACTCGGATGTACCGGGATATGAGATGCTTATACTGGTCGGAACGGTATGAAGAGAGATACCGCAAACTTTGTTGCTGGATATTTACTATACCAGTAGGTGATGGTTGAATATCAGAATCCCAATAGATTGCTCCAGGAAAATTCCGATTTCGGAATGGAAGTGGGAGCATATCACTATTGACTTCGTTATGGGATTTGTGTAGAACCCGTAAAGGACATGATGTGATTTGAGTGATCGTGGATCGATTAACCAAATCAGCTCACTTTTTGCCTATTCGTGGAACGGACTCGTTGGATCGGCTGTAGAGTTGTACTGCCGAAGATTATCAGATTTCATGGAGTGCCTTTAAGTATCATATCTGATAGAGACTCGCGATTTACCTCGCGATGTTGGCAGAGTCCACAACAAGCTATGGGCACAGAGCTTCGGCTCAATATAACATTTTATCCGTAGACAGACGGAAGAACAGTCAGAGTGTACCATTTAAACTCTGGAGGATCTATTAAGATTTGGTGTCATGGATTATGGAGGTGGTCGGGAGAATTACATTCCTTTAGTGAAATTTGACTATAAGAATAGTTATCACTCATCCATTCAGATGACTTCTTCTAAGGCTCAATATGGTAGGCCCTGTAAATCTCCTGTGTTGTGGGAGGAAGTCGGGGAATGACAACTATTGGGGGCCACAGAGTATCCAACATGATGCAGAGTTGGTGCGCGTCATCGAATGATGGTTATTAGAGGTACAGGATCGACAGAAGAATTACGCAGACCGGAGGTGAAGGCCTTTAGAGTTCCCAATTAGGGAACAGGTATTTCTGCATGTTTCACCTACGAGAGGGATGAAATGATATGGGCTAAAAGGAAAAGTTATCTCCACACTACATTGGTCCATTTGAGATTGTTGGAGCGAATTGGGGGTGTAGCTTACCGGTTGGCTTTACCTCCGACACTTGCGGGTGTTCATAATGTATTTCATGTTTATATGCTGAGGAAATAAGTGTCACGATTTGACCATATTCTGAAAGAGGTTCCGATTCTACCTTAGTCTAATGCGACTTACGAGGTGATTCCAGGGTGGAGCATGGGTCGCAAGGAGCGACAGTAGTGGGACGAAAACCATCCAACTCATAAAGGTTGGATGACAGCATCATACCGATGATGAGGCTATGTGGGAGCTGAAAGATACTATCCGAGCTCGATAGTCTCATCTGGTCACTTGAGGAAGGTATATGGTCCTTTCGGAAACTTGCTTGAAGTAAATTTTTGTATGTTAGTACTAAATTTGAGGACCAAATTTTTATAAGTGGGGGAGAATGTAAAATACCACAAAAAAAATAATAAAATAAAATAAAATAAAAGTTGGGTAATTGGGAGAATACCCTATGGAATTTTCCAAGAATTTTTAGAAATTTTGCTGGACTTAAATGGAGATATCCAAGACCCTCTTTGCTTATGAGGAGTTAAAGGACTTAACGGGTCTGAAATTCGACGCATTTATCTGCCAAACCCAATCAGTTTCTCTTTTATTAATGTCGAACGTTAATTTCTTTCGGTTTTCTTTCTCCCGAGCGTTTCTCCACCGCGTCCTTTAGTTCCCAACCGCGACTCCTCGCGATCTCTGCCGCTCGCGATCTCTCTGCTGCTCACCGCTCGCCACGCCACTCGCCGTCGCCGTGAGAGAGCGACTGTCACCGGTGTCGATCTCCGCCCGATCCAGCCGATCTCCACTCTATCTTCGTTGGATTGTTGCTCGAGCTCGTTTTCGTCGACCGATTTCCTTCTGCTTCTTCTGATCTGGCAGCAGTAGGTGGTGTTGCCCCATCGCAGCTACAACTCCATCGCCGACGTTCGACGCCACTTCTTTGCGGCCAATATTGTTCGTGATCGGTGATGATCCTCGTGCGACGTTGCTATCCTAGCAATGGTTTGATGCGTCGGCTCATCTCCGGTGCCATGGGGTTGCTCTCCGACCACTGAGGCAAGCCGCAGGCCAATGTTCACTCCGGATGCAGCTTTCTGACTTGGATCATTTGATTGCCATTGCGAAGCACAACCACTACCGCCGGTGGAGATTTCTAGGGCAGGGTCCTTAGTCGGTGAACTGAGGATGGGAGTAAGGGGGTGGCTGCCAAGGGATTTAGAGTAGGTATGTGCGATCTAATTTTCCTAATGGCATATATCAATTTCAGTGTGTGATTATTAGGAATTTGTTGGTATGACCGATTGTGGTTGATCTAGGATTTTGTTACCAACTTCAAATGGTGGGGTTTCTGGATTGTGCCGGGAAGGAATGAAATCAAGGCTGATTGGGTGGATTTTGTATAGTAGGTTGGATTATGAACCGGTGGTAATTGGAACAATGGGAGGTAAGCTGTGATTGTGTATGTTATGAAATAGATTGTGTTGTAGTTGTGCAATCGATTGTGTAGGGGTATTACTCTTGGATTTAACAAGGGAACTAATCGATAATGGGTTGTTCTTACAGATTCGTAATGGAAAAGTGAATCGGTACGAGGCGATGGATAAGACTTGAAAAGGGTTGTCCCTATTTGACAGTACACTTTGTTCCAAAATCCGTGGATGGAGGATTGAAGAAAGAATGGGTAAGTCTGGATCTGAATGTTAAAAATTTTGTATGTGATTTACAGTTGGTTGAATTATAGTTTATTTGCCTATGTGATGGATTGAGTGGATCTATTGGGTATATCACGGTAGAGTTGTAGAAGTATATTCTACGGTAATCGGATTTGAACTGGTTACTAGGGATATTGAATTGTGATAGAATTTTTATAATTCATGTACTATGTTTCAGAACTCTGATTCGAGGCAGGTTCGGGGATGCAAGTACAATCAATATTGGTGTTCTACATATCTAGTGGGTAATTTCCTACCCTGGTCAGGTAGATGTAATGGTTTTCAGATTTAGTAGTAGATATGAACATGTTAGGTGTTCATATTATCTTGACCCTGCTCTTATTATCTTATGCTTGAACTTGTCATTGGCTATATTTACTCAAAGGTTGATATCACATTCCCTTTTATTATGATTTAGGGTTATAAATGTGATGTAAATAGGGCTAGATGTTTAGTAGGGTGTGGATGTTAGAGTACGGGTGACGACCAAATTTATAAATTGGCAAAAAGGTCATCTGTGGGTAGGTAATGACCTAAATGTAGGAGTTATACCAATACTCATATGTTGTACACTTATTTACCAACCACATGTTGTGTAAATGGTCAGGTGAGTCATAAATAGTGTGTCTCTATGGACCGATGGTCCTAGCTTGCAATGGTCAGTCGAGTACGACTCTATACATGATAGAGTGTGTACTAATCAAGGGATGTGACTGTCTGTTGAACAGAGATTCTGTGGTGGATGTCTGTATGTGAGACAATACCTTTATGACATTGCATGCATATTGACGACATCGTCTCCCTTGGGGTTGAGAGAGTCGTCAGTCATCCTGCCTCTCAGGTTACTCCCAGGGGAGTAACTGGTGTGAGGGCAAAGCATTTGTTGTGCCGCACTCTACCATTATAGACGATGGTAGTTGGAGTTGCGTGCAGTTGTCCTGGGTGTATGACACTCGACCACTCATCGGTAGTGTCAGTCGGAGTGGCCAGCAGCAGAGACTCCCGTTGCATAGCGAACTCTTTACTCTCATATGCTACATGATCATACTGCCCACTCGGCCACTCTAGAGCAGTGGTTGGTGTGAGTTGGGACAGTTGTCATGTCGTGCCACCTAGGCCACACTGGGATCGTGGTAGCGAGTAGGGGTGAGCAGGCATGACCATGCATGCTGCATTGCCATATCATACCGTGTTTTGCATATAGTTATATATATATATATACATACATGCTTGTATATATATATACATAGATGATGGTGATTAGTATACATACAGATGCAGTCTATATGTATACTCACTTTGATGATGCATTTGTATGTACTATGCTTGTTGCATTTGTTTGTATATAATCATATATGCTATTGCATTTTCTGTATGGTAGTAGGCCGATACTTGTATACCTGTTGGTTATTCACTGTGATACCCTCGACCCATATCCGGATATAGTGTGAGTTAGTATTATTCTTTATACCTTATGTTGTGGATATATGCCCAGGTTGGATGAGGATAGAGTAGCTGACTGTCAGATATGTCAGCATCGTTTGTTGTTCAGTTTATTTAGTGTATGCATGCATGTATACTTGTTATGCTGATGTATACATGTTGTACGAGTAGATTAAACTGTTAAATGACATGTAATATTGATACATATATTTACATGTTCTATCTTATTACCTGCTGAGTTTTACTCACCACCACCACGAACCCTGGGTTTTTCTGTCGCCCAGGTAACAGGTAGAAGTCTTCGTGATGGCTTGGAGCACCGTTGGCTAACATCTTATCTCATCTTCGAGACTCTAGTGGTTGTGTTGGGTTTTCCATATGAGTGTATTGTATTTGGAGTTTTCGTGATGTACTATGTTGTTGATTCGGATTTTGTCGAGATTTCGTTATGTTGTGATGTGTTAGTCATACCAATATGCATGTGTGTAGTTTGAGATGTGGTATTATGTTTCTGCTGTGTTTTGTGTAGTTGTTGTTTTCATATATATATATGTATATTGTTGTTGTTGTGGCCTACGAGCCTTGTATTAACCCGAAATGTTGCCACGTACAGGGGAGATGCCGTCCATTTGCTTTTCGGCATGGCATACTCTCGGGGCGTGACAAACCCGCTCCAATAACTTAAGTTAAAATAAACCAAACCGCATTGGTCTATTTTAAGTTAAAATGAACCGAACCAACTTTGGTTCAATCGTTTAAAACAAACCAAACCCCTTGGTTTATTTTTCCACCATTGGATTAAAACCAAACTAATTTGGTTCATCCATCAAGTCTTCATAAGACTCCGCCCATTCATGCTTCCGATGTGACTGAAATAATTTCATGCTCGCTCCTTGTTTAGTCTAACCAAACCAAGTCTCTCTAGATATGAGAATCTCATTCTCAAACTCATTTTAAATCCTTCAGATTACACTCGTAGTGCGTATTACCAAATAGGTTCCCGATTTATGTTGGCAGTCTATAATTAACCATTAATTATAGAACGATCATGAGTGGCACATAGTAGTACATCATGATCCCCAATTAATCTGAAAATCAATGGTTGATCCCAGAACATCTTCTGAAACCTTTCTGCAACTATAGTGAATTGTGCCCTGTTTCCTTCACTCATCTTATACCCACTTGGTTCAGGACATGGTCTATAGTGTCAGTCCACACTAGGCTGACTACGTCACAATTAGCCCAAGTATTTACTTCCTCGTCCTGCGAATTCTAGTTACTACACATGTATCCAAGAGTACCATATTCTAAACATCTAATGCTTTGGCCAAAGACTTTAGTAACAACCTGACGAGAGGCCATAGGGTATACATTTCCTCATAAGGTGTGGTGAATCCTCTGTTGGCTACTCAAACACCTTCGGGCACTTCAACTTATTCACAATCATCCTAGGTCCACATCTCCTCGGAGATACTTACTTAAGATGTCAAAGCATAAGTCTCCATGACCAAGATGATTTGAATACCTCAAGTCGAAGGAATATCGCACTTAAGCTGCATTAAGGACTTCATTGACATATCTGTATATGCGGAGAACCATATGAAGTTTTACAGCTGTTCACTCCAATGAACTAGTTACCATAACTAGCATCCACGATCAACTTTAGACATCCTAATGTCTCCAGCCAGTGAGAAACGACTGCTTGGTTAAACCAAAGAGTATACCTCATGCTAGTCTCAACAAAATCGATGGCGTCCATATGCATCAATTCATTGACAAGGGATAATTCCAATACATCACAATTATACATGTAAGAAAACTCACTAGTTGTGATCCAATCACAAATTCTCTAATGTTGTGAATCATATTGCAGATATCCAGTAAATGAGTTTAAGATCCAATCAAATATATGAAAACACGTATACTCAAATAGTGAATCTGTATTTATCAAATAAATGAAACAACCATAAGGTGATTGCCTTAGGACACCTCTCATATATAACTAACAAGAGCTACATCTAGATACCAAGTGGCAGTGATTTTTTGAGATGAAAGCTTATTAAACCTATCTCTATGAGCATTATCTCTAAATATGATATCAAGTGGGGCATTACCTGCCTCTGGTTCTTGTTGATCACCCCTTCCTCTTGACCTCGACCTTGAAGAAGCAACTCTTGTTGTAGTATGCTTGGTCCTCCTCATTATTGCTTCTAGAAAACTTCTTGGAGGTTGGAGAAGGTCCTTGGAGGTTGGAGAACGAAGGTAGGCATGGGCTAGGGCAGAAGGTTTGTGAGAAATGATCGATTTGGGGCAAAAACACATGCTCTTGCCCTTTTAATGGGGTGCGACATGACTGTGTGAAATTCACATGGTTGGTCGTGTGTGACTCTACCGTGGTTGCTTAGAATAATCTGAAAAAAGACACGACCATGTAAAATTCACACGACTAGCCGTGTGCAACTCTGGAATTTTCCTATAGCGCGACACGGGCAGAGATTTTCCACATGCCCCATCGTGTTCCCTTCCAGTCATTTGGCAGGCCCATGTGAAATTCACACGCCTGCCCGTGCTTTCTTCTGGGGTTCTAAAAAATTTTCTTTCTTCTACCTGGTAAATTCTATATGACACTAAACACACATAATGATAAAAATGGGCTAAAATTAAAACCTAAACTAGCATGCATGAATGCAAAACTGAAAATAATAAAGTTAAACTTGGATTGCCTCCCAAGAAGCACTTGTTTAAAGTCTTTAGCTCGACCATACTCCTGTGTGTCAACTAGCCGTTGGTGGTTCCATGAACCTCCACTCATCGACGTCGAAATTTTTATCCTCCCCTATATATATTTTTTAATCTTTGTCCATTCACCTTAAACTCTCCCGATTCTTTACTCCATATATCCACAACTCCGTATGGATATACCTTTTTGATTCGAAATGGTCCCGACCACCTTGAATTCAACTTCCCTAGGAAAAGTTTTAATCTTGAGTTATATAGGAGAACTAAGTCCCCTTCCTTAAACCGTCTTCTTAGGATATGCTGGTCGTGCCATTTTTTTGTTCCCTCTTTGTATGCCTTCGCATGTTCATATGCATCTTGTCATATCTCGTCCATCTCACTTAACTACTTCCTCTTCTCCCCAGCTGCATGTAAATCTAGGTTTGGTTTCCTGATAGCTCAATAAGATTTGTGCTCTAATTCGATAGAAAGATGGCACAACTTCCCGTAAACCAAGCAAAATGGGGTCATACCGATAGGAGTCTTGTAAGCGGTTCGATATGCCCGAAGCGCATCATCCAATTTTTGTCACCAATCTTTTCGAGATGCCATGATTGTTTTCTCCAAAATAATTTTAATCTCCCTATTTGAAATTTCCACCTGCCCGCTCATTTGAGGATGGTAAGATGTCGAGACCTTATGGATTATCTCATACTTGTGCAACAACTTTTTGAATGGCTTCTCAATGAAGTGAGATCCCCCATCACTAATTACAACCCGGGGAACTCCAAATATGGGAAAGATAATCTTCTTAAACATTCTGCTGATCGTTTTAGCATCACAGTGGGGTGATGCTACAGCTTCGACCCATTTCGAGGCATAATGTACAACTACTAGAATATATCTATTTATGCCCGAGGTGGGAAAAGGTCCCATGAAGTCCACTCCCCATACATCGAGTTCTACTTTGAGGATAGTACTTGATGGCATTTCATGTCTCCTACCTATATTACCTATTCGTTGACAATGATCACAGGAGCCACATAGTTATGCGTATCCTTAAAACAAACTGAGCTAGTAGAACCCTACCTGGAGCACCTTCGCGGTCATTTTTGAGACTCCAGCATGCCTCATGTATGTGAAGGAATGACAATGAAAAAGAATATTACCAACTTCCTCTTCTAGTATGCATCTTCGATAAATGTTATTTGCACATCTCCTAAAAAGAAAAGGATCGTCCCAGACATATTGCTTTATGTCTACAAAGAATCTTTTCCTCTGTTGGGTCGTGAATTCTGGTGGAATTATTATTTTTACTAAAAAGTTTACTAGATCTGTGTACCAAGGGACAGTGGCTTTACTAAAATAACCATGAGTGTATCATCTTGTAGGGTGTCATTTATTGGTGCATTGTCATTCTCATCTAACTACTTATCTAGGGACATACGTTATAAATGGTCCGCAACAATGTTCTCTGAACCCTTCTTATACCTAATTTCTATATCAAATTCTTGTAAAAGTAAGATCCAGTGAATGAGGTGGGGTTTAGCCTCTTTTTTACTAAGTAAGTAACGAACTGCTGCATGGTCAGTATAAACTATGACCTTTGACCCCACTAGATATGATCTGAACTTATCGAAAGAAAACACCACTGCTAGTAATTCTTTTTCTATCGTGGAATAATTAATTTGTGCTTAATCCAGTGTCTTACTTGCATAGTGGATCACATGCAGTTTATTGTCCTTCAGCTACCCTAATACCGCCCCTACTGCATAATTACTGGCATCACACATAATCTTGAATGGTAAGTTCCAATGGGGGGGGGTTGTATTTTTGGGGAAGTCACTAGAGCCTTTTTAATCTTTTCAAATGCTTCAAAACATTGCTAGTCAAAAATAAAGTCTGCGTCCTTAGCCAGTAGGTTTGTCAGGGGCTTAGTTATTTGGGAGAAATCTTTTATGAACCTCAAGTAAAATCCTGCATGACCAAGGAAACTCCTTATTCCCTTAACATCCCTAGGCGGTGGTAATTTCTCAATAACTTCGATCTTTGCTTTGTCTACTTAATTCAATGCCTTTTCCAAATATCTTATGACCTAACCTATTCCTTCAGTAACCATGAAGTGACATTTTTCCCAATTCAAGACAAAGTTATTTTCCTCACATCTCTGCAAGACCTTTGATAGGGTTTTCAGACAAAAATCAAAACCTGTTCTATAAATCGAAAAGTCATCCATGAATACTTCCATAGTTTTTTCGATCATGTCTGAGAAAATGGCTATCATACATCGTTGAAAGGTAGCAGGAGCATTGCATAGTCCAAAAGGCATCCTTGTATATGCAAAAGGTTTATATGGGTAGGTGAAGGTAGTCTTCTTCTGATCATTAGGGTGAATAGAGATTTGGAAGAACTTGGAGTATCCATCAACGTAGAGAGGAACAAAGTTCCTTGAGAAAAAAAAATAGAAATATAAGAGAGTTAAAAACAGTTGTCGTGGGTAGAAATGGCTAGGTGTCCCTTTGAGACCGAGTTAGATTACTGGGGAAACACCTACCAATTTTTCTCAATACCAAGCACACCTTTGAGACTTCGTGCTAGATCTAGGGAATGAACCTCGCTTAGAGCAGGTAAGTGCCTAAAAGTCGCAGACCTTAGGAAAGCTATAGGATGACAACATTACTCACTGTGGAACGAGTATCCCTTACGAAAATTCGCTTAGCACATGCACGAAAAGCTAACTTAGTGAACTATTAGAAAAAAAAAATCTATTTTGCTTTGATTGAAAATACAACTTGATAAATCCAGTTAGCAAGCTAAGTATGGAGCAATACTATTTAAAATTTCATGGTACTGAGGTTTGCTTGAGGACAAGTAATGATCTAAGTCTGGGGGAATTGATGTGACCAAAATATATAGTGTTTTAAGAATAGTTTTAGTACACATCTCATTGCATTTTATACTTGTTTCATGCATATTCTACTTTGTTTTGCATGCATTTTCTATTTTCTGGTTCAGAGATATACTCTTGTTGCTTTTGTGTGCAGGACAGAATTTTACAAGTGAAACAACACACTTTTGGAGAAAAAGGAAGGCATTTACCGGGTGGAATAGAGGTGGACATGACTGGCCGTGTGGATTCAACACAGCCATGTCCAAACCCCTGAGGATAGCCATCCCAGCGCTCCACACGACGGTGTGGCGCTGGGCAATTTTGATGCGATTAGGGTTTTTTGGGATTTATGAAGAGCTGGCTTCACGTCTATAAAAGGAAGGCACGACCAAACCCTAGGGAGGAGGCCCCGACGGCTAGAACGAAAAACAATGCCCTAAAAAGCACTAGAGACTCACAACGAGGAGGAGGGAAGCGACTAGGAGATCCATTCCGACTCTCCAACATTGTGGAGAACAACCAAGACACGCATATTGGTTAGGACAGAGAGTATCTTCTTTATCCTCTTGTTCTATTTTCAGTGTAATGATGTTTTCTAAGTTGTCTTGTGTTTATTCTATCTTATTTATGGAGTAGAAACTTTGATTCTAAGATTAGGGAGTAACTTGTGTTCGTGGACACGTTAGTGCAAATAGTCATTTATCTCGTTTGATTCTATTTGTAGTTTTGTGTGTTGAGATTTATGAAGATTGTGTTTTGATTCTAATTCTATTAGTTATATATGAGAGGTGTCGTAAGGCAATCGCCTTATGGTTGTACCATTTATTTGATAAATGGAGAATCACTATTTGAGTGCACATGTTTTCATGTATTTGATTGGATTTTAAACTCATTTACTGAATGTCCGCAATACGCTTCACAACATGATAGAATTTGTGATTGGATCACAACTAGTGAGTATTTTTACATGTGTAATTGTGATGTATTGGAATTATCCCTAGTCGATAAATTGATGCATTCAGACACCATCAATCTTGTTGAGACTAGTACGGGTTGTACTCCTTGGTTTATCCAATCAGCTGTTTCTCACTGGCTAGAGACATTGAGATGTTCAGAGTTAACTGTGGATGCTAGTTATGGTAACTAGTTCATTAGAGTGACCAGCTGTAAGACTTCATATGGTTCTCTGCATATACAAATATGTCAATGAAGTCCTTACTGCAACTTAAGTGTGATGTTCCTTTGACTTGCTGTATTCAAGTCATCTTGGTCATAGAGACTTATGCTTTGACATCTTAAGCAAGCATCTTCGAGGAGATGTAGACCCAAGATGATTAGGTATAAGTCGAACTGGTCGAAGGTGTTTGAATAGCCTACAAAGGATTCACCACTCCTTGCGAGAAGATGTATACTCTATGACCTCTCGTCGGATTGTTACTAAAGTCTTTGGCCAAAGCATAACATGTTTAGAGTATAGTACTCTTAGATACATGTGCAGTAACTAGAATCCACAGGATGAGGAAAAGATACTTGGGCTATGTGTGACATAGTCAGCCTAGTGGGGACTGACACAATAGACCATGTCATGAACTAAGTGGGTATAAGATAAGTGAAGGGAACGAGGCACAATTCACTGTAGCTGCTGAAAGGTTTTAGAAGTTGTTATGGGATCAACCGTTAATTTTTTGATTAATTGAGAATCATGATATACTACTAGGTGTCACTCATGATATACTACTAGGTACCGAGTCTTTTGATGACATGATGGATGAACCAAATTTGTTTGGTTCTAATCCTATGGTGGAAAATAAACCAAAGGGGTTTGATTTATTTTAAACGAATGAACCAAAATTGGTTTGGTTTATTTTAACTTAAAATAGACCAACACAGTTTGGTTTATTTTAACTTAAATTAATGGAGCGGGTTAACGGGTTTTGATTGTGAGCCAATAACCATTGAGAGATGGTTTCTTGATGGTCAAGAAACATGCTCTCTATAAGTAAGAGGGACGAGACAAATTTCATGGATGAGTTAGAGTTCGTGAAACCCTAGCCACCTTTCTCTCATCCTCTCTTCCTCTCTTGTGCGCCGACACCTTGGTTGCCACCGCCTAATCCTTGGCTGACTCCCCCTCCAACCGCCAGTCAGCCACCACCGCCGGCCAGCAGCCAAGCCGGTGGCCATCAGCATCACCGCCAGCCAGCAACACCATCGCCGACCAACTTGCTATAGCCGACCAATTTGATTGGCTGACACTTCCAAGAAAATAAGTTCGTACAACTTGTTTTGTGATCGTCTCTCGGATCACAACGTCTTCGATGTGAGATTAGTATCTCTCGTCAAGATGGGACTTGTAGCTTAATGAAGCTATCCCAATGATACTCGGCGTGGACTTGGATAGAGGCGAAACTAGTGAGGGTCTCTAAGGTTGGTGTCATTTTCACTACACGTAATTCGTCAGGTATACCTAGTATAAATTTCTTTTATTGCAAAATTTAAATATGTGATTATGTCTACACTATTGTATCCTGCATGTGTGTGGTGTGTGTGTAGTGTAATAAATAGTTTATTACTATTTTATTTGCTTCCACTGTGCATGTTTATGAAACATGTTCAAACACATGCCCACATCGGTGCCTTGGAAACCCAACAAATTCTATTGTACGTAGCTGATACAAAGGGTAACAACCTTCATATCAAAACCTAGGAGAATCAAGGATGAGCCTTGCAGTCATCCTACCTCCCATAATCGTAGAAGATAGAATTTGATAGGACAAGATATGAAATAAGATCCACCTCTACAAAGGGATTGTTAGGATGTCTTGGTACCCAATTACCTATCTTAGAAGAAGGGCCAAAGTAGGAGAAATTAACTCTAGAAGGGTTGAGGGACCTTAGTGACAGAGGGCTCCCAATGGTATAAATCCCATGAGCTTTGATAATCCGAAAGGTAAACTTGGTTAGGAATAGGTTGCTCCCGGTAGAAGCAAAAGTTCATCGGGTAATTACATATTGATCCTCCCTCAAGATCATAATTAGATATCTCAACGCACCTAATGGATAGCATGTTCCACGACGCACAAGTGAAATCGAAGTCCTAGAATCTTTTTTGAGAACTTCGAACCAAGTTTTCCTTCCTTCGAGTGACACCGTACTAGAGTTAGGACTACCGTCAACCTCGCAATCTATACTCTTAGGGGATTTATTCCACACAACAACATCCACTGGACAGACAATATTTGAATCTCAGTCTCTGTGGGATTGATAATCTTTTATTACTTGATGACACCTATGCACTTGTGGGCATTGAGCACGAGCGTGAGCTACGAGTCCCTGACGTGTCCCATCAGAGATTTGAGAGTCGTGCTCGTGTGCATCAGTCTTCAATACCTCCAATAACTTCCTTGTCTCAGTTTCTTTCAAACTAACATTTATAATCATTGGATAGGTCGAGTCTGGCCCCAAAAATTCATATCTGAGATTCGAAAGAAGGGGTTTTGTCTCGGGGCTAGGGCGTTCTTTCATTTTGACTAGATATTTTCCTTTTTTTTATAGTTCAAAGAAATGGGGAACTCCTGCCCTTGAACATTCTCTCCCTTCGACAATATACTCCTCACTTTCTCCTTGATGTTTCTCTTTGCTGAAATCGATATGATCATGTATCTTTCATTTGCTTTCATCTTGTATCTAGCATGCTATCTCTAAACCATCAGATTTCTTCTTGAGGATAGACTTTTGAAACTCCTACTTACTATTCGACTATATTTTGAGGGTCAAGACCACTGTCTCTACAATGCGGTAGGCCTCGTCCATGCTTTTCTTCATCAATAACCCCCTTACGACTGTGTCCAAGAGTTCTTTAGATGAGATGGAAATTTTGGAATAAAAAAATATGAATGAGAAGCCAATCCTATAATCCGTGATGCAGACATCGAGGTATCAGCTCTTGGAACTTCCCCCACATCTTAGCCAATGTCTCTCCATGGTCTTGCTTAAAGGAAAGAATTTTATCCCTTAGGTAAGCTATTTTTCCTGGTGGGAAGTATTTGTCCAAAAATAGATGTTCCAGCTACTCCCACATTGTGATACTCCTTGCTAGTAGAGTTTGTATCCATTGTCTGACCTTTCCTTTAAGAGAGAATGGGAAAGTAATAATCCTAATGGCATATGTTGGAACCCCTTCGTACAACACCGTGCCAAAGTATGTCAGGAACTCCTCAAGGTGTTGGTAGGGTTCTATAGGATCACAATAATTTGAGAGAGGAGGGTGAATCTCGGAGTTTATAATTTTCTTTAAATTTAAAGCTTATTTTATATTTTCAAATATGAGTATGCCACATAATTTAAATGAACTTTAGACACAAGCAATTTACTTGGTTTACAACCCTAACTGGGTTGCTACTCCAAGGCCCATAGCTCTTCCTAGAGCTACCTCGACATGCAATCACTATAGTATCCTCTGATTCGAGAACTCTCAACTTTGGAGGGATTCATTTTTTACAAAAATGTGAGAAAGGTAACACTCTACCTTCTCTTGAAATTAAGTACACCAAGCAAATATAAATAGAAAGAATACAAGCTAAATTATACCGGCACTTTGAGGAGTTGAAGTAGGCACGGAGTGTCGGAAATACGTCTTCGTGAGCAAGTAGAGCTCTTGTGAATGAGAGTAAATTTTGACAGTACTTCGGCGTAGTCGTAGTGTTCTACTCAGATCTGGTCGAGCACTTATTTTATAAACCTTTTCCAGTCAACTGGAATGACTTCCAGTCGACTCCACTATTGGTGCATTGGATAACTAGGAGTAAGGATTCAGGGGGAGGATACTATAAATTGCTCAATTTAATCCTTTCTGGATTATTATATTCCCCATACTCTCAATATTCTTATGATTATTTTTCTTTGGTGTTTTCCAAAGGGGGAGAGGTAAGTGGAGTTTAAGTTGATATAAGTTGTTAAAGAAAATTAGGCTTAAACCTTTAAGTTTAGGAAATTCGTTTGTTCTGAAAATCCTAGCATCTTATTGCAAATCAATAAGTTACAAATCCTATTATGGCATGACAATCTTATTTCATATTTTTAATGTCGTGATTCGATGAAGTTCTAAAATGCAAATTATGTACAATTCTGAGAATATCATATTGTGTTATAATTGCTCATCTAAACTTAAACCATGTTGTCAAACATCAAAAAGGGCGAGATTGTGGTGCAATCAGGCCCAAATGATGTTTTGGTGTTTGACAAGGGTTTAAGTCAAGGTGATAATTATGTGTTATCTCATGCGGTTGGTTGAGATGTATTTTCAGGAAATTCTATATGGGTTGAGGACCAGATGCAAGGTAATGAAGTTCCGAATGAGGAGTCCTGGCAAGTGAAGTCCCGGACAAGGAGTCTTGTCACAAAGTCCCGGACGAGAGTCTTGGCAAGTGAAGACCCGGACGAAGAGTCCTGGCATGAAGACCTAGACGAGGAGTCCTGGCACAAAGACCTAGACGAGGAGTCCTGGCATGAAGACCTGGACGAGGAGTCCTGACATGAAGACCCAGACGAGGAGTCTTGGCACGAAGACCCCGACGAGGAGTCCTGGCATGAAGACCTGGATGAGAAGTCTTGGTGGATGAAGACCCGATAGTGATTCTTGGCACAAAAGACTTATGAATAGTGGTTCACAGGCATCAAGTAAAGGGTACAGAGTAGACCTCCTTTTAGGCGTGATTTCAACTCTAGATGATTTGAAATGGTCAAGGGTTAAGGCAGCAGTCGAGGCAGCACCTCGACTGATTGTCTTATTAGTTGAGGTGTGTTAGTAATATATGAGAGGTGTCATAAGGCAATCGCCTTATGGTTGTACCATTTATTTGATAAATGAAGATTCACTATTTTGAGTATACATGTTTTCATGTATTTGATTAGATCTTAAACTCATTTATTGAATATCCACAACACGATTCACAACATGAGAGAATTTGTGATTGGATCACAACAAGTGAATATCTCTACATGTGTAATTGTGATGTATTATAATTATCCCTAGTCGATGAATTGATGGATTTGGACACCATCAATTCTGTCGAGATTAGCATGAGGTATACTCCTTAGTATATCCAAGCAGCTGATTCTCACTTGCTGGAGACATTGTGATGTTCGGAGTTAAGCGTGGATGCTAGTTATGGTAACTAGTTCATTGGAGTGACCAGCTGTAAGACTTCATATGGTTCTCTGCATATATTGATATGTCAATGAAGTTCTTACTGTAGCTTAAGTGTGATGTTCCTTTGACTTGTGGTATTCAAGTCATCTTGGTCATGAAGACTTATGCTTTGACATCTTGAGCAAGCATCTCTGAGGAGATGTAGACTCGGGATGATTGGGTATAAGTCGAAGTGACTGAAGGTGTTTGAATAGGCTATAAAGGATTCACCACTCCTTGCGAGGAGATGTATACCCATGGCCTCTCATCGAATTCTTACTAAAGTCTTTGGCCAAAGCATTACATGTTTAGAGTAAGGTACTCTTGGATACATGTGCAGTAACTAGAATCCATAGGATGAGGAAATGATTTTTTTGCTAGGTGTGACGTAGTCAACCTAGTGGGGAATGACACTATAGACCATGTTCTGAACCAAGTGGGTATAAGATGAGTGAAGGGAATGGAGCATGATTCATTGTAGCTGCTGAAGGACTTCAAAAATAGTTCTGGATCAACCGTTGATCTTTTCGATTAATTGGGGACCATGATTTACTACTAGGTGTCACTCATGATCGTTCTATAATTAATGGTTAATTATAGATGACCAACATAAACTGAGAACATATTTGTTCACACACACAATGAGCGTAATCCGAAGGATTTAAAACGAGCTTGAGAATGAGATTCTCAGATCGAGAGAAATTAGGTTTGGTTAGACCAAACAAGGAGCGAGCATTAAATCGTTTCAGTCGCAATGGAAGCATGGATGGGTCGTGTCCTATGAAGACATGATGGATGAACCAAATTGGTTTGATTCTAATCAAATGGTGAAGAATAAACCAAAGGGGTTTGGTTTGTTTTAAATGAATGAACCAAAGTTGGTTCGGTTCGTTTTAACTTAAAATAGACCAACGTGGTTTGGTTTATTTTAACTTAAGTTATTGGAGCGGGTTAACGGGTTTTGGTTATAAACCAATAACCATTAGGAGAATGTGTTCTCTGTAAAAACAGGGCTTAAGGGTTTTGTGAAACCTAATTCTATTCTTGCCGCCCAACCCTCTCTTCTCCTTGTCGCTACCCAAGCTCTCCACGCCGCCAGCCCTTGTGCCACCGTCCACCTTGCTTCCAACATCCAAGCTTCTGTCGGCGATCCTCCGGCGACCTCCGGTGACCTCCAGCGTCCTCCGGCGACTTCCCTTGGCTCTCGTGACCAAGGTGCAGCTGGCCATCCTCCTTTGGGCCGACGCAACTCCTACACCAAGCTGTCCAGTTTTTTGGACAGCTTATTTCTTTCGTGTCAGAGCATTGTTTGAACGACATTTGGAGCTCTGACAGTGGCTACTTTACCGGGGATTCGATCTCCGGTAATCCTCATAGGTGGAGGATGAAGGATTCTTCAATCGGTTGATGAAAACTTCTCTGAAGAAGCGAGTTTTTGGGGACTCGTTTTCGAATCCGAATTTTGATTCAGATTGTGATCTTCTCTCGATCACATCGTCTTCGACACAAGGCTAGTGACTCTTATGAAGACGAAGCTTATAGCTTGGTGAAACTATCCTGACGATACTCAGCGTAGATACAGATAGAGGAAATTCTAGCGAGAGTTGCTCCGGTCGATGCCTTTCCTGCTGCACGTGATACGTCAGGTATAACTAGAGTAATTTCTTTTATTGCAAAATTTGAAATTGCGATTGTGTCTTCACATGTTGTACTATGCATGCGTTTGATGTGTGTGTTGTAATAAATTAGATTTATTGCCTTTTAATTCTTCCGCTGTGCACATGTTTACGAAACATGTTCGAGCACACACTCGTCATGGTGCTGAAAACCCAACAAGGTGTTACCTCGACTGGTACCTATTCTTTGGATGAGTTACTAATCTCAGAGCTCAGGACTGATCTAAGACACATCCAGTCGAGGCGTCGCCTCGATTGGACATGGTTAGGAGTCAACTTGACCGGCCTCGCATTTGCTGAGAAAGCAACATCAATCGAGGCGACGCCATGACTGGTACTTCCTTCACTCGAATAGAAGCAAGGCGCGGTCGATTGCCACCTCGACTGGGGTAGCTAGTTTTGAGCAGAGACCCATAGCAGTCAAGGCAGTGCCTCAACTGCTGCTTCGTTTAATCAAACATAAGCAAGGCGCTGTCGACTGAAGGCTCGACTGGTGTAGCTTAAACTTGAGTAGAAATCCATAGAAGTCGAGGCGACACCTCGACTGATGCACTATTCAGTTGAAACAGAAGCAAGGTAAGCTCGACTGAAGGCTCAACTAAGCTTACTAGTCGAGGCGATGAACCATCGCCTCGACTGGAACTATGTTATAATGGGTAATAATTAAAAATTAAGGGGGAAAACTTACCGTTGGAATGACTTCGTTTCAGTTACGTATTGCTCCGATCGACCATCGGTGATATGGTTTTGATGTGTGTGGCAAAGGGTTTAAGTTAGGTTTGATATGGATTTGATATATGCGTTGGAGTCTTGAAGGACTTAGTAATTCGCACATGGACCATTGGCAAGTTTCACCTCTCATGACTCGGTCCTTGAGTCGGTGAAAGATGCATTGCGGAAGTCGTGCGCTTGGTGCATCCGAGGGACCACCGGACGAGGATCATTGGTGTGAAGCCGGAGGAAGTAGACTTCAGGGTGAGACGAAAAGGATGGCGCTGCAAAATCGTGCGCTTGGCGCATCCGAGGGACGTGGCCGAACGAAGACAACTTCGAAGGCGAGGGACTCCAAGGGAATGAGAGTGAGCGATTGTAACCCAGGACGAGGAAGATCGTAGGTGAAACTTAGTCATTTGGCTAAGTGTTGAATGGTATTTCTCGACATCAGTCGACTACCATGACATGGTAGTCGGCTCAATCGTCATTGTGACTCAGCGGTGTTAGTCAGTTATGTCCTAGCGGTTGATTTGCCGAGGATGGCGATCGATTGCTTATGGCGGCGATCTCTTGTAAGGGTTTCGAGCACAGAATATTGAGTGCTCGCTTCCGGCACTCGACTGTTGGCTCCATCAGTCGACTGATTGGAAGATCAATCGACTGATGTGGGAGCCATTGGATGAAAACCAACATGGAAGAAGTCGTTATTAGGCAACGACTATAGGAGCAGTCGACTGATCGGGGCATCGGTCAACTGTCAGGCGCCCAACGAGAAGAATGACTTATTCTCTATAAAAAGAAGCCTTGGGTTATCTTGGGAGGCTAATGGTTCATTGTTAAACATCTTTCAACTGCCCAAAACGATTTTCCTCCTCTTCCTAGTGTTTAACTTCATCTTATTGTAACACGAGAGAATTCTTGTAAGAAAGGTTACCTCCACCTAGCTTTGTGCAAAGGAGAGACCAGTGGAAAGTTTAAGGTGTGATTAACCTAGAACGAATCAGTCCATGGATTAGCGGCGAGGGCGTGAACCACGTTATATCAGTTTGTTAGCATTGCCTTTGTATTGTCTTTTATATTTCCGCTTGCACTAATTTTATTTGTAGGCAATCAATGAACGAATTCCACCGTACGCAAAAGAGGGCTATTCACCCCCCTCTAGCCGGCCACCTACGTTCCAACAAGTGGTATCAGAGCCAAGTCGCTTGTCACCGGACTAACCGCCGCAACAAGCACAACAACAAAGATGGCTGGCTCTAACATTCACCCACCAAAGTTTGTGTTGGATCGAAGCGGATCGCTAGAGGGGGGGGTGAATAGCGATAAAAACTTTTCTTTTAAATCGTTCGATAGACAATTAAACGCAGCGGAAATGTAAATAAAAACTAAATGAGACAAATAGTTTTTTTACTTGGTTCATAGCCTTCGGCTACTACTCCAAGGTCCTAACGGTCCTAGACCGTGTACGGAGGGAAATTCACTAAAATACTCCTCCTCGTTGGAGGTAGAAGTTTTACGATTACAAAAGCCTTCGAAGCAAAAAGATAGAGAGACAAACCCTCTCTTCTATTAAAGTAAAATGCAACGAAAAGCCTCGATTAAAAAGAATTGCAATATTTAAAGCAATAACAAATTAAGATTATACCAACAACTAAACAAAAGAAACTTTAAGCTAGGGTTGTTGGCAGCACTTCGTTGTTGTAGAGTCATCGGAGAGTTGCAGCGTAACGGAGGCTTTTGAGCACTTAGAATTGAGGATGAAACCCTAGGTTTGGCCCTCCTTTTATAGCCTTTAAGCCCCTC
Organism: Wurfbainia villosa; assembly: GCA_025175895.1. Taxonomy (NCBI): domain Eukaryota; kingdom Viridiplantae; phylum Streptophyta; class Magnoliopsida; order Zingiberales; family Zingiberaceae; genus Wurfbainia; species Wurfbainia villosa. The sequence continues at coordinate 23,307,751 of CM045990.1, read as the reverse complement.
AATGAATGGGTCTTCAACCAATCACAAATGGGCACAAAACTCCTTGAAAAATGGTGATAAAGCTTGACTCCTCGAGGCTGATTTTTGACCACCGGTTGAACTGGCCGATTGAACTGGCGCCGGTTGAACTGGCCGATTGAACTGATGGCCAAGATTTTTGACTACAATAAAGAGTTAGCTCAAAATATAAGCGGATTCGACGGCCACTTGCCGTCCGATCTCAACATAGACCTTCCATGGGAAGTCTTGGGTCGGATCGTCGCCTAAGATCATCCCCGTAAAGAGGATACGACCTCACTTACGCTCGCACACACGAGCTTACCTCGATACTTACGTGTCGCTTTTGCTTCCGGCCTTCCACTCGATTCCTTCGGCTCCCTCCGAAGTAACTCGAGTGTCGCCCGACCATCGCGGCTTCCTCCGGGTGTCGCTAGCCTTCAGCTCCAGCATTGAGACTTTTCTGCACACTTGATTTAGCTCGTGAGATAACAATATAAGATTAACTTTATATCGTTTTCTATAATCAAAACTTAGGTTCGACTTAGGTGCCCACTACACCAACAATCTCCCCCTTTTTGATTTATGGCAAACCCACATACAAAGTTAAGACAAAAATAAGTATGAGATTATGCATGAATGAGTAGTAGTATATAAAAATTCTTTTTCAAGTGCTCCCCCTTGAGGAATCCTCCCCCTTGACCGAGGGTGAGTACTTGAGAAAGGGTTTTAACTCTCCCCCTTGATATGTGCTACTAAGAAAAAGAATTAAGTAATCGAAATTACTTAATATTGGCCATAGTGTTTAAAATAAGTTTTAAGTTAAGAAACCAAATGATTTCTTAACCTTGGCCTTTTGTTAAAAGTTAAATAAGTTTTCAAAACTTAAAGTTAACTTTTGGTTTAATTATGAAGTAAGAGTTAAGTTATCAAAAAAAAATTTTTTGACCCCTAAACTTTTGTCCTTTTTCTCATTTTTCTCCCACTTTTGAAGTATATAGAAAATAGTAAGGGGTTTGTGGAAAACAAAATAAATGTTAAATTTAAAGTCCAAGCATGTTCCACATTTTTATTTTTAAAAATAATATACTGAAAATAAGTTCATCTATAAAATGTTCGACTCATATTTGGCTTGATTGATATAAAGGATTAACCAGTCCTGGTCAGAGTCGGTATGATTATACTCCGTGGTTCATAGCGATGCACTAGCTCTAAATCTTGAACCAGGAGTAAGGTCCTAATATCTCATGCCCATCTACGTGGCTAAGTACACAAACACATTAGTCCTATGTGTTGTGAGATGTATTGGCTCCTTAAATCTATAGGTGCATGATTTCTAAGGTATGTCCTATGCTAGTTCCATGAAAAAAAAGTAAGAAATAGTAGTAAGAAAATATAATTTGTAAGTTCCTATTCTATTACGTACATGCCTAATCTTTGTCTCAAGAGATGAAATTCGGCTTCGGGTAGTGGTTTAGTAAATATGTCTGCTAGGTTAGACTTCGAGTCAACATATTCGAGTTGTATGGAGCCGTTGGCTACATGTTCTCGAATGAAATGGTGTTTTACCTCTATATGCTTTGTCCTTGAATGGCATATAGGGTTCTTAGTTAGATTTATCGAACTTATGTTGTCTACAAAAATTTTAGTTTTGGTGAAGTCCAACCTAAAGTCTCGGAGAGTGTGCTTCATCCAAAGAAGTGAGTTACACACTCACCCATCGCATAGCGTATTCGACCCGGTGGTAGATAAGGCAACACAATGTTGCTTCCCTGCACCAACTCACTAGACTTGAGCCGGAGTAGTTGACAACAACCACTCGTGCTCTTTCTATCGAGTTTACTACCGGCATAATCCGAATCGGAGTAGCCGATTAGTTCGAACTCCGTAGATCTAGGGTACCAAATACCAACGTTAAGTGTACCCTTAAGATATCTAAGGATACGCTTAACTAGGGTTAGGTGAGACTCGTTAGCACAGGTTTGAAACCTGGCGCACATACTTACTGCGAATAGGATGTCGGGTCGACTCACAGTTAAGTATAGGAGACTTCCTATCGTGCTCCTATAGTACTTTAAGTCAATGGACTTACTTTCTAGGTCTTCTCCTATGTTAACATTAATCGCCATTGGGGTGTTTATTATCTTACCGTCTTGCATTCCAAATCTTTTAATTAACTCCTTAGTGTATTTTTGTTGATATAGGTATATACCATCCTTAGTTTGTTTAATTTGTAGACCTAAAAAGAAACTTAACTCGCCTACCAAGTTCATTTCAAACTCACTTTCCATGAGTGAAACGAACTCGTTTAGTAAGGCTGAGTTAGAGGTTCCAAAAATTATATCGTCTACGTAAATTTGAGCTATGAATATTTCTTTACCTAAGGTTTTTACGAAGAGAGTTGGGTCAACTAAGCCTTGGTTAAACCCTTTTGACTTAAGATGGATTGAAAGTCTCTACCAAGCTCGAGGAGCTTGTTTAAGTCCATAGAGAGCTTTCTTAATTTTTAGAACATGTTCGGGTTTATCTAGAATTTCGAATCAGGGGTTTAGGCTAACATAAACTTCTTCTTTAATGTATCCATTTAAGAATGACGACTTAACATCCATTTGAAACGACTTAAATCCTCGATGTGCGGCATAAGCTAGCAACATTCGAATGGATTGAGTCTAGCTCTTGGGGCATAGGTTTCGTCGTAATCTAAGCCTTGACTTGACTAAACCCTTTGGCGACTAACCTAGCCTTGTTTCTAACTACTTCACCTTTATCATCAAGCTTATTTGAAACACCCACCTTGTTCCAATTATGTTTTGTCTTTAGGTGGTGGTACTAATTCCCACACTTCATTCCTAGTAAATTGAGCTAGCTCTTCTTGCATTGCAATAATCCAATCGGGATCAAGAAGAGCTTGTTCAATTGATTTGGGTTCTATCTTTGAAATTAAGGAAATTTGACTAAGGTTCCTATAGGATGCTCTAGTTCGAACTCCTAGATTAGGATCTCCTATCACTTGATCGATAGGGTGGTTAGTCTGAATCCTAGATTGGGTTGGGTTTGTGTCACCTAATGCTTGATCAATGGGGTGACTTGGTTGAACATTAGTTTGGTTGGAGTCATCTATCACTTGATCAATAGAGTGACTTGGTTGACTTAGGTTAGGATTAACACTAGACCTGATCTCCGGATCAGAGTTAGGTCTAGTATGAATCGACTCGCTAATTGGGGTTGCTGGGGGGTTTTGTAGGTTCATGTCTTTCATCAAATACTTCATTGATAGTCTCCTCGACTCTAAGGGTGTCGTGGTTATATACTCTATAAGCTCGACTTGTAGTCGAGTATCCTAGAAAGATTCCGGTCGTGGTCTTGGATGTAAATTTCCCTAGGTAATCCTTAGTGTTTAGGATATATACCTTACACCCAAATACCCTAAAGTACTTGATGTTAGGTATTTTATCGTGATAAATCTCGTATGAGGTCTTAAGGTGCCTCTTTACCATAAGGATTCTATTTTGGACATAGCTTGTCGTACTCACGGCTTCTGCCCAAAACCTATCGGGTAGGTCATATTCGTTCAACATGGTCCTAGCGGCTTCTTGTAGAGTTCGGTTTTTCCGCTCCACTAGGCCATTTTGTTGAGGGGTCCTAGGGCAAGAGAATTCATGGTGGTATCCGGTTAGGTTACAGAAGTCGGTGAACCTTTGATTTTCGAATTCACCACCATGATCGCTTCTAATTCTTTTAACCTTAAGGTTTTTTTGATTCTCGATTAATTTGAATAAATTGATTAATTGATCTAGGGTATCATTTTTATGTTTGATGAACCTAACCTGAGTAAACACAGAGTAGTAAATCAATTATGACTAAGCAATATTGACTTTTATTGAGTGACTTGGCTCCATGTGAATCGAATAGATCCATATCACGGAGCTCAAGTACACTTGAGGTCTTCGTTCTTGGTTAGTTAACTTGTGTTGTGTCCTAGGTTGTTTTCCTTGTTGACAAGCATTCTGATTTTATTAACCAAATTGTTAAGGTTAGGTAAGCCTCGACTAGGCCACTCTGACTCATCTTGTGGACGAGTCTTGGGTGCGAGTGACCGAGTCGTCGGTGCCACAACCATGATTCCTCTTCCTGTGTCATAAGACATTTGGCTGAGGATTTGATTAAGTTAATTGTGTAAATGTTATTTGTCCTAGTTCCTTTGAGTATTGTTTTAGCTGTTTTATTTGTTTTAATTACACATTCATTTTCTAAAAATACGACCTTATAATTATTGTCACATAATTGGCTTACGCTAAGCAGGTTATATTCAAAATTCTCTACAAGTAATACATTTTTAATAACAAAATTCGAGTTAAGCTCGATATCACCTGATCCGATGATTTTGAGCTTGCCGTTATTCCCAAAGGCTACCGATCCTTGTCGTTTGAATCGAAGCTTCGTGAATTTGAGTTGATCCCCGATCATGTGTCGGGAGCAACCGCTGTCTAACATCCATTGATCCTACACACAAGGTGGTTGGATTGGATATTAGATTATTTTTAAAAAAAAATTGGTTGTAAGTTGTTAAACCTAGGTTATCTCACCTGTGTCTATATGATCAATCATGTTATACTTATGTGTTTTTTGTGAGATGACTTCCAATTAAGTTGATTAAGTGCATTTATGTTTAAGTAATGTTAGATTTGGATTTGACCCTAGGCTTGTCAAGTTTACCTTTTCAAGATCATGGCTTCCAGGTCGTGGCGAGGCACAGGGGCCTTCTTTTATCGGATCATCGACCACTTCCTTAGACAAAGCCATTTTCAAGAAAATGATGACTTGACTCACCTAAAATTATTTCCTCGTCTAACTAGTTATTTTTGAAAAGAGGCTCCCCGAGGCTCAATCTTTTCGAAGGATTTTAGTTGATTATTTGAAAAGAGGCTCCCCGAGGCTCAATCTTTTCGAAGGATTTTAGTTGGTTATTTGAAAAGAGGCTCCCCGAGGCTCAATCTTTTCGAAGGATTTTAGTTGGTTATTTACGTGTTCTAAGTGAGTTCACGAAAGAAAAAAAAAATCTAAGCATGCAATTTCTAAGTTAAAACACAAACATGTTTTGTACTGGCTCCCCCTAGACCGTTGAATCGGTTCGGTCTATCCACATAGTGGATTTGGTCCTTGGGAACCCAGTACGAGTTGGATCCTAGAGTTGAAATCAAAGTGGTCTTAGGGACCCATGCTTGGACACATTTTTTATGTCTACTTACGATTGACATATACGACTTATTGGTCGTGTTTGAGCTAAACCCTAGTCCGACCTTGTTGTACCCTTTGCGATCCAAGTAGGAGGTCAAGTCCTTTGGATCCCAAAGTAAACCTTTCCAACGTATTCCTAAGATCTTTGACTTGACTTTTCAAGAGTGAGTTCTTAACTTCGAGTTTTTCAACCCGAGTTGAGTCCTTCTCTTGAACTCGACTAGTCGAAGAGGTTAGGGAGACCTCATGTTTGAGGAGTTTAACTTCCTCAACCAGGGTCTCAACCTTGAACTCGGACTTAGCTAACTTCCTAGACAAAAACCTAATCGTATTATGTAAAGTATTAAATAAGGTTCGACTCACCTTAAGGGTATCTTTTGAACCGGATGCGTATCCGTGGCTTGACTTGAAGGTAGCTTCGTAGTCCGAGTCATCCTCAGGTTCTGACTCAAGTTCAGGTTCGGTCTCCGTGTCGGACTCAATCGATTTCTCCATGAAGACTTGGTCTTTGTCTTCTTCGGATGACGCTTCTTCCCATGTCGCATTGAGGGCCTTCTTGTGCTTAGGTGCTTGTTGGTTGAGCTTGGGGCACTCGGACTTTATATGTCCAAACCTGTTACACTCATAACACCTAATATTAGAACTTTTAGGCTTACCTTGGTTGGGTCGAGTTGTGGTTCGCTTTCGTCCCTTGGCTATCCTTCGAGCTAGGTTCATTAGTTGTGACGGTCAACTTCTTCTTCGGACTCATCTTCCTCCTCAGTTGGTGGTGGCTTGCTTGCGATTTTCTTCTTCTTTGAACCTGCAAACAAGGCTATACCCCTCTCGGGTTCCGAGTTGGACTTCTCATGTAATTCAAAATCCGAAAAGAGTTCATCTAATCTAAGTTTAGAAAGGTCCTTGGAGACCTTGTAGGCATCGACCATGGATGCCCACAAGGTAGTCCTCGGAAAAGAGTTTAGAACATACCTTATAAGGTCGCGGTTTTTGACCTTTTGCCTGATTGCATGTAGGTTGTTGACTATGTCTTGGACACGGACGTGGAGTTGCATCGTGGACTCGTGTTCCTGCATTTTTAGTGTGTACAATTTATTGAACAACAAATCACGTTTGCAAACCTTAGCTTGATCCGATCCTTCGTATAACTCGATCAGCTTTGTCCAAAGGTCCTTTGCGCTAATGAAGGGGCCGACGCGATTTAACTCCTCCTTGGACAAGCCGCATTGGAGGATTTGTGTTGCCTTGGCGTCGGCTTCGACTTGTCGTTTTGTCGCAATGGTCCATTGATCATAATCAGAGTCACCCACTTCATTAGTCGGAAGTGTGAAACCCGTTTGGATTATGATCCACATCTCGATTTGGGTTTTGAAAGCATTCCATCCGACCCTTCCAATAACGGAAGTCATCTCCGTTGTAAAAGCGGAGGTCGGACGGTGCTAAAACCCTCGAGATGGGCCATTAGAACAAAAGACAAAAGGGACGAAGACAAAGAAACTAGCAAGCGACAAAAACACAAAACAAGGTACCAAGACTCGCGTCTTGGATTAGTAGTGTGGGAGTAAATTTAACAAAGCGAAATAAATCAGAAATAAACAGAAATAAAAGAAAAATAAATCTGTGAAAAATGGCTAGATTGGTGGTTTCACCAAATCTTAGCAACCCCCGGCTATGATACCAATTGTTGGATCGAAGCGGATCGCTAGAGGGGGGGTGAATAGCGATAAAAACTTTTCTTTTAAATCATTCGATAGACAATTAAACGCAGCGGAAATGTAAATAAAAACTAAATGAGACAAATAGTTTTTTTACTTGGTTCGTAGCCTTCGGCTACTACTCCAAGGCCCTAACGGTCCTAGACCGTGTACGGAGGGCAATTCACTAAAACACTCCTCCTCGTTGGAGGTAGGAGTTTTACGATTACAAAAGCCTTCGAAGCAAAAAGATAGAGAGACAAACCCTCTCTTCTATTAAAGTAAAATGCAATGAAAAGCCTCGATTAAAAAGAATTGCAATATTGAAAGCAATAACAAATTAAGATTATACCAACAACTAAACAAAAGAAACCTTAAGCTAGGGTTGTTGGTAGCACTTCGTTGTTGTAGAGTGGTCGGAGAGTTGTAGTGTAACGGAGGCTTTTGAGCACTTAGAATTGAGGATGAAACCCTAGGTTTGGCCCTCCTTTTATAGCCTTTAATCCCCTCAACGAATGGGTCTTCAACCAATCACAAATGGGCATAAAACTCTTTGAAAAATGGTGATAAAGCTTGACTCCTCGAGGCTGATTTTTTACCACCGGTTGAACTGGCCAGTTGAACTGGCGCCGGTTGAACTAGCCGGTTGAACTGATGGCCAGGATTTTTGACTACAATAAAGAGTTAGCTCAAAATATAAGCGGATTCGACGGCCACTTGCCGTCCGATCTCAACATAGACCTTCCATGGGAAGTCTTGGGTCGGATCGTCGCCTAAGATCATCCTCGTAAAGAGGATACGACCTCACTTACGCTCGCACACACGAGCTTACCTCGATACTTACGTGTCACTTTTGCTTCCGGCCTTCCACTCGATTCCTTCGGCTCCCTCCGAAGTAACTCGAGTGTCGCCCGACCACCGCGGCTTCCTCCGGGTGTCGCTAGCCTTCAGCTCCAGCATTGAGACTTTTCTGCACACTTGATTTACCTCGTGAGATAACAATATAAGCTTAACTTTATATCGTTTTCTATAATCAAAACTTAGGTTCGACTTAGGTGCCCACTGCACCAACAGTTTGAAGGTGAATTCTCTTGGTGGAAAAAGAGAATGGAGGTATTCTTCGAGACCGACTTTGACATTATTCTTACTATGGAAAACAGTTTCGAAGTTCCTAGGATTAAAGAGGGGGAGCCACTAGAAAAATCGAGATGGACCAAGAAGCAAAGGGACGAGCACTTGGTAAATTCAAAGGCCAAGCACCACTTATTCAATGTGCTTCCCCAACAAGAGATCAACAAGATTGGGGAGTGCTCAAGTGCCAAGGAGCTGTGGGAAAGATTGGTAGAGCTTCATGAAGGCACTTCCGAGGAGAAGCTTGCAAGAAGAGATGACCTACGTGAAGGGTTTTGCTTATCGAGTCCGTGAGGGGAAACTTCGCTTCCCACTTCACCTTGGTTGTTTGTTCATGGCGATCCCATTGATGTCCCTGGATTAAAAAAATTTAATCCTAGACAAAAGGGATTGCCCAAACAATCAAGTCATCGTCGTGCTATTCATTTAGAGAGGTCACTTGAACAAACTCGTTGTTCAAGCGACCAACCTCTATTCTACGAGTAGCCGCGGAATAGACGATGTACGGATCGCCGGCTCTTGATCTTCTAATGTATGACCTTCCTCCTTTCGGACGTCGTGTGGGTAACGATCTACCAAAAGTTGAAGCTCCTAGATCGCCAATCTTCCTTCCTTGCTCATTCTGAGCAAGAGGAAGAATAGAAACAAAGCTCTATTCCTTCTTTCAACCAACCAACAACCTCCAAGGATGGAGCTTGCCGCCGGCCAAGAAGAATGAGGAGATTGTGGTGGAAACCAGCCAAGACACCAAGGGAAAGACCTATATCTTGTTTCCACCACCTAAGGAGAAGGAGAAGAGGGTCTTTGGCCGCTGGCCAATTGCTAGAAAGGGCTGGAGGGGCACCGACATCTTGAGGAAGGAGAAGAAGGCAAGGAAATCTTTCCTTATTAGGTGCTGCCCAAGCCAAAACCCTAGCTCCTATCTCTTGCCTCCAACATCCAAAACCCTAACTTCTCTTGATTTTAAACTCCATGCCAACCCCTTGTCCTCCTTTTATAGAGTTAGGGATAAGCCTCCTTTTAATCTCCACCATTGGTTCTAGGGATTTAATCTCAACCTTCGGATATAGAGATTTAATCTCAACCGTCGGATCTTAGAGATTTAATCTCTACCTTTGGATCTAGAGTTTTATTTCTATCAATTGGATCTAAGCTTCATGAGGTGTTAATAGGCTACATTAGGGACCGTGAGGAGGAGAAGGATCTTGGCCACCCATGGATCAAGCCCACATAAAGTCCGATCCATTAATGATAATCCAATCCACTAAAGGATTATCATTGATCTACCTCACCAACCCCCATAAGTTAATATGGGCTCCATATATTATTTGTACATTTTCTCCCCGTGTTTAAGATCTCGAATGTCCATCGATTAATTAATTTACTGACCATTAATTAATCAACATCTAACTCCATGAGTAGTACCACTCAACCTTTTCATCATGCCGGACCAAGTCCACCTACAAGATTTACATGATGAACCTTATGAGCTCCTCAAGGGGACATCATCATCCTAATATATAGGACACAGTTTCCTCCTATAATCAACGACACACCATATAAATAATATCATCTCCGAACTTACCGAGCCTATCGATTTAATCTATAAATCTCGCCCATTGGTAAATCAAAGAGATGAATACTAAGTATATGTGCCCGTTATTATATCGGGATTAAGAGCATGTACAAAATAATATCTGAGGTCCGATTCGATTATGTAGTCAGCAATAAATCGAATCACCTCTAAGTCGGTCCTGCTCAATACACACAAAGTGCACTAGTGTGATTCTATGATAAAGACAAACCAATACCAAATCACACTACAACCATTCCGATGGTTTGTCCAAAGTCATCTTGGTTGTGAGCCTTTACTTATACTTTACAAGGAGCCTATAACATGATCTCCCGTGTGACACCACACACCATGTTATCTACAATGCAATGTATTAGACAATATTACATAACCATAAAAATGCAAACAATGATCATGTGATTCTTATTTCAAAATAAAGATGTTCATACAAAAGATAGACTTTTCAGTATACATCCCTACAATCTCCCACTTATACTAAAAGACTATGCTATCCTCTAACTGCCATACATCTGATCGCCATTCTCTCCACATGCCTGTCAAAAGCTCTCGCCGGAAGGGCCTTAGTGAAAGGATCTGCCAGGTTATCTTCTGATGCAATTTTGGCCACAACAACTTCTCCTCTCTTTACAATTTCTCATATCAGGTGGTACTTGCACTCTATGTGTTTACTAGGCTTATGGGCTCGTGGTTCCTTCGAGTTTGCAACTGCACCACTATTATCACAATAAATTGTGATAGTTCTGGGCAAACCAGGAATCACATCCAAGTCCATCAGGAAGTTCCTGAGCCATATAACTTCTTTGGCCTCCTCAGAGGCCGCCACATACTCAGCTTCCATGGTAGAGTCCGCCATGTATTTCTGCTTGACACTCCTCCATAAAATTTCTCCACCTCCCAAAGTAAACACAAAACCTGAGGTAGACTTACTGTTTTCCCTGTTTGATTGGAAGTTAGAATCCGTGTAACCCACAGGAAGTAATTGGTCTGCCCGATAAACCAGCATATAATCCATAGTCCTTCTCAGGTACTTCAATATATGCTTTACCGCAGTCCAATGTCCCTGTCCTGGATTACTCTGATATCTGCTGACCATGCCCACGACAAAGCAGATATCTGGTCTCGTACATAGCATTGCATACATGAGGCTTCCTACTGCCGAAGCATAAGGAACTGCCTTCATCTCCCTTATCTCCTCAGATGATCTAGGACACATCTCCTTAGATAAAGGAACTCCATGCCTGAAAGGTAGAAAACCCTTCTTGGAGTTTTGCATACCAAAACGATCCATAATCGTGTCTATATATGAAGCTTGGGATAAGCACAACATCCTTTTCCTGTGATCTCTTATAACCTTGATCCCAAGGATGTGTCCAACCTCTCCCAAGTCCTTCATATCAAACTGTTTGGACAACCATACCCTTACGTCCGATAACACCTTGATATTGTTGCCAATTAACAAAATATCATCTACGTATAGTACAAGAAATACCACTACGTTTTCATCATATCTCTTGTATACATAAGACACATCCAAACTTTGAATAAATCCATAAGACTGGATTACCTCATCAAAGCGGATGTTCCAAGACCTCGAAGCTTGCTTCAATCCATAAATGGACCGATTAAGCTTACATAAAAGATGCTCTTTGCCCTTAGCAATGAATCCCTCTGGTTGCTTCATATAGATGTTTTCCTCAAGACTTCCATTAAGGAAAGCTGTCTTGACATCCATCTGCCACACCTTATAATCCATATGAGCTGTTATGCATAAGAGAATTCGGATAGACTTAAGCATGGCTACCGGCGAAAAGGTCTCCTCGTAATCGATACCCTCTTTTTGAGTATACCCCTTCGGAACAAGCCTTGCTTTGAAGGTCTCAACCTTCCCATCTATTCCTCTCTTTCTCTTGTAGATCCACTTGCATCCAATGGTTTTTACACCATCGGGTGGTTCCACTAGCTCCCAGACCTGATTTGAATCCATAGATTCAATCTCAGCATTCATTGCATTTTGCCAAGATACTGCATCTTTATCTTGGATTGCCTCGTCATATGTCCAGGGATCAGGTTCATGTTTTCCAAGGACCAAATCAAAAGATTCTCCCAAGAACATGAATCTATCAGGCTGTCTCACAACCCTCCCACTACGACAAGGCATCACCTATGTATCCTCTATGACATACGGTGCAGTGACTTGTGGTATATCCTCTTATACCGGTGATACTGAAGAAGTGACTTCCCCTTTTAATTCCTCCAAAACAATTTTACTCTTGGGCTTGTGGCTCATCACATAGTCTTCCTCTAGAAATCTGGCGTTCATGCTAACGATCACCCTCTGATCTCTAGGACTATAAAATAAACCACCCTTCGTTCCTCTAGGATAGCCAACGAACATGCGTACTTCTGTACGAGGTTCCAACTTACCAGCATCTGCCTTCAGCACATGTGCTGGACTCCCCCATATCCAAATATGTCTTAGACTAGTCTTTCGCCCAGTCCACAACTCTGTGGGAGTAGAAGGCACTGATTTAGATGGAACCAAGTTCAGAATGTACACCGCCGTATCTAGAGCATATCCCTAGAACGAATCTGGCAACTCAGAATAACTCATCATCGATTTAACCATCTCCATAAGAGTCCTATTCCTTTGCTCTGCTACACCTTTCTGCTGGGGTGTGTCAGGTGCAGTCAATTGGGATTGAATCCCAGCCTCTGATAAGTAGTTCCTAAACTCTCTCAAGAGGTACTCACCACCACGATCAGATCGTAGTGTCTTGATACTTTTACCTTGACGTTTCTCCACATCAGCCTTGAATTCTTTGAACTTGTCAAAGCATTCAGACTTGCAGCGCATCAGGTAAATGTATCCATATCTTAAGTAATCGTCTATAAAAGAGACGAAATACTCAAAACTACCTCTAGCCTAGATAGACATAGGACCACACACATCAGAATGAATCAATTCTAACACATCTTTGGCTCTATACCCCTTGGCCTTAAAAGGCCTCTTGGTCATCTTACCCTCCAAGCAAGATTCGCAGGTTGGGAGATCTTCCACCACTAATGAACCTAAAGGTCCATCATCTATCAACCTTTGAATTCTGCTTAGGTTAATGTGACAAAGCCAAAGATGCCAAAGATATGTTTGGTTCATCTTCGAAGGTTCTTTTCTCTTATTGGAATTAGAAGATGAGTTATTAACTTCAATTTGCATCGCGGGAGGTTTTGGTTCAAGTGTGTATAAATTTCCTATCAATGCACCCGAACAGATAATGTCCCTATTCCTTCTTATAACAACTCTGTCATTAAAAGAAATAATATATCCATCCATAAATAATTTAGAAACCGAAATTAAATTCTTTCTAAATAAGGGTACATAAAGGCAATTCTTAAGAACCAAAAGTTTATTTTTCTCAAAAGATAAATGAACATCTCCCACTACAATAGCCGCCACCTTCGTGGCATCGCCCAAGTACACGGTAATCTCCCCTCACCATATCCGTTTCTGGAACCCTACAAAGTATTGCGGACATGATCGGTGGCTCCGTATCTATACACCAGTGCCTAGATAACACCGCTAAACATGTTTCAACGACTAGACCAAAAGATACTTTGTTCTTGCGGTTGGGGCGATCCTTCTTCGATGTCGATGCTTACAAGTGAAGCACTTGCCTTTGGCTTCTTCACTCCTCACTGAGTACCTCCCACGCCTTTGCCCGGTTTGTTTCTTCTTCTTCTTGCCTTTCGGCAAGTAGAAACCTTTTAGGTCACCATGGCATGTGCTGAGCACTCTGTGAAATAGCCCCTCTGCCTGGAGTTACATCGGAAGTTCCATGCATGAATACAACCTCTTGTTCATGTTGTAGTTCAGGCGAAACTGCTCAAAAGTCCTAGGTAGAGACTGGAGAATAATATCGACCTAGGTTTCCCCATCGATCTCAGCTCTGAGGACTTCCAGCTCATTCAAATGAGTCATCATCTTGAGAACATTCACGGGTGTTCCCTCGATCATGGTGGTCGTCATCAAGTTTCTCATGGCTTCTTGCCTCGCAGCCCGATTCTGGTGTCCGAAAAGCTCTTTGAGATTGAGCATCATGTCATAAGCTGTGGGCATGACTTGATGCTGATGTTGCAGTACATTTGACATAGATGCCAAAATATAACACCGCGCCATCTCATCGGCCTTTACCCACTTCTTATAACTCTCTCTCTCCTTTTCCCCAGAATCTTCTATAGGCTTAGGAGGGCACTCTTCGAGGAGTACATATTTGTATTCCTCAGCAGTCAAGACAATGTCTAGATTCCTCTTCCAATCAACATAGTTTGGTCCAGTAAGTTTGTTCTCTTTCAGTATCACAGCAAGTGGGTTGAAAGTCATTTTGAAAGAAAACCTAAGAATCACATAAATCAAAACATTAGATTTCAAAAAATTATTGATTCCTCAAACAATAAAATTTTAAAATCAACCAACACATCAAAACACCGAAAATATCGTATGCCACGATAGTGTGGACGTATATGAATTTTACATTTGTAAGAGGAGGTTTTACCCATTAATTTTACTATCTTGTCAACCTAACTTTTTGACAAGTAAAATTAATAGTTTGTTCCTCTTTGGCCCTACAAAAAAAAATAGTGACTCCGATGGGGAGGATACTTATATTTGTATCTAAGTGTTCACCATTACTCGGTACCAAGGTAATTATCTCGGGTTATGTGCCTTCCGATAGGGAAGTGCACACGCTCCTTAATAATTCCCTATAACCATATTTGACCTTGTGATCCGCAAACAAACTCATCCGATGGGAAGGAAGGCACTCAGAGCTGACGCGCAAGTTTGTTTGCATCACTTGTCAAATCGTAATGGAGGCCATGGGAATTTATAAAAATTTCCCTCTCCCACTTAGTAATTTGAAATTGAGAAATTTTCCTAGCTTACGACATGCATATCAAACAAAAAGTAATAAATATGAAAAATAAATTATTTTCCAACTATTATGGCTTTTGTCTTCAATATGTCTCTCGTCGCATCGCCTTCTCGTCCACTCCTCCTACGCCATGTACGAGCCATTCGGAGATCCAAGCCGAGACTAAAATCTATTTTAATTTACATCCATCGATCCTATACTCCACGAGGGAATGTACATGAAATCTAGATCAAAAGCAAACTAAAATAAAAATAGTGGCTAAACAATGTCGTATCTAATTTACAAAATTTAAATACTAGCCTCATCAACCCTGAGGATTCAACAAAATATACACATACAATCACATACACACATATGGCCATAATAGTCGGATCTTATGCCTGCAACCAAAGAGTTAAACTACGCATATCCTACTATTATTCGGCACATATAATATATGAAAAGTGCATAAAAATTAACCGAATCCTAAACACAAAATCGGAAACCTTGGCTCTGAAACAAATTGAAGGGTTTTACTTATCGATTCCGTGAGGGGAAACTTCACTTCCCACTTCACCTTGGTTGTTTGTTCATGGCAATCCCATCGATGTCCCTGGATTAAAAAAATTTAATCCTAGACAAAAGGGATTGCCCAAACAATCAAGTCATCGTCGTGCTATTCGTTTAGCGAGGTCACTTGAACAAACTCGTTGTTCAAGCGACCAACCTCTATTCTACGAGTAGCCGCGGAATAGACGATGTATGGATCGCCGGCTCTCGATCTTCTAATGTATGACCTTCCTCCTTTCGGACATCGTGTGGGCGACGATCTACTAAAAGTTGAAGCTCCTAGATCGCCAATCTTCCTTCCTTGCTCATTTTGAGCAAGAGGAAGAATAGAAACAAAGCTCTATTCCTTCTTTCAACCAACCAACAACCTCCAAGGATGGAGCTTGCCGCCGGCCAAGAAGGAGGAGGAGATTATGGTGGAAACCGGCCAAGACACCAAGGGAAAGCCCTATATCTTGTTTCCACCACCTAAGGAGAAGGAGAAGAGGGTCTTTGGCCACCATCCAATGGCAGGAAAGGGCTGGAGCGGTGCTGGTAGCTTGAGGAAGGAGAAGAAGGCAAGTAAATCTTTCCTTATTAGGTGCCGCCCAAGCCCAAACCCTAGCTCCTATCTCTTTCCACCAACCTCCAAAACCCTAATTTCTCTTGATTTTAAACTCCACGCCAACCCCTTGTCCTCCTTTTATAGAGTTAGGGATAAGCCTCCTTATAATCTCCACCATTGGTTCTAAGTATTTAATCTCAACCGTCGGATCTAGAGATTTAATCTCAACCGTCGGATCTTAGAGATTTAATCTCTACCTTTGGATCTAGAGTTTTGTTTCTATCGATTGGATCTCAGCTTCATAAGGTATTAATAGGCTACATTAGGGACCGTGAGGAGGAGTTGGATCTTGGCCACCCATGGATCAAGCCCAAATAAAGTCCGATCCATTAATGATAATCCAATCCACTAAAGGATTATCATTGATCTACCTCACCAACCCCCATAAGTTAATATGAGCTCTATATATTATTTGTACATTTTCTCCCCGTGTTTAAGATCTCGAATGTCCATCGATTAATTAATTTACTGACCATTAATTAATCAACATCTAACTCCATGAGTAGTACCACTCAACCTTTTCATCATGTCGGACCAAGTCCACCTGCAGGGTTTACATGATGAACCTTATGAGCTCCTCAAGGGGACATCATCATCCTAATATATAGGACACGGTTTCCTCCTATAATCAACGTCACACTATATAAATAATATCATCTCCCAACTTACCGAGCCTATCGATTTAATTTATAAATCTTGCCCATTGGTAAATTAAAGAGATGAATACTAAGTATATGTGTTCGTTATTATATCGGGATTAAGAGCATGTACAAAATAATATCTGAGGTCTGATTTGATTATGTAGTCAGCAATAAATTGAATCATCTCTAAGTTGGTCCTGCTCAATACACACAAAGTGCACTAGTGTGATTCTATGGTCAAGACAAACCAATACCAAATCACACTACAACCATTCCGATGGTTTGTCCAAAGCCATCTCGGTTGTGAGCCTTTACTTATACTTTACAAGGAGCCTATAACATGATCTCCCGTGTGACACCACACACCATGTTATCTACAATGCAATGTATTAGACAATATTGCATAACCATAAAAATGCAAATAATGATCATGTGATTCTTATTTCAAAATAAAGATGTTCATAGAAAAGATAAACTTTTCAGTATACATCCCTACAATACGCTCCCAACTCAATAACATCAAACTCGATAAAGGGGAGAAGGTAACATTCTTACATTCTCACTTTAAGGAAATTCTTAATGGCCTAACAAGTGTAGGGGAGAAGCTCTCCAAGCGGGATATGGTAATGAAGGCTATAGATGCCTTTCCCCGATCTTCAAAGTGGAGCTCCATGGTGGACTCCTTCTATATTTCGAAGAATTTAGAAGAATTCTTCTCCACCATGGAGCTACATGAAACAAGGCTTGAAGGAGTAATTGAAGAACCAAGCATCAAGTCATCAAGGGGAGTGGCACTAGTAGCCAATAAGGGGAAGAAGAAGAAGGAGACTCCCTCCTCATCCGATGAAGACTCTTCCTCCTCCTCCATGGATAGCATGGAAGAAGCATACATGGTAAGAAAGGTAAGACGTTCTTTGAAAAATTTTAAATTTAACAAATCTAATGATAGGAGGAGAAGGCCAAGGAGGAAGACAATTTGTTACAATTGCCAAGGAGAGGGGCATATAAGAGATGATTGCCCTCTCTTGAACAAAAGCAAGGAGGAAAGGAGAAGGAAAGAAGAAAAGAAGAAAGGGAACAAGAAGAAGGAGGATGAAAAGAAGTCCAAAGAAAAAGGGAAGCCTAAGGAACATAAGTCCACATGGGATGATCCATCATCCTCATCATCCGAAGAAGATGCTTTCACAAACCTTGCCCTAATGGGGATAGATGACTTGGACTCCACCTCCTCCGAGGAAGAAGAAAGAAGCACTAGCGAGGAGGAGAGCTCAAGTGAAGGGGGAGCATCCACATCTTTATCCTCATCATCAGAAGGGGATTTGGTAAGTGAGATAACATATCTCCCACCCAAGAAAATTATGTCCATGATATCTAGCTTAACTAAGGAATTATTTAGGGCCAAAAAGGAAAACAAAAGCATGAAAAATGAAATTAAGGCCCTAGAAGAAAAGCTAGAAAAATCATGTTTAAATATTAATGATAATGTTTCTTCTAGTATCAATGATGCATGCTTACATGATGATTACATGCCTTTTAATGTTAGTGATGCATGTATGGAAGAAAATAGGACTTTAAGGGAAAAGGTAGATCATTTAACTAAGGCCCTAGAAAAATTCACAATAGGCTTCAACACTTTGAACATGATTATAGGAAGCCAAAGGGATAGCTTTAATAAGAAAGGCTTAGGATATAAGGGGACCAAGAATGAAAAGGCCTATCATTGTTTAATTGCTAGGGGTCAATCTAAAATGACCATGATAGCTAGGAAATGGATCCCAAAGGAGTACTTAGTGAACCCTATTGGAAAGAATCTATATTGGGTTCCTAAGTCCATTCTTAAGGGTTAGGAAACCCCAAGGATAGTCAACCATGAGTGGACTTATTTTATATCATGTAAAATGGTTGACTTGTAAGGATGTGTGTGATAGTTTTTGAATTAAGTGTTGGGTGATGATAATGTGATCATAATATGGAATCTTAATAATATTTGATCATGATATGCAATTATTGATAACATTTGATCATGATTGATAATACATATTTTTATGATCATGTTGGGTGGCTTTAGGATGCATGACACTTAACTATGGGTAGAATTGCATAAAATTTTGGTTAAGTGTAAATACCATTAGGAACATCTCACAACCCACTATAAGACTAACTTTGATTGAAAACATAGCATGAGTGAGATGATAGGATGATACAAATCGTCCACTAATGCTTATGGCATTTAGATGGGTCATTAAGTGTATCAATAGAGCATAGACCAATCATGGGGAAAGCATATGTTTAATTCATAAACATATTGCCCAAAGATCATGGTTGAATATTTTAAATGTTTAAAAATCATTTTATGCTTTTCAAACAGTGAGTTCATGTTTTAAAAAGTTTCAAGGTAAAATTAGGCTTTAAAATGGATACAAACTTTAGACATTTTTGTAACTTTTGATTTTTTGCCAAACTATCAAAAATAAAATGAATTTTCATAGAAAATAATTTTTCACTGATAAAGGAACTCACAAGAAATATGTATTTCAAATTTCATGATTTTTCGAATTTCCTAGATTTTTTAACGCATTTATGAAATTGGATTTCGAAAATTAGAAAATGTGTAGTCCGATCCAATGATCGATGTATCGTGTACGAGCACAAGAACTATTTTATCAGGTTTTGTTTGGCTTTTGTTTTTTCTCTTCCTTAGAGTTGATGCCATGCGTGTATAACATTTAGATAATGTTTTTGATGGTGTCAAAGGGGGAGAATTGATAAGTTTAAGTTAATCATGCTAGGGAGGAGATTAGCATGGGTTAATGGGGAGTTGCATGTTTAAGGGGGAGTTTTGACACTCATATTATTTACATGCTTTCTTGCCTTATGTTGTTATTGTTATTTGTTTACCTAACTTAAACAGATTGTCACACATCAAAAAGGGAGAGATTATTAGGGCAATCAACCCAGTGATATGGTTTTGATGTGTGTGGCAAAGGGTTTAAGTTAGGTCTGATATGGATTTGATATGTGCGTTGGAGTCTTGTAGGACTTAGTAATTCGGACATGGACCATTGGTGAGTTTCACCTCTCATGACTCAGTCCTTGAGTCGGTGAAAGATGCATTGCAGAAGCCGTGCACTTGGTGCATCCGAGGGACCGCCGGACGAGGAGCATTGGAGTGAAGCCGAAGGAAGTAGACTTCAGGGTGAGACGTGAAGGATGGTGCTGCGAAACCGTGCGCTTGGCGCATCCGAGGGATGTGGCTAGACGAAGACAACTTCGAAGGCAAGGGACTCCAAGGGAATGAGAGTGAGCGATTGTAACTCGGGACGAGAAAGATCGTAGGTGAAACTTGGCCATTTGGTTAAGTGTCGGATGGGATTTCCCGACATCAGTCGACTACCATGACATGGCAGTCGACTGTTCCAAGTCAACTGTGACTCGACTGGTGTTCGAGTCAGGTTTGTGTCATAGCAGTCGACTTCCAAGGGATGGCAGTTGTAATGCTCGTAAAATTCTAAACTATTCAAAGTAATTATATGAGTTTTAACACCATAAAAGGTTTAAAATAAAATAAAATAAAAGATGGTTATAGGTAGGATTTGAACCATGAACCTCCTAATAGGGAGGTAGCCTTGACACCACTAGACCATAGGATGATTCACAAATAAGATATATAAAGAATGTACAAGACCATAGGATGGTTCATGGATAAGATATATAAAGAATATACAAAGAATATAGATGGGAAGATGAGGAGATGGTTCATCCCCCCATGAAAGGATGAAGAGTGTTCATTCCCTAGGTATTAAAGAGGAGAATTAAAAGAAGAGAGGAAGAAAAACCCCACATTCCTTCTTCATTCTCCTTCTTCCTCATCCTTGGCCGAATTTCTCATTCCCCTTCCTCCCTTTTTCATCCCAAGCTCTAGGGTTTCTTGTGTAGGGATTCTCAAGAGGGGTTTTCCAAGAGGAGTTCCTCACAAGTCTTAGTAATGCTAGAAGAAACCACTCCTCCCTGTCTCCCATTTCCGAAAACTCAAGAAGGAAGGAAGAGGTTTTGTCTTGACACCACCTAGGGTATACCCTTATACTAAACAAGCGAAAGGATGTAAGTATCTCCTCACCTGTAGTACAAGTTGTTTCGGTTGTTAGTTGCTTAAAAACCCCTTGAAACTTTCGACCAAGACCTAATCATGCTCCTAATGGTCTTCCATGCGATGATCTATATGTTTCCATGCCAAGTTTTGTATGTATATGAAGATAACATGTTGATAGATAGGCTTGATTGAGTGTTTGATTCCAAAGCCCCCTTAGAGCTTTCAGCCAAGACCTAATCATACTCCTAATGGACTTCCATGCTATGATCTATATGTTTCCATGCCATGTTTTGTATGTAGATGAAGATAACATGTTGATAGATAGGCTTGATTTGAGTGTTTGATCCCAAAGCCCCCTTGAAACTTTCGGCCAAGACCTAATCATGCTCCTAATGGTCTTCCATACTATGATCTATATGTTTCCATGCCATGTTTAGTATGTAGATGAAGATAACATGCTGATAGATAGGCTTGATTTGAGTGTTTGATCCCAAAGCCCCCTTGAAACTTTCGGCCAAGACCTAATCATGCACCTAATGGTCTTCCATGCTATGATCTATATGTTTCCATGCCATGTTTTGTATGTAGATGAAGATAACATGTTGATAGATAGGCTTGATTTGAGTGTTTGATCCCAAAGCCCCTTGAAACTTTCGGCCAAGACCTAATCATGCTCCTAATGGTCTTCCATGTCATGACCTATATGTTTCCATGCCATGTTTTGTATATAGATGAAGATAACATGTTGATAGATAGGCTTGATTTGAGTGTTTGATCCCAAAGCAGTCCTTGAAGTTTCGGCCAAGTCCTAGTTGTGCTCCTAATGGTCTTCCATGCCATGATCTATATGTAATGGATGTTAACATGTGGTTAGTTAGATCTTGTACAAGTTGTTTAGGGTTTAAATTTTGTTAGAACCCCCATGAAGTTTTGGCCACACCATGTTATGCTTGTTCATGATGTTTCATGCCATACTCTATATGTATATGATGTTAGGTAAACCTTGTACAAGCTATTTTAGTGTTGAATTCTTAAGAACCCTCCCTTAGGGTTTCGGCCAACCCATGTTCATGCCCTCTAATAATCCTCTATGCCATGCTACATGTATATAAGATGTTAAGATGATGTTAGTTAGACTTTATGATAGAATGATTGGTTTATACCACTACCTTATGTCCATGTTAATTGTATGAATGTATGATTATGTTATGCTAATTGCATCATGATGAACAAGTATGTATGATGAAAATGACTAAGAGATGCTTCCCCATGAATGGGGACTAAGAGCACTCTTTAAGTTATGAAAAGGAACATGATATGTTATGAAAAGGAATATGATATGCTATGATAAGGAACTTGATATGTTATGATAAGGAATATGATATGTTATGATAAGGAACATGATATGTTATGATAAGGAACATGATATGCTATTTTACTTTTTGCATGGCTTGTACCGGACCCTAACAAGGTCCAAGGGATGGCTCTTACTGTTGGTATGGCTTCGGAGGCTCGTCGGATCCCATGTCCCCGGATTAAAATTTTTACTAATGAAAACTAATCCGGATGGGATGAGTTTCCTAAGCACAACCAATTCGTCGTTGTGCTAACGACTCGAGCAATCGCTTGAACAAACATGTTGGTCAAGCAATCAACTAGAAGAGACGACGACGGATAGATCGCGGTTTTTGTGTTTATTTCCAGTTGCGTATTGCTACAAATACATACAAATGTAAACTAGTATAATCAACACATACTAAGATAAGGAACATAATAATAAGAACATGCAAAGATCAATAATAAAAGTTGTAAAACTTTTATACCTCTCGATCTTCTACCGTATGTCCTAACCTCCTTGTAGACTTCGTGTGAGCGAAGATCCTCCACAAGTTGAAGCCTCCTAGATCACGTTCTTCCCTTCCTTGCTCGCTCCGAACAAAGAGAATAACCAAACAAAACTCCTTCTCCTATCTAGAACCGACCACCAAGCCAAGGAGCTTGATATAGCTGTCGGCCAAGGAGAAGAGGAGGAATAGATTTAGCGCCGGCCAAGGTAGTGGGGAAGATGGAGTGGGCGCCGGCTACACCTTAGGAAGAGAAAGGAAGCAAACCCTAATCTCCCACCTTGTTGCCGCCCAAGCCAAAACCCTAACCTTAATCGTTTGGGCGCCGGCCAAAGCAAGGAGGAAGATGGAGTGGGCGCCGGCTACACCTTAGGAAGAGAAAGGAAGCAAACCTTAATCTCCCACCTTGTTGCCGCCCAAGCCACAAGCAAAACCCTAGCCGCCCAAGGGACTAACCCTAATCCCTCCTTTGATTTCTTTCCGCCCAAACTCTTGAGAGGCAAAACCCTAATCTTCCAAGCATTAGTTTTCCGCCCAAGCCTTAGCCCTCTATTTATAGAGTTGGGCTTAAGCCTCCTTTAATCTCCACCGTCGAATCTAGGGATTTAATCTCCACCGTCGGATCTAGGGTTTCATCCAAACCGTCGGATCTAGGGTTTCATCCCAACCATCAGATCTAGGGTTTCATCCCATCCGTCGGAACTAGAGATTTAATCTCAACCGTCGGATCTAGAGATTTAATCTCAATCGTCGGATCTAGAGTTTTATGTTCCATCATTGGATCTAGGCTCCATGAGGTTTATGTTAGGCTACGATAGGGACCATGAGGAGGAGTTGGATCTTGCCCACCCGATGGATCGGAACCACACAAACTTGATCCATCAATGATGTTCCATTCCACTAGAGGATCATCATTGAATTACCTCACCAACCCCCATAAATTAATATGGGCTCCATACATTATTTGTATATCCATCTCCCCGTGTTTAAGATATCGAATGTCCATCAATTAATTGATTTACTGACCATCAATCAATTAACATTTAACTCCTCGAGTAGTACCACTCAACCTTATCATCATGTTGACTAAGTCAACCTGTAGGGTTTACATGATGAACCTTATGAGCTCCTCAAGGGGACATCATCAACCTAATATATAGGACACGGTTTCCTCCTATAATTAACGGCACACCATGTAAATAATATCATTTCCCAACTTACCGGGCATATTGATTTAATCCATTGAAATCTCACCCTTTGGTAAATCAAAGAAATAAATACTAAGTACATGTGCCCGTTATTATATCGGGATTAAGAGCATGTACAACATAATATCCGAGGTCCGATTCAATTATGTAGTCAGCAATAAATTGAATCACCTTTATGTCGGTCCTGCTCAATACAACTAAGTGTACTAGTGTAACTCTGTGGTCAAGACAAACCAATACCAAGCTACACTACAACCATGCCAATGGTTTGTCCAAAACCATCTTGGTTGTGAGCCTCTACTTATATTCTACAAGGGACTGATAACATGATCTTCTGTGCCACACCAAGCACCATGTTATCTACAATGTAAAATATTAGACAATATGCACACATATAATAAATATAAAGTGTAAACAATGATCATGTGATTCTTATTTCGAAATAAAAATGTTCATACAAAAAGAGCTAGGCTTTCAATATACATCCCAACAATCTCCCACTTATACTAAAAGACTATGCTGTCACAACACTGGCATACATCTGATTCCCTTTCCCTCCACATGCCTATCAAAGCTCTCGCTAGAAGGGCCTTAGTGAAAGGGTCTACCAGGTCATCCTCTAATGCACTCTAGGCGACAACAACTTCTACCTCCTTTACGATTTCTCGTATCAGGTGGTACTTGCGCTCTATGAATTTACTTACCTTATGGGCTCGTGGTTCCTTCGAGTTTGCAACTGCACCATTATTATCACAATAAATTGTGATATTTATGGGCAAACCAGGAATCACATCCAAGTCCATCAGAAAGTTCCTGAGCCACACAACTTCTTTGGCCGCCTAAGAGGCTGCCACATACTCAGCTTCCATGGTGGAGTCCGTCATGCATTTCTGCTGGACGCTCCTCCATACAATGGTTCCACCTCCCAAAGTAAATACAAAATCTGAGGTAGACTTACTGTTATCTCTATCAGATTGGAAATTGGAATTCGTGTAACCCATAGGGAGTAATTGGTCTGCCCGGTAAACTAGCATATAATCCCTAGTCCTTCTCAGGCACTACAATATATGCTTTACCGCAGTCCAATGTCCCTATCCTAGATTACTCTGATATTTGCTGACCATGCCCACGACATAGCAGATATCGGGTCTCGTACATAGCATCGTATACATGAGGCTTCCTACTGTCGAAGAATAAAGAACCACCTTCATCTCCTCTATCTCCTTAGATGATCTAGGACACATCTTCTTAGATAAAGGAACTCCATGCCTGAAAGGTAGAAAACCTTTCTTGGAGTTTTGCATGCTAAAACGATCCATAATTGTGTCTATGTATGAAGCTTGGGATTAGCACACTAACCTTGATCCCAAGGATGTGTCCCACTTCTCCCAAGTCCTTCAAAACTGTTTGTTCAACCATACCCTTACGTCCGATTACACTCTGATATTGTTGCCAACTAACAAAATGTCATCTACGTATAGTACAAGAAATACCACTACGTTTCCGTCATATCTCTTGTATACACAAGACTCATCCGAACTTTGAATAAATCCATATGTCTGGATTTACCTCATCAAAGAGGATGTTCCAAGACCTCGAAGCTTGTTTCAATCCATAAATGGACCGATTATGCTTACATACAAGATGCTCTTTGCCCTTAGCAATGAATCCCTCTGGTTGCTTCATATAGATGTTCGTTTCAAGACTTCCATTAAGGAAAGCTGTCTTGACATTCATCTGCCACACCTCATAATCCATATGAGCTGCTATGCATAAGAGCTCCTAGACCTGATTTGAATCCATAGTTTCAATCTACATATTCATTGCACTTTGCCAAGATGCTGCATCTTTATCTTGGATTACCTCGTCATATGTCCAGGGATCAGGTTCGTGTTCGCCAGGGACCAAATCGAAAGATTCTCCCAAGAACATGAATCTATCAGGCTGTCTCACAACCCTCCCACTATGATGAAGTATCACCTGTTTATCCTCTGTGACACGCGGTGCAGTGACATGTGGTATATCCTCTTGTACCAGTGGTACTGAAGTCGGGGCTTCCCCTGTCAACTCCTCAAGAACAATCCTACTCGTGGGCTTGTGGTTCATCACATAGTCCTCCTCTAGAAATCTGGCATTCGTACTAACGATCACCCTCTGATCTCTAGGACTATAAAACAAACCACCCTTCGTTCCCCTAGGATAGCCAACAAACAAGCGCACTTCTGTACGAGGTTCCAACTTACCAGCATCAACCTTCAGCACATGTGCTGGACTTCCTCATATCCGAATATGTCTTAGACTAGGCTTTCGCCCAGTCCACAACTCTGTGGGAGTAGAAGACACTGATTTAGATGGAACCAAGTTCAGAATGTACCGCTTCTTAGTATCTAGAGCATATTAACTCATCATCGATCTAACCATCTCCATAAGAGTCCTATTCCTTCGCTCTACTACACCGTTCTGCTGGGGTGTGCCAGGTGCAGACAATTAGGATTGAATCCCAACCTCTGATAAGTAGTTCCTAAACTCTCCCAAGAGGTACTTACCACCACGATCAGATCATGGTGTCATCCATATCTTGAATAATCATCTATGAAAGAGACGAAATATTCGAGACTACCTCTTGCCTAGATAGTCATAGGATCACACAAATCAGAATAAACCATTCCTAACACATCTTTAGCTCTATAACCCTTGGCCTAAAAAGGCCTCTTGGTCATTTTACCTTCCAAGCAAGATTCGCAGGTTGGGAGATCCTCCACCACTAATGAACCCAAAGGTCCATCAACTATCAACCTTTGAATTCTACTCAGGTTAATATGACCAAGCCTTAGATGCCAAAGATATGTTTGGTTCATCTTCGAAGGTTCTTTTCTTTTATTAGAATTAGAAGATGAGTTATAAACTTCAATTTGCATCGTGGGAGGTTTTTGGTTCAAGTGTTTACAAATTTCCTATCAATGTACCTGAACAGATATTTTCCCTATTCCTTTTTATAACAACTCTGTCATTAAAAGAAATAGAATATCCATCCATAAACAATTTAGAAACCGAAATTAAATTCTTTCTAAATAAAGATACATAAAGGGAATTTTCAAGAACCAAAATTTTATTTTTCTTAAGAGATAAATAAAACTTCTCCCACTGCAATAGCCGCCACCTTCATTGCATTGCCCAAGTAAATGGTAATCTCCCCTTTAGCTAGTCGTCGGGTTTCCTGGAACCCCTGCAAAGTGTTGCAGACATGATTAGTGACTCTCATATCTATACACCAGGTGCCGGTAGATAATGCCTCTAACCATGATTCAACGACTGGACCAAAGGATATACATTTGTTCTTGCTTCGGATTGGGATAATCCTTCTTCTTATGTCCAGTCTACTTACAAGTGAAGTACTTGCCTTTCGGCTTCTTCACTCCTCCCTGAGATCCTCCCACCACCTTTGCTCCACCTTGTTTCTCCTTCTTCTTTCCTTTCGGCTTAGAAGTAGAAACCTTTTTGAGCAACCATGGCTTGAGGACACTCTTTGAAGAGTGCATACTTGTACTTCTTAGCAGATAAGACAATATGTAGATTCTTTTCCAATCAACATTATTTGGATACAATAAGTTTATTTCCTTTAGTATCATAGTAAGTGGACTGAAAGTCATTTTTGAAAATCCTAAGAATCACAATGATCAAAATATTAGATTTCAAATATTATTGATTCCTCAAAACAATAAAATTCTGAAATCAACCAACACCTCAAAACACCGAGAATATCGCATGCCACGATAGTGTGGACGTATACAAATTCAACATTTGTAAGAGGAGATTTTACCCATTAATTTTACTATCTTGTCAACCTTACTTTTTGACAAATAAAATTAATAGTTGGTTCCTCTTTGGCCCTACAAATAAAAGCAGTGACTCCGATGGGGAGGATACTTTTTATTTGCATCTAAGTGTGCACCATTACACGATACTAAGGGAACTATCTCGGATTATGTGCCTTACCGATGTGGAAGTACACACGCTCCTAAATAATTTCCTATAACCATTATTTGATCTAGTGATCCAAAAACAAACTCATCCGATGGGGAGGAAGGCACTCAGAGCTGACACGCAAGTTTGTTGCATCACACGTCAAATTGTAATGGAGGCCACGGGAATTAATTAAAATATCCCTCTCCCACTTAGTAAATTGAAAATGAGGAATTTTCAAGCACACACAACATGCATATAAAACAAATCAGCAATAAATATGGAAAAAATTAGAATTTTCCCAACTATTATGGCATTGTTCTAAATCAACCAACACCTCAAAACACCGAGAATATCGCATGCCACGATAGTGTGGACGTATACGAATTCTACATTTGTAAGAGGAGGTTTTACCCATTAATTTTACTATCTTGTCAACCTTACTTTTTGATAAATAAAATTAATAGTTGGTTCCTCTTTGGCCCTACAAATAAAAGCAGTGACTCCGATGGGGAGGATACTTTTTATTTGCATCTAAGTGTGCACCATTACACGATACTAAGGGAACTATCTCGGATTATGTGCCTTACCGATGTGGAAGTACACACGCTCCTAAATAATTTCCTATAACCATTATTTGACCTAGTGATCCAAAAACAAACTCATCCGATAGGGAGGAAGGCACTCAGAGTCGACATGCAAGTTTGTTGCATCACACGTCAAATTGTAATGGAGGCCACGGAAATTAATTAAAATATCCCTCTCCCACTTAGTAAATTGAAAATGAGGAATTTTCAAGCACACACAACATGCATATAAAACAAATCAGCAATAAATATGGAAAAAATCAGAATTTTCCCAACTATTATGGCATTGTTCTAAATCAACTAACACCTCAAAACACCGAGAATATCGCATGCCACGATAGTGTTGACGTATACGAATTCAACATTTGTAAGAGGAGGTTTTACCCATTAATTTTATTATCTTGTCAACCTTACTTTTTGACAAGTAAAATTAATAGTTGGTTTCTCTTTGGCCCTACAAATAAAAACAGTGACTCCGATGGGGAGGATACCTTTATTTGCATCTAAGTGTTTACCATTACTCGGTACTAAGGCAATTATCTCGGATTATGTGTCTTACCGATGTGGAAGTACACACGCTCCTAAATAATTTCCTATAACCATATTTGACCTAGTGATCCGCAAACAAACCCATCCATTGGGGAGGAAGGCACTCAGAGTCGACACGCAAGTTTGTTGCATCACATGTCAAATTGTAATGGAGGCTGCGGGAATTAATTAAAATATCCCTCAACCACTTAGTAAATTGAAAATGAGGAATTTTCAAGCACACACAACATGCATAAAAAACAAATCAGCAATAAATATGGAAAAAATCAGAAATTTTTCAACTATTATGACATTGTTCTCCAATATGCATCCCGTCGTGTCGCCACCTCGTCCGCTCCACCTTTTCCGTGTGCAAGCCACAAAAGAGATCCGAGCCGAGATATATCATTTTAATTTACATCCATCGATCCTATACTCCACGAAGGAGTGTACAAACTATCTATATCAAAAGTAAATTAAAATGTTTGGCTAAACAATACCGTATTTAATTACAAAAATTAAATACTAATCTAGCCTCGTCAACCCCGAGGATTCAAATGATATACATACAATCACACACAAACAATCACATACACACATATTGTAGGGATCTCTCGTATGCCAAATGGCATATGCGCAACGGAAAAAAAAGGATCCCTTCCAAGTGATCCATGCGAAAGCAAACTCGTATAAAATAAATTTCTCTAAACCAAACCAATCTTATAGGAGAGTTCTACCTTTGTTGCGTGCCCTTTGCAATCCCGCTTTTCCTTGGATGTGTTGGATCTTTTAGCACGTTCAAGTGTCCGTGCCTCTATATGTATCCACACGAGCAAGCTCTTGTCTCACAAAAGAAAAACTAGAGGAGCTCTCCTTTACTTCTTGCTAGAGAAGTCCCTAAAGGAGAGGAAGAGAGGGAAAAGGAGAAAGGAAGAAGAAGACTCCTCTTCTTGCTAGCCTACACTCACAAACCCACACAACCAAAGCTTCCACCAAGCTCTCTCACAACCACAACAACACAACCAAAGCTTCCACCAACAACAAAGCCAATGCTCTCTTTTGGCCGGCCACTTGAGGTGTCTTTTATAGGGTTGGAAAAACCCTTTCACCTCCACACATTCAATGCAATCCATTGCATTGAGACATATCCTTGTTTGGCCAGCCACTTAAGGAGACAAAACCATTTTGTTTCCTTCCACCTTAACTAGCTTAGGTGGATGCTTAGGTGGCATGCTTATGTGGCATGCTTATGTGGCATTCTTATGTGGCATTCATGCATGTTGAATTAATCTTATTAATTCAATTAAGCTTATGTTATCATATTGAATTAATCTTATTAATTCAATCATATTGAATTAATCTTATTAATTCAATTAAGCTTATGTTATCATATTGAATTAATCTTATTAAATCAATAAGGTAACATATTGAATTAATCTCATTAAATCAATTAGCTAAAATTCTCATTAAGCTTAAAGTCCAAAAACCATTTTGTACTTAAGCTTATTCCCAAATTATTCTAGTCAAACTAGAATACTCTAATTACTCTAATTATCATGCTCTTTATGTGTGACCCTATAGGCTCTCATAACGTTGGCAGTGGACCTAAACTCTTTTAGATACACAAGCAATGAGCGGCATCTAGCAATACATCATTGCTACCCAAGTTACGAGATAAGTCAAGATCCGACTAACCTTTCCGTGACTACTATAATATATGACCGTGTCCTTCTATCCTTGATATCAGATTGATCAATGAGGCATAGACCGTGTCATCCTCGATCAATCTATGTGTTTCTTGATCCCTGAGTAAACTAACTCAAACAAATGAGCTCAATATCTCATATTGACTCATTCGAGCATGGTCATGCGTTTTAGTAGTTCTACTCAATCAAGGGGCCCACCGATATCACTCCCGTCATATGGAAGGGATAGATCCCATCTACATCACTCACATCCCTCCGCATAATTTGTTACATACCCAGTAATCGCCTTTATGGTCCACCCTGTTACGGGTGACGTTTGACGATACCAAAGTACATAACTCCTTATGTAGGAACCATAGTGACTTGGTCTAAGGACTATTCATACCAATAGTCACATGAGAAAGTTTATGACACTCATATAACGATCCATGAAACTTTCTCATGGCGGTCGATTCAGTATATATTCTCAATATATACCCATGTGTCAACTTGATATCATATATCCATGACTTGTGAGATCAAGTCATCAATTGACCTACATGCTAGTCTTTATGTATTAATATTGCCCTTGCATATTAATACTGACTAGAACATTTAGGAAAGTGTTCTCTCTGACCTCTCATAATCAATTACGCGATTGATGTGCTGTAGATAAGAACCTACTTTTCTAGGGCATTATTATATTTAAATTAGCTGGCACAAGCAAGATGTAAATATAATAACCAATCCTTTGCCTTTATAGAATATGATACAAAATGTTCCCTATTCAACCATCACATGATTGGTTCTTAGGGCTATAACTAACAATCTCCCACTAGCACTAGTACCAATCACTATGATATCTAATACCTAGTGACCTAGTGTGACCATCATGCTTCCTCTGTACAAAGCCTTGAGTCAATGGATCTGCGATGTTAGCTTCTCGGTACTCTGCATATCCTCACATCTCCTCTATCGATGATCTCTCGAATGAGATGGAAGCGCCGATGATATGTGTTTGGTCCAGATGTGATCGAGGTTCCTTAGCACGCGCAATAGCCCCATTGTTGTCACAATAGAGGTCTATTGGATCTGCAATGCTAGGAACTACCCCAAGTTCAGCTGATGAACTTGCGAGCCAAAACACCTCCTTTCTTTGCATCGGATCTTGCAATATACTGCATTGTAGAATCGCAAGCGTGTCTGCTTTGAACTCTTCCACTCACGGCTCCACCATTCGTGCAAAACACGTAGATTGCGATCTATAGTCATCCTTGTGCTTGGAAGCTTGCATCATGTAACCCTTCTGATTAGCTCCTCATTGCCTCCAAATATCGGGAAATATTCTTTCGTTCTTCGTAAGTATTTAAGAATATTTTTACGCTATCCGATGACTTTCACCGATCCGAGTATCTACTCGTCATACTCAAAGCATACGAGATGTCGTGACAGTACAAAGCATGGCGTACATGATAGACCCTATAGCAGATGCATAAGGGATCTTATCCATGCGGTCTCTCTCCTCCTTAGAAGAGGGACATTGAGTCTTCGAAAGACTTACACCATGTGATAAAGGCAGAAACCCTTTCTTGGAATTTTGCATAGCAAAACGATCTAGCACTTTATCAATGTATGTACTCTGACTTAGGCCAAGTAATCTTTTAGATCTATCTCTATAGATCTTGATGCCTAGAATATAGGCAGCTTCACATAAGTCTTTCATCGAGAAACAATTCCCTAACCACATCTTCACAGACTGGAGTGAGGGAATATCATTTCCGATGAGAAGTATGTCATCTACATACAAGACAAGAAATACAATTGTGCTCCCACTATTTCTCTTGTAGACACAAGGTTCATCTTCATTCTTGATGAAACCAAACTCTTTGATTGCATCATCGAATCGAAGATTCCAGCTTCGAGAGGCTTGCTTTAGTCCATAAATGGACCTTTGCAGTTTGCATACCTTTCCAGGATGCTTTGGATCTTCAAAACCCTCAGGCTGTGTCATGTACACATCCTCGAGTAGCTTTCCATTAAGAAAAGCGGTTTTGACATCCATCTGCCAGATCTCATAATCGTGGTAGGCTGCAATAGCAAGTATGATCCGAATGGATTTAAGCATCGCAACTGGTGAAAAGGTTTCATCATAGTCAATACCATGAATTTGTTTGAATCCTTTAGCCACCAATCTACCTTTATAGGTATGCTTATTACCATCCATGTCAGTCTTTACTTTAAAGACCCACTTACACCCAATGGGTTTTACCCCTTCAGGTGGATCAACCAAGGTCCATACTTGGTTAGTGTACATGGATTCCATTTCGGATCTCATGGCCTCTAGCCATTTCTCGGAATCTGGGCTCATCATAGCTTCTTGATAGGATGTAGGCTCGTCAAGATTGACAAGCAATACATCACCATTGTCAGTCAAGAGAAAAGAATATCTCTCGGGTTGACGACGGATCCTATCAGATCTACGAAGAGGTTGGTCTACTTGAACAGGTGTTTGTTCCACAACTCTTTGGGCAACAATTTCCTCATCCACAACACTTTGTGGTTCCTGTTCATTTTCCATCGAAGCCTTAGTGTTATCGTCATCTTGAACTTCTTCAAGATGAATTTTACTCCACTAGTTTTTCTAGAAATAAATTCTCTTTCTAGAAAGACATTTCACAACCACCTTGCCAAGTGTGGGATTGTAAAAGTAATATCCCTTAGTTTCCTTGGGATATCCGACAAAATAACACTTATCTGATTTGGGTCCTAGTTTATCTGAGACTTGACGTCTAACGTAAGCTTCACAACCCCAAATCTTTATAAAAGACATTTTGGGACTCTTCCCGGTCCATATCGTATATGGTGTCTTTTCTACGGCTTTTGATGGAACGCGATTAAGTGTGAAAGCGGCTGTCTCTAGAGCTAAACCCCAAAAGGAAGTAGGTAGATCAGTCTGGCTCATCATTGATCGTACCATATCTAATAGAGTACGATTTCTCCTCTCAGATACACCATTCCATTGTGGTGTTCCAGGTGGAGTGAGTTGGGATATTATCCCACACTCAGCCAGGTGATCACGAAACTCTTGACTAAGGTATTCACCACCTCGATCTGATCGAAGTAGCTTAATACGCTTACCAAGTTGGTTTTGTACTTCATTCTTGAATTCTTTGAACTTTTCAAAGGATTCTGACTTATGTCTCATCAAATATAAGTAGCCAAATCTACTCATATCATCAGTGAAAGTAATAAAGTACTTATAGCCTCCTCGGCCCGACATTGAAAGGGTCACATACATCGGTATGTATGAGTCCTAACAAATCCGTCGCTCTCTCGCCATGTCCACTAAATGGAGTTTTAGTCATCTTTCCTAAAAGACAAGACTCGCATACCTCATATGATTCAAAATCAAATGAGTCCAATAATCCATCTTTATGGAGTTGGGATATGTGTTTTTCATTTATGTGACCTAGGCGACAGTGCCAGAGATATGTCTGGTTCAAATCATTCGATTTGAACCGTTTGGTATTTACGTTATAAATTGGGTTATCTAAATCTAGAACATAGAGACCATTCATAAGTGGTGCATTACAATAGAACATTTCATTTAAATAAATGGAACAACATTTGTCCTTTATTATAAAAGAAAAGTTTTTCTTGTCTAAACAAGATACAGAAATTATGTTCTTTGTTAATGCGGGTACATAGAAGCACTCCTCTAGTTCTAAGATAAGCCCAGTGGGCAAAGACAAAGAATATGTTCCTACAGCTACAGCAGCAACTTTTGCGCCATTGCCTACTCGTAGGTCTACTTCGCCTTTTGCCATTTGTCTACTATTTCTCAGTCCCTGCACATTATTACAAATGTGAGATGCACATCCGGTATCTAATACCCATGTAGAAGAAATAGATAGATTAACTTCTATAACGTGTATACCTGAGGCAGAAGTCCCACTTCTTTTATTCTTTACTTCCTCAAGGTAGACTTTGCAGTTCCGCTTCCAGTGTCCAGTCTCACCGCAATGGAAGCAGTCCCCTTCCTTAGGTACTTTACCTTTACCCTTTGAAGTGGATGAATTGGCCTTGCCTTTGGCTTGGGTCTTACCCTTGCCTTTGCGCTTACCTTTGCCCTTCTTGACCATTAGTACGTTGCTAACTTTCTTTTGAGATTGGTTGTGATTCTTAACATCTTTGAGAATCTCGAAAAAGGTTTATCAATTTCATTCATGTTATAATTCATGACGAATTGATTATATGCTTCCGCAATGATTGCGGGATAACATCGGTTGCCAATTCTTGGCTCGATGGAAAACCTAGTCTTTCAAGGTTCTCAACGCGTACCCAATCATTTTGAGTCGTGAGTTCCTACAGTGTTCCTTCTTGCATCTTGCATGCAAAAAGAGCCTTAGACACTTCAAAACGCCGTGCCTAGCTTGTCCTTGATATAGTTGTTTCAAATGCTCAACCATATCATAGGCATCCATGTTCTCATGTTGCTTCAAGCTCGAGTTCATGGTGGCAAGCATAAGGCATGACACATCTAATCGTCATCTTGATGCTTCTTATAAGCATCCTTTTCAAAGACGAGTGGCCGTAGAAGGTATTTCAGCATATAGTTTGCGTTCTTGCTTGAGGATAATCCTCAAGTTCCTATACCAGTCAAGAAAGTTTGCTCCATTGAGCTTGTCCTTCTCAAGGACAGATCACAAGTTGAGGGGGTGTGTCGTGTTAGATGACATGGTGATCTACAACATTAAAATGCAAAGTTAAGTATCATACCTAAATCATTTAATTAGGCCTTTAATTAAATGAGGCTCCCACTAAATTCTCATAGCTACTATTTAGCTATAAATTTATATGGGATAAAGATCCACATCATAATTCGTCTTGAGTTAGCTTTGGCTAATCGCCCAAGACGTAGTATAATTAGGTAGGCAATCTTTTGCCAATTACATCTGATGTAACTCTTTAATAGCTTTGGTTAAGTTTTATATTAGTTTAGTGTTTATTCCTAAACCACTTCCGGTGGCGAGGCGAGGGCCTTCTTGGATATCGAGCAACGACCACTTCTAAGACAAAGTCGATGTTGAAATCACACAAAACTAATGTTTAACACTTATGTTCAAAGCTAATATATGCCTCTACTTTCTTAACCAATTAAGAAAACACTTAATTAAGTCTTAACTAAGACTGATAGCGGGACATCACGATTGTCCACTCGCACCCTCCAAGATAAAATGCATTGCTTTGCTTTGCAAACCCAATAACAAATGATCGAGGAAGTAGTGAGTACCAACTTTGGTAGGCATATCGTTTAGACTTATTAAGAAATAAACATGTATCATATACATATTAGCATACATCACATATAAGCTAAACTAATCATGCATCACATACAAGCTAAACTAACATGCATCACATACATATTAAACTAACGTGTCATGGTTATGGCCCTTATTCTACAATCTTCTCAAGCCAATGAAAAGATTGATTGGTCAACCTAGGGATAGCATCTTCTCCTAAGTGCTTCCTTTTGGTTGTCTTGTGTGTTGACTTCCTCCTTGTAACCTCATCTTCCAATGGACCCTCCATCCTTGTTTTGTACATTACAAAAGGAGAAATACTCGAGTTACATTCGAGTCTAAAACTAATTTTACAACAAGAATAATAGGAGAAAGGCACGACACGCAGGCCGTATTAAGAATTACAACACACAATCACAAACTTTTTGGGACTAGGCCATAACCATGCACCATGTCATTTTAACTTTTAAAAGACATTGGATATTTTATTATGTTTGAAAACTTGCTAATGCAATTATCAACTCATAATAAAATTTATCCTACTTCTATATCACATATAAAATAGAGAAAACCTATTTTTATACGATCTTTCGCAAGTGGCTCTGATACCACTGTAGGGATCTCTCGTATGCCAAATGGCATATGCGCAACGGAAAAAAAAGGATCCCTTCCAAGTGATCCATGCGAAAGCAAACTCGTATAAAATAAATTTCTCTAAACCAAACCAATCTTATAGGAGAGTTCTACCTTTGTTGCGTGCCCTTTGCAATCCCGCTTTTCCTTGGATGTGTTGGATCTTTTAGCACGTTCAAGTGTCCGTGCCTCTATATGTATCCACACAAGCAAGCTCTTGTCTCACAAAAGAAAAACTAGAGGAGCTCTCCTTTACTTCTTGCTAGAGAAGTCCCTAAAGGAGAGGAAGAGAGGGAAAAGGAGAAAGGAAGAAGAAGACTCCTCTTCTTGCTAGCCTACACTCACAAACCCACACAACCAAAGCTTCCACCAAGCTCTCTCACAACCACAACAACACAACCAAAGCTTCCACCAACAACAAAGCCAATGCTCTCTTTTGGCCGGCCACTTGAGGTGTCTTTTATAGGGTTGGAAAAACCCTTTCACCTCTACACATTCAATGCAATCCATTGCATTGAGACATATCCTTGTTTGGCCGGCCACTTAAGGAGACAAAACCATTTTGTTTCCTTCCACCTTAACTAGCTTAGGTGGATGCTTAGGTGGCATGCTTATGTGGCATTCTTATGTGGCATTCATGCATGTTGAATTAATCTTATTAATTCAATTAAGCTTATGTTATCATATTGAATTAATCTTATTAATTCAATCATATTGAATTAATCTTATTAATTCAATTAAGCTTATGTTATCATATTGAATTAATCTTATTAAATCAATAAGGTAACATATTGAATTAATCTCATTAAATTAATTAGCTAAAATTCTCATTAAGCTTAAAGTCCAAAAACCATTTTGTACTTAAGCTTATTCCCAAATTATTCTAGTCAAACTAGAATACTCTAATTCCTCTAATTATCATGCTCTTTGTGTGTGACCCTATAGGCTCTCATAACGTTGGCAGTGGACCTAAACTCTTTTAGATACACAAGCAATGGCGGCATCTAGCAATACATCATTGCTACCCAAATTCTGAGATAAGTCAAGATCCGACTAACCTTTAAAGTGACTACTATAATATATGGCCGTGTCCTTCTATCCTTGATATCAGTTGATCGATGAGGCATAGACCGTGTCATCCTCGATCAATCTATGTGTTTCTTGATCCTTGAGTAAACTAACTCAAACAAATGAGCTCAATATCTCATATTGACTCATTCGAGCATGGCCATGCGTTTTAGTAGTTCTACTCAATCAATGGGCCAACCGAAATAACTCCCGTCATATGGAATGGATATATCACATCTACATCACTCACATCCCTCCGCATAATTTGTTACATACCCAGAAATAGCCTTTATGGTACACCCTATTACGGGAGACTTTTGACGATACCAAAGAACATAACTCCTTATGTAGGGAACCATAGTGACTTAATGTATAAGGAATATTCATACAAATAGTCACATGAGAAAGTTTATGACACTCATATAACGATCCATGAAACTTTCTCATGGCGGGTCAGTTCAGTATATATTCTCCAATATATACCCATGTGTCAACTTGATATCATATATCCATGACTTGTGAGATCAAGTCATCAATTGACCTACATGCTAGTCTTTATGTATTAATATTGCCCTTGCATATTAATACTCGACTAGGAACATTTAGGAAAGTGTTCTCTACAGCCTCTCATAATCAATTCTGCCAATTGATGTGCTGTAGATAAGAACCTACTTTTCTAGGGCATTATTATATTTAAATTAGCTGGCACAAGCAAGATGTAAATATAATAACCAATCCTTTGCCTTTATAGAATATGATACAAAATGTTCCCTATTCAACCATCACATGATTGGTTCTTAGGGCTATAACTAACACATATAGCAATAATAGTCGGATCTTATGCCTGCAACCAAAAAAGTTAGCCTACGCACATCCTACTATTATCCGGCATACTCAATATATGATATGTCCATGAAAGTAACAGAATCCAAAACACACAAAATCGGAAACTGTGGCTCTGATACCATTTGTTGGTATGGCTTCGGAGGCTCGTCGGCTCCCATGTCCCCGGATTAAAATTTTCACTAATGAAAACTAATCCGGATGGGATGAGTTTCCTAAGCACAACCAAATTCGTCGTCGTGCTAACGACTCGAGCAATCGCTTGAACAAACATGTTGTTCAAGCAATCAAATCTTCTAGTCGGTTAGCCGCGGAAGAGACGACGGACGGATCGCCGGTTTTTGTGTTTATCTTTGGGGTCCATGATTATACAAATACATACAAATGTAAACTAGTATAATCAACACATACTAAGATAAGGAAAATAATAATAAGAACATGCAAAGATCAATAATAAAAGTTGTAAAACTTTTATACCTCTCGATCTTCTACCGTATGTCCTAACCTCCTTGTAGACTTCGTGTGGGCAAAGATCCTTCACAAGTTGAAGCCTCCTAGATCACGTTCTTCCCTTCCTTGCTCGCTCCGAACAAAGAGAAGAACCAAACAAAACTCCTTCTCCTATCTAGAACTGACCACCAAGCCAAGGAGCTTGATATAGCCGCCGGCCAAGGAGAAGAGGAGGAATAGATTGAGCACTGGCCAAGGTAGAGGGGAAGATGGAGTGGGCGCCGGCTACACCTTAGGAAGAGAAAGGAAGCAAACCCTAATCTCCCACCTTGTTTCCGCCCAAGCCAAAACCCTATCCTTAATCCTTTGGGCGCCGACCAAAGCAAAGAGGAAGATGGAGTGGGCGTCGGCTACACCTTAGGAAGAGAAAGGAAGCAAACCCTAATCTCTCACCTTGTTGCCGCCCTAGCCACAAGCAAAACCCTAGCCTCCCAAGGGACAAACCCTAATCCCTCCTTGGATTTCTTGCCGCCCAAACTCTTGAGAGGCAAAACCCTAATCTTCCAAGCATTAGTTTGCCGCCCAAGCCTTAACCCTCTATTTATAGAGTTGGGCTTAAGCCTCCTTTAATCTCCACCGTCGGATCTAGGGATTTAATCTCCACCGTCGGATCTAGGGTTTCATCCGAACCGTCGGATCTAGGGTTTCATCCCATCCTTTGGATCTAGAAATTTAATCTCAACCGTCGGATCTAGAGATTTAATCTCAACCGTCGGATCTAGAGTTTTATGTTCCATCATTGGATATAGGCTCCATGAGGTTTATGTTAGGCTATGATAGGGACCATGAGGAGGAGTTGGATCTTGGCCACCCGATGGATCGGAACCACACAAACTTAATCCATCAATGATGTTCCATTCCACTAGAGGATCATCATTGAATTATCTCACCAACCCCCATAAATTAATATGGGCTCCATACATTATTTGTACATCCATCTACCCGTGTTTAAGATATTGAATGTCCGTCAATTAATTGATTTACTGACCATCAATCAATTAACATCTAACTCGTCGAGTAGTACCACTCAACCTTATCATCATATTGACTAAGTCAACCTGCAGGGTTTACATGATGAACCTTATGAGCTCCTCAAGGGGACATCATCAACCTAATATATAGGACACGGTTTCCTCCTATAATCAACGGCACACCATGTAAATAATATCAATTCCCAACTTACCGGGCATATTGATTTAATCCATAGAAATCTCACCCTTTGGTAAATAAAAGAAATAAATACTAAGTACATGTACCCGTTATTATATCGGGATTAAGAGCATATACAACATAATATCCGAGGTCCGATTCAATTATGTAGTCAGCAATAAATTGAATCACCTCTATGTCGGTCCTGCTCAATACACCTATGTGTACTAGTGTAACTCTATGGTCAAGACAAACCAATACCAAGCTACACTACAACCATGCCAATGGTTTGTCCAAAATCATCTTGGTTGTGAGCCTCTACTTATATTCTATAAGGGACTGATAACATGATCTTCTGTGTCACACCAAGCACCATGTTATCTACAATATAGAGTATTAGACAATATGCACACATATAATAAATATAAAGTGTAAACAATGATCATGTGATTCTTATTTCAAAATAAAAAATGTTCATACAAAAAGAGCTAGGCTTTCAGTATACATCCCAACACTTACATGCCCTTAGGTCAATGGTCATAGTACGGACCTAGTACGGGATGGGCTCCTAAGTTGCCCTAGGCCACAGTCATAAGTACGGGCCTAGGATGGACTTCTATGTTATGTTGCCCCTAGGTCGACGGACATAGTACGAACCTAGTACCCCAGTAGGTTCGGGATTAGCTACCTCAGGCCTATTTAGGGATGCACGCAATGATGATGATGTATGTGGTACAATGTCGGGCCCAATATGTTGAGATTATATTTAAGTACCTATAAAAATATATTTTTTCAAAGTGCATCTTGCATATACCCCTCTTTTCATGTCTATGTGATTATGATATTTATATGAATGCTATGCTTATATGTTCTTGAATGATCATGTCATGACTTTTATATGAATGCTATGCTTATATGTTGTTGAATGATCATGTCATGACTTTTATATGAATGCTATGCCTATATGTTCTTGAATGATCATGTCATTACTTTTATATGAATGCTATGCTTATATGTTCTTGAATGATTATGTCATGACTTTTAAATGAATGCTATGCTTATATGTTCTTGAATGATCATGTCATGACTTTTATATGAATGTCATGCCTATATGTTCTTGAATGATCATGTCATTACTCTTATATGTATGCTATGTTTATATGTTCTCGAATGATCATGTCATGACTTTTATATGAATGCTATGCCTATATGTTCTTGAATGATCATGTCATTACTTTTATACGAATGCTATGCTTATATGTTCTTGAATGATCATGCCATTACTCTTATATGTATGCTATGCTTATATGTTCTTCAATGATCATGTCACTACTCTATGTCTAATTCTTGATGTATGGCTTTTGTGAGTAGGAAAGGATCTTACTAAGCCTATGTGCTTATAGTTCATGTTTCCCTTGAACTGCAGATAAGAGTAAAGAATGGCTAAACTAAAGGGAGCAATAGGAGGGGCAAAGTTTGTATGGTAGTGGCATGGTGGAGGAGATCTGTTAATGTTCCCAGACTTATGCATGTTTCCCTTTAAGTTTTGCATGTTAGTTGTTAAGAGTCGAACTCTATTTGATGTTGATGGTTGCTACTTGGTGTCCTTTAAGTTGATTATCATGAACTTGAACTAAGTACTTATGCAAAGGATTATGCATGCTCCATGTTTCATGCTTTATGTTTTAAAAAGAAAAAAAAAGAAGTTTAAAGTCTTCCGCTGTAAATGCATGTATGTATGATCGCGTCGTGCCTCCCTTCCAACCCCTCTAGATTACGAGGAAAAGGCCGAGTGTGACAGGTTGGTATCAGAGCAGATATGCTTTTCCACTACACACACATCAAGCTCCTATCCTGTTGCTCCAAGTAAGAAATTCTATGCCTACTCTATTTTTTTCATGTATGATAAGAAATGCTTTTAGTTTAAATATGCATGAATATATGTATGATAATCTTATGCTAGCCTTATTATAATATATGAAGATAAGTGTGTGATAAGGAATGTTTTTAGTTTAAATATGCATGAATATATGTATGATAATCTTATGCTAGCCTTATTATAATATATGAAGATATGCATGGCTGGAAGACGCAGTAATAGAGTCGATGAGACAGTACCCCCACTTGATCTTATGCATGTGGTTACGAAACTCCAGGGACAGCTACAGGAGTTCTGTAGCCTATTCAAATCCTACAATGTAAGTGGGAAGATATAGCTATGGATTTTATAGTAGGACTAACCAAAACAACTAATGGTTATGAAGCTATTTAGGTGATTGTTGAAAGATTAACAAAATCTACCAATTTTCTGGCAATCGAATATCGTACTCAATGGAACAACTAGCCCAGTTGTTTGTTTAGGAGGTGATAAGATTGCATAGAGTTCCTAAGAGCATGTGATTGAGCAACAAACGACCTATTTAGATAATAGATCGAGAAATCAAGAAATAGAGAACCAAAGAAGTACCCTTCGTGAAAGTCATATGGCAAAATCAAAAGTTTGAAGAAGCAACTTAGGAACGCGAGGATGACATGAAACAAAAGTATCCAGAGTTGTTCTAAGTTTCGAGGACGAAACTTTTATAGGTATGAAGGATTGTAAGGCCCGTAAAATTCTAAACTATTCAAAGTAATTAAATGGGTTTTAACACCATAAAAGGTTTAAAATAAAATAAAATAAAAGATGGTTATAGGTAGGATTTGAACCATGAACCTCCTAATAGGGAGGTAGCCTTGACACCACTAGACCATAGGATGATTCATGGATAAGATATATAAAGAATGTACAAGACCATAGGATGATTCATGGATAAGAAATATAAAGAATATAGATGGAAAGATGAGGAGTTGGTTCATCCCCCCATGAAAGGATGAAGAGTGTTCATTCCCCAGGTATTAAAGAGGAGAATTAAAATAAGAGAGGAAGAAAAACCCCACTTTCCTTCTTCATTATCCTTTTTCCTCATCCTTGGCCGAATTTCTAATTCCCCATCCTCCCTTTTTCATCCCAAGCTCTAGGGTTTCTTGTGTAGGGATTCTCAAAAGGGGTTTTCCAAGAGGAGTTCCTCACAAATATTAGTAATGCTAGAAGAAACCGCTCCTCCCCGTCTCCCATTTCCAAAAACTCAAGAAGGAAGGAAGAGGTTTTGTCTTGACACCACCTAGGGTATATCCTTATACTAAACAAGCATAAGGATGTAAGTATCCCCTCACTTACAGTACAAGTTGTTTCGGTTGTTAGTTGCTTAAAAACCCCT
This sequence comes from Wurfbainia villosa, assembly GCA_025175895.1. Classification (NCBI taxonomy): domain Eukaryota; kingdom Viridiplantae; phylum Streptophyta; class Magnoliopsida; order Zingiberales; family Zingiberaceae; genus Wurfbainia; species Wurfbainia villosa. The sequence continues at coordinate 23,264,710 of CM045990.1, read as the reverse complement.
TGAAACTTTCGGCCAAGACCTAATCATGCTCCTAATGGTCTTCCATGCTATTATCTATATGTTTCCATGCCATGTTTTGTATGTATATGAAGATAACATGTTGATAGATAGGCATGATTGAGTGTTTGATTCCAAAGCCCCCTTGAAGCTTTCGGCCAAGACCTAATCATGCTCCTAATGGACTTCAATGCTATGATCTATATGTTTCCATGCCATGTTTTGTATGTAGATGAAGATAAAATGTTGATAGATAGGTTTGATTTGAGTGTTTGATCCCAAAGCCCCCTTGAAACTTTTGGCCAAGACCTAATCATGCTCCTAATGGTCTTCCATGCTATGATCTATATGTTTCCATGCCATGTTTTGTATGTAGATGAAGATAACATGTTGATAGATAGGATTGATTTGAGTGTTTGATCCCAAAGCCCCTTGAAACTTTCGGCCAAGACCTAATCATGCTCCTAATGGTCTTCCATGTCATGACCTATATGTTTCCATGCCATGTTTTGTATATAGATGAAGATAACATATTGATAGATAGGCTTGATTTGAGTGTTTGATCCCAAAGCCCTCCTTGAAGTTTCAGCCAAGTCCTAGTTGTGCTCCTAATGGTCTTCCATGCCATGATCTATATGTAATGGATGTTAACATGTGGTTAGTTAGATCTTGTACAAGTTGTTTAGGGTTTAAATTTTGTTAGAACCCCCATGAAGTTTCGGCCACACCATGTTATGCTTGTTCATGATGTTTCATGCCATACTCTATATGTATATGATGTTAGTATGATGTTAGGTAGACCTTGTACAAGTTGTTTTAGTGTTGAATTCTTAAGAACCCTCTCTTAGGGTTTCGGCCAACCCATGTTCATGCCCTCTAATAATCCTCTATGCCATGCTACACGTATATAAGATGTTAAGATGATGTTAGTTAGACTTTATGATAGCATGATTGGTTTATACCACTACCTTATGTCCATGTTAATTGTATGAATGTATGATTATGTTATGCTCATTGCATCATGATGAACAAGTATGTATGATGAAAATGCCTAAGAGATGCTTCCCCATGAATGGGGACTAAGAGCACTCTTTATGTTATGAAAAGGAATATGATATGTTATGAAAAGGAACATGATATTCTATGATAAGGAACATGATATGTTATGATAAGAAACATGATATGCTATTTTACTTTTTGCATGGCTTGTACCGGACCCTAACAAGGTCCAAGGGATGGGTTCCTACGTGCCCCTAGGTCGATGGTCATAGTACGAACCTAGTATGGGATGGGCTCCTAAGTTGCCCTAGGTTGACGGTCATAAGTACGGCCCTAGGATGGGCTTCTATGTTATGTTGCCCCTAGGTCGATGGATGTAGTACAGACCTAGTATCCTAGTAGGTTCGGGATTAGCTACCTCGGGTCTATTTAGGGATGCACGCAATGATGATGATGTATGGGGTACAATGTCGGGCCCAATATGTTGATATTATGTTTAAGTACCTATAAAAATATATGTTTTCAAAGAGCATCTTGCATATACCCCTCTTTTCATGTCTATGTGATTATGATATTTATATGAATGCTATACTTATATGTTCTTGAATGACCATGTCATGAATTTTATATGAATGCTATGCTTATATGTTCTTGAATGATCATGTCATGACTTTTATATGAATGCCATGCCTATATGTTCTTGAATGATCATGTCATTACTTTTATACGAATGCTATGCTTATATGGTCTTGAATGATCATGTCATGACTTTTATATGAATGCTATGCTTATATGTTCTTGAATGATCATGTCATGACTTTTATATGAATGCTATGCCTATATGTTCTTGAATGATCATGTTATTACTTTTATACGAATGTTATGCTTATATGTTCTTGAATGATCATATCATTACTTTTATATGAATGCTATGCTTTTATGTTCTTGAATGATCATGTCATTACTCTTATATGTATGCTATGTTTATATGTTCTTGAATGATCATGTCATGACTTTTATATGAATTCTATGCCTATATGTTCTTGAATCATCATGTCATTACTTTTATACCAATGCTATGCTTATATGTTCTTGAATGATCATGTCATTACTTTTATATGAATGCTATGCTTATATGTTCTTGAATTATCATGTCATTACTCTTATATGTATGCTATGTTTATATGTTCTTGAATGATCATGTCATTACTCTTATATGTATGCTATGCTTATTTGTTCTTGAATGATTATGTCACTACTCTATGTCTAATTCTTGATGTATGCCTTTTGTGAGTAGGAAAAGATCTTACTAAGCCTATGTGCTTATAGTTCATGTTTCCTTTTTTCTGCAGATAAGGGTAAAGAATGGCTAAACTAAAGGGAGCAGCAGGAGGGGCAAAGTGTGTGTGGTAGTGGCATGGTGGAGGAGATTTGTTTATGTTCCCAGACTTATGCATGTTTACCTTTAAGTTTTGCATGTTAATTATTAAGAGTCGAACTCTATTTGATGTTGATGGTTGCTACTTGGTGTCCTTTAAGTTGATTATCATGAACTTGAACTAAGTACTTAGGAAAAGGATTATGCATGCTCCATGTTTCATGCTTTATGTTTTAAAAAGAAAAAAAAAGAAGTTTAAAGTCTTCCGCTATAAATGCATGTAGTCTTCCACTGTAAATGCATGTATGTATGATCGCGTTGCACCACCCTTCCAACCCCTCTAGATTACGAGGAAAAGGGCAGGCGTGACAGCAGCCGACTACTTATGGCAGCAGTCGACTGATCGCAAGAGTTTCGAGCATAGAATGTTGATCAGTCGAGTGCTCACTTCCGACACTCGACTGTTGGCTCCATTAGTCGACTGATGAAAAGATCAATCGACTGATGTGGGAGCCGTTGGATGAAATCCATTGTGAAAGAAGCCGTTATTGGGCAACGACTACAGAAGCAGTCGACTGATCAAGGCATCTTTCGACTGCCAAGCACCCAACGGGAAGAAAGGCTTCTTCTCTATAAAAAGAAGCCTTGGGTTATCTTGGGAGGCTAATGGTTCATTGTTAAACATCTTCCAAGTGCCCAAAATGATTTTCCTCCGCTTCCTAGTGTTTAACTTCATCTTAGTGTAAGAGGAGAGAATTTTTGTAAGAAACGTTACCTCCACCTAGCTTTGTGCAAAGGAGAGACTAGTGGAAAGTTTAAGGCGTGATTCACTTGGAACGAATTGGTCCGTGGATTAGCGGCAAGGCCATGAACCACGTTATATCAGTTTGTTAGCATTGCCTTTGTATTGTCTTTTATATTTTCCCTTGCGCTAATCTTATTTGTAGGCAATCAATGAATGAATTGCACCGTATGCAAAAGAGGGCTATTCAGCCCCTCTAGCCGGCCACCTATGTTCCAACAGAGGCGACTCGATAGCATGAGCGAAAAAAACCCTAATCGGGCACGATATAAAGGCTTTCTCCGACTCCTTTCCAAACAACTCTTGACTACTGTTAACGACTCTTCTTGAAGTGATTCTCTAGTTTTTTGCAATTATCCTCCAAACTCCAAACATCCTCAAAGGAGATCAATGGAGGGAAGAGAAGAAGCGCTAGCAAAATCTGCATACTGTATTTATGCTCTTCTCTCACTCTTTCATCTATAAGTTCTTGTAAATTTGTATTCAGAGGTTTCTCTAACTTCGAAGTTTTTTTCGAGAAGGAGAAAGAGTAGAGGTAGGCCTTGGACGTAGCAGTTTATGGGAGAACTGTGAACCAGGTAAAAAACTGTGTGCTGTCTTGTTTTTGTTCTGTTTTTGTTTCCGTTGCTTTTGATCGAACAAGTGTGTTTCTTTGTAAAAGTTCAAGTATCAATGATCGATGCTATTCAACCCCCCTTCTAGCGACACCAATGGTCCAACATCCATATCATCCCGTCGATATGGAACTTCTGGTCTTCCAGTCGACTCCAGCTCACCCAGCTCCGCATAGGAAAGTTTCCCACTTCAGTCGACTGAAACTCCCCAGTCGATTGAAACACTTTCCAACTACGGTGCCAGATCTTTGACCGATTACCATCTAATCTTGCCAAGTGTGTATCCAGTCGACTAAACCAAACTGAGTCGACTGAACTTCAGTCAACTGGTGTACATTCAGTCGACTGATCCCTGCAAGACGAGATTAGCACAAATAGATAAAATCCAATTGATAGCAGTAGTAATACTGCTCGATCTCGACCACTAAGTCCCACGCAGACTTTTTGTCGGATTGTCGCTTAGCTTTGTCCCCCTACAGAGGACTCAACCTCACCTCTTCACTCTAGACTTACCTGCCAGCCTGTCGGACTTACCACTCTTGACATCCGATCTGACCTACTAGGGCTTCCACCATCCATTCGGTCTGCTTGACCTAGCTAGACTTTTTTCCAATTCTCTGGTCTTCTGACCCAACCGGTCTTCATGCCAAATGTCTTGTCCACGCGACCCATCTGGACTTCATGCCTGGTGTCCGGTCCTCCTGATCTGTCAAGTCAATTGCTTAGTATCCAGTAAACACGACCTACTAGGACTTCCTGTTAAGTCTGCATACTTAACACTGATATTAGAACAAAAGAAATTCCTAACTTTAATTACGATTCATACATCAAACTCAAGGAGTGGTGTTCACTGCATCAACAATCTCTCCCTTTTTGATGTATGACAACACATCAGTTAAGTTAGGAGAATAAGACAACAATATTCAAATTTGGACATATATAAGAAATGCATTAAGTTAAACATGTATGAGATGCATGTATAAATTTTTACATCACCCTTTCAATAAGTCTCTTCTCTCTATCTTTATATCTCCTCACTCCCCCTTTGACATACATCAAAATCAAAATTAAGTTTAAAACGTCACAACTCTAAAGCTCAAAAATGCCACAATTTCAAATTTTAAGCTTAAAAATGCTTAAGTTTTGAAATTAATCCTCTTCTATAGGGTTGTCTTCATTTAGTAATAGGATTTCTCCCTTTATACACATTTTCAAATTTTTTTTTCCAAATTTCATTTGACAAAATTTTATAAACCCCTAAACATATTTCTAAATTCCAACATATTTCCATAATTTTCAAAAAATTTCAAAATTTTCTAACTCCCCTTGAATAATAACATATTTTCAAAATTTTTAAGATTTTTCAAAATTTTCTAACTCCCCCAGAATAATAACATATTTTTAAAATTCAATTTTTTTAAAAAAAAATTCAAAATTTTTTAACTCCCTCTGAATAAATACATATTTTCATTTTTTTAAGATGAGGCAAATATGATAGAGAATATGTCCAAGCATGAATTTCCAGATATTATTTTTATATTTAAAAATACACATCTAAAAATCGTCCTTAAAGCAAAATGTCCAACTCTTTACTAGCCTAAATGATATAGAATTAATCATCAAACTTTGAAATAGAGTTAGTCACCGAAGTGATTGAGTTTCTCTTGTAAACCCCATGTTGGTTCATGTTGATGTACTGGATCTACATATGGAACCAGGGGTGCAGTCCTAACATCTCATGCCCATCTTCATGGCTCAATACACAAATAGGTAGTCCTAGGTGTTTGTGAGATGCGAATGCTTACTTAAATCTATAGGATCATGAAATCTAAATTTTCCTAGATTGATTTTTAACTTTTCTTTAAAAATAATATAATATTACTTTTTCAAAATAAAATTGAGTAATGGGCATGAAAACATCCTAGTCTACTAAGCATAAACCTAATTGTCTTCTAAGCATACTAAATTCTGCTTCCGGAAGTGGTTTAGTGAAGATGTCAGCAAGGTTAGATTTGGGCTCAACATAGTTGAGTTCAATATTACCCTTTGCCACATGATCTCTTACAAAATGATATTTAACATCAATGTATTTAGTGCGTGAGTGATGAATTGGATTTTTAGTTAAATTTATTGAACTTATGTTATCAACTAATCTTTTGACCTTTTTGTAATCTAATTCGAAATCCTTAAGTGTATGCATCATCCATAATAGTTGTGCCACACATTCATCTAATGTTATGTATTCTACTTCAGTTGTGGAAAGAGCAACACAATATTGCTTCCTATTGAACCAGCTTACTAAGCATGATCTTAAGAGTTGACATCCTCCACTAGTACTTTTTCTATCTAGTTTGCACCCTACATAGTCTGAGTCAGAGTATCCTATTAGCTCAAAGTTACTAGATCTTGGGTACCACATACCTACATTAATTGTTCCTTTAATGTATCTTAGAATTATTTTGACATGTGTTAAATGTGATTCCTTAGCACAAGTTTGATATATAATAGACATACTTACCGCAAATAGTATGTCGGGTCTACTTGCAGTTAAGTATAGTAAACTACCTATGATACTCCTATAGTACTTTAGATCTACAGACTTTCCTTCTTTGTCTTCATTTAATATAATATTCGTAGCCATGGGTGTTTTAATGTCTTTTGCATTTTCCATACTAAATTTTTTAATTAATTTTCTTGCATACTTATTTTGGTATATATAGTTACCGTCTCTTGTTTATTTTATTTGTAAACCTAAGAAGAAGTTTAACTCACTTACTAAACTCATTTCGAATTCTTGTTCCATTAGGTTTATAAATTATTTTAAAAAAATTGAATTTGTTGATCCAAAGACTATATCATCTACATATATTTGAGCAATAAAAATATCTTTGTTCAAGGTTTTTACGAAAAGTGTTGAGTCAATTTGACCTTGTCTAAAGCCTTTAGAGATTAAGTATGAGGATATTCTCTCATACCAGGCTCTAGGAGCTTGTTTTAATCCATATAAGGCCTTTTTTTTTTAACTTGTATACATAATTAGGGTATTCTAAGCTCTCAAAACCCCGGGGTTGACTTACATATACCTCTTCTTTTATTACTTCGTTTAAAAAGGAAGATTTGACATCCATTTGATATAAGTTCAATCCTTTATGTACTGCTTAAGCTAGCAACATCCTAATTGACTCAAGCCTCGCTATTGGGGCATAAGTTTCATCATAGTCTAACCCTTCTACTTGACTAAACCCTTTGGCTACTAATCGATCTTTATTCCTTATGATTTCTTCTTGATCATTTAATTTATTTCTGAATACCCATTTAGTGTCTATTATTGATTTATTGGATGGTGAAGGTACTAAGTCTCAAACTTCATTTCTATCGAATTGTGCTAGTTCTTCTTGCATGACTATTATCCAATCAAGGTCTGGTAAAGCCTCATTTATTGACTTTGGTTCTATTTTTGATATCAATGCGACTTGACTTAAGTTTCATAGGGATGATCTAGTTTGAACTCCTAAAGTTAGATTTCCTAATACTTGTTGAAGTGGATGATTAGGATTAATTCTTGACATCTTTAAGTTTTCTTCACATTGGATTTGTTCTTCTTCATCATGTGTTTAGTTGATTATTAGTAATTTCTTCCTCATCAAATTTTACATGAGTTGTTTCTTCAATTTTTAACGTTTTCTTATTATAAATCCTATAAGCCTTACTTGTTGGTGCAGTAGGCACCTAAGTCGAACCTGAGTTTTGATTATAGCAAACGATACAAAGTTAAGCTCATGTCATTATCTCACGAGCTGAATCAAGTATGCAGAAATGCTAAGCTAAGTCGAAGGTCAGCGACACTCGGAGAGAACCGTAGTGGTCGGGCGACACCGGGAGGACTTCGAGAAGCTGAAGGAATCAGTGGAAGGCAGAAGCGAAACCGTGACGTAAATGTATGAGGTAAGCTCGTGTGTGTGCGAGTGTAAGTGAGGTCGTATCCTCTGCGGGGACATGACTTAGGCGTAGATCCGAGGCCACCATGGAAGGTCTATGTTGAGATCCCGGATGGCAAGTGGCGTGAATTCACTTATATTTTGAGCTAACTCTTTATTACAGTCGAAAAGTTTGAAAATCAGTTCAACCGGCCAAGGATCAGTTCAACTGCTGAGCCATCAATTCAAGCAAGCCAGAGATCGGTTCAAGCTGTTGAGCCATCAGTTCAACCAAGCCCAGATTCCTATTGGTTGAAGACCCATTCGATGAGGGGCTTAAAGGCTATAAAAGGAGGGCTTCTCCTAGGGTTTTTCATCATCTCTATGTGCTCAAAAACCTTTGCAACTCCCCGATTCTCCCACGACTCTACGACGAAGTGGTGTCAACAACCCTAGCTTAGTTTCTACTCTTTAGTTGTTGATATTTTAATTTGTCATCTCTTTAAATATTGCAATTCCTTTTATTAATCGTGGTTTTCTATCGTTGCACTTCACATTAATAGAAGAGAGGCTTTGTCTCTCTATCTTTTCTTTCGAAGGTTTTTTTGTAATCGTCAAACTCCTACCTCCAACGAGGAGGAGTGTTTTTAGTGAATTGCCCTCCGTGCGTGATCAAGGATCACTAGGGCCTTGGAGTAGTAGCCGAAGGCTACGAACCAAGTAAAAATATTTGTCTCATTTTATTTATTACTTATCTTTCCGCTGCAAATTAATTATCTACTCTAGTTTTAACGAATGAAAAAAAAAAGGTTTTATCACTATTCACCCCCCCTCTAGCGATCCGCTTCGATCCAACAATTGGTATTAGAGTCGGGGGCGCTTAGATTTGGTGAAACCACCAATCTAACATTTTTTACAGATTTGTTTTTCATTCATTTAAATTTTTTTCTCGCACTACTAATCCAAGATGAAGTCTTGGTACTTTTCGTTTGGTTTTGTTTTGCAAGTATTCGCTTTTGGAGTAGCCGACGGTCAAACGGGCATAACTTTTCGTACAAGTTGACCCATGACACGAGCTACCTACCAAAACGAAGATCTCAGAGAGATCTACACTTTTTGTGAGGGTAAACCCTAGTAACAAGCTGTCTTCATCCCCAAAAACCATCGTTCAGTACCATTTCTGGGACATCGAAGGTTGTAAGTGCTCATCTTTTATTTTAGTTGGTTATTTCTCATTTATTCCTTTTGTTTCTTTTCATTTCCTACATTACTAATCCAAGGCGAAGTCTTGGAACCTTTTTTGTGTTTTTTTTTTGTATTTTTTGTGCAAGGTTTCCCTTCCAAATGGCCCATCTCGAGGGTTTTAGCACCGTCTGACCTCCATTTTATAATGGAGATGATTTCTGTTACTGGAAAGGTCAGATGGAATACTTTCTCAAAACCCAAATCGAGATGTGGATCATAATCCAAACGGGTTTCATACTTCTGACTAACGAAGTGGGTGAATCCTTGGGTTATGACCAATGGAACATTGCGACAAAATGATAAGTCGAAGCCGACGCCAAGGCAACTCAAATTCTCCAATGCAGTTTGTCCAAGGAGGAGCTAAATCGCGTCGGCCCCTTCATAAGCGCAAAGGACCTTTGGACAAAGCTAGTAGAGCTACACGAAAGGACCGATGAAGCCAAGGTATGTAAGTGTGATCTTTTATTTAATAAACTATATAATCTAAAAATGCAGGAACACGAGTCTGCGACGCAACTTCACGCCCGCGTCCAAGACATAGTCCACAATCTACACGCAATCGGGCAAAAGGTCGAAAACCGTGACCTTATAAGGTATGTCCTAAACTCTTTTTCGAGGACTACCTTGTGGGCATCCATGGTCGATGCCTACAAGGCCTCCAAGGATCTTTCAAAACTTAGGTTAGATGAACTATTTTCTGATTTTGAACTTCATGAGCAGTCTAACTCGGAACTCGAGAAGGGTATATCACTTTTTGCAGGTTAAAGGAAGAAAACCGCAAGCAAGCCACCCCCAAAGGAAGAAGAGGATGAGTCTGATTCGAAGGTCGACCCAGAAATGGAGGTCGAACTAGTTAACCTAGTTCGGAGGATAGTCAAGGGCCGAAAGCGAACCATCACTCGACCCAACGAAGGTAAGCCTAAAAGTTCTAATATTAGGTGTTACGAATGCAACAGGTTTGGACACATCAAGTCCGAATGCCCAAAGCTCAAAAGCAAAGCACCAAAATACAAAAAGGCACTCAACACTACATGGGAAGAAGTGTTCGAGGAAGAAGATGATGATCGAGTCCTCATGGCTAAACCGGTTGAATCGGAGACGGAGTCAGAACTGGAACACGAATCGGAAACCGAAGATGAGTCGGACTGCGAAGCGCTATTCAAGACAAGCCACGGATACGCATCCATTTCAAAAGATACACTCAAGGTAAGTCGATCTCTAATTAGTACGCTTTATAGTGCAATTCAGTTTTTAACTAGAAAGTTAGCTAAGTCTGTCCAAGGTCGAGACCCTGGTTGAGGAAGTTAAACTCCTCAAACACGAGGTCTCCCTAATCTCTTCGACTAGTCGAGTTCAAGAGGAGGACTCAACTCGGGTTGAAAAACTCAAAGTTGAGAACTCACTCTTGAAGAGTCAAGTCGAAGATCTTAGGAATACGTTGGAAAGGTTTACTTTGGGATCCAAAGGACTTGACCTCCTACTTGGATCGCAATGGGCCGTGTACAACAAGGCCGGGCTAGGGTTTAGCTCAAATACGACCAACAAGTCATATATGTCGATTGTAAGTCGACATAAAAAACATGTCCAAGCATGGGTCCCTAAGACCACCTTAATTTCAAACTTAGGATCGAACCAGTACTAGGTTCCCAAGGACCAAATCCACTATGTGGAGAGACCGAATCGATTCAACAGTCGAGGGGGAGCTAGTACGAAACTTGTTTGTGTTTTAACCTAGAAATTGCATGCTTAGGTTTTTTATTTAGTTTGATTTTCCTTTTTAGAATGGTTAGATAGGACTATAACTCATCAATACTTGATAACATAGTACCAGGATACGGTGAGATAATAGTACGCTAGGAAAGTGGAGTCTTGTGTATTCGGGCTAGATAAGGCGTATCTAGTTTGGTGCACTTGACCGAGCGGAACTAGCTGAAGCTACCTCGCCGTATCCTAGACTAGTTAGACCAGGAAGTGGTCTTAGGTAAGTCAAGTCTCTATTTTCTTGAAAATGGCTTTGTCTAAGGAAGTGGTCGTTGTTCCAATCAAAGAAGGCCTCTGTGCCTCGCCACGACCTGGAAGCCATGATCTTGTAAAGGTGACTTGATGATCCTAAGGTCAAATCCGAATCTAACGCAAGGTTGACAAGTGTTTAAGTCATTAATTTAAATCAAGTAAAATTGGAAGTCATCTCACAAGAACATATAGGGTTAACGTGTTTGATCATGTAGACATGGGTGAGATGATTTAGGTTAATAATCTTCAACAAATCTTTAATAAATCCAATATCCGATCCAACTACCTTGCGTGTCGGATCAATGGATGTTGGACAATGGTTGCTCCCGACACATGACCGGGGATCAACTCAAGTTTTTGAAGCTTCGATTCAAACGACAAGGATCGGTAGCCTTCGGAAATAATGGCAAGCTCAAAATCATCGGATCAGGTGATATTGAGCTCAACTCAAATTTTGTTATTCAAAATGTTTTATTAGTAGAAAATTTTCAATATAATTTACTTAGTGTAAGCCAATTGTGTGATAATAACTATAAGGTCATATTTCTAGAAAATGAATGCGTAATTAATACAATTGAAACTTCTAAAACAATTCTTAAGGGAACTAGAAATAACAACATTTACACTATTAACTTAACTAACTCCTCAACTAAGTGTCTTATGACACGACAAGAGGAATCATGGTTGTGGCACCGACGACTCGGTCACTCACACCCAAGACTCATCCACAAGATGAGTCAGAGTGACTTAGTCGGAGGTTTGCCTAACCTCAATAACTTGAATAATAAAATATGTAATGCGTGTCAACAAGATAAACAATCTAGGACACAACATCAACTAACTAATCAAGAACGAACCAAAAGTATGCTTGAGCTCCTACACATGGATCTATTTGATTCACACGGAGCTAAGTCACTTAATGGAAGTAAATTCTGTTTAGTCATAATTGATGACTATTTTAGATTTACTTGGGTTAGGTTCATCAAACACAAAAGTGATACCCTAGATCAATTAATCAACCTATTTAAATTAATAGAAAATCAACAAAGCATTAAAATCAAAAGACTAAGGACTGATCATGGTGGTGTATTCGAGAACCATAGGTTTACAGAATTCTGTAACCTAAATGGATACCACCATGAGTTCTCTTGCCCTAGAACTCCACAACAAAATGGCCTAGTAGAACGCAAAAATAGAACCCTACAAGAAGCCGCTAGGATAATGTTAAATGAGTATAACCTACCCGATAGGTTTTGGGTGGAAGCCGTGAGTACGACATGTTATGTCCAAGATAGGATCCTTATGGTAAAGAGGCATCTTAAGACCTCATATGAGATTTATCAAGATAAAATACCTAACATCATGTACTTTAGGGTATTTGGGTGTAAGGTACATATCCTAAACACTATGGATTACCTAGGGAAATTTACATCCAAAACCACGACCGAAATCTTTCTAGGATACTCGACTACAAATAGACCTTATAGAGTATATAACTATGACACCCTTAGAGTCGAGGAGACTATCAATGTAGTATTTGATGAAGGACACGAACCTACAAAACCCCCGGAAACCCGATTAGTGAGCCGATTTATACTAGACCTAACTCTGATCCAGAGATCAGGTCTAGTGTTAATCCTAACCTAAGTCAACCAAGTCACTCTATCGACCAAGTGAAAGATGACTCTAACCAAACTAGAACTCAGACGAGTCATCCTATTGATCGAGTTGTAGACTCAAACCCAAACCCAACTAAGACTCAAGCAAATCATCCTATCGACCAAGTGATAGGTGATCCAAGTCTAGGAGTTCGAACTAGAGCCTCATACAGAAACCTTAGTCAAATCTCCTTAATTTCCAAAATTGAACCCAAGACTATTGACCAAGCTCTTCTTGATCCCGATTAGATTATTACAATGCAAGAAGAGTTGGCTCAATTCACTAGGAACGAAGTATGGGAATTAGTACCACCACCTAAAGATAAAACAATCATTGGATCAAGGTGGGTGTTTAGAAATAAACTTGATGATAAAGGTGAAGTGGTTAGAAATAAAGCTAAACTAGTCGCTAAAGGGTTTAGTCAAGTTGAAGGTTTAGATTACGACAAGACCTATGCCCCAGTAGCTAGATTAGAGTCCATTCGAATGCTATTAGCGTATGCAGCACATCGAGGATTTAAGTTGTTTCAAATAGATGTGAAATCTGCGTTCTTAAATGGATACATTAAAGAAGAAGTTTATGTTAGTCAACCCCCTGGTTTTGAAAGTTTAGACAAACCCGACCATGTCCTTAGGTTAAAGAAAGCTCTCTATGGACTTAAACAAGCTCCTCGGGCTTGGTACGAGAGACTTTCGATTTATCTTAAGTCCAAAGGTTTTAACCAAGGTGTAATTGACCTAACTCTTTTCGTAAAAACCTTAGGTAAAGACATACTCATACCCCAAATCTACGTAGATGATATTATTTTCGGAACCACCAACTCAATCCTACTAAATGAGTTCATTTCACTTATGGAAAGTGAATTTGAAATGAATTTAGTAGGCGAGTTAAGCTTCTTTTTAGGTCTACAAATTAAACAAACTAAAGATGGAATATACCTACATCAACGCAAATATACTAGGGAATTAATTAAACGCTTTGGAATGCAAGACGCTAAAATTATTAATACCCCAATGGCAACTAATGTGAATATAGAAGAAGATGTAATCGGAAATTCAATTGATTTAAAATACTATAGGAGCGTAATAGGGAGTCTCCTTTACTTAACTACAAGATGACCCGATATCTTATTTGCAGTAAGTATGTGCGCAAGGTTCCAAACCTGTGTCAAGGAGTCTCACCTAACTCTAGTCAAGCGTATCCTTAGATATCTAAAGGGTACACTTAATGTCGGTATTTGGTACCCTAGATCTACCGAGTTTGAACTAATCGGCTAATCCGATTTGGACTATGCCAGTAGTAAGCTCGATAGAAAGAGTACGAGTGGTTGTTGTCAACTTCTCGGCTCGAGTTTAGTGAGTTGGTGCAGTAGGAAGTAACACTGTGTTGCCTTATCTACCACCGAAGCCGAATACATCGCGATGGGTGAGTGTGTCACTCAGCTTCTTTGGATGAAGCACACTCTCCGCGATTTTAAGTTAGACTTTACGAACACAAAACTCCACGTAGATAACATTAGTTCAATTAACCTTACTAAGAATCCGATATGTCACTCTAGGACCAAACATATAGAGGTCAAACACCATTTCATTCGAGAACATGTGGACAACGGAGCCATAAAACTCGAATACGTCGAATCGAAGTCTAACTTGGAAGACCTATTTACTAAACCCCTACCCGAAGCCGAATTCAGTCTATTAAGATGAAAATTGGGCATGTGCGTAGTAGAATAGGAACTTACAAATTATATTTTCGTACTACTATTTCTTACTTTTCATTTTCATGGAACTAGCATAGGACATACCTTAGATATCATGCACCTATAGATTTAAGGAGCCAGTACATCTCACAACACATAGGACTAATGTGTTTGTGTACTTAGCCACGTAGATGGGCATGAGATGTTAGGACCTTACTCCTGGTTCCAGATGTTGAGCTAGTGCATCGCTATGAACCACGGAGTATAATCATACATACTAACCGACTCTGACCAGGACTGGTTGATCTTTCATATCAATCAAGTCAAATATGAGTCGAACATTTTATAGATGAACTTATTTTTAGTATATGATTTTCAAAATAATGTGGAACATGCTTGGACTTTAAAATTAATACTTATTTTTTATTCCACACACACCCTCACTCTTTTCGATATATGGTAAAAGGGGGAGAAAAGGCCAAAGTTAAGGGATCAATTTTTTTTATGGCCAAGGCTTACTTAACTTTAAGTTAACAAAACAAGTTAAGAGAATTCTTAACTTAAATACATTTAGGTAACTTGTTAACAAAAAAGTAATTTACTTCACTTTAAGTTAACTTACATTTAGTTAACTTGTTTAAAAAAAAGTAATTTACTTAACTTTAAGTTAACTTGTTAACAAAATAGAAGTAAAGGCCAAGAAATCAATTTTTTGATTTCTTATCTTAAAACTTATTTTAAACACTATGGCCAATATTAAGTAATTTCGGTTACTTAAATTCTTTTTTAGTAGCAAACATTAAGGGGGAGAGTTAAAACTCTTTCTCAAGTACTCACCCTCGGTCAAGGGGGAGGATTCTGCAAGGGAGAGCACTTTAAAAAGAGTTTTTATATACTCCTGCTCATTCATGCATATCTCATACTCATTTTGCTTAATGCACTTAATTTATTTTTCTTAACTTTGTATGTGGGTTTGCCATAAATCAAAAAGGGGGAGATTATTGGTGCAGTAGGCACCTAAGTCAAACCTGAGTTTTGATTATAGCAAACGATACAAAGTTAAGCTCATGTCATTATCTCACGAGCTGAATCAAGTATGCAGAAATGCTAAGCTAAGCCGAAGGTCAGCGACACTCGGAGAGAACCGTAGTGGTCGGGCGACACCGGGAGGACTTCGGAGGGAGCCGAAGGAATCAGGTTGAGACCAAAAGCAAGGCTTCAAAGGTAAATGTTGAGGTAAGTTCATGTGAGTGAGCGTAAGTAAGGTCGAGTCCTCCATACGGGGACATCCTTAGGCGACGATCTGACCAAGACTTCCCATGGAAGGTCTATGTTGAGATCGGATGGCAAGTGGCCGTCGAATTCACTTATATTTCTAGCTAACTCTTTATTACAGTTGAAAAGTCTGAAAATCAGTTCAACCAACCAAGGATCAGTTCAACTGCTGAGCCTTCAGTTCAACCGGCCAAGGATCAGTTCAACTGTTGATCCATCAATTCAACCGGCCAAGAAATCAGTTCAACCGATGGTCAAAAATCAGCCTCGAGGAGTCAAGATTTATCACCATTTTTCAAGGAGTTTTGTGCCCAATTCCTATTGGTTGAAGACCCATTCGATGAGGGGCTTAAAGGCTATAAAAGGAGGGCTTCTCCTAGGGTTTTTCATCATCTCTAAGTGCTCAAAAACCTTTGCAACTCCGCGATTCTCCGACGACTCTACGACGAAGTGCTGTGAACAACCCTAACTTAGTTTCTACTCTTTAGTTGTTGATATTTTAATTTGTCGTCTCTTTAAATATTGCAATTCCTTTTATTAATTGAGGTTTTCTATCGTTGCACTTTACATTAATAGAAGAGAGGGTTTGTCTCTCTATCTTTTCTTTCGAAGGTTTTTTTGTAATCGTCAAACTCCTACCTCCAACGAGGAGTGTTTTTAGTGAATTGCCCTCCATGCGTGATCAAGGATCACTAGGGTCTTGGAGTAGTAGCCGAAGGCTACGAACCAAGTAAAAATATTTGTCTCATTTTATTTATTGCTTATCTTTCCGCTGCAAATTAATTATCTACTCGAGTTTTAATGAACGAACAAAAAAAATGTTTTATCGCTATTCACCCCCCCCCCCTCTAGCGATCCGCTTCGATCCAACACTACTAGTGATCGAATACCCTAGAAATATCCCTTCATTGGTTTTTGAAGAGAATTTTCCGAGATGGTCTTTCGTATTTAAAATAAATACTTTGCATCCAAATACTTTTAGATATTTTTTTGATGGTATTTTATTATTAAAAGTTTCATAAGATGTTTTATTATATAATTTATTAATTATTATTCTTTTTTTCACATAATATGCAGTGTTTATAGTTTCAACCCATAAGTAACTAGGTAAGTTGTATTCATTTAACATTAACCTAGCAGCTTCTTGTAGGGTTCTATTTTTTCTTTCTACTATTCTGTTTTGTTGGGGGATTCTAGGGCATGAATATTCATGGTGATATCCATTTTCTAGACACATGTTTGTAAATTTTTCATTTTTAAATTCCCCTCCGTTATCACTTCGTATTCTTTTTATCTTACGGTCTTTTTCTTTTTCTATTTGTTTACTAAAGTTTTTAAATACTTCAAATGTTTCATCTTTTTGTTTTAGGAATTTTACCCATGTAAACCTAGAGTAATCGTCAATTATCACTAAACATTATAAATTTCCACTTAGTGATTTTACCCCATGTGAATCGAACACGTCTAAGTGAATTAACTCAAGTATTGAACTTGTTCAACCCCTTAATTAGTTGATTTATGTTGAGACTTAGTTTGTTTTCCTTGTTGACAAGCATTACAAACTTTGTTTTCAATATTTTTAAGTTTGGGCAACCCTCTAATAAGGTTAGTTTCACTTAACTTCATTATATTCCTAAAGTTGGTGTGAGCAAGTCGCTTATGCCACAACCAACTTTCCTCTTGCTGTGTCATATGCCACTTAATTGAGGATTTTTCTAAATTTATTGAATATATATTTTTATTCCTAACTCCCTTAAGTAATATTTTTGGGTTTTCAATATTGTTAATCAAACATTCATTCGATACAAATTTCACTTCATAACTGACATCACATAACTGACTTATACTAAGCAAGTTAAATTCGAAATTCTCTACAAGAAAATTTTTTTGTATAACAAAATTTGACTCTAGTTCAATGTTACCTGATCCAATTACCTTAAGTTTGTCATTGTTTCCAAAGGCGACTATACCTAGATTCTTGTAGCTTAATTTTGAGAACTTTTGACTATCTCCAATCATATGTCTGGAGCAGCCACTATCCAGAATCCATTGGTCCATTTTGGAGTCCTACATGAATTAAAACCTTTTTAAGATAATTCACATCTTGAATAAGATGAATCATCTTGAGTTTATTTGTGTTGTAAATTTATCTAGTTAAGTAAATTTGTCAAGTTAAGTTAAATTTGTTAAGTTGAGTTGAGCTTAGTAAATTAAGTTGAATTTAGTAAAGTTTAATTAAGATAAGTTGTTAAGTTAAATTTAGTTAATTTATTGAGTTTGAGTTGAGTATATTAAGTTGAGTTAAGTTAAATTAGTTTAAGTAAAGTTATTAAGTAAGTTGTTAAGTTAGGTGAATTGTATTAAACTAATTGAGCTTGATTAAATTCTAAATCATCTCACCCAAGCTAGGTTTTCAATACACGTTACTCCTATGTGTTTTGTGAGATGAGAATTTCTTTTTATCTTAATTAAGTTTAATGAGCAATTTCAAAGTTTTTAAACTTGTGTTAGATTCAAGCTTAGTTTGAGCTAGTTAAGTAGGTTTTTCCAGCATTGACTTTCAGGTCGTGGTGAGGCACATGACCTTCTTGTATATCGAAGCAATGACCACTTCCTAGACAAAGTCAATAAAGGAATCAAGTACTTGATTCACTTTGGACTAAATCTTGGTCTAACTAGTCAAAGACTTGTGAGTTAGCTTCTATCAGTTCCACTCGACTTAGTGCACCAGGTCGTGGCGAGGCACATGGCCTTCTTGGATATCGGAGCAACGACCACTTCCTAGACATGCACTTTGAAGAGTTTCCCTAACTTACTATCAGTTCACTTCGTCTTAGTACTAGGTTGTTCAAGTTTAAACTACTTTATTTCCTATCTATTCCGTTCTAAATTAAGTGAGTAAAGTAAACTAAAACATGCAAGAGTTTAACTAAACAAGAAAACAAGCAAGGTTTTAGCTCCCCCTAAGTGGTAGCTAGTTTGAGTTTTGTTCACTAAGTGAACTTGACTTTTGGGAACCCAAAATTGATTTTGTCAAACTTGGTTGACTAAGCTAGACTTAGGAACCCATGCTTGGACTCGATTCTTAGCATTTCGGCTAAGTAATGACATGTATGATTTATAGGAGGATTTAGCTTTGTATCCGAGTCCAGACTTATTATACATGGCTCGTTGAGATCCAAGTATCATGTTGAGATACTTGGAGCCCGAAGTCAACCTTTCCAATGATCTGGTTAGATCTTCTACTTGCCTTTTTAGGACCGAGTTCTCTTCTTCAAGCTTTGCAACTTGAGTTGAGTCTCTATCCTTAATTTGGAAAGTCAAAGTCTTCGAGTTGACTTGCTCCTTAAGTACTTGGACTTCCTTAAGTAGTGAGTCAACTCGATTCTCGGACATAGCTAACTTCCTACCTAGGCATGCAATTATATTGTACAACTTATCTTCTAAGGGAGAAGTTATCTCATCTAGTCCTTCGGAAATGGATGCGGATCCTTGGCTTCTCTCGGACTCAGAATCGGACTCGTACTCAGAATTTGACTCGGCTCCGGAGCTCGATTTGGCCATGAACTCCATGAAACTTCTCTTCATTTCTTTTGCATTTGACTCTTCCGATGGTGACTCGTCCCAAGTCACCTTAAGTGCTTTCTTCTTCTCTTTCTTTTTTGGTTTTTCTTCCTTTTTTAGGTTGGCTCACTCTGACTTATAGTGCCCCTTTCTGTTGCACTCGTAGCATGTCACTTCCAATCGGGGTCTTGGCTTGTTATCAATAACTTTCTTAGCGTCCTTCTTTGTAAACCTCTTTCTCCGGTTGAATATCTTCCGGACCATGTTTACGATTTCCTCTTCTCCATTTGACTCCGACTCCAATTCATCTTCGAATTCACTTTTTGCTTTTCTTTCCTTTTTCATTGAATCTGCCACTAAAGCAATACCATTCTCGGTTTGACCCGAGTTAGCTTGTTCATGTAGTTCAAGTTCGCAAAATAATTCGTCTAGTCTAATTGTGGAAAGATCCCTAGAAACCTTATAGGCATCGACAATCGATGTCCATAAGGCATTTCTCGGGAATGCCTTAAGTGTATACCTAATTAAGTCCCTATTTTCTATTTGGTGTTCTAATAAATGTAATCCATTTAAAATGTCTTTTATTCTTGTATAAAGTTGACTAGCATTTTCATTTTCATTCATTTTACAATTAAATAATTTATTTAGTAATATGTCCCGGTTAGCTATCCTAGTGTCATTTGTACATTCATGCAATTCAATTAATTTATCACATAATTCCTTAGAGTTTTCGAATAGACCCACCCTATTGAGCTCTTCTTTGGTAAGTCCACATTGCAAGTTGTTAAGCGCCTTGTAATCGACTTGAGCCCATTTTCTAATATCCGTGGTCCATTTTTCCGATGCTAAAGACTCACCCGAGTCATCTACCGGAGCTACGAACTCAAAAACTAAACCTCTAGGTCAGTTATCAAGTAACACTCCATTCGTCTTTTCCAGTAGGAAAAATCCTCTCCGTTGAAGAGAGGAGGGCGAAAGGTGCTATACCCTTCTAAGTGTGACATTTTCTAAATAAATATTTTAATAATAAATTTTTATTTAAATTAATTAAAATTGAGGATTATTCCAAGAGTTGTTTAAATTAAATAATATTTCACAAGAATTAAATTTACACAGTGCACAAATTAATGAAGAATTTATTCTAAGCAAAAATTATTCTAGAATAAAAATTAAGTTAAGTGTAGAAAATTAATTTAATTAATCTAATATGTAAAAAATTAATTTAATTATTCTAATATGTAGAAAATTAATTTAATTAATCTAATATACAAAAAAATAATTTAATAACCAAATATGCTGAAAATTAATTATTCTAATGGTAAGAAAATATTTTAACAATTATTTTAATGGTAGAAAAATATTTTAACAATTATTTTAATGTTGGAAAAAAATTTTAACAATTATTTTAATTCTGAAAAAATATTTTAACAATTATTTTAATGCTGGAAAATATTCTAATAATTATTTTAATGTTGGAAAAATATTCTAAAAATTATTTTAATGTTGGAAAAATATTTTAACAATTATTTTAATGATGGAAAAATATTCTAACAATTATTTTAATATTGGAAAAATATTTTCACAATTATTTTAATGCTGGAAAAATATTCTAACAATTATTTTAATGATGGAAAAATATTAAAAATTAATCTAATGCTAGAACAAATAATGGAAACTATCATAATGCTCTCGATGGTGGTTGCACCAAATTCGGAGCGGCCCCGCTCTGATATCAATTGTAGGATTGCAATAATCCACAAGAGGGGAGTGAATCTCATAGTTTTTAATTTTCTTTAAAATTAAAGCTTATTTTATATTTTCAAATATGAGTACGCAGCGGAATTTAAATGCACTTTAGACAAACCAATTACTTGGTTCACAACCCTAATTAGGTTACTACTCCAAGGCTCGTAGCTCTTCCTAGAGCTATCTTGACAGGCAATCACTATAGTACCCTCCGATTCGAGAATTCTCGACTTCTAAGGGATTTGCATTTTACAAAAATGTGAGAAAGGTAACACTCTACCTTCTCTTGAAATTAAGTACAACAAGCGAATATAAATAGAAAGAATACAAGCTAAATTATACCGACAATTTGAGGAGTTTGAAGTAGGCATAGAGTGTCGAAAATAGGCCTTCGTGAGGAAGTAGAGCTCTTATGAACGAGAGTAAATTTTGATAGCACTTCGGCGTAGACGTAGTGTTCTACTCGGATTTGGTCGAGCACTTGTTTTATAAACCTTTTTGCGTTGACTCCACATCAGCCCGTCAATATAGAACTTCCGGTCTTCCAATCGACTAAATCTTCTCCAGTAAACTTCAGGTCACCTAGCTCAGATCGAAGTTTCCACTTGATGATTGAAACTCCCGATCAAACACTTTTCAACTATGGTGCCAGATCTACGACCGATCACCAGCTAATCCTGCCAAGTGTGTATCCAGTCAATTGAACCAAACTGAGTCGGCTGAACTTCAGTCGACTGATCCCTACAAGATGACATTAGCACAAATAGATAAAATCCAATATGATAGCAGTAGTAATACTGCTCGATCTCAACTACTAAGTCCCACGTGAACTTTTTGTTGGATCAACTCCTAGCTTTGCCCCCCTACAGAGGACTCGACCTCACCCCTTCACTCGAGGCTTACCTGCCGGCTGCTTGCCGGACAGACCACTCTTGACATCCGATCTGACCCACTAGAGCTTCCACTAGTTGTCCGGTCTGCCTGACTCAGCTGGACTTTTTGTCGATTGTCCGGTCTCATGACCGAACTGATCTTCATGCCAAATGTCTGGTCCATGCAACCTATTTGGACATCATGCTTGGTGTCGGGTCCTCCTGATCTGTCAAGTCAACTACCTAGTATCCAGTCAACACGACCTACTAGGACTTCCTATTAAGTCTGCACACTTAACACTGATATTAGAATACAAGTAATTTCTAACTTTAACTACGGTTCATACATCAAAACCAAGGAGTGATGCTCACTCCATCAACAGGTTCCTCAATCAGAGTTCCTCCGAACTGATTCTTTTGAATTAGGGAAATTAACGTAGGATTTATCTCCTAGCTTGCAACTTTGATTTGGGGAATAACCATACTAGAATTCCACACCTTGAGCCAAGGTGCAACATAATCTTTCAATGGTCGAGAACACTGTATTAACATGCCAATGCTACTTACTGAAAGGAAATTAAGTAAAATGAAAGTACTGAACTAACTAAAGAAAGCTTAAAACTGAATTAAAGCTAAATTAAGTTGGAAATGAAATACAACTAGTGAAAAAAAACTAAACTAGAAAGAATAACAAAAATCTAAAACTATATAAATTGAAATAAAGTAAAACTAGAAAGCACATCTAAAATATGTCCGATCCAAACTATTCACTATCGATCCAATATTGAATCTATAGTCCTTGACAACGGCGAAAAAAACTTGACCGTGCGCATGTTAGTAATATATGAGAGGCATCCTAAGGCAATCGCCTTATGGTTGTACTATTTATTTGATAAATGAAGATTCACTACTTGAGTATACATGTTTTCATGTATTTGATTGGATCTTAAACTCATTTACTGAATGTCCATAATACGATTCATAACATGAGAGAATTTGTGATTGGATCACAACTAGTGAGTATCTCTACATGTGTAATTGTGATGTATTTGAATTATCCCTAGTCAATGAATTGATGCATTCAGACACCATCGATTCTGTTGAGACTAGCACGAGGTGTACTCTTTGGTTTATCCAAGCAATTGTTTATCACTGGCTGGAGACATTGGGATGTCTGAAGTTGATCGTGGATGCTAGTTATTGTAACTAGTTCATTGGAATGACCAGCTGTAAGACTTTATATGGTTCTCTGCATATATGGATATGTCAATGAAGTTCTTACAGCAGCTTAAGTGCGATGTTCCTTCGACTTGCGGTATTCAAGTCATCTTGCTCATTGATGTGAGTGAAACATATAGGGTTTTAAGAGTAGTTTTCGCTCACATGTCACTACATTTTATGTTAGTTTCATGCATATGTTACTCTGTTTGGTACGCAATTCCTATTTTCTAGTTCGGAGGTCTGCTCTTTGTACTTTTGTGTGCAGGTTATCATTTTGGGTGAGAAAGGTGCACTTTCGGAGCAAAAGAAGGACATTTTGCAACTAGACGCAGAGTGGGACACGGCCAGGGCATGTGGCTACACATGGCCATGTCCAATGGGCAAGATCATCCACCCCTGGGACGCACATGGCCTGCTCATGTGGAAACACACAGTCATGTAGCGGCTCACTAGATTTGCACGACTAGGGCTTTTTCTGGATTTTACAGCGGTCCGAGGTGGTGTCTATATAAGGATGGCTCTGTGCAAACCCTAGGGGGCAGGCACGATGGCTAGGACGACACATCGAAGCTCTAAAAAGCTTCGGGAACTCGCAACGGGGAGGAAAAACACCGCCGGAGGTCCACGCCTTGCACTTCAACGCCGGAGAGAAGACCACGAAAGCATTGTAATCCTTTCTTTCTGCACTTTATCTCTGATATATTCGAACATGTACATGCTTTGTGATTCCTCCTTTATATACATGGAGTAGTTATTTCGATTCGAGGATTAGGGAGTAGCTTGTGTGCACATTACATGTTGGTTCATGTTAAATTCTATCTTTGAATTTAATTTGGCGATTTGAAGTTGTTTATACTATATCTATGCGTGTTTGGTTTTTTACCTGCTGCACTTAGGCGATACGAGGGGTGACAACCCTCATATCAAAGATTTAGGAGATTTTTTATAAGGAACCTAGGGGTAAACCTGATCTCCTATAATCGTGGGTAGAAGGATGCGATTGAACCAGAAACAGTTCATCGTAGGGATTGATTCGACATCCTCATACCGTCTATCTCGTCCTTTAGGTAGAGATAGCTCCCGGTAGATGCCGCGGCTCATCGGGAGAGTGTATGATGTCCCTTCCACAAAACCATAGCTAAACGTATAGACAATGCCAATTGACAGCATTGTTTTGTTACACACAAGCAAAACCAAAGTCCTAGGATCACCTTTGAAGACCTCAGCACGCTCCCTTCTTCCTCCATGTGACACCGTATAGAGTATAGTCCACCGACAGCCCTCACAAGTTAAAACCTCTTAGAGTTTTACTTCTGAACAATTTCCACGACTGAACATATCGATATTCAAATCCCAGTCCCTGTGGGATCGAAAATCTTTTATTACTTGACGACATTCGTGCACTTGTGGGTGTCGAGCGCGAGCGTGCGCTTCGAGTCCTCGACGGCCTCCATCGCGAGATTTGAGGTCGCGATCGCGTGCATCAAGTTTTTGGCACCGTTGTCGGGGACTGATCGATTCGATATCGAACCGAACAGTGGAAAATTGGATCGGACTTAGGATTAGATTTATTTACTTATTTTATTTTCTTTCTAGTTTGCTTTAGTTACTTTAGTTTTATATTTTCCATATTTTAGGTTTAGTTTTTAATTTTATTCTAGCAGTAGTTGTTTTTATTTCCTTTTTGCATCTTAGATTTTATTAGCTAGATTGTTTTATTTTATGCCTCTTAGGATTAGGTAGCACTCCAAATTTTTTGTGGCTTGATTTCGTCGTATGCTTAGACGCTTAGGATTGGAAGGCCTAATTCTGATTGACTTAGAAATCGAGCGAACCTTTCATCGTCGTAAAGCAGAGTAGCGAAGGATGGAGTATCAAGTTGCATTTGAAGTGAACATAGGTAGTCAACCTCTGCGGGACTACGTAGCTCCTAGCGCTAGAGGATTTAGGTCGAGTATAGCTGGACCATCTATTTTGGCAAATAACTTTGAGCTAAAATCGACACTTATACATATGGTCCAGCATAGTCAATTCGGGGGAGATGCGATTGAAGACCCGAACTGGCACCTTGAGGCATTTTTAGAAATCTGCTCGACAATGAAAATTAACGGAGTCCCTACTGACGCGATCCGCCTGAGCCTATTCCCGTTCTCACTGCGGGATAAGGCTAAGGCATGGCTTCACTCCTTACATTTGGAGAGCATCACTACATGGGAGCAATGTGAGCAGTAGTTTCTGAACAAATACTTCCCACCAAGCAAGACTGCTCACATGCGCCATCTCATCACGAGCTTCCGCCAGAAGGAGGTAGAGTCCTTATTCGAAGCTTGGGATCACTACAAGGGGCTACTCTACCAATTCCCCCACCACGAACTGGAGACATGGATGGTGATCCACATCTTCTACAATGGGATCATGTACACCACAAAGATGTCCCTGGATTCTGCTACAGGAGGAGCACTGATGAACAAGACCATAGAGGAAGCAGAGGAGCTGATAGAAGTGGTGGCCCAGAACGACCATCAATGGGCTTCCAAATGTGGTCAGCCTATGCCTGCAGTGGGACAATACATTGTCAACTCCATGAACCACCTGGCAGCAAGGATGGACGCGCTCAGCAAACGGTTTGAATCTTTGAATCATTCATCTGCATGCGCGGCCATTGATTTTGGAAAGGGAGCGACAACATATCGAGAGGACCACTATGGAGGGAAGGGAACCTCAGAGGAGCAGATTGACCATATTGACGCGGTTGGGGACTATGACCAAAGGCCCAACAACCCATACTCTAACACCTACAATCCCGGATGGAGGAATTACTCGAATTTCTCCGATAAGAATAACTCGAGAAACTCACAACCATCAGGGGGTATAGGCAGTAGCAGGGCAATGGGCAGCGACCAAAGAAGTCCAGACTGGAACTGATGATGGAGGACTTCATTGCTACCCAAACTAAGGCCAATGAGGAATTTTGTTGCCAACATCAGAAGTTTGAAGAATCACTCAGAGACTTGAAGGCCACCGTTGATGGCCTTGCAAGTCACACCAGGATGTTGGAGATGCAAGTGGCCCAGATAACCCAAACCGTGTTGCAACCTGTGAAGAACTCTCCAGTGAGTCAAGCTAAAGAGGAAGGAGTGGGGCAGAGTAGCAAATTTGTCAAGGGGTATGCAGCCATGATTACCACTCTACCTAACCAAGCTGAAATTGTAGAGAAGATTCCACTACATCTTGAGGACCCCGGTGAATTTGTTATCCCCTGCTCAATTTATGGGGAGAGCTTCGATGAAGCTCTATACGACTTGGGTTCATCAGTCAGTGTGATGCGCTACGCATACTATCTGAAGATGGGACTGAGCGGGCTCCAACCAGTGAATCTTGGTATTCATATGGGGGATGATTCGGTCAAGGAGCCCATTGGCCTGCTACCACACGTGCCTGTGGTGATTGAGGATTTCGTGATACCCACGGACTTCATCATACAGGACACAGGACCCAATCCCCAGAATCCCATCATTCTGGGAAGGCCTTTTCTGGTGACTGCAGGGTATCAGTCGACTGCTGCTTGGTGCCAGTCGACTAATGGGCACGACAGTCGACTGATTTCTGAAGGACTCGACTGTTAATGTTGATTTCGGGTAAAACAAGTGTATTTAACCCCATTTCAGCTATGGTGAGGTTCCCTAACCACTCCTAACCCTAGGATATGCTTTGGGAAGCATTAGAAAGGGTGAAAATCCATTGGATATGGATTAGGAGAGTTGTTTAGGGTGTGTATCATTTTAAAGGAGAAGAAAAGTTCAATGTTGAACTTTAGGCCTTAATTTTGATGTTTTAAATTTCCTATTGGCTTAGGGACTTCCCAAGGACATTGTTGGAGCAATGGTCAAGGGGGAGCAAGCCTTTAGGGGGAGGTATCCTTCAAGGGATGAAGGATGTTATTTTTCCACATGAGAAGGAAAATGGGATTTTGAGATACCCAATTTGAAATTGGGAGAGTGTATAGGATTGCCTCTCTTGAGTGATATGAGACTTATAACTAGGAAGATGGTAGGCATCCTTGGTATCTTTGGACCAAGGGGGAGATTGTAAGATCTCATTGGGATATGAGACAATGACCTCCTTAGAGAGAACCTTTTTGATGTATGTCAAAAAGGGAGAGAACATAAAATTACCAATTTGGGATAATTGGTAAGGCAATTTGAGTTAGTGTTCTAACTCAAAGGTATGTGTTTTTGTCAAACATCAAAAAGGGAGAGATTGTTGGTGCAATCGGCCCAAGTCACGATTGACCGAACTTGAGTTTGACTCGAGTGATATTTTGATGTTTGACATAGTGAGTTGACATTAATGTTTGACATTGATATCTAATACTATTTTAGGGATATTGTTGGAACAATCGACCCAGGTTATGATTAACCGGACTCGAGTTTGACTCGAGGGGATTTTGATGGTTGACTGGAGATGACAATGTCATAGAAAGTCCAAGTCTTGAGTACTTGGCATGTAAAGTCCAATCATGGGTCTTGGCAAGGAAAAGTCCAAGCATGGGTCTTGGCATGGAAAGTCCAACATGGGTTGGCAAGGGAAAGTCCGAGCTTGAGTCTTGGCATTTGGAAAGTCCAAGGGGTTTGATATTGCCGGCGTAAAGTCCAAGCGAGAGTCTTGGCAGCATAAGTCCAATGGTTGGCGGCGTAAAGTCCAAGCGGAGTCTTGGCAGCATAAGTCCAATGTGCCATGGCGGTGTAGACACTGTTAGCATGACATAGCCGATGGAAGAACATGAAGGCTAGCGCAATGGATGAATAAGTCATGGATGACTTGGCGGGATTCGAGAGGCATGAGGTTGACGGAGGTGGCTAGAAGGCTTAGGTCTAGGCTAAGGGTGGTCCAGCAAGTATGGGGGAACCATACTTGGGTTAAAACTTCATGTTTGAGGTGTGCCAGTCAACTGGTGCCATGTGGTAGTCGACTGGCGTGACTCAACTAGGGTTTGACTATGGGAATTGGCCTAGTAGTTGACTGTTAGAGGTGGGCAGTCGACTGATTGGTCGAGCAGTCGACTGATCTTGTAATCAGTCGACTGGTGCTCGAGAATTCGAGCACAGAATGGAGTCGAGACTCGACTGCGGGGCTAGCAGTCGAGTGAAGGCTCTATCAGTCAACTGATGGGTTTGATCAGTCGATTGATGATGGATTCGTTGGATTTTTCCAGCATGGATCTAGCCGTTGTATCATGACAACAGTGGCATCAGTCGACTGATGGTCCCGAGAAATTGACTGATCGGTGATTTTTAGCCCAGGTTGCAGCTTTAAATGGAGCTCGTGGAGGAGGAAATCACCACCGATTTTTTGGACGTTTTGAAGCGATTTGCTGCTTCAAATCAGGGACTTCAGCTGCTAGTCCAAGGCAATCAACAAGCAAGCTTCCAAAAGATTTGTGTAAAGTTTTCTTCGCTTTCTTTTGTTATATTCACTTGTAATTGCTTGTTGTTTACTTGTATTACTATTGTAATATTTTGTAAGGGGTTTCTCCACCTCTGACTTGTGTTGAGAAGGAGCTATTGCATAGTGATGTGTTTGTGGCATTGCTTGAGCTCTTTAGAGCCCGATCCGTGGAGTAAGAACCGTTCGGTTCCCAACCACGTTAAATACTTGTGTAATTGTGTTTGTCATATTTCGTTATTCCTATTTGTTTTATTTCCGCTGCGCTAACGAGATTTGTAGACGAACGCAATTGAATTCCATCACGCATTGAAAATGAGCTATTCACCCCCTCTAGCGGTCACAAATCTTCTACAATTGGTATCAAAGCCCGGGGCTCTTCTACGGACTAACCGCCGGGAGCTAAAGATGCTAGAGGGAAGATGGAATTCCAAGACAAGCTTGGATGGGACATCAACACTCCACCACCATACGACCGAGAAGATTTTCCGGCGTGGAGAGCAAGAATGGAGACATTTTTGATGATGGACATAGAGGATTGGTTCATCCTCATGGAAGGCTTTGAACCTCCTAGGGACAAGAAGGGAGATGTTTTCAAGTTAAAAAGGTGGACCCAAGAGCAATGCCAAAAGTTCAAGACCGAAGTCAAGGTAACAAAACTTTTAGAAGATTTGATACCTAATGATGTCTTGTGCAAGTTAGGTGAATTTCAAGATGTCAAGGAGCTATGGGAAAAATTGGCCAAGTTCCATGAGAAGCCTCACTTGGTACTAGTAGAAGAAGATAAGGAAGAGGAAGAAGAGAGCTCATCCTCAAGTGAAAGTGAGGAATCGGAAGATGAGATGGAGTCAACTTCTGGATCGAAGGAAGAAGAAGTAGAAGAGGTGGAAGAAGCATCCACCTCTAGGATTGAGGGGGAGAGACCATCCACACCGGAGTCGGAACAAAAGCAAGAAGAAGCCTCAACCTTCGGGAGGGATGAAGAACCCGCTCCGATCACCACCACCCTAGGTAACTCAAGCATTTTGGTTCAAAATAAAATTCATATAATTTTCTTTGATTGTAGAGAAACCGGGCACTATAAGAGCAAGTGCCCAAAGAGGGTCAAGAAAAATCCACCGGCACCAAAGGTCAAGGATGCCGGTGCCCAAAGTCAAAGGAGCAAGGATCACATCATTTGTTTCAAGTGTCATCAAAAGGGGCACTATAGGAGTCAATGCTCTAGGGGGACCAAGAAGACTCAAGAGGGAGTATCACATGTAGGGGGAGCTTCTAAAGTGATCCCTGTGGTAAAAGTTAATAATGCACCTTCTAAATCTAAAAGTCAAAAACATGCTTTTAATTCAATTGCTATTACTCATGAAAAGCATGTTAGTAGAAATAGATTCTATTGCCTAGGAGCTAAGAATGTTAACTTAGGAAATAAGGAGAAATTTGGGACTAATGTCCCTAGAAAAACTTTACCTAGGGAGTCTATTAGCAAAATAGAAGATCATCTAGGCTTAAACTCCAAGAAATATAGACATATGTCTAGAAATAAGAATATCTCAAGAAGTAATGAAAAATTAAAAATTGAGATATTAGAAAAGGAAAATCAAGTCTTGAAGTCAAGACTTGAGAAATTAGAAAAGATCCTTAGGATTATCCAAAATCAATTTAAAGGGTCAAATGATCAAAAATCTAGGTCCAATGGTCAAAGTCAAAGACCTAAAAATCAAGAACCAACCCAGGGCAAGAAAGGTTTGGGTCACAAACCTAAGCCTAAGGAGACTTATCATAGTGTTCCATTTGATTATGGAACACAAACTAGGTCTAGGAAAGCCAAGGTCAATAGGGAAGTCATCCCTAAGGTTGACCAAGGTAGGTGCTTAGTGGCCAAGGTTTCCATGAAACCAAGGAAGACCACTAAGAAGGTTACTAGGGAGGCAATCCCTAAGGTTAACTTAGTCAAGACTAAAAAAACCAAGGCTAACAAGCCCAGAAGGGTCATTAGAAAGGTATCTAGGGAGGTTATCCCTAAGGAATACCTAATTAACCCTAGGAGCTCAAATAGGTTTTGGGTTCCTAAGAGCGTGATTGATTCATGCTAGATGGGTTTAGGGTGTGCCAACCTTGATTGGATGGGTAGTTAACTCAACCATGGAAAAGGTAGCACTTTAGGTCATTTTCAAGGTTATGGGTACCTTGGAAATGTGTTTTTGATTATAATTCCAAGAGATTTTAGGATGTGCCAATATACCTTGAAGATTATGAAAAATCAATCAAATTTGCACAACTTAGATCTAGAGGTCATAGTGTGACATTTTGGGTTTTGACACACTTTGGGAATTAGTGTATCAAGAAAATTGTCTTAAGGCTTAGTAATTATATTTATGATTGATACTCAAGTACCACACATCTTAATGTCTCATACTTACCATGCTTTATGTGTTTTACCATATGTTTGTTAGTGAAAGCCCTAGAGCCAATCATGTGATGATTGTTGTATGGACTTTATTGTATCATATTCCTATTAATAAAGGCATGGTTATTATATTTACTAGTATTGGTGCCAAATAACTAAGTATAATAACGTCCTTGAGTAGTAGGTTCTGATCTATATCAATCGATTGGTTGAATCAATAATGAGATGATATAGAGAACACTACTCTTAATCATTCCTAGTCGAGTATTAACATTCAGGGACAATGTTAATGCGTAGTGACTAGCATGTAGGTCAACACGATGACTTGATCTCACAAGTTAAGAGTCGAACTCTATTTGATGTTGATGGTTGCTACTTTGTGTCCTTTAAGTTGATTATCATGAACTTGAACTAAGTACTTATGCAAAGGATTATGCATGCTCCATGTTTCATGCTTTATATTTTAAAAAGAAAAAAAAAAGAAGTTTAAAGTCATCCATTGTAAATGCATGTATGTATGATCGCGTCGCGCCTCCCTTCCAACCCCTCTAGATTACGAGGAAAAGGCCGGGTGTGACAGGTTGGTATCAGAGCAGATCTGCTTTTCCACTACACACACATCAAGCTCCTATCCTGTTGGTCCAAGTAAGAAATTCTATGCCTACTCTATTTTTTTCATGTATGATAAGAAATGCTTTTAGTTTAAATATGCATGAATATATGTATGATAATCTTATGCTAGCCTTATTATAATATATGAAGATAAGTGTGTGATAAGGAATGTTTTTAGTTTAAATATGCATGAGTATATATATGATAATCTTATGCTAGCCTTATTATAATATATGAAGATATGCATGGCTGGAAGACGCAGTAATAGAGTCGATGAGACAGTACCCCCACTTGATCTTATGCATGTGGTTATGGAACTCCAGGGACAGCTACAGGAGTTCTGTAGCCTATTCAAATCCTAGAATGTAAGTGGGAAGATATAGCTATGGATTTCATAGGAGGACTAACCAAAACAACTAATGGTTATGAAGCTATTTAGGTGATTGTTGAAAGATTAACAAAATCTACCCATTTTCTGGCAATCGAATATCGTACTCAATGGAACAACTAGCCCAGTTGTATGTTGAGGAGGTGATCAGATTGCATAGAGTTCCTAAGAGCATGTGATTGAGCAACAAACGACCTATTCAGATAATAGATCGAGAAATCAAGAAATAGAGAACCAAAGAAGTACCCTTCGTGAAAGTCATATGGCAAAATCAAAAGTTTGAAGAAGCAACTTAGGAACGCGAGGATGACATGAAACAAAAGTATCCAGAGTTGTTCTAAGTTTCGAGGACGAAACTTTTATAGGTATGAAGGATTGTAAGGCCCGTAAAATTCTAAACTATTCAAAGTAATTAAATGGGTTTTAACACCATAAAAGGTTTAAAATAAAATAAAATAAAAGATGGTTATAGGTAGGATTTGAACCATGAACCTCCTAATAGGGAGGTAGCCTTGACACCACTAGACCATAGGATGATTCATGGATAAGATATATAAAGAATGTACAAGACCATAGGATGATTCATGGATAAGAAATATAAAGAATATACAAAGAATATAGATGGGAAGATGAGGAGTTGGTTCATCCCCCCATGAAAGGATGAAGAGTGTTCATTCCCCAGGTATTAAAGAGGAGAATTAAAAGAAGAGAGGAAGAAAAACCCCACTTTCCTTCTTCATTATCCTTCTTCCTCATCCTTGGCCGAATTTCTAATTCCCCATTCTCCCTTTTTCATCCCAAGCTCTAGGGTTTCTTGTGTAGGGATTCTCAAAAGGGGTTTTCCAAGAGGAGTTCCTCACAAGTCTTAGTAATGCTAGAAGAAACCACTCCTCCCCGTCTCCCATTTCCGAAAACTCAAGAAGGAAGGAAGAGGTTTTGTCTTGACACCACCTAGGGTATATCCTTATACTAAACAAGCGTAAGGATGTAAGTATCCCCTCACTTACAGTACAAGTTGTTTCGGTTGTTAGTTGCTTAAAAACCCCTTGAAACTTTCAGCCAAGACCTAATCATGCTCCTAATGGTCTTCCATGCTATGATCTATATGTTTCCATGCCATGTTTTGTATGTATATGAAGATAACATGTTGATAGATAGGCTTGATTGAGTGTTTGATTCCAAAGCCCCCTTGAAGCTTTCGGCCAAGACCTAATCATGCTCCTAATGGACTTCCATGCTATGATCTATATGTTTCCATGCCATGTTTTGTATGTAGATGAAGATAAAATGTTGATAGATAGGTTTGATTTGAGTGTTTGATCCCAAAGCCCCCTTGAAACTTTTGGCCAAGACCTAATCATGCTCCTAATGGTCTTCCATGCTATGATCTATATGTTTCCATGCCATGTTTTGTATGTAGATGAAGATAACATGTTGATAGATAGGCTTGATTTGAGTGTTTGATCCCAAAGCCCCCTTGAAACTTTCGACCAAGACCTAATCATGCTCCTAATGGTCTTCCATGCTATGATTTATATGTTTCCATGCCATGTTTTGTATGTAGATGAAGATAACATGTTGATAAATAGGCTTGATTTGAGTGTTTGATCCCAAAGCCCCTTGAAACTTTCGTCCAAGACCTAATAATGCTCCTAATGGTCTTCCATGCCATGACCTATATGTTTCCATGCCATGTTTTGTATATAGATGAAGATAACATATTGATAGATAGGCTTGATTTGAGTGTTTAATCCCAAAGCCCTCCTTGAAGTTTCGGCCAAGTCCTAGTTGTGCTCCTAATGGTCTTCCATGCCATGATCTATATGTATTGGATGTTAACATGTGGTTAGTTAGATCTTGTACAAGTTGTTTAGGGTTTAAATTTTGTTAGAACCCCCATGAAGTTTCGGCCACACCATGTTATGCTTGTTCATGATGTTTCATGCCATACTCTATATGTATATGATGTTAGTATGATGTTAGGTAGACCTTGTACAAGTTGTTTTAGTGTTGAATTCTTAAGAACCCTCTCTTAGGGTTTCGGCCAACCCATGTTCATGCCCTCTAATAATCCACTATGCCATGCTACATGTATATAAGATGTTAAGATGATGTTAGTTAGATTTTATGATAGCATGATTGGTTTATACCACTACCTTATGTCCATGTTAATTGTATGAATGTATGATTATGTTATGCTCATTGCATCATGATGAACAAGTATGTATGATGAAAATGCCTAAGAGATGCTTCCCCATGAATGGGGACTAAGAGCACTCTTTATGTTATGAAAAGGAACATGATATGTTATGAAAAGGAACATGATATGCTATGATAAGGAACATGATATGTTATGATAAGGAATATGATATATTATGATAAGGAACATGATATGTTATGATAAGAAACATGATATGCTATTTTACTTTTTGCATGGCTTGTACCGGACCCTAACAAGGTCCAAGGGATGGGTTCCTACGTGCCCCTAGGTCGATGGTCATAGTACGAACCTAGTATGGGATGGGCTCCTAAGTTGCCCTAGGTTGACGGTTATAAGTACGGGCCTAGGATGGGCTTCTATGTTATGTTGCCCCTAGGTCGATTGATGTAGTACGGACCTAGTATCCTAGTAAGTTCGGGATTAGCTACCTCGGGTCTATTTAGGAATGCACGCAATGATGATGATGTATGTGGTACAATGTCGGGCCCAATATGTTGAGATTATGTTTAAGTACCTATAAAAATATATGTTTTCAAAGAGCATCTTTCATATACCCCTCTTTTCATGTCTATGTGATTATGATATTTATATGAATGCTATACTTATATGTTCTTGAATGATCATGTCATGAATTTTATATGAATGCTATGCTTATATGTTCTTGAATGATCATGTCATGACTTTTATATGAATGCCATGCCTATATGTTCTTGAATGATCATGTCATTACTTTTATACGAATGCTATGCTTATATGGTCTTGAATGATCATGTCATGACTTTTATATGAATGCTATGCTTATATGTTCTTGAATGATCATGTCATGACTTTTATATGAATGCTATGCCTATATGTTCTTGAATGATCATGTTATTACTTTTATACGAATGTTATGCTTATATGTTCTTGAATGATCATATCATTACTTTTATATGAATGTTATGCTTTTATGTTCTTGAATGATCATGTCATTACTCTTATATGTATGCTATGTTTATATGTTCTTGAATGATCATGTCATGACTTTTATATGAATTCTATGCCTATATGTTCTTGAATCATCATGTCATTACTTTTATACCAATGCTATGCTTATATGTTCTTGAATGATCATGTCATTACTTTTATATGAATGCTATGCTTATATGTTCATGAATTATCATGTCATTACTCTTATATGTATGCTATGTTTATATGTTCTTGAATGATCATGTCATTACTCTTATATGTATGCTATGCTTATTTGTTCTTGAATGATCATGTCACTACTCTATGTCTAATTCTTGATGTATGGCTTTTGTGAGTAGGAAAGGATCTTACTAAGCCTATGTGCTTATAGTTCATGTTTCCCTTGTTCTGCAGATAAGGGTAAAGAATGGCTAAACTAAAGGGAGCAGCAGGAGGGGCAAAGTGTGTGTGGTAGTGGCATGGTGGAGGATATCTGTTTATGTTCCCAGACTTATGCATGTTTCCCTTTAAGTTTTGCATGTTAGTTATTAAGAGTCGAACTCTATTTGATGTTGATGGTTGCTACTTGGTGTCCTTTAAGTTGATTATCATGAACTTGAACTAAGTACTTATGCAAAGGATTATGCATGCTCCATGTTTCATGCTTTATGTTTTAAAAAGAAAAAAAAAAGAAGTTTAAAGTCTTCCGCTATAAATGCATGTAGTCTTCCACTATAAATGCATGTATGTATGATCGCGTTGCACCGCCCTTCCAACCCCTCTAGATTACGAGGAAAAGGGCGGGCATGATAGCAGTCGACTACTTATGGCAGCAGTCGACTGATCGCAAGAGTTTCGGGCATAGAATGTTGATCAGTCGAGTGCTCGCTTCCGGCACTCGACTGTTGGCTCCATCAGTCAACTGATGGAAAGATCAATCGACTGATGTGGGAGCCATTGGATGAAATCCATTGTGGAAGAAGCCGTTATTGGGCAACGGCTACAGGAGCAGTCGACTGATCAAGGCATCAGTCGACTGCCAAGCACCCAACGGGAAGAAAGGCTTCTTCTCTATAAAAAGAAGCCTTGGGTTATCTTGGGAGGCTAATGGTTCATTGTTAAACATCTTCTAAGTGCCCAAAACGATTTTCCTCCGCTTCCTAGTGTTTAACTTCATCTTAGTGTAAGAGGAGAGAATTCTTGTAAGAAAAGTTACCTCCACCTAGCTTTGTGCAAAAGAGAAACTAGTGGAAAGTTTAAGGTGTGATTCACCTGGAACGAATTGGTCCGTGGATTAGCGGCAAGGCTATGAACCACGTTATATCAGTTTGTTAGCATTGCCTTTGTATTGTCTTTTATATTTTCCCTTGCGCTAATCTTATTTGTAGGCAATCAATGAATGAATTGCACCGTACGCAAAAGAGGGCTATTCAGCCCCCTCTAGCCGGCCACCTATGTTCCAACAGAGGTGACTCGATAGCATGGGCGAAAAAAACCCTAATCGGGCACGATATAAAGGCTTTCTCTGACTCCTTTCCATACAACTCTTGACTACTGTTAACGACTCTTCTTGGAGTGATTCTCTAGTTTTTTGCAATCATCCTCCAAACTCCAAACATCGTCAAAGGAGATCAAAGGAGGGAAGAGAAGAAGCGCTAGCAAAATCTGCATACTGTATTTATGCTCTTCTCTCACTCTTTCATCTATAAGTTCTTGTAAATTTGTATTCAGAGGTTTCTCTAACTTCGAAGTTTTTTTCGAGAAGGATAAAGAGTAGAGGTAGGCCTTGTACGTAGCAGTTCATGGGAGAACTGTGAACCAAGTAAAAAACTGTGTGCTGTCTTGTTTTTGTTCTGTTTTTGTTTCCGTTGCTTTTGATCAAACAAGTGTGTTTCTTTGTAAAAGTTCAAGTATCAATGATCAATGCTATTCTGTTGGCAATGTTGCTAATCCTCGGAATACTCATTGGCTCCCATGTCCCCGGATTAAAATTTTCACTAATGAAAACTAATCCGGATGTGATGAGTTTCCTAAGCACAGCCAATTCGTCATTGTGCCAACGACTCGAGTGATCACTTGAACAAACTTGTTGTTCAAGCAATCAACTCTTCTAGTCGGTTAGCCACGGAAGAGACGACGGACGGATTGCCGGTTTTTGTGTTTCTTATTCGGGGTCCATGATTATACAAATACATGCAAATGTAAACTAGTATAATCAACATAAAGAACATAAGCTAGAATATCAATAAGAACATGCAAAGAACAATAATAAAAGTTGTAAAACTTTTATACCTCTTGATCTTCTATCGTATGTCCTAACCTCCTTGTAGACTTCGTGTGGGCGAAGATCCTCCACAAGTTGAAGCTTCCTAGATCTTCTTCAATCCAAAGAAAGAAGAACTCTCTTTCCCTTCTTGCTTGAGCCAACCACCAATCCACAAAGGATTGATGCCGCCGGCCCCAAGAATAGAGAGAACATAATGGAAACCACCAAGGAACCAAACTAGGGACAAACCCTAGCTTCTAGTGCCGCCGGCCAAGATGAAATAAAGAGGAGAAGAGGAATGAGTTGAGCGCCGACCAAGGTAGAGGAAATAGAGATAGGTCCCGACAACACCTTATGAAGAAGAAGAGAACCTCTCCTATAGTTGCCGCCCACTCCAATTTCCAAACCCTAGACGCCCAACCAAACCCTAACCTAGGATTTCTTGCCGCCCAACCAAAGGAAAGGCAAAACCCTAATCTCTTTGAAAACCATCTTCTATGTGTCGGCCATGGAAGAGGGCAAGAAGGATAGAGTGTGGACCGAACAAGGTAGAGGGTAGAAGGAAGGGACCGACCATGCCTTAGGAAGAAGAAGAAGAACATCTTCCACTTGTTGCCGCCCATGTTTTCTCCCAAACCCTAGCCGCCCAAAAATTCTAAACAAACTAGGGTTTCTTGCCTCCAAAGGAAGCAAACCCTAATCCCCTAAACCATCCATCATCCTTGCCGCCCAACCCAATAAGCCTTATATATAGAGTTGGGTTTAGGCCTTGGTTTAATCTCCACCGTCGGTTCTAGGGTTTTAATCTCAACCGTCGGATATAGAGATTTAATCTCAATCGTCGGTTCTAGGGATTTAATCCCAACCGTCGGATCTAGAGATTTAATCTCAACCGTCGGTTCTAGGGATTTAATCCCAACAGTCGGATCTAGAGATTTGTTTTCCATCATTTGATCTAGACTTCATGAGGTTTATATTAGGCTACGATAGGGACCATGAGGAGGAGTTGGATCTTTGCCACCCGATGGATCGGAACCACACAAACTTGATCCATCAATGATGTTCCATTCCACTAGAGGATCATCATCGAACTACCTCACCAACCCCCATAAATTAATATGGGCTCCATATATTATTTGTACATCCATCTCCCCGTGTTTAAGATATCGAATGTCCGTCAATTAATTGATTTACTGACCATCAATTAATTAATATCTAACTCCTCGAGCAATACCACTCAACCTTATCATCATGTTGACTAAGTCAACCTGCAGGGTTTACATGATGAACCTTATGAGCTCCTCAAGGGGACATCATCAACCTAATATATAGGACATGGTTTCCTCCTATAATCAACGTCACACCATGTAAATAATATTATTTCCCAACTTACCGGGCATATTGATATAATCCATCTAAATCTCACCCATTCGTAAATCAAAGAAATAAATACTAAGTACATGTGTCCATTATTATATTGAGATTAAGAGCATGTACAACATAATATCCGAGGTCCGATTCAATTATGTAGTCAGCAATAAATTGAATCACCTCTATGTCGGTCCTGCTCAATACACCTAAGT
This sequence comes from Wurfbainia villosa, assembly GCA_025175895.1. Classification (NCBI taxonomy): domain Eukaryota; kingdom Viridiplantae; phylum Streptophyta; class Magnoliopsida; order Zingiberales; family Zingiberaceae; genus Wurfbainia; species Wurfbainia villosa. The sequence goes on along the minus strand of CM045990.1, from coordinate 23,225,842 downwards.
GTACTAGTGTAACTCTATGTTCAAGACAAAATAATACCAAGCTACACTACAACCATGCCAATGGTTTATCCAAAACCATCTTGGTTGTGAGCCTTTACTTATACTCTACAAGGGACTGATAACATGATCTTCTGTGCCACACCCAAGCACCATGTTATCTACAATATAAAGTATTAGACAATATGCACATATATAAATAAAGTGCAAACAATGATCATGTGATTCTTATTTCAAAATAAAGATGTTCATACAAAAGAGCTAGGCTTTCAGTATACATCCCAACAATCTCCCACTTATACTAAAAGACTATGTTGTCCTCATACTGCCATACATCTGATTCCCCTTCCTTCCACATGCCTATCAAAGCTCTCGCCAGAAGGGCCTTAGTGAAAGGGTCTACCAGGTCATCCTCTGATGCAATCTAGGCGACAGCAACTTCTACCTCCTTTACGATTTCTCGTATCAGGTGGTACTTGCACTCTATGTGTTTACTAGCCTTATGGGCTCATGGTTCCTTTGAGTTTGCAACTGCACCATTATTATCTCAATAAATTGTGATATTTCTGGGCAAACCAGGAATCACATCCAAGTCCATCAGAAAGTTCCTGAGCCACACAACTTCTTTGGCCGCCTTTTAGGCTGCCACATACTCAGCTTCCATGGTGGAGTCCGCCACGCATTTCTGTTGGACACTCCTCCATACAATGGCTCCACCTCCCTAAGTAAACACAAAACCTGAGGTAGACTTATTGTTATCCCTATATGATTGGAAATCGCAATCCATACAACCCACAGGGAGTAATTGGTCCGCCTTATAATCCCTAGTCCTTCTCAGGCACTACAATATATGCTTTTACCGCAGTCCAATGTCCTTGTTCTGGATTACTCTGATATCTGCTAACCATGCCACGACAAAGCAAATATCTTGTCTCGTACATAGCATACATGAGGCTTCCTACTGCTGAAGCATAAGGAACCGCCTTCAGCTCCTTTATCACCTCAGATGATCTAGGACACATCTCCTTAGATAAAGGAACTCCATACCTGAAAGGTAGAAAACCCTTCTTGGAGTTCTGCATGCTAAAACGATCCAAAATCATGTCTATGTATGAAGCTTGGGATAAGCACAACAACCTTGATCCCAAGGTTGTGACCCACTTCTCCCAAGTCCTTCAAAATTGTTTGGACAACCATACCCTTACGTCTGATAACACTCTGATATTGTTGCCAACTACCAAAATATTATCTACGTATAGTACAAGAAATACCACTACGTTTCCGTCACATCTCTTGTATACACAAGACTCATCCAGACTTTGAATAAATCCATAAGACTGATTTACCTCCTCAAAGCGGATGTTCCAAGACCTCGAAGCTTGCTTCAATCCATAAATGGACCGATTAAGCTTACATACAAGATGCTCTTTGACCTTAGCTATGAATCCCTCTGGTCGCTTCATTTGGATGTTTTCCTCAAGACTTCTATTAAGGAAAGCTGTCTTGACATCCATGTGCCACACCTCATAATCCATTTGAGCTGCTATGCATAAGAGCTCCTAGACCTGACTTGAATCCATGGATTCAATCTCAGTATTCATTGCACTTTGCCAAGATGCTGTATCTATATCTTGGATTGCCTCGTCGTATGTCTAGGGATCAGGTTCATGTTTGCTAGGGACCAAATCAGAAGATTCACCCAAGAACATGAATCAATAAGGTTGTCTAACAACCCTCCCACTATGACGAGGTATCATCTGCGTATCCTCTATGACACGCGGTGCAGTGACATGTGGTATATCCTCTTGTACCGGTGGTACTAAAGAAGTGACTTCCCTTTTAACTCCTCCAGAATAATTTTACCCTTGGGCTTGTGGCTCATCACATAGTCTTCCTCTAGAAATCTGGCGTTCGTGTTAACGATCACCCTCTGATCTCTAGGACTATAAAGCAATCCACCCTTCGTTCCCCTGGGATAGTCAATGAACATGCGTACTTCTGTACGAGGTTCCAACTTATCAATATCTGCCTTCAGCACGTGTGCTGGACTCCCATATCTGAATATGTCTTAGACTAGGCTTTCGCTCAGTCCACAATTCTGTGGGAGTAAAAGGCACTGATTTAGATGGAACCAGGTTCAGAATGTATACCGTCATATCTATAGCATATCCCCAGAACGAATCTGGCAAGTCAGAATAACTCATCATCGATCTAACCATCTCCATAAGAGTCCTATTCCTTCGCTCTGCTACACCGTTCTGTTGGGGTGTGCCAGTACCAATTAGATTGAATCCTCAAAGTTCCTAAACTCTCCCAAGAGGTACTCACCACCACGATCAGATCGTAGTGTCATCCGTATCTTGAACAATCATCTATGAAAAAGATGAAATGTTCAAAACTACCTCTTGTCTGGATAGACATAGGACCATACGAATCAGAATGAACCAATTCCAACACATCTTTGTATCTATACCCCTTGGCCTTGAGAGGCCTCTTGGTCATCTTACCCTCCAAGCAAGATTCACAGGTTGGGAGATCCTCCACCACTAATGAACCCAAAGGTCCATCAGCTATCAACCTATTGAATTCTGCTTAGGTTAATGTGACCAAACCTAAGATGCCAAAAGATATGTTTGGTTCATTTTCGAATGTTTTTTTCTCTTATCGGAATTAGAAGATGAGTTAATAACTTCTATTTGCACCGTGGGAGCTTGTGGTTCAAGTTATAAATTTCCTATCTATGTACCTGAATAGATAATGTCCCTATTCCTTTTATAACAAATCTGTCATAAAAAGAAATAGATTATCCATCCATAAACAATTTAGAAACCGAAATCAATTCTTTCTAAATAAGGGTACATAAAGGAAATTCTTAAGAACCAAAACCTTTATTTTTCTCAAAAGATAAATAAAACATCTCCCACTGCAATAGCCGCCATCTTCATGGCATTGCCCAAGTAAATGGTAATATCCCCTTTAGCTAGTCGTAGGGTTTCCTGGAACCCCTGCAAAGTATTGCAGACATGATTAGCGGCCCTCGTATCTACACACCAGGTGCCGGTAGATAACACCGCTAACCATGTTTCAACGACTAGACCAAAGGATATACTTTTGTTCTATTTTGGATTGGGACAGTCCTCCTTCCAATGTCCATCCTGCTTGTAAGTGAAGTACTTGCCTTTCGGCTTCTTCACTCCTCCCTGAGATCCTCCCACCACATTTGCTCCACCTTGTTTCTCCTTCTTCTTGCCTTTCGGCTTAGAAGTAGAAACCTTTTTGAGCAACCATGGCTTGAGGATACTCTTCGAAGAGTGCATACATGTACTTCCTTACAGATAAGACAATATTTGGATTCTTTTCCAATCATCATTATTTGGGTACAGTAAGTTTATTTCCTTTAGTATCACAATAAGTGGACTGAAAGTCATTTTGAAAATCCTAAGAATCACATGGATCATTATTTTAGATTTCAAATATTATTGATTCCTCAAAACAATAAAATTCCGAAATCAACCAACACCTCAAAATACCGAGAATATCGCATGCCACGCAGTGTGGACGTATACGAATTCTACATTTGTAAGAGGAGGTTTTACCCATTAATTTTATTATCTTGTCAACCTTACTTTTTGACAAATAAAATTAATAGTTGGTTCCTCTTTGGCCCTACAAATAAAAGCAGTGACTCCGATGGGGAGGATACTTTATATTTGCATCTAAGTGTGCACCATTACACGATACTAAGGGAATTATTTCGGATTATGTACCTTACCGCTGTGGAAGTACACACACTCCTAGATAATTTCCTATAACCATAATTTGACCTAGTGATCCGCAAACAAACTCATCCGCAGGGAGCAAGGCACTCAGAGCCGACACCCACGTTTATTGCATCACACGTCAAATTGTAATGGAGGCCGCGGGAATTAAATAAAATATCCCTCTCCCACTTAGTAAATTGAAAATGAGGAATTTTCAAGCACACACAACATGCATATAAAACAAATCAGCAATAAATATGGAAAAAATAGAATTTTTTCCAACTATTATGGCTTTGTTCTCCAATATGCGTCCCGTCGTGTCGCCACCTCGTCCGCTCCTCCTACGCCATGTACGAGCCATCCGGAGATCCGAGCCGAGAATAAAACTTATTTTATTTTACATCCATCGATCCTATACTCCACGAGGGAGTGTACATGAAATCTAGATCGAAAGTAAAATAAAATAAAGAGTGGCTAAACAATGCCGTATTTAATTACAAAAATTAAATACTAATCTAGCCTCGTCAACCCCGAGGATTCAAATAATATACATACAATCACACACAAACAACCACATACACACATATAGCCATAATAGTCGGATCTTATGCCTGCAACCAAAAAGTTAGCCTATGCACATTCTACTATTATCCGGCATACTCAATATATGATATGTGCATGAAAGTAATCGAATCCTAAACACACAAAACCGGAAACCGTGGCTCTGATACCATTTGTTGGCAATGTTGCTAATCCTCGGAATGCTCATTGGCTCCCATGTCCCCGGATTAAAATTTTCACTAATGAAAACTAATCCGGATGGGATGAGTTTCCTAAGCACAACCAATTCGTCGTCGTGCCAACGACTCGAGTGATCGCTTGAACAAACTTGTTGTTCAAGCAATCAACTCTTCTAGTCGGTTAGCCGCGGAAGAGACGACGGATGGATCGCCGGTTTTTGTATTTCTTATTCGGGGTCCATGATTATACAAATACATGCAAATGTAAACTAGTATAATCAACATATACTAACATAAAGAAAATAAACTAGCATATCAATAAGAACATGCAAAGAACAATAATAAAAGTTGTAAAACTTTTATACCTCTTGATATTCTATCGTATGTCCTAACCTCCTTGTAGACTTCGTGTGGGCGAAGATCCTCCACAAGTTGAAGCTTCCTAGATCTTCTTCAATCCAAATAAAGAAGAACTCTGTTTCCCTTCTTGCTTGAGCCAACCACCAATCCACAAAGGATTGATGCCGCCGGCCCCAAGAATAGAGAGAACATAATGGAAACCACCAAGGAACCAAACTAGGGACAAACCCTAGCTTCTAGTGGCGCCGGCCAAGATGAAATAAAGAGGAGAAGAGGAATGAGTTGAGCGCTGACCAAGGTAGAGGAAATAGAGATAGGTCCCGGCAACACCTTAGGAAGAAGAAGAGAACCTCTCCTATAGTTGCCACCCACTCCAATTTCCAAACCCTAGCTGCCCAACCAAACCCTAACCTAGGATTTTTTGCCGCCCAACCAAAGGAAAGGCAAAACCCTAATCTCTTTCAAAACCATCTTCTATGTGCCGGCCATGGAAGAGGGGAAGAAGGATAGAGCGTGCACCGACCAAGGTAGAGGGTAGAAGGAAGGGACCGGCCATGCCTTAGGAAGAAGAAGAAGAACATCTTCCACTTGTTGCCGCCCATGTTTTCTCCCAAACCCTAGCCGCCCAAAAATTCTAAACAAACTAGGGTTTCTTGGCTCCAAAGGGAGCAAACCCTAATCCCCTAAACCATCCATCGTCCTTGCCGCCCAACCCAATAAGACTTATATATAGAGTTGGGTTTAGGCCTTGGTTTAATCTCCACCGTCGGTTCTAGGGTTTTAATCTCAACCGTCGGATCTAGAGATTTAATCTCAACCGTCGGTTCTAGGGATTTAATCCCAACCGTCAGATCTAGAGATTTAATCTCAACCGTCGGTTCTAGGGATTTAATCCCAACCGTCGGATCTAGAGATTTGTTTTCCATCATTTGATCTAGACTTCATGAGGTTTATATTAGGCTACGATAGGGACCATGAGGAGGAGTTGGATCTTGGCCACCCGATGGATCAGAACCACACAAACTTGATCCATCAATGATGTTCCATTCCACTAGAGGATCATCATCAAACTACCTCACCAACCCCCATAAATTAATATGGGCTCCATATATTATTTGTACATCCATCTCCCCGTGTTTAAGATATCGAATGTCCGTCAATTAATTGATTTACTGACCATCAATTAATTAGTATCTAACTCCTCGAGCAGTACCACTCAACCTTATCATCATGTTGACTAAGTCAACCTGCAGGGTTTACATTATGAACCTTATGAGCTCCTCAAGGGGACATCATCAACCTAATATATAGGACACGGTTTCCTCCTATAATCAACGACACACCATGTAAATAATATCATTTCCCAACTTACCGGGCATATTGATTTAATCCATCTAAATCTCACCCATTGGTAAATCAAAGAAATAAATACTAAGTGCATGTGCCAGTTATTATATCGGGATTAAGAGCATGTACAACATAATATCCGAGGTCCGATTCAATTATGTAGTCAGCAATAAATTGAATCACCTCTATATCGGTCCTGCTCAATACACCTAAGTGTACTAGTGTAACTCTATGTTCAAGACAAAACAATACCAAGTTACACTACAACCATGCCAATGGTTTATCCAAAACCATCTTGGTTGTGAGCCTTTACTTATACTCTACAAGGGACTGATAACATGATCTTCTGTGCCACACCCAAGCACCATGTTATCTACAATATAAAGTATTAGACAATATGCACATATATAAATAAAGTGCAAACAATGATCATGTGATTCTTATTTCAAAATAAAGATGTTCGTACAAAAGACCTAGACTTTCAGTATACATCCCAACATATTCAACCCCCCCCTTCTAGCGACACCAATGGTCCAACATCCATATCATCCCGTCGATAAGGAACTTCTGGTCTTCAATGACTCACTCACCCAAATTCAAGCATAAAAGTTTCCCACTTCAATGACAAACTCCCAATGATTGAAACACTTTCCAACTATGGTGCCAGATCTTTGACCGATTACCAAGAATCACACGCCAAGTGTGTATCCAATGACTAAACCAAACCGAAGTCGATCAACTTCACCAATCGTGTACATTCAATGACTAGATCCTCGCAAGACGAGATTAGCACAAATAGATAAAATCCAAATGATAGCAGTAGTAATACTGCTCGATCTCGACTACTAAGTACCACGCGGACTTTTTGTCGGATTGCCGCCTAGCTTTGTCCCCCTACAGAGGACTCAACCTCACCTCTTCACTCTAGACTTACCTACCAGCCTGTCGGACTTACCACTCTTGACATTCGATCTGACCCACTAGGGCTTCCACCATCCGTTCGGTCTGCTTGACCTAGCTAGACTTTTTGCCAATTCTCTGGTCTCCTGACCCAACCAGTCTTCATGCCAAATGTCTGGTCCACGCGACCCATCTGGACTTCATGCCTGGTGTCCGGTCCTCCTGATCTGTCAAGTCAATTGCTTAGTATCCAGTAAACACGACCTACTAGGACTTCCTGTTAAGTCTGCATACTTAACACTGATATTAGAACAAAAGCAATTCCTAACTTTAACTATAATTCATACATCAAACTCAAGGAGTGGTGCTCACTGCATCAACAATCTCTCCCTTTTTGATGTATGACAACACATCAGTTAAGTTAGGAGAATAAGACAACAATATTCAAATTTGGACATATATAAGAAATGCATTAAGTTAAACATGTATCAGATGCATGTATAAATTTTTACATCACCCTTTCAATAAGTCTCTTCTCTCTATCTTTATATCTCCTCGCTGTTGGGGATCGATTGGCTGGCTAGAGGGGGGTGAATAGCCCTCTTCGTTGGATGTCGTATTTTGCTCGTCTACAAAACATTAGCGCAAGCGGAATATGCAAATATAAGTAAAGACAAGCAAAATATAAACAAGAAATACAAACACCGAGATGTAACGTGGTTCACGGCTATGCCGCTAATGCACGGTCCGAATCGTCCACGGAGAATCACTCCGCAATCTATCCACTAGATCTCTCCTTTACACAAAGCTAGGTGGAGGTAACCTCTTTACACCAAAACACTCCTCTTACAAATATAATGGAAATAAGCTTGAGTAAGAGGATGGAAAGCTTTAGGGAACTTTGGGAGAGTATTAGAGCATAAGCATTAGCCTCCCAAAGCCCCACCCCCTTCCTTTTTATAGAGGAAGAGGGTTTCTTCCCGTTGACACAGGATCAGTCGACTGATGCCCTCGATCAGTCGACTGATCCCGTAGTCGTTGCCCAATAACGACCGCTTTCCATGTTGGATTCCATCCAACGGTATTGGCATCACCGATCGATCTCGCCATCACCGACCGATGCTCGATCACCGAGTGCTCAATGAAGCCGACCCATTCTCGTGTCGCAGCTAAGCGGTCTTATCACCGATCGCCATTCCTCGGTAGCTGATCACGTCGACATCACCGATCCATGGCTAAGCACTAAATGACACTTGGCTAAATGGACAAGTTTCACCTAAGAGCTACCCCTTCCCGGGTTACATTCACTCACTCTCATCTCTCGAAGTCTCTCGCCTTCGAAGTTCTCTTCGTTCGCGGCCACGTCCCTCGGCAGCATCAGGCGCACGACTCTGCAATGCTCCTTCACGTTTCTTTCCTCGAAGTCTACTTCCTCCGGCTTCACTCCAAGCTCCTCGTCCGGCGGTCCCTCGGATGCTCCAAGCGCATGGCTTCCGCAAAGCTATCCTTCACCGACTCAAGGCACGAGTCATGAGATGTGAAACTCGCCACGACTCCATGTGCGAATTACTAAGTCCTGCACCACTTCAACGCACATATCAAATCAACATAACACACTAACTTAAACCCTTTGCCACACACATCAAAACCTTATCACGGCGAGAGATTGCCCAAACAATCTTTCCCTTTTTGATGTGTGGCAATCCGTTTAAGTTAGGTAAAAATATTTGATAAACATTTTAAGGTAAGAAAGCATGTAAACATAAACATGATATAGCAACATGCAACTCCCCATTAACCCATGAAACTCCCCCTTAATCTCTCCCCCTTATCATAATTAACTTAAACATAATCATTTCTCCCCCTTTGACACCATCAAAAATACTAATACTAAGTTAAAAACACATGGCATCAAGTCTAATAGAAAGAAAATACCACAAGTTGATTTAAAATCGGAATTCAGCCTTTATTGGTCTGATATTCAGGTCATCAGTCGACTGGTTCAGACTACCAGTCGACTGGCACGCTGTTTTCGGGATTTCTGATTTCTGGGGTGAATTTCAAAAATGCATTAAAAATTCCAGAAAATTTGAAAAATCATGAAATTTGGGGAACACATTTCTTTTAAGTATATCTATCAGTGAAAAATAGTTTTTCAAGAAAAATCATTATATTTTCTGAGATTTGCCAAAATTCTAAAGGCTTTAAAAACCACTAGTTTTTGAGCATGTTAGTATCCATTTTAACACCTAGTTTTGTATCCAATTGTTTCAAAACATGAATACACAGATTTTAAAGTAAGAAATTGTTTTGAAAACATATGAAATATCCAACCATGATCTTTGGGCAATATGTCTATGAATTAAATATAAGTCTTCCCCATGATTGGTCTATTATTGCTATTTTGATAACTTAAATGACCATCTAAATGCCATAGGCATTAGTGGACATTTGTATCATCCTAACATCTCACTCATGTTAAGTTTTCAATCCAAGTAGCCTATGGTGAGTGTGAGATGCATCTTAGGGGGTATTTGTATATACTTAACCATTATATTCATACAATTCTATCAAGGTTAAGTATCAACCTAATAATCCTCATGATCAAAAAGGCATATATCAATTAAATTTACATTATGATCATGAAACACATGTATTCATCAAATTGTAATCATGCATTAGGTATCATATGATGATAATAAACAAATTATCACCTAAAGCATGATTTAAACCTATTTCTCATGATTATGTGTCAAATATCAATATCATAAATCATGATTGCAAGCATACATAGCAATTAATCATCATGATTTAAGCATTATTAACTATTTATGGGCACGTTATCATCACCCAACACTATTAAAAATGTTGTCCCGCCATCCTAAGTCAACCAAAAATATGATATAGGTCAAGTCCATATGGTTGACTACCCTAGGGTTTTTCTAACCCTCAAGGATGGATTTTGGAACCCAATACAAATTCTTGCCTATAGGGTTCACAAGATACTCCTTGGGGATCCATTTCCTAGCTATTACCTTCTTTTTGTCTTGTCCCCTAGCTATTAGGCATTTATAAGCCTTTTCATTTTTCTTTTCTTTATAACCTAGGCCTTTCTTATTAAAACTTTCCCTTTGGCTCCCAATTATCATATTCAATGTGTTGGAGCCAATTGTGAATTTTTCTAGGGCTTTTGTTAAATAGTCTACCTTTTCCCTTAAGACCCTATTTTCATTTATACATGCATCACTAACATCTAATGGCACATAAAGATCATGTGAGCATGCATCATTTAAGCTAGAAGGAATATTATCATTTAAGCATGCATTTTCTAGCTTATTTTCCAATGCCTTAATTTGATTAAGCATGCTTTTATTCTTCTTTTTCATTCCAAATAAGTCCTTAGTTAAACTAAAAATTATGGAAACTATTTTCTTAGAAGAGGCATTCGTTACCATAGTTTCCATGTCCTCTTCTTCTTTGGATGAGGAGGATGTAGAAGCTCCCCCTTCATTTGAGCTCTCCCCACTTGAGCTTGATTCTTCATTTTCGATGGAGGAGGAGGAGCAATCCGAGTCATGAAGAGCCATTAGTGCTAGGTTGGAATAGACATGCTCTTCTTCTTCGGATGAGGATGAGGAAGCAAGGTCATCCCATGTCTTTGCTTTGAGAGCCATGGCCTTTCCTTTTTCCTTGGCCTTCTTTTCTTCTTCCTTTTTCTTCTTGCTCCCCTTCTTCTTCTTCTTTTCTTCCTTCTTTTTCCTTTCCTCTTTGCTCTTGTTTAGGAGGGGACAATTGTCCCTTATGTGTCCCTCCCCTTGACAATTGTAACAAATGATCTTCCCCCTTAGTCTTCTATTCCTATCATGAGATTTATCAAATCTAAAATTCTTAAATGCACGCCTTACCTTCCTTACCATGTAGGCTTCTTCCGTGCTATCCATGGAGGAGGTAGAAGCTTCATCATCGGAGGAGAAGGAGGGGATCTCTATCTTCTTCTTCCCCTTATTTGCCATCAATGCTACTCCTCTTGAAGGTTGGATTCTAGGCTCTTCTTGTATTCCTTCAAGCCTCGTTTCGTGGAGCTCTATGGTTGAGAAGAATTCCTCCAAGGTGCTCACTTCTAGTTTCTTGGAGATGTAAAATGAGTCCACCATGGAACTCCATCTTGAGGACCGGGGAAAGGCATCTATGGCCTTCATTACCATATCCCGGTTGGAGAGCCTTTCACCTACACTTGTTAGCCCAATCAAAATCTCTTTAAACCTAGAATGCAATGAAGTTACCTTTTCTCCCTTTTCTAATTTGATGTTTGATAGTTGGGAGCGGAGGAAATCTCTTCTTGCTAGCTTAGCCTCCGAGGTACCTTCATGAAGCTCTACTAGCTTCTCCCACATCTCCTTAGCACTAGAACATTCCCCTATCCTATTGACTTCTTGTTGGGGGAGTACATTATAGAGGTGGTGCTTGGCCTTTGAATTTTCCAAATACTCCTCTCTTTGTCTTTTACTCCATCTCGATTTCTCTAATGGCTCCCCATCTTCGTTCCTAGGCAACTCGAAACCGTTTTCCATAATTAACAATATTTCAAAATCGGTTTCGAAGAATACCTCCATTCTCTTTTTCCACCAAGAGAATTCGCCGTCGAACTTCGGTGGGTGGATGTTGGAGCCGACCATTTTTGATGTAGAGCTTGTTGCAGCGGTTAGTCCGGTGACAAGCAACCTGGCTCTGATACCACTTGTTGGGGATCGATTGGCCAGCTAGAGGGGGGTGAATAGCCCTCTTCGTTGGATGTCGTATTTTGCTCGTCTACAAAACGTTAGCGCAAGCGGAATATGCAAATATAAGTAAAGAAAAGCAAAATATAAACAAGCAATACAAACACCGAGATGTAACGTGGTTCACGGCTACGCTGCTAATCCACGGTCCGATTCGTCCACGGTGAATCACTCCGCAATCTATCCACTAGATCTCTCCTTTGCACAAAGCTAGGTGGAGGTAACCTCTTTACACAAAAACACTCCTCTTACAAATATAATGGAAATAAGCTTGAGTAAGAGGATGGAAAGCTTTAGGGAACTTTGGGAGAGTATTAGAGCATAAGCATTAGCCTCCCAAAGCCCCACCCCCTTCCTTTTTATAGAGGAAGAGGGTTTCTTCCCGTTGACATAGGATCAGTCGACTGATTCCCTTGATCAGTCGACTGATCCCGTAGCCGTTGCCTAATAACGACCGCTTTCCACATTAGATTCCATCCAACGGTATTGGCATCAGTCGACTGATCCTGCCATCAGTCGACTGATGCTCGATCAGTCGAGTGCTTAATGGAGCCGACTCCATTCTCGTGCCGTGCAGTGCCATCGATCCATTTGCCATTCCTGGCGATCATTGCCGGCCATCATCTCGCCAAGCACTAAACTGGTCTTATACCAGTCGATCGAACCATCGACTTAGAGCAGTCGACTGCCATGACATGGCAGTCGATTGGTGTCGGGAAAAACCATCCGACACTTGGCCAAATGGTCAAGTTTCACCTAAGAGCTACCCCTTCCCGGGTTACATTCGCTCACTCTCATCTCTCGAAGTCCCTCTCCTTCGAAGTTCTCTTCGTTCGTGGCCACGTCCCTCGGCAGCATCAGGCGCACGGCTCTGTAATGCTCCTTCGCGTTTCTTGCCTCGAAGTCTACTTCCTCCGGCTTCACTCCAAGCTCCTCGTCCGGCGGTCCCTCGGATGCTCCAAGCGCACGGCTTCCGCAAAGCTATCCTTCACCGACTCAAGGCACGAGTCATGAGATGTGAAACTCGCCACGGCTCCATGTGCGAATTACTAAGTCTTGCACGACTTCAACGCACATATCAAATCAACATAACACACTAACTTAAACCCTTTGCCACACACATCAAAACCTTATCACGGCAAGAGATTGCCCAAACACTCGCTCCCCCTTTGACATACATCAAAATCAAAATTAAGTTTAAAATGTCACAACTCTAAAGCTAAAAAATGCCACAATTTCAAATTTTAAGCTTAAAAATTCTCAAGTTTTGAAATTAATCCTCCTTTATAGGGTTGTCTTCATTTAGTAATAGGATTTCTCCCTTTATACACATTTTCAAATTTTTTTTTCCGAATTTCATTTGACAAAATTTTATCAAACCCTAAACATATTTCTAAATTCCAACATATTTCCATAATTTTCAAAAATTTTCAAAATTTTCTAACTCCCCTTGAATAATAACATATTTTCAAAATTTTTAAGATTTTTCAAAATTTTCTAACTCCCCCTGAATAATAACATATTTTTAAAATTCCATTTTTTTAAAAAAAAAATTCAAAATTTTTTAACTCCCTCTGAATAAATACATATTTTCATTTTTTTAAGATGAAGCAAATATGATAGAGAATATGTCCAAGCATGAATTTCTAGATATTATTTTTATATTTAAAAATACACATCTAAAAATCATCCTTAAAGCAAATGTCCAACTCTTTACTAGCCTAAATGATATATAATTAATCATCAAACTTTGAATTAGAGTTAGTCACCGAAGTGATTGAGTTTCTCTTGTAAACCCCATGTTGGTTCATGTCGATGCACTGAATCTACATATGGAACCAGGAATGCAGTCCTAACATCTCATGCCCATCTTCTTTGCTCAATACACAAATAGGTAGTCCTAGGTGTTTGTGAGATGCGAATGCTTACTTAAATCTATAGGATCATGAAATTTAAATTTTCCTAGATTGATTTTTAACTTTTCTTTAAAAATAATATAATATTACTTTTTCAAAATAAAATTGAGTAATGGGCATGAAAACATACTAGTCTACTAAGCATAAACCTAATTGTCTTCTAAGCATACTAAATTCTGCTTCCGGAAGTGGTTTAGTGAAGATGTCAGCAAGGTTAGATTTGGGCTCAACATAGTTGAGTTCAATATTACCCTTTGCCACATGTTCTCTTACAAAATGATATATAACATCAATGTATTTAGTGCGTGAGTGATGAATTGGATTTTTAGTTAAATTTATTGAACTTATGTTATCAACTAATGTTTTGACCTTTTTGTAATCTAATTTGAAATCCTTAAGTGTATGCATCATCCATAATAGTTGTGCCACACATTCACCTAATGTTATGTATTCTACTTCAGTTGTGGAAAGAGCAACACAATATTGCTTCCTATTGAACCAACTTACTAAGCATGATCTTAAGAGTTGACATCCTCCACTAGTACTTTTTCTATCTAGTTTGCACCCTGCATAGTCTAAGTCAGAGTATCCTATTAGCTCAAAGTTACTAGATCTTGGGTACCACATACCTACATTAATTGTTCCTTTAATGTATCTTAGAATTATTTTGACATGTGTTAAATGTGATTCCTTAGCACAAGTTTGATATCTAACAGACATACTTACCGCAAATAGTATGTCGGGTCTACTTGCAGTTAAGTATAGTAAACTACCTATGACACTCCTATAGTACTTTAGATCTACAGACTTTCCTTCTTTGTCTTCATTTAATATAATATTCGTAGCCATGGGTGTTTTAATGTCTTTTGCATTTTCCATACTAAATTTTTTAATTAATTTTCTTGCATACTTATTTTGGTATATATAGTTACCTTCTCTTGTTTATTTTATTTGTAAACCTAAGAAGAAGTTTAACTCACTTACTAAACTCATTTCGAATTCTTGTTCCATTAGGTTTATAAATTATTTTAAAAAAATTGAATTTGTTGATCCAAAGACTATATCATCTACATATATTTGAGCAATAAAAATATCTTTGTTCAAGGTTTTTACGAAAAGTGTTGAGTCAATTTGACCTTGTCTGAAGCCTTTAGAGATTAAGTATGAGGATAGTCTCTCATACCATGCTCTAGGAGCTTGTTTTAATCCATATAAGGCCTTTTTTTTAACTTGTATACATAATTAGGGTATTCTAAGCTCTCAAAACCTCGGGGTTGACTTACATATACCTCTTCTTTTATTACTTCGTTTAAAAAGGCAGATTTGACATCCATTTGATATAAGTTCAATCCTTTATGTACTGCTTAAGCTAGCAACATCCTAATTGACTCAAGCCTCGCTATGGGGCATAAGTTTCATCATAGTCTAACCCTTCTACTTGACTAAACCCTTTGGCTACTAATCGATCTTTATTCCTTATGATTTCTTCTTGATCGTTTAATTTATTTCTGAATACCCATTTAGTGTCTATTATTGATTTATTGGATGGTGAAGGTACTAAGTCCCAAACTTCATTTCTATCGAATTGTGCTAGTTCTTCTTGCATGGCTATTATCCAATCAGGGTCTGTTAATGCCTCATCTATTGACTTTGGTTCTATTTTTGATATCAATGCGACTTGACTTAAGTTTCATAGGGATGATCTAGTTTGAACTCCTAAAGTTGGATTTCCTAATACTTGTTCAAGTGGATGATTAGGATTAATTCTTGACATCTTTAAGTTTTCTTCACATTGGATTTGTTCTTCTTCATCATGTGTTATATCATTTAACTCATTTTGATTATCTTTTAATGTGTTTAGTTGATTATTAGTAATTTCTTCCTCATCAAATTTTACATGAGTTGTTTCTTCAATTTTTAACGTTTTCTTATTATAAATCCTATAAGCCCTACTTGTTGGTGCAGTAGGCACCTAAGTCGAACCTGAGTTTTGATTATAGCAAACGATACAAAGTTAAGCTCATGTCATTATCTCACGAGCTGAATCAAGTATGCAGAAATGCTAAGCTAAGTCGAAGGTCAGCGACACTCGGAGAGAACCGTAGTGGTCGGGCGACACCGGGAGGACTTCGGAGGGAGCCGAAGGAATCAGGTGGAGACCGAAAGCAAGGCTTCAAAGGTAAATGTTGAGGTAAGCTCGTGTGAGTGAGCGTAAGTAAGGTCGAGTCCTCCATACGGGGACATCCTTAGGCGACGATCCGACCAAGACTTCCCATGGAAGGTCTATGTTGAGATCGGATGGCAAGTGGCCGTCGAATTCACTTATATTTCGAGCTAACTCTTTATTACAGTCGAAAAGTTTGAAAATCAGTTCAACCGGCCAAGGATCAGTTCAACTGCTGAGCCATCAGTTCAACCGGCCAAGAAATCAGTTCAACCGATGGTCAAAAATCAGCCTCGAGGAGTCAAGCTTTATCACCATTTTTCAAGGAGTTTTGTGCCCAATTCCTATTGGTTGAAGACCCATTCGATGAGGGGCTTAAAGGCTATAAAAGGAGGGCTTCTCCTAGGGGTTTTCATCATCTCTAAGTGCTTAAAAACCTTTGCAACTCCGCGATTCTCCGACGACTCTACGACGAAGTGCTGTGAACAACCCTAGCTTAGTTTCTACTCTTTAGTTGTTGATATTTTAATTTGTCATCTCTTTAAATATTGCAATTCCTTTTATTAATCGTGGTTTTCTATCGTTGCACTTCACATTAATAGAAGAGAGGCTTTGTCTCTCTATCTTTTCTTTCGAAGGTTTTTTTGTAATCGTCAAACTCCTACCTCCAACGAGGAGGAGTGTTTTTAGTGAATTGCCCTCCGTGCGTGATCAAGGATCACTAGGGCCTTGGAGTAGTAGCCGAAGGCTACGAACCAAGTAAAAATATTTGTCTCATTTTATTTATTACTTATCTTTCCACTACAAATTAATTATCTACTCGAGTTTTAACGAACAAAAAAAAAGGTTTTATCGCTATTCACCCCCCCCCCTCTAGCGATCCGCTTCGATCCAACAATTGGTATCAAAGCCGGGGGTGCTTAGATTTGGTGAAACCACCAATCTAACATTTTTTACAGATTTGTTTTTCATTCATTTAAATTTTTTTCCCGCACTACTAATCCAAGACGAAGTCTTGGTACTCTTCGTTTGGTTTTGTTTTGCAAGTATTCGCTTTTGGAGTAGGCGACGGTCAAACGGGCATAACTTTTCGTACAAGTTGACCCACGACACGAGCTACCTACCAAAATGAAGCTCTCGGAGAGATCTACACTTCTTAGGAGGGTAAACCCTCATAACAAGCTGTCTTCATCCCCAAAAACCATCGTTTAGTACCATTTCTGGGACATCGAAGGTTGTAAGTGCTCATCTTTTATTTTAGTTGGTTATTTCTTGTTTTATTCCTTTTTTTTTCTTTTCATTTCCTACATTACTAATCCAAGGCGAAGTCTTGGAACCTTTTTCGTGTTTTTTTTTGTATTTTTTGTGCAAGGTTTCCCTTCCAAATCGCCCATCTCGAGGGTTTTAGCACCGTCCGACCTCCGTTTTATATTGGAGATGATTTCCGTTACTGGAAAGGTCGGATGGAATGCTTTCTCAAAACCCAAATCGTGATGTGGATCATAATCCAAACGGGTTTCACACTTCCGACTAATTAAGTGGGTGAATCCTTGGGTTATGACCAATGGACCATTGCGACAAAACGATAAGTCGAAGCCGACGCCAAGGCAACTCAAATTCTCCAATGCGATTTGTCCAAGGAGGAGCTAAATCGCGTTTGCCCCTTCATAAGCGCAAAGGACCTTTGGACAAAGCTAGTGGAGCTACACAAAAGGACCGATGAAGCCAAGGTATGTAAGCGAGATCTTTTATTTAATAAACTATATAATCTAAAAATGCAGGAACACGAGTCCGCGACGCAACTTCACGCCCGCGTCCAAGACATAGTCAACAATCTACATGCAATCGGGCAAAAGGTCGAAAACCGTGACCTTATAAGGTATGTCCTATTAGTAATATATGAGAGATGTCCTAAGGCAATCGCCTTATGTATGAACCATTTATATGATAAATGAAGATTCACTATTTGAGTATACATGTTTTATGTATTTGATTGGATCTTAAACTCATTTACTGAATGTCCACGATACGATTCACAGCATGAGAGAATTTGTGATTGGATCACAACTAGTGAGTATCTCTACATGTGTAATTGTGATGTATCGGAATTATCTCTAGTCGATGAATTGATGGATTTGGACACCATCAATTCCGTCGAGACTAGCACGAGGTATACTCCTTGGTGTATCCAAGCAGCTGATTCTCACTGGCTAGAGACATAGTGATGTCCGGAGTTAATCGTGAATGCTAGTTATGGTAACTAGTTCATTGGAGTGACCAGCCGTAAGACTTCATATGGTTCTCTGCATATATAGATATGTCAATGAAGTTCTTACTATGGCTTAAGTGCGATGTTCCTTTGACTTGCGGTATTCAAGTCATCTTGATCATAGAGACTTATGCTTTGACATCTTAAGCAAACATCTCTAAGGAGATGTGGACCCAGGATGATTGGGTATAAGTCGAAGTGATCGAAGGTGTTTGAATAGCCTATAAAGGATTCACCACTCCTTGCGAGGAGATGTATACCCATGGCCTCTCGTTGGATTGTTACTAAAGTCTTTGGCCAAAGCATTACATGTTTAGAGTAAGGTACTCTTCGATACATGTGCAGTAACTAGAATCCGTAGGACGAGGAAATGATGCTTGGGCTAGGTGTGACGTAGTCAGCCTAGTGGGGACTGACACTATAGACCATGTCCTGAACCAAGTGGGTATAAGATGAGTGAAGGGAATGGGGCACGAATCATTCGAGCTGCTGAAGGGTTTCAGAAATAGTTCTGGATCAACCGTTGATCTTTTCGGTTAATTGGGGATCATGATGTACTACTAGGTGCCACTCATGATCGTTCTATAATTAATGGTTAATTATAGACGGCCAACATAAACCGAGAACCTATTTGGTCACACGCACAACGAGCATAATCCGAAGGATTTAAAACGAGCTTGAGAATGGGATTCTCAGACCGAGAGAAACTAGGTTTGGTTGGACCAAACATAAAGCGAGCATGAAATCGTTTCAGTCGCAATGGAAGCGTGGATGGGCCGAGTCTTATGAAGACGTAATAGATGAACCAAAATGGTTTGGTTCTAATCCAATGGAGGAGAATAAACCAAAGGGTTTGGTTTATTTTAAACGAATGTACCAAAAGTTGGTTCGGTTCGTTTTAACTTAAAATAAACCATCATGGTTTGGTTTATTTTAACTTATCTTAATGGAGCGGGTTAACGGGCCTAATGGTTATGATCCAATAACCATTAAGAGAATTAGTTCTCTATAAAAGAGGGCTTAAGGGATGGTTTAAGCCCTAATCCACAACCCTAAGTTGCCGCCCACCTCTCCTTGGAGAAATTCGGAGCTAACTCTCCTCCTCCTTGCCGCTGCCCACCTTGAGGCTCCAACCGGCGTCCAGAAGGCTGCTTCCTTCCCCCTCGCCGGCGTCGAGCTGCTGTCGGTTAGTGCTCCAGTGATCTCCTTCAAGTTTGGCATCAAGGTGAACTCTATCTCCCTTGGTTGGCCGGCGCCTATCACCTCCACCAAAGCTGTCCAGTTTTCTAGACAGCTTGTTCTCCTCTCGTCAGAGCGTCGTTTGGACGACGGTTAGAGCTCCAACAGCGGCTAACTTACCGGGGATTCGATCTCCGATAATTTTCTGAGGTGGAGGATGAAGGAATCGTCAATTGGTTGACGAATACCTCTCCGGAGAAGCGAGTTTTGAGAACTCGTATTAGGATCCGAATTTGGATTCGGATCGTGATCATCTCTCGATCACGTCGTCTTCAACACGAGGCTAGTAACCCGTACGAAGACGAAGCTCGTGGCTTAGCGAAGTCATCCCGAGGAACTCGGCATGGATACGGATAGAGACGATTCTAGCGAGGATCGTTCCGGTTGATGCCGTTCCCACTACACGTCATACGGAAGGTATAACGTAGATAAATTTCCTTTTTATTGCAAATTTAAATTTACGGTTATGTCTACACTTGTTGTAATATATGCATGCATGTGTTGTGTGTGTTGTAATAAGTATATATTTATTATTTTTATTGCTTCCGCTGTGTTCATGTTTACGAAACGTGATGGAACACACACACGCCGCGGTGCCGGAAACCCAACAGTGGTATCAGAGCCCAGGTTGTGTTTCGACATAATCGTAAAATGGTTTTGTGATAGTCATAATGTTATTTCTGGAAATTTTCTAATTTTGGAAATTTAGAAGTATTTATGGAAATTTTTCAATTTTGGAAAGTCTAGAAGTATTTATGGAAATCTTCCACTTTTGGAAAGTTGGAAGTATTTTATGGAAATTAATATTTTCCATAAATAAAATATTTGATTAGATTCTGGAAATTTGTTTCCTAATTTAATCATGATTTGATTTGGAGAATCAAATCTTAAAATATTTTATTTCCATAAGTAGTTTTGATGATTTAGGAAATTGGTTTCCTAAATTGATTTTCCTTAATCAATTATTTTCATAAATAAAATATGTGATTAGATTTGGAAATTTGTTTCCTAATTCAATCATGATTTGATTTGGAGAATCAAATCTTAAACATATTTTATTTCCATAAATAGTTATGACAAATAAGGAAATTATGTACATGACATAATTGTATGCCATGTAATTGCATTAGATGCATAACATTATGTCATGCGTGTCGTGACATGTAGATGTATGTCATGTATGTCATGCCATGTAGATAATAGTTATTTGCATGCAAAGAGGATGAGACATAAAACCCTAACTCAATATTAAAGCCTACACCTTCCATTAATATGGTTAGAACCAGAGTTCTGTTTCTTGTTTGGGTTGTTGGACTCACTCCAAGCCCGGCTTGAACCTGAACATGTTCAAATCATTGGAATAGTTTAACTCTAATATGGTAAGAGTCAGAGGTCAATCGTTAGTTTGGGTTGTTGGACTCACTCCAAGCCTGGCTAATTGGTTGAATGCGCTCTAACCATATTAAAACTATTTCGCGATTAATGGGTCGGCTCTAACTTGGAGCATCGATTTGTTGGACTCACTCCAAGGTCGATGTGAAGAGAGGTGAAGTTGGGTGTTATGCATATGATGCATACTTGTTAATGTGTTAACAACCCAATGTATGTGTAAACATTCAATTAGTTGATAGCACATTGTGATAGTTACATATACATGATATGTAATCGGTATACTTGATACCCACCATCATAGCTAAGAATGGCTTGTTGGACTCACTCCAAGGTTGTTCTTATCTATATTGGATATCAGCCCATTCAGAGATTGACCTACGATCTCCCGAATTGATTTCAAGGGTTTTTGAATTCGAAAAAATGAATGGGATTTTGTAAATGTATGTGGATGCATTTTAAAATCATCTTTCTCATATGTGCTCGTTTTGTATTTCTAGGTTAATCGCTTGATCATGATGTCTTTAAATTTGCGCTCTATTTTGAATTCGAATAAATTGACTGGGACGAACTTCTTGGACTGGCTTAGAAACTTGATAATTGTTCTCGCGTAAAAGCTTGAGTATGTCCTCGAAGCGTCTCTTCCCGCTCGTCCTAGTGATGATGCAACACCGGACCAATTGTTGGCCCATCAGAAACATGTGAGTGATTCTGAGCAAGTGAGTTACATGATGCTAGGGGCGATGGTACCCTGCAGCGACATGAGCATATGGATGCTCATACCATAGTCCTTCATCTTTATGAGTTGTTTGATGAGCAAGTGAGATTCGAAAGGTTCGAAGTCTCCAAGCTCCTCTTCACCTCTGAGATGCAAGAAGGTTCATCTGTGGTACTGCTCAACATGCTGAAGACTGTGGAGCCTTCTGAGAAGCATGAGCAGGGGACGGTGCTGTTAGTTGATTCCTCGAAGAAAGGTTCTAAGAGGAAGTCAAAGGAACAGCAGAAGGGAAAGAAGAGAAGGGCTAAGAAGGTAGAACTAGCACAAAAGGAAACTTGCCATCATTATGGCAAGGAGAGCCATTAGCGAAGAAAGTGCAAGATTTATCTTGAGTCTGTGAAGAAGAATAAGGCATCGGATGCCCCATCTTCCTTAGATATCTTCGTTATTGATTGTCATTCTATTTCCTCATACACTTGGGTATTGAATACTGGGTGTGGCTCACATATATGTAAAGACATACATGGGCTAAGAAATAGAAGAAGACTCGTCAAGGGAGAGTCAAATTTACGTGTTGGGAATGGAGCAAAGGTTGCTGCACTCGCCATCGGAACGTATTTGTTGAGACTTCCTACAGGACTTGTCTTAGAACTGGACAATTGCTTTTATGTTCCTTCGTTGATAAAGATCATTTCTATTTCTTGTTTAAATAGAAATGGGTACCATTTGACTTTTAGTAACAATTGTTGTTACATAACTTTGAATGGAGTTCTTTATGGGACTGGAACTTTAAGCAATGGTATTTATACGTTGGACGTATCCAGTGACATTTTCAATATCGAAGCGAGCAACAAGCGTGCTCGAAAAGATAATCAATTAGACTCCTATATGTGGCATTGTCGTCTTGGCCATGCAAGTAAGAAACGCATGTCCGAATTACACCGATGTGGAATTCTGGAATCGTTTGAATTGGATTCATACGATACATGCGAATCATGCTTAAAAGGCAAGATGACTAAGTTACCTTTTACTGGAAAAGGTGAACGAGTGGAAGAGTTGCTAGGTCTAATACATACTGATGTATGTGGACCCATGTCAACTCAAGCTTTAGGAGGCTATAGCTACTTCATTACCTTCACCGATGATCACTCACGGTTTGGGTATGTGTTCTTGATGAAACACAAGTCTGAAGCCTTTGAAAGGTTCAAAGAATTCAGAAATGAAGTAGAGAAACAACTTGGCAAGAGTATTAAAATACTTCGATCGGATCGAGGTGGTGAATACTTGAGTCAAGAGTTTCTAGATTATCTGAGGGACAATGGTATATTGTCTCAATGGACTCCGCCGTATACACCACAACTTAATGGTGTATCTGAGAGGCGAAACCGGACCTTGTTGGACATGGTCAGGTCAATGATGAATCACGCGAATCTTCCCAAGTCCTTTTGGGGCTATGCACTTCAGACAGTTGTTTACTTGTTAAACAGAGTCCCGACCAAGGTAGTCTCTACTACTCCATATGAGATATGGGCTAGTAAGAAACCTCATTTATCTTACTTGAAGATATGGGGTTGTCCTGCTTATGTGAAGCGGACTGTGTCAGACAAATTGGATGCTAAGTCTGATAAATGTCTATTTATTGGATACCCTAAGGAAACGAGGGGTTACCAATTCTATCATCCCTTGGAACAAAAGGTGTTTGTTTCAAGGAATGCTGTGTTTCTAGAGAAAGAGTTTCTCTTACAAGAAAACAGTGGGAGTGTCGTTGAACTTGAGGAGGTTCAAGAGACTTCAGTAGACATTGAAGAGATACCTGGTCAAGCACTTCGACCGATGACTCATAGTGATGAGCCATCGGCTGGACCTATTGAGGCACCACATCTTCGTAGATCTAGTAGAGCACGCAATATTCCCGAGAGATATGGATTTCTCGTAAGTGAATCGAACGACGTGTTACTCATTGATGATGAGGAGCCTACTAGTTATGAAGAAGTGCTGACAAGTTCAGAAAGGGATAAGTGGCTTAATGCCATGAAGTCGGAAATGGATTCCATGTATGAAAACCAAGTTTGGAACTTGGTTGACCCACCTGAAGGCATAAAGCCTATAGGGTGCAAGTGGGTTTTCAAGAAGAAAACCGACATGGATGGTAATGTGATTACCTATAAGGCTAGATTGGTGGCGAAAGGATATCGTCAAAAGCAAGGTGTTGATTATGATGAAACCTATTCGCCTGTAGCTATGCTTAAATCCATTCGGATGCTCCTGGCCATAGCGGCTCATTATGATTATGAGATATGGCAGATGGATGTGAAAACAACTTTCCTTAATGGAAACCTGCTCGAGGACGTGTATATGATACAGCCTGAGGGTTTCACATCGGTTGATAAAACCAAGGTATGCAAATTGCGACGGTCCATTTATGGATTGAAGCAAGCATCCAGGAGCTGGAATATCCATTTTGATGAGACAATCAAAAAGTTTGATTTCTCACAAAATCCAGACGAACCTTGTGTGTACAAGAAGGTTAGTGGGAGTGCAGTCGTGTTCCTAGTATTGTATGTCGATGACATATTACTTATAGGAAACGATGTCTCAATCTTACAGTCAGTGAAGGTTTGGTTATCCAAGACATTCTCTATGAAAGACCTGGGAGAAGCAACCTACATTCTCAGGATTAAGATCTATAGAGATAGATCGAAACGGTTGCTTGGTCTTTCGCAGTCTAAATATATAGACCGAGTGCTAAACAGGTTTAGCATGTCGGAATCCAAGAAAGGTTACCTACCCATCCGGCATGGGGTACACCTTTCGAAGTCTATGTGTCCGCGCACAGAAGACGAGAGGATTTGCATGAGTAAGATTCCCTATGCATCCGCAATAGGATCTATCATGTATGCTATGTTATGTACGAGGCCCGATGTATCGTATGCTCTAAGTGTCATGAGCAGATACCAGTCTGATCCAGGAATGGATCATTGGGTGGATGTCAAGACGATCCTTAAGTACTTAAGAAGAACTAAGGATGTGTTCCTAATATATGGAGATGGGGACATGGTGATACGCGGGTATACGGATGCCAGCTTCCAGACAGAAAAGGATGATTCCAGGTTTCAGTCTGGATACGTGTTCACCTTGAATGGGGGCGCAGTGAGTTGGAAAAGTTCCAAACAAGACACTGTAGCGGATTCTACCACTGAGGCAGAATACATTGCAGCTTCGGAAGCAGCAAAGGAAGCGGTTTGGATCAAGAAGTTAGTTTATGAACTTGGTGTGATTTCGACCATTGTTGAAGCAATACCGGTCTACTGCGACAACAATGGAGCAATTGCACAGGCGAAAGAGCCAAGGTCTCATCAACAATCCAAACATGTGCTTTGCTGCTATCATCTTATCAGAGAGATCATCAGTAGGAACGAAATACAAATCGAGAAAATTCCCACTGAAAGGAACTTAGCGGATCCCTTTACTAAGGCATTACCTCAAAATAAGTTTGAGGGTCATGTTCGAGCTTATGGTATTGGATACCGTAGTGATTGGCATTAGGCCAAGTGGGAGTCTGTTAGTAATATATGAGAGATGTCCTAAGGCAATCGCATTATGTATGAACCATTTATATAATAAATGAAGATTCACTATTTGAGTATACATGTTTTATGTATTTGATTGGATCTTAAACTCATTTACTAAATGTCCACGATACGATTCACAGCATGAGAGAATTTGTGATTGGATCACAACTAGTGAGTATCTCTACATGTGTAATTGTGATGTATCGGAATTATCCCTAGTCGATGAATTGATGGATTTGGACACCATCAATTCCGTCAAGACTAGCACGAGGTATACTCTTTGGTGTATCCAAGCAGCTGATTCTCACTGGCTGGAGACATAGTGATGTCCCGAGTTAATCGTGGATGCTAGTTATGGTAACTAGTTCATTGGAGTGACCAGCCGTAAGACTTCATATGGTTCTCTGCATATATAGATATGTCAATGAAGTTCTTACTGTGGCTTAAGTGCGATGTTCCTTTGACCTGCGGTATTCAAGTCATCTTGATCATGGAGACTTATGCTTTGACATCTTAAGCAAACATCTCTAAGGAGATGTGGACCCGGGATGATTGGGTATAAGTCGAAGTGATCGAAGGTGTTTGAATAGCCTATAAAGGATTCACCACTCCTTGCGAGGAGATGTATACCCATGGCCTCTCGTCGGATTGTTACTAAAGTCTTTGGCCAAAGCATTACATGATTAGAGTAAGATACTCTTCGATACATGTGCAGTAACTAGAATCCGTAGGACGAGGAAATGATGCTTGGGCTAGGTGTGATGTAGTCAGCCTAGTGGGGACTGACACTGTTAGTAATATATGAGAGATGTCCTAAGGCAATCGCCTTATATATGAACCATTTATATGATAAATGAAAATTCACTATTTGAGTATACATGTTTTATGTATTTGATTGTATCTTAAACTCATTTACTGAATGCCCACGATACGATTCACAGCATGAGTGAATTTGTGATTGGATCACGACTAGTGAGTATCTCTACATGTGTAATTGTGATGTATCAGAATTATCCCTAGTCGATGAATTGATGGATTTGGACACCATCAATTCTGTCGAGACTAGCATGAGGTATACTCCTTGGTGTATCCAAGCAGCTGATTCTCACTGGCTGGAGACATTGTGATGTCCGGAGTTAATCGTGGATGCTAGTTATGGTAACTAGTTCATTGGAGTGACCAGCCGTAAGACTTCATATGGTTCCCTGCATATATAGATATGTCAATGAAGTTCTTACTGTAGCTTAAGTGCCATGTTCCTTTGACTTGCGGTATTCAAGTCATCTTGATCATGGAGACTTATGCTTTGACATCTTAAGCAAACATCTCTGAGGAGATGTGGACCCGGGATGATTGGGTATAAGTCGAAGTGATCGAAGGTGTTTGAATAGCCTATAAAGGATTCACCACTCCTTGCGAGGAGATGTATACCCATGGCCTCTCGTCGGATTGTTACTAAAGTCTTTGGCCAAAGCATTACATGTTTAGAGTAAGGTACTCTTCGATACATGTGGAGTAACTAGAATCCGTAGGACGAGGAAATGATACTTGGGCTAGGTGTGACGTAGTCAGCCTAGTGGGGACTGATACAATAGACCATGTCCTGAACCAAGTGGGTATAAGATGAGTGAAGGGAATGGGGCACGAATCATTTGAGCTGCTGAAGGGTTTCATAAATAGTTCTGGATCAACTGTTGATCTTTTCGGTTAATTGGGGATCATGATGTACTACTAGGTGCCACTCATGATCATTCTATAATTAATGGTTAATTATAGACGACCAACATAAACCGAGAACCTATTTGGTCACACGCACAACGAGTGTAATCCAAAGGATTTAAAACGAGCTTGAGAATGGGATTCTCAGACCGAGAGAAACTATGTTTGGTTGGACCAAACATAAAGCGAGCATGAAATTGTTTCAGTCGCAATGGAAGCGTGGATGGGTCGTGTCTTATGAAGACATAATGGATGGACCAAAATGGTTTGGTTCTAATCCAATGGATGAAAATAAACCAAAGGGTTTGGTTTATTTTAAACGAATGAACCAAAAGTTAGTTCGGTTCATTTTAACTTAAAATAAACCATCATGGTTTGGTTTATTTTAACTTATCCTAATGGAGCGGGTTAACGGGCCTAATGGTTATGATCCAATAACCATTAAGAGAAGTAGTTCTCTATAAAAGAGGGCTTAAGGGATAATTAAGCCCTAATCCAAACCCTAGCCCCCTTGAGTTGCTGCCCACCTCCACCTTGGAGTTAATTGGCGCCAACCCTAAAGCTGCTGCCGCCCAGCTTGTGTGCAGCCGTCCAAGTCTTTGCCGGCGTCCAAGCTTCAGCCGGAGAACCTCCGGCGACCCTCCAGCGATCTCCTTTGGGTTCGGTGATTAGGTGAGCTTCCATCTTTCCTTAGCCGGCCTCTATTCCTCCACCAAAAGCTGTCCAGTTTTTCTGGACAGTTTGTTTCTTTGTTGTCGGAGCGTCGTTTGAACGACGGTTAGTGCTCCGACAGCGGCTAACTTACCGGAGATTTGATCTCCGTTAATCCTCTGAGGTGGGGGACGAAAGATTCGTCAAACGGTTGACGAATACCTCTCCGGAGAAGCGAGTTTTGAGAACTCGTTTTAGGATCCGAATTTGGATTCGGATCGTGATCATCTCTCGATCACGTCGTCTTCAACACGAGGCTAGTAACCCGTACGAAGACGAAGCTCGTGACTTAGCGAAGTCATCCCGACGAGCTCGGCGTGGATACGGATAGAGACGATTCTTACGAGGATCGTTCCGATTGATGTCGTTCCCGCTACACGTCATACGAAAGGTATAACGTAGATAAATATCTTTTATTGCAAATTTTAATTTACGGTTATGTCTACACTTGTTGTAATATGCATGCGTGTGTTGTGTGTTGTAATAAATATAGATTTATTATTTTTAATTGCTTCCGCTGTGCTCATGTTTACGAAACATGATCGAACACACCTACGCTTGTGTGCGAAACCCAACAAAGGGTATCGAGCCCAGGTTGTGTTTCGACATAATCGTAAAAATGGTTTTGCGATAGTCATAATGTATTTCTGGAAATTTTCTAAATTTTGGAAATTTAGAAGTATTTATGGAAATTTTTCAATTTTGGAAAGTCTAGAAGTATTTATGGAAATCTTCCACTTTTGGAAAGTTGGAAGTATTTATGGAAATTGATATTTTCCATAAATAAAATATTTGATTAGATTCTAGAAATTTGTTTCCTAATTTAATCATGATTTGATTTGAAATCAAATCTTAAAATATTTTATTTCCATAAGTAGTTTTAATGATTTAGGAAATTGGTTTCCTAAATAGATTTTCCTTAATCAAATAATTCCATGAATAAAATATGTGATTAGATTTGGAAATTTGTTTCCTATTAATTATGATTTGACGGAGAATCAAATCTTAAACATATTTTATTTCCATAAATAGTTATGACATATAAGGAAATTATATACATGACATAATTGTATGCCATGTAATTGCATTAGATGCATAACATTATGCCATGCGTGTCGTGACATGTAGATGTATGCCATGTATGCAATGCCATGTAGATAATAGTTATTTGCATGCAAAGAGGATGAGACATAAAAACCCTTAATCAATATTAAAGCCTACACCTTCCATTAATATGGTTAGAACCAGAGTTCTGTTTCTTGTTTGGGTTGTTGGACTCTCTCCAAGCCCGGCTCGAACCTGAATATGTTCAAACCATGGAATAGTTTAATACTAATATGGTAAGAGTCAGAGGTCAATCGTTAGCTTTGGTTGTTGGACTCTCTCCAACCTGGGCTAATTGGTTGAATGCGCTCTAACCATATTAAAACTATGTCTTGATTAATGGGTTGGCTTTAACCTGGAGCATCGGCTTGTTGGACTCTCTCCAAGGTCGATGTAAAGGGAGGTGAAGTTGGGTGCTATGCATATGATGCATACTTGTTAATGTGCTAACAACCCGATGTATGTGTGAACATTCAATTAGTTGATAGCACATTGTGATAGTTGCATATACGGGATATGCAATCGGTATAGATTATACCTACCGTCGTAGTTATGAATGTCTTGTTGGACTCTCTCCAAGGTTGTTCATAACTATGATGGATATCAGCCCATTCGGAGATGGACCTACGATCTCCCGAAGTGATTTTGGGGTGTTTGAAATTCGAAAAATGAATGGGATTTATAAATGTATATTGATGCATTTTAAAATCATTTTCTCATATATGCTCGTTTTGTATTTCTAAGATTGATCATGATGTCTTTGAATTTGCGTTCCATTTTGGATTCAAATAAATTGACTGGGCCGAACTTCTTGGACTAGCTTAGAAGCTTGAGAATTGTTCTCAAGGTTGAAAAGCTTGCAAATGTCCTCGAAGCGCCTCTTCCCGCCCGTCCTAGTGACGATGCAACTCTGGACCAATTGTTGGCCTATCAGAAACATGTGAGTGATTCTGAACAAATGAGTTGCATCATGCTAGCCACGATGGAACCCAAGCTACGAAAGAAGCATGAGCATATGGATGCTCATATCGTAGTCCTTCATCTTTGTGAGTAGGTTGATGAGCAAGTGAGATTCGAAGTCTCAAAGCTCCTCTTCACCTCTTAGATGCTAGGAGGTTCATCTGTGGTACTGCTCAATATGCTGAAGACTGTGGAGTCTTCTGAGAAGCATGAGCAGGGGACGGTGCTGTTAGTTGATTCCTCGAAGAAAGGTTCTAAGAGGAAGTCAAAGGAACAGTAGAAGGGAAAGAAGAGAAGGGCTAAGAAGGTAGAACTAGCACAAAAGGAAACTTGCCATCATTATGGCAAGGAGAGCCATTTGCGAAGAAAGTGCAAGATTTATCTTGAGTCCATGAAGAAGGATAAGGCATCGGATGCCCCATCTTCTTCAGAAATCTTCTTTATTGATTGTCATTCTATTTCCTCAGACACTTGGGTATTTGATACTGGGTGTGGCTCACATATATGTAATGACATACAGGGGCTAAGGAATAGAAGAAGACTTGTCAGAGGGGAGTCAAATTTGCGAGTTGGCAATGGAGCAAAGGTTGCTGCGGTCGCCATCGGAACTTATTTGTTGAAGCTCCCTAGTGGACTAGTCTTGGAACTGGACAATTGCTATTATGTTCCATCTCTAATAAAGAACATTGTTTCTATTTCCTGCTTAAATAGAAATGGTTTCCATTTGACGTTTAGTAACAATTGTTGTTATATAACTTTGAATGGCATACTTTATGGAACTGGAACTTTGAGTAATGGCATTTATACGTTGGACGTATCCAGTGACATTTTCAATATCGAAGCGAGCAACACACGTTCTCGAAAGGATAATCACATAGACACCTATATGTGGCATTGTCGTCTTGGCCATATAAGCAAGAAACGCATGTCCGAATTACACTGATGTGGAATTCTGGAATCGTTTGAATTGGATTCATACGATACATGCGAATCATGCTTAAAAGGCAAGATGACTAAGTTACCTTTTACTGGAAAAGGTGAACGAGTGGGAGAGTTACTAGGTCTAGTACATACTGATGTATGTGGACCTATGTCAACTCAAGCTTTAGGAGGCTATAGCTACTTCATTACTTTCACCGATGATCACTCACGGTTTGGGTATGTGTTCTTGATGAAACACAAGTCTGAAGCCTTTGAAAGGTTCAAAGAATTCAGAAATGAAGTAGAGAAACAACATGACAATATTATTAAAATACTTCGATCGGATCGAGGTGGTGAATACTTAAGTCAAGAGTTTCTTGATTATCTAAGAGACAATGGCATATTGTCTCAATGGACTCCGCCCTATACACCAAAGCATAATGGTGTATCTGAGAGGCGTAACCGGATCTTGTTGGACATGGTCAGGTCAATGATGAATCATGCGACTCTTCCCAAGTCCTTTTGGGGTTATGCACTTCGCATTTGCTTACTTTGTTAAATGTAATGCCTACCAAGGTAGTCTCAACTACTCCATATGAGATATGGAATGGTAAGAAACCTCATGTATCTTACTTGAAGATATGGGGTTGTCATGCTTATGTGAAGCGGACTGTATCAGACAAATTGGATGCTAAGTCTGATAAATGTCTATTTATTGGATACCCTAAGGAAACAAGGGGTTACCAATTCTATCATCCTGTGGAACAAAAGGTGTTTGTTTCAAGGCATGTTGTGTTTCTAGAGAAAGAGTTTCTCTGCAAGAAAATAGGGGGAGTGTCGCCGAGCTTGAGGAGGCTCGAGAGACTCAAATAGACATTGATGAGATACTGAGCACAACACCGACAACTCATAGTGATGAGCAATCTATGGACCTTATTGTAACACCACATCTTCAGAGATCCGTAGAACACGCAATATTCCTGAGAGATATGGATTTCTCGTAAGTGAATCGAACGACGTGTTACTCATTGATGATGAGGAGCCTACCAGTTATGAAGAAGTGCTGACAAGTTCAGAAAGGGATAAGTGGCTTGGTGCCATGAAGTCGAAAATGGATTCCATGTACGAAAACCAAGTTTGGAACTTGGTAGACACACAAGAAGGCATAAAGCCTATAGGGTGCAAGTGGTATTTAAAGAATAAAAATGACATGTATGGTAATTTTATTACCTATAAGGTTAGATTGGTGGCGAAAGGATATCGCCAAAAGCAAGGTGTTGATTATGACGAAACCTATTCGCCTGTAGCTATGCTTAAATTCATTCGGATGCTCCTGGCCATAGCGGCTCATTATGATTATGAGATATGGCAGATGGATGTGAAAACAGCTTTCCTTAATGGAAACCTGCTCGAGGACGTGTATATGATACAACCTGAGGGTTTCACATCGGTTGATAAAACCAAGGTATGCAAATTGCGACGGTCCATTTATGGATTGAAGCAAGCATCCAGGAGCTGGAATATCCGCTTTAATGAGACGATCAAAAGTTTGATTTCTACAAAATCCGCATTTAACCTTGTGTGTACAAGAAGGTTAGTGGGAGTGCAGTCGTATTCCTAGTATTGTATGTCCATGACATACTACTTATAGGAAACGATGTTTCAATCTTACAGTCAGTGAATGTTTGGTTATCCAAGACATTCTCCATGAAAGACCTGGGAGAAGCAACCTACATCCTCGGGATTAAGATCTATAGAGATAGATCGAAACGGTTGCTTGGTCTTTCACAGTCTACATATATAAACCGGATGCTAAAGAGGTTTAGCATGTCGGAACCCAATAAAGGTTTCTTACCCATCAGGCATGGGGTACACCTTTCGAAGTCTATGTGTCCGCGCACAGAAGATGAGAGGATTTGCATGAGTAAGATTCCCTATGCATCCGCAATAGGATCTATCATGTATGCTATGTTATGTACGAGGCCCGATGCATCGTATGCTCTGAGTGTCACGAGCAGATACCAGTCCGATCCAGGAATGGATCATTGGGCGGCTGTTAAGACGATGCTTAAGTACTTGAGAAGAACTAAGGATGTGTTCCTAATATATGGAGAAGGGTACATGGTGATAAGTGGGTATACGGATGCCAACTCCAGAAAGACAAGGATGATTCCATGTCTTAGTCTGGGTATGTATTCACCGGGAATGGAGGCGCAATAAGTTGGAAAGGTTCCAAGCATGACACTATAGCGGATTCTGCCACTAAGGCAGAATACATTGCAGCTTTGGAAGCAGCAAAGGAAGCGGTTTGGATCAAGAAGTTCATCTCTGAACTTGATGTGGTCTCATCAATGATCCAAACATGTGCTTCGCCGCTATTATCTTATCAGAGAGATCATCAGTAGGAACGAAATACAAATCGAGAAAATTCCCACTGAAAGGAACTTAGCGGATCCTTTGACTAAAGCATTACCTCAAAGTAAGTTTGAGGGTCATGTTAGTGCTTATGGTATTGGATACCGTAGCGATTGACATTAGGCCAAGTGGGAGTCTGTTAGTAATATATGAGAGATGTCCTAAGGCAATCGCCTTATGTATGAACCATTTATATGATAAATGAAGATTCACTATTTGAGTATACATGTTTTATGTATTTGATTGGATCTTAAACTCATTTACTGAATGCCCACGATACGATTCACAGCATGAGAGAATTTGTGATTGGATCACGACTAGTGAGTATCTCTACATGTGTAATTGTGATGTATCGGAATTATCCCTAGTCGATGAATTGATGGATTTGGACACCATCAATTCTGTCGAGACTAGCACGAGGTATACTCCTTGGTGTATCCAAGCAGCTGATTCTCACTGGCTGGAGACATTGTGATGTCCGGAGTTAATCGTGGATGCTAGTTATGGTAACTAGTTCATTGGAGTGACCAGCCGTAAGACTTCAGATGGTTCTCTGCATATATAGATATGTCAATGAAGTTCTTACTGTGGCTTAAGTGTGATGTTCCTTTGACTTGCGGTATTCAAGTCATCTTGATCATGGAGACTTATGCTTTGACATCTTAAGCAAACATCTCTGAGGAGATGTGGACCCGGGATGATTGGGTATAAGTCGAAGTGATCGAAGGTGTTTGAATAGCCTATAAAGGATTCACCACTCCTTGCGAGGAGATGTATACCCATGGCCTCTCGTCGGATTGTTACTAAAGTCTTTGGCCAAAGCATTACATGTTTAGAGTAAGGTACTCTTCGATACATGTGGAGTAACTAGAATCCGAAGGACGAGGAAATGATACTTGGGCTAGGTGTGACGTAGTCAGCCTAGTGGGGACTGACACAATAGACCATGTCCTGAACCAAGTGGGTATAAGATGAGTGAAGGGAATGGGGCACAATTCATTCGAGTTACTGAAGGGTTTCAGAAATAGTTCTGGATCAACCGTTGATCTTTTCGGTTAATTGGGGATCATGATGTACTACTAGGTGCCACTCATGATTGTTCTATAATTAATGGTTAATTATAGACGACCAACATAAACTGAGAACCTATTTGGTCACACGCACAATGAGTGTAATCCAAAGGATTTAAAACGAGCTTGAGAATGGGATTCTCAGACCGAGAGAAACTATGTTTGGTTGGACCAAACATTAAGCGAGCATGAAATTGTTTCAGTCGCAATGGAAGCGTGGATGGGCGATGTCTTATGAAGACATAATGGATGGACCAAAATGGTTTAGTTCTAATCCAATGGATGAGAATAAACCAAAGGGTTTGGTTTATTTTAAACGAATGAACCAAAAGTTGGTTCGGTTCGTTTTAACTTAAAATAAACCATCATGGTTTGGTTTATTTTAACTTATCCTAATGGAGCGGGTTAACGGGCCTAATGGTTATGATCCAATAACCATTAAGAGAAGTAGTTCTCTATAAAAGAGGGCTTAAGGGATAATTAAGCCCTAATCCAAACCCTAGCCCCCTTGAGTTGCCGCCCACCTCCACCTTGGAGTTAATTGGCGCCAACCCTAAAGTCGCCGCCACTTGTGTGCAGCCGCCCAAGTCTTTGTCGGCGCCCAAGCTTCAGAGAACCTCCGGCGACCTCCGCGATCTCCTTTGGGTTCGGTGATAAGGTAAGCTTCCATCTTTCCTTAGCCGGCCTCTATTCCTCCACCAAAAGCTGTCCAGTTTTTCTGGACAGCTTGTTTCTTTGTTGTCGGAGCGTCGTTTGAACGACGGTTAGTGCTCCGACAGCGGCTAACTTACCGGGGATTTGATCTCCGGTAATCCTCTGAGGTGGGGGACGAAGGATTCGTCAAACGGTTGACGAATACCTCTCCAGAGAAGCGAGTTTTGAGAACTCGTTTTAGGATCCGAATTTGGATTCGGATCGTGATCATCTCTCGATCACGTCGTCTTCAACACGAGGTTAGTAACCCATACGAAGACGAAGCTCGTGACTTAGCGAAGTCATCCCGAGGTGCTCGGCGTGGATACGGATAGAGACGATTCTTACGAGGATCGTTCCGGTTGATGCCGTTCCCACTACACGTCATACGAAAGGTATAACGTAGATAAATTTCTTTTATTGCAAATTTTAATTTACGGTTATGTCTACACTTGTTGTAATATGCATGCGTGTGTTGTGTGTGTTGTAATAAATATAGATTTATTATTTTTAATTGCTTCCGCTGTGCTCATGTTTACGAAACATGATCGAACACACACACGCCGCGGTGCCGGAAACCCAACAGACACTATAGACCATGTCCTGAACCAAGTGGGTATAAGATGAGTGAAGGGAATGGGGCATGAATCATTCGAGCTGCTGAAGGTTTTCAGAAATAGTTCTGGATCAACCGTTGATCTTTTCGGTTAATTGGGGATCATGATGTACTACTAGGTGCCACTCATGATCGTTCTATAATTAATGGTTAATTATAGACGGCCAACATAAACCGAGAACCTATTTGTTCACACGCACAACGAGCATAATCCGAAGGATTTAAAATGAGCTTGAGAATGGGATTCTCAGACCGAGAGAAACTAGGTTTGGTTGGACCAAACATAAAGCGAGCATGAAATCGTTTCAGTCGCAATGGAAGCGTGGATGGGCCGAGTCTTATGAAGACGTAATGGATGAACCAAAATTGTTTGGTTCTAATCCAATGGAGGAGAATAAACCAAAGGGTTTGGTTTATTTTAAATGAATGAACCAAAAGCTAGTTCGGTTCGTTTTAACATAAAATAAACCATCATGGTTTGGTTTATTTTAACTTATCTTAATGGAGCGGGTTAACGGGCCTAATGGTTATGATCCAATAACCATTAAGAGAATTAGTTCTCTATAAAAGAGGGCTTAAGGGATGGTTTAAGCCCTAATCCACAACCCTAAGTTGCCGCCCACCTCTCCTTGGAGAAATTCGGAGCTAACTCTCCTCCTCCTTGCCGCCAGCCACCTTGAGGCTCCAACCGGCGTCCAGAAGGCTGCTTCCTTCCCCCTCGCCGGCGTCGAGCTGCTGCCGGTTAGTGCTCCGGTGATCTCCTTCAAGTTTGGCTTCAAGGTGAGCTCTATCTCCCTTGGTTGGACGGCGCCTATCACCTCCACCAAAGCTGTCCAGTTTTCTGGACAGCTTGTTCTCCTCTCGTTGGAGCGTCGTTTGGACGATGGTTAGAGCTCCGACAGCGGCTAACTTACCGGGGATTCGATCTCCGGTAATTCTCTGAGGTGGAGGACGAAGGATTCGTCAATTGGTTGACGAATTCCTCTCCGGATAAGCGAGTTTTGAGAACTCATATTAGGATCCAAATTTGGATTCGGATCGTGATCATCTCTCGATCACGTCGTCTTCAACACGAGGCTAGTAACCCATACGAAGACGAAGCTCGTGGCTTAGCGAAGTCATCCCGAGGAACTCGGCGTGGATACGGATAGAGACGATTCTAGCGAGGATCGTTCCGGTTGATGCCGTTCCCGCTACACGTCATACGAAAGGTATAACGTAGATAAATTTCCTTTTTATTGCAAATTTAAATTTACGGTTATGTCTACACTTGTTGTAATATGCATGCGTGTGTTGTGTGTGTTGTAATAAATATAGATTTATTATTTTTATTGCTTCCGCTGTGTTCATGTTTACGAAACATGATCGAACACACACACGCCACGGTGCCGGAAACCCAACATGTCCTAAACTCCTTTCCGAGGACTACCTTGTGGGCATCCATGGTCGATGCCTACAAGACCTCCAAGGATCTTTCGAAACTTAGGTTAGATGAACTATTTTCTGATTTTGAACTTCTTGAGCAGTCTAACTCGGAACTCGAGAAGGGTATATCACTTTTTGCAGGTTCAAGGAAGAAAACCGCAAGAAAGCCACCCCCAAAGGAAGAAGAGGATGAGGCCGATTCGGAGGTCGACCCAGAAATGGAGGCCGAACTAGTCAACCTAGTTTGGAGGATAGTCAAGGGCCGAAAGCGAACCATCACTCGACCCAATGAAGGTAAGCCTAAAAGTTCTAATATTAGGTGTTACGAATGCAACAGGTTTGGACACATCAAGTCCGAATGCCCAAAGCTCAAAAGCAAAGCACCAAAATAAAAAAAGGCACTCAACACTACATGGGAAGAAGTGTCTGAGGAAGAAGATGATGATCGAGTCCTCATGGCTAAACCGGTTGAATCGGAGACGAGTCGAACCGAACACGAATCTAAACCAAGATGAGCCTGATCAAAGCTTATTCAAGACAAACCACAGATACGCATCCGTTTCAAAAGATACACTCAAGGTAAGTCGATCTCTAATTAGTATGCTTTATAGTGCAATTAAGTTTTTAACTAGAAAGTTAGCTAAGTCCGAGTCCAAGGTCGAGACCCTGGTTGAGGAAGTTAAACTCCTCAAACACGAGGTCTCCCTAACCTCTTCGACTAGTCGAGTTCAAGAGGAGGACTCAACTCAGGTCGAAAAACTCAAAGTTGAGAACTCACTCTTGAAGAGTCAAGTCGAAGATCTTAGGAATACGTTGGAAAGGTTTACTTTGGGATCCAAAGGACTTGACCTCCTACTTGGATCGCAAAGGGTCATGTACAACAAGGCTGGGCTAGGGTTTAGCTCAAATACGACCAACAAGTCGTATATGTCGATTGTAAGTCGACATAAAAAACATGTCCAAGCATGGGTCCCTAAGACCACCTTAATTTCAAACTTAGGATCGAACCAATACTAGGTTCCCAAGGACCAAATCCACTATGTGGAGAGACCGAATCGATTCAACGGTCCAGGGGGAGCTAGTACGAAACTTGTTTGTGTTTTAACCTAGAAATTGCATGCTTAGGTTTTTTATTTAGTTTGATTTTCCTTTTTAGAATGGTTAGATAGGACTATAACTCGTCAATACTTGATAACATAGTACCAGGACACGGCGAGATAATAGTATGCTAGGAAAGCGGAGTCTTGTGTATTTGGGCTAGATAAGGCGTATCTAGTTTGGTGCACTTGACCGAGCGGAACTAGCTGAAGCTACCTCGCCGTATCCTAGACTAGTTAGACCAGGAAGTGTTCTTAGGTAAGTCAAGTCTCTATTTTCTTGAAAATGGCTTTGTCTAAGGAAGTGGTCATTGTTCCGATCAAAGAAGGCCTCTGTGCCTCGCCACGACCTGGAAGCCATGATCTTGAAAAGGTGACTTGATGATCCTAAGGTCAAATCCGAATCTAACGCAAGGTTGACAAGTGTTTAAGTCATTAATTTAAATCAAGTAAAATTGGAAGTCATCTCACAAGAACATATAGGGTTAACGTGTTTGATCATGTAGACATGGGTGAGATGATTTAGGTTAATAATCTTCAACAAATCTTTAATAAATCCAATATCCGATCCAACTACCTTGCGTGTCGGATCAATGGATGTTGGACAGTGGTTGCTCCCGACACATGACCGGGGATCAACTCAAGTTTTCGAAGCTTCGATTCAAACGACAAGGATCGGTAGCCTTCGGAAATAATGGCAAGCTCAAAATCATCGGATCAGGTGATATTGAGCTCAACTCAAATTTTGTTATTCAAAATGTTTTATTAGTAGAAAATTTTCAATATAATTTACTTAGTGTAAACCAATTGTGTGATAATAACTATAAGGTCATATTTCTAGAAAATGAATGCGTAATTAATACATTTGAAACTTCTAAAACAATTCTTAAGGGAACTAGAAATAACAACATTTACACTATTAACTTAACTAACTCCTTAACTAAGTGTCTTATGACACGGCAAGAGGAATCATGGTTGTGGCACCGACGACTCGGTCACTCACACCCAAGACTCATCCACAAGATGAGTCAGAGTGACTTAGTCGGAGGTTTGCCTAACCTCAATAACTTGAACAATAAAATATGTAATGCGTGTCAACGTATGCTTCGTTCCAGTTACGTATTGACTAATAAACAAGAGAAGGAATCTACATGCATCAACATAAATATGCTAGAGAGTTAATTAGTAAATTGACTCTAAAATCTAAGTTAAAGTAGTCATTCATAACTCATTATCTTTTGATGACTATTCTAGATTTACTTGGGTTAGGTTCATCAAACACAAAAGTGATACCCTAGATCAATTAATCAACCTATTTAAATTAATAGAAAATCAACAAAGCATTAAAATCAAAAGACTAAGGACTGATCATGGTGGTGTATTCGAGAACCATAGGTTTATAGAATTCTGTAACCTAAATGGATACCACCATGAGTTCTCTTCCCCTAGAACTCCACAACAAAATACCTAACATCAAGTACTTTAGGGTATTTGGGTGTAAGGTACATATCCTAAACACTAAGGATTACCTAGGGAAATTTACATCCAAAACCACGACCGAAATCTTTCTAGGATACTCGACTACAAATAGAGCTTATAGAGTATATAACTATGACACCCTTAGAGTCGAGGAGACTATCAATGTAGTATTTGATGAAGGACACGAACCTACAAAACCCCCGGAAACCCCATTAGTGAGCCGATTCATACTAGACCTAACTCTGATCCGGAGATCAGGTCTAGTGTTAATCCTAACCTAAGTCAACCAAGTCACTCTATCGACCAAGTGACAGATGACTCTAACCAAACTAGAACTCAGACGAGTCATCCTATTGATCGAGTTGTGGACTCAAACTCAAACCCAACTAAGACTCAAGCAAATCATCCTATCGACCAAGTGATAGGTGATCCAAGTCTAGGAGTTCGAACTAGAGCCTCATACAGAACCTTAGTCAAATCTCCTTAATTTCCAAAATTGAACCCAAGACTATTGACCAAGCTATTCTTGATCCCGATTAGATTATTGCAATGCAAGAAGAGTTGGCTTAATTCACTAGGAACGAAGTATGGGAATTAGTACCACCACCTAAAGATAAAACAATCATTGGATCAAGGTGGGTGTTTAGAAATAAACTTGATGATAAAGGTGAAGTGGTTAGAAATAAAGCTAGACTAGTCGCTAAAGGGTTTAGTCAAGTCGAAGGTTTAGATTACGACGAGACCTATGCCCCAGTAGCTAGATTAGAGTCCATTCGAATGCTATTAGCGTATGCAGCACATCGAGGATTTAAGTTGTTTCAAATGGATGTGAAATCTGCGTTCTTAAATGGATACATTAAAGATGAAGTTTATGTTAGTCAACCCCCTGGTTTCGAAAGTTTAGACAAACCCGACCATGTCCTTAGGTTAAAGAAAGCTCTCTATGGACTTAAACAAGCTCCTCGGGCTTGGTACGAGAGACTTTCAATTTATCTTAAGTCCAAAGGTTTTAACCAAGGTGTAATTGACCCAACTCTTTTCGTAAAAACCTTAGGTAAAGACATATTCATAGCCCAAATCTACGTAGATGATATTATTTTCGGAACCACCAACTCAATCCTACTAAATGAGTTCATTTCACTTATGGAAAGTGAATTTGAAATGAATTTAGTAGGTGAGTTAAGCTTCTTTTTAGGTCTACAAATTAAACAAACTAAAGATGGAATATACCTACATCAACGCAAATATACTAGGGAATTAATTAAACGCTTTGGAATGCAAGATGCTAAAATTATTAATACCCCAATGGCAACTAATGTGAATATAGAAGAAGATGTAATCGGAAATTCAATTGATTTAAAATACTATAGGAGCGTAATAGGGAGTCTCCTTTACTTAACTGCAAGATGACCCGATATCTTATTTGCAGTAAGTATGTGCGCAAGGTTCCAAACCTGTGCCAAGGAGTCTCACCTAACTCTAGTCAAGCGTATCCTTAGATATCTAAAGGGTACACTTAATGTCGGTATTTGGTACCCTAGATCTACCGAGTTTGAACTAATCGGCTACTCCGATTCGGACTATGCTGGTAGTAAGCTCGATAGAAAGAGTACGAGTGGTTGTTGTCAACTTCTTGGCTTGAGTCTAGTGAGTTGGTGCAGTAGGAAGTAACACTGTGTTGCCTTATCTACCACCGAAGCCGAATACATCACGATGGGTGAGTGTGTCACTCAGCTTCTTTGGATGAAGCACACTCTCCGCGATTTTAAGTTAGACTTTACGAACATAAAACTCCACGTAGATAACATTAGTTCAATTAACCTTACTAAGAATCCGATATGTCACTCTAGGACCAAACATATAGAGGTCAAACACCATTTCATTCGAGAACATGTGGCCAACGGAGCCATACAACTCGAATACGTCGAATCGAAGTCTAACTTGGAAGACCTATTTACTAAACCCCTACCCGAAGCCGAATTCAGCCTATTAAGATGAAAATTGGGCATGTGCGTAGTAGAATAGGAACTTACAAATTATATTTTCGTACTACTATTTCTTACTTTTCATTTTCATGGAACTAGCATAGGACATACCTTAGATATCATGCACCTATAGATTTAAGGAGCCAGTACATCTCACAACACATAGGACTAATGTGTTTGTGTACTTAGCCACGTAGATGGGCGTGAGATGTTAGGACCTTACTCCTGGTTCCAGATGTAGAGCTAGTGCATCGCAATGAACCACAGAGTATAATCATACATACTAACCGACTCTGACCAGGACTGGTTGATCTTTCATATCAATCAAGCCAAATATGAGTCGAACATTTTATAGATGAACTTATTTTCAGTATATGATTTTCAAAATAATGTGGAACATGCTTGGACTTTAAAATTAATACTTATTTTTTATTCCACACACACCCTCACTCTTTTCGATATATGGTAAAAGGGGGAGAAAAGGCCAAAGTTAAGGGATCAATTTTTTTTATGGCCAAGGCTTACTTAACTTTAAGTTAACAAAACAAGTTAAGAGAATTCTTAACTTAAACACATTTAGGTAACTTGTTAACAAAAAAGTAATTTACTTAACTTTAAGTTAACTTACATTTAGTTAACTTGTTTAAAAAAAAGTAATTTACTTAACTTTAAGTTAACTTGTTAACAAAATGGAAGTAAAGGCCAAGAAATCAATTTTTTGATTTCTTATCTTAAAACTTATTTTAAACACTATGGCCAATATTAAGTAATTTCGGTTACTTAAATTCTTTTTTAGTAGCAAACATCAAGGGGGAGAGTTAAAACTCTTTCTCAAGTACTCACCCTCGGTCAAGGGGGAGGATTCCTCAAGGGAGAGCACTTTAAAAAGAGTTTTTATATACTCCTGATCATTCATGCATATCTCATACTCATTTTGCTTAATGCACTTAATTTATTTTTCTTAACTTTGTATGTGGGTTTGCCATAAATCAAAAAGGGGGAGATTGTTGGTGCAGTAGGCACCTAAGTCAAACCTTAGTTTTGATTATAGCAAACGATACAAAGTTAAGCTCATGTCATTATCTCACGAGCTGAATTAAGTATGCAGAAATGCTAAGCTAAGCCAAAGGTCAGCGACACTCGGAGAGAACCGTAGTGGTCGGGCGACACCGGGAGGACTTCGGAGGGAGCCGAAGGAATCAGGTTGAGACCGAAAGCAAGGCTTCAAAGGTAAATGTTGAGGTAAGCTCATGTGAGTGAGCGTAAGTAAGGTCGAGTCCTCCATACGGGGACATCCTTAGGCGACGATCCGACCAAGACTTCCCATGGAAGGTCTATGTTGAGATCGGATGGCAAGTGGCCATCGAATTCACTTATATTTCTAGCTAACTCTTTATTACAGTCGAAAAGTCTGAAAATCAGT
Organism: Wurfbainia villosa; assembly: GCA_025175895.1. NCBI lineage: Eukaryota > Viridiplantae > Streptophyta > Magnoliopsida > Zingiberales > Zingiberaceae > Wurfbainia > Wurfbainia villosa. The sequence continues at coordinate 23,183,074 of CM045990.1, read as the reverse complement.
TCAACCAACCAAGGATCAGTTCAACTGCTGAGCCATCAGTTCAACCGGCCAAGGATCAGTTCAACTGTTGAGCCATCAATTCAACCGGCCAAGAAATCAGTTCAACTGATGGTCAAAAATCAGCCTCGAGGAGTCAAGCTTTATCACCATTTTTCAAGGAGTTTTGTGCCCAATTCCTATTGGTTGAAGACCCATTCGATGAGGGGCTTAAAGGCTATAAAAGGAGGGCTTCTCCTAGGGTTTTTCATCATCTCTAAGTGCTCAAAAACCTTTGCAACTCCGCGATTCTCCGACGACTCTACGACGAAGTGCTGTGAACAACCCTAACTTAGTTTCTACTCTTTAGTTGTTGATATTCTAATTTGTCGTCTCTTTAAATATTGCAATTCCTTTTATTAATCGAGGTTTTCTATCGTTGCACTTTACATTAATAGAAGAGAGGGTTTGTCTCTCTATCTTTTCTTTCGAAGGTTTTTTTGTAATCATCAAACTCCTACCTCCAACGAAGAGGAGTGTTTTTAGTGAATTGCCCTCCATGCATGATCAAGGATCACTAGGGCCTTGGAGTAGTAGCCGAAGGCTACGAACCAAGTAAAAATATTTGTCTCATTTTATTTATTGCTTATCTTTCCGCTGCAAATTAATTATCTACTCGAGTTTTAACGAACGAACAAAAAAAAAGGTTTTATCGCTATTCACCCCCCCTCTAGCGATCCGCTTCGATCCAACACTACTAGTGATCGAATACCCTAGAAATATCCCTTCATTGGTTTTTGAAGAGAATTTTCCGAGATGGTCTTTCGTATTTAAAATAAATACTTTGCATCCAAATACTTTTAGATATTTTTTTGATGGTATTTTATTATTAAAAATTTCATAAGATGTTTTATTATATAATTTATTAATTATTATTCTTCTTTTCACATAATATGCAGTGTTTATAGCTTCAACCCATAAGTAACTAGGTAAGTTGTATTCATTTAACATTAACCTAGCAACTTCTTGTAGGGTTCTATTTTTTCTTTCTACTATTCTGTTTTGTTGGGGGGTTCTAGGGCATGAATATTCATGGTGATATCCATTTTCTAGACACATGTTTGTAAATTTTTCATTTTTAAATTCCCCTCCGTTATCACTTCGTATTCTTTTTATCTTACGGTCTTTTTCTTTTTCTATTTGTTTACTAAAGTTTTTAAATACTTCAAATGTTTCATCTTTTTGTTTTAGGAATTTTACCCATGTAAACCTAGAGTAATCGTCAATTATCACTAAACATTATAAATTTCCACTTAGTGATTTTACCCCATGTGAATCGAACACGTCTAAGTGAATTAACTCAAGTATTGAACTTGTTCAACCCCTTAATTAGTTGATTTATGTTGAGACTTAGTTTGTTTTCCTTGTTGACAAGCATTACAAACTTTGTTTTCAATATTTTTAAGTTTGGGCAACCCTCTAATAAGGTTAGTTTCACTTAACTTCATTATATTCCTAAAGTTGGTGTGAGCAAGTCGCTTATGCCAAAACCAACTTTCCTCTTGCTGTGTCATATGCCACTTAATTGAGGATTTTTCTAAATTTATTGAATATATATTTTTATTCCTAACTCCCTTAAATAATATTTTTGGGTTTTCAATATTGTTAATCAAACATTCATTCGATACAAATTTCACTTCATAACTGGCATCACATAACTGACTTATACTAAGCAAGTTAAATTCGAAATTCTCTACAAGAAAATTTTTTTGTATAACAAAATTTGACTCTAGTTCAATGTTACCTGATCCAATTACCTTAAGTTTGTCGTTGTTTCCAAAGGCGACTGTACCTAGATTCTTGTAGCTTAATTCTGACAACTTTTGACTATATCCAATCATATGTTTGGAGCAGCCACTATCCAGAATCCATTGGTCCATTTTGGAGTCCTACATGAATTAAAACCTTTTTAAGATAATTCACACCTTGAATAAGATGAATTATCTTGAGTTTATTTGTGTTGTAAATTTATCTAGTTAAGTAAATTTGTCAAGTTAAGTTAAATTTGTTAAGTTGAGTTGAGCTTAGTATATTAAGTTGAATTTAGTAAAGTTTAATTAAGATAAGTTATTAAGTTAAATTTAGTTAATTTATTGAGTTTGAGTTGAGTATATTAAGTTGAGTTAAGTTAAATTAGTTTAAGTAAAGTTATTAAGTAAGTTGTTAAGTTAGGTGAATTGTATTAAACTAATTGAGCTTGATTAAATTCTAAATCATCTCACCCAAGCTAGGTTTTCAATAAACGTTACTCCTATGTGTTTTGTGAGATGAGAATTTCTTTTTATCTTAATTAATTTTAATGAGCAATTTCAAAGTTTTTAAACTTGTGTTAGATTCAAGCTTAGTTTGAGCTAGTTAAGTAGGTTTTTCCAACATTGACTTTCAGGTCGTGGTGAGGCAAATGACCTTCTTGTATATCGGAGCAACGACCACTTCCTAGACAAAGTCAATGAAGGAATCAAGTACTTGATTCACTTTGGACTAAATCTTGGTCTAACTAGTCAAAGACTTGTGAGTTAGCTTCGGTCAGTTCCACTCGACTTAGTGCACCAGGTCGTGGCGAGGCACATGGCCTTCTTGGATATCGGAGGAACGACCACTTCCTAGACATGCACTTTGAAGAGTTTCCCTAACTTACTATCAGTTCACTTCGTCTTAGTACTAGGTTGTTCAAGTTTAAACTACTTTATTTCCTATCTAGTCCGTTCTAAATTAAGCGAGTAAAGTAAACTAAAACATGCAAGAGTTTAACTAAACAAGAAAACAAGCAAGGTTTTAGCTCCCCCTAAGTGGTAGCTAGTTTGAGTTTTGTTCACTAAGTGAACTTGACTTTTGGGAACCCAAAATTGATTTGGTCCAACTTGGTTGACTAAGCTAGACTTAGGAACCCATGCTTGGACTCGATTCTTAGCGTTTCGGCTAAGTAATGACATGTATGATTTATAGGAGGATTTAGCTTTGTATCCGAGTCCAGACTTATTATACATGGCTCGTTGAGATCCAAGTATCATGTTGAGATACTTGGAGCCCGAAGTGAACCTTTCCAATGATCTGGTTAGATCTTCTACTTGCCTTTTTAGGACCGAGTTCTCTTCTTCAAGATTTGCAACTTGAGTTGAGTCTCTATCCTTAATTTGGCAAGTCAAAGTCTTCGAGTTGACTTGCTCCTTAAGTACTTGGACTTCCTTAAGTAGTGAGTCAACTCGATTCTCGGACATAGCTAACTTCCTACCTAGGCATGCAATTATATTGTACAACTTATCTTCTAAGGGAGAAGTTATCTCATCTAGTCCTTCGGAAATGGATGCGGATCCTTGGCTTCTCTCGGACTCGGAATCGGATTCGTACTCAGAATTTGACTCGGCTCCGGAGCTCGATTTGGCCATGAACACCACGAAACTTCTCTTCATTTCTTTTGCATTTGACTCTTCCGATGATGACTCGTCCCAAGTCGCCTTAAGTGCTTTCTTCTTCTCTTTCTTTTTTGGTTTTTCTTCCTTTTTTAGGTTCGCTCACTCTGACTTATAGTGCCCCTTTCTGTTGCACTCTTAGCATTGTTGGGTTTCCGGCACCGCGGCGTGTGTGTGTTCGATCATGTTTCGTAAACATGAGCACAGCGGAAGCAAAAAAATAATAAATATTCCTATTTATTACAACACACACAACACACGCATGCTATTACAACAAGTGTAGACATAACCGTAAATTAAAATTGCAATAAAAGAAATTAAACTACGTTATACCTTCCGTATGACGTGTAGCGGGAACGGCATCAACCGGAACGATTCTCGTAAGAATCGTCTCTATCCGTATCCACGCCGAGCTCCTCGGGATGACTTCGCCAAGCCACGAGCTTCGTCTTCGTACGGGTTACTAGCCTCGTGTTGAAGACGATGTGATCGAGAGATGATCACGGTCCGAATCCAAATTCGGACCTAAAACAAGTCCTCAAGACTTGCTTCTCCGGAGAGGTATTCGTCAACCGATTGACGAATCGCCGTCCTCCACCTTAGAGGATTACGGAGATCAAATCCCGGTATGTTATCCGCTGTCGGAGCACTAACCGTCGTCCAAAGCGACGCTCCGACGAGGAGAAGAAGCTGTCCAGAAAAACTGGACAGCTTTGGTGGAGGAAATAGGCGCCCGGCTAAAGAAGAGATGGAGCCTCACCTTTACACCGAACCTAAGGGAGATCACCGGAGGGTCGCCGGAGGTCCACCGCCAGCTTGGCGCCGGCAAGGAGATGGCAGCCACTCAATGAAGTTGGCGGCAGCCCTGTTGTTGACGCCAACAACAAGGAGGATGGGTGGGAGGCCACTAATTGGATTAGGTTTAGGGTTAGGGTTTAATCCCTATTTTATAGAGAACTAATTCTCTTAATGGTTAATGGATCATATCCATAAAGCCCGTTAACCCGCTCCATTAAGATAAGTTAAAATAAACCAAACCATGATGGTTTATTTTAAGTTAAAACGAACCGAACCAACTTTTGGTTCATTCGTTTAAAATAAACCAAACCCTTTGGTTTATTTTTATCCATTGGATTAGAACCAAACCATTTTGGTCCATCCATTATGTCTTCATAAGACACTGCCCATCCACGCTTCCATTGCGACTGAAACAATTTCAAGCTCGCTTTATGTTTGGTCCAACCAAACATAGTTTCTCTCGGTCTGAGAATCCCATTCTCAAGCTCGTTTTAAATCCTTTGGATTACACTCGTTGTGCGTGTGACCAAATAGGTTCTCGGTTTATGTTGGCCGTCTATAATTAACCATTAATTATAGAACGATCATGAGTGGCACCTAGTAGTACATCATGATCCCCAATTAACCGAAAAGATCAACGGTTGATCGAGAACTATTTCTGAAACCCTTCAGCAGCTCGAATGATTCGTGCCCCATTCCCTTCACTCATCTTATACCCACTTGGTTCAGGACATGGTCTATTGTGTCCCCACTAGGTCATTTCCTACGTCACACCTAGCCCAAGTATCATTTCACTCCACATGTATCGAAGAGTACCTTACTCTAAACATGTAATGCTTTGGCCAAAGACTTTAGTAACAATCCGACGAGAGGCCATGAGTATACATCTCCTCGCAAGGAGTGGTGAATCCTTTATATTCAAACACCTTCGATCACTTCGACTTATACCCAATCATCCCGGGTCCACATCTCCTTAGAGATGTTTGCTTAAGATGTCAAAGCATAAGTCTCCATGATCAAGATGACTTGAATACCGCAAGTCAAAGGAACATCGCACTTAAGCCACAGTAAGAACTTCATTGACATATCTATATATGCGGAGAACCATATGAAGTCTTACGGCTGGTCACTTCAATGAACTAGTTACCATAACTAGCATCCACGATTAACTCCGGACATCACTATATCTCCGGCCCGGTGAGAATCACCGCTTGGATACACCAAGGAGTATACCTCGTGCTAGTCTCGTAATTGATGGTGTCCAAATCCATCAATTCATTGACTAGGATAATTGATACATCACAATTACATGTAGAGATACTCACTAGTTGTGATCCAATCACAAATTCTCTCATCTTTGTGAATAAATATCGTGGACATTGATAAATGAGTTTAAGATCAATCAAATACATAAAATATGTATACTCAAATAGTGAATCTTCATTTATCATATAAATGGTTCATACATAAGGCGATTGCCTTAGGACATCTCTCATATATTACTAACAGACTCCCACTTGGCCTAATGCCAATCGCTACGGTATCCAATACCATAAGCTCTAACATGACCCTCAAACTTACTTTGAGGTAATGCTTTAGTCAAGGGATCCGCTAAGTTCCTTTCAGTGGGAATTTTCTCGATTTGTATTTCGTTCCTACTGATGATCTCTCTGATAAGATGATAGCGGCGAAGCACATGTTTGGATCGTTGATGAGACCTTGTCTCTTTCGCCTGTGCAATTGCTCCATTGTTGTCGCAGTAGACCGGTATTGCTTCAACAATGGCCGGAATCACACCAAGTTCATGAACGAACTTCTTGATCCAAACCGCTTCCTTTGCTGCTTCCGAAGCTGCAATATATTCTGCCTCAGTGGTAGAATCCGCTACAGTCTCTTGTTTGGAACTTTTCCAACTCACTGCGCCCCCATTCAAGGTGAACACGTATCTATGGCCCCTTCTCCATATATTAGGAACACATCCTTAGTTCTTCTTAAGTACTTAAGGATCGTCTTAACAGCCGCCCAATGATCCATTCCTGGATCAGACTGGTATCTGCTCGTGACACTCAGAGCATACGATACATCGGGCCTCGTACATAACATAGCATACATGATAGATCCTATTGCGGATGCATAGGGAATCTTACTCATGCAAATCCTCTCGTCTTCTGTGCGCGGACACATAGACTTTGAAAGGTGTACCCCATGCCTGACGGGCAGATAACCTTTCTTGGATTCCGACATGCTAAACCTCTTTAGCAGTCGGTCTATATATGTAGACTGCGAAAGACCAAGCAACCGTTTCGATCTATCTCTATAGATCTTAATCCCAAGGATGTAGGTTGCTTCTCCCAGGTCTTTCATGGAGAATGTCTTGGATAACCAAACCTTCACTGACTGTAAGATTGACACATCGTTTCCTATAAGTAATATGTCATCGACATACAATACTAGGAACACGACTGCACTCCCACTAACCTTCTTGTACACACAAGGTTCGTCTGGATTTTGTGAGAAATCAAACTTTTTGATCGTCTCATCAAAACGGATATTCCGACTCTGGATGCTTGCTTCAATCCATAAATGGATCGTCGCAATTTGCATACCTTGGTTTTATCAACCGATGTGAAACCCTCAGGCTGTATCATATACACGTCCTCGAGCAGGTTTCCATTAAGGAAAGCTGTTTTCACATCCATCTGCCATATCTCATAATCATAATGAGCTATGGCGAGCATCGAATGGATTTAAGCATAGCTACAGGCGAATAGGTTTCGTCATAATCAACACCTTGCTTTTGACGATATCCTTTCGCCACCAATCTAGCCTTATAGGTAATCACATTACCATCCATGTCGGTTTTCTTCTTGAAAAACCCACTTGCACCCTATAGGCTTTATGCCTTCAGGTGGGTCAACCAAGTTCCAAACTTGGTTTTCATACATGGAATCCATTTTAAACTTCATGGCATCAAGCCATTTATCCCTTCTGAACTTGTCACTTCTTCATAATCGTAGGCTCCTCATCATCAATGAGTAACCGTCGTTCGATTCACTTATGAGAAATCCATATCTCTCGGGAATGTTGCGTGTTCTACGGATCTCTGAAGATGTGGTGTTACTGATAGGTCCGGTAGGTGCTCATCACTTTGAGTTATCAATGTCTATTTGAGTATCTCGAGAGCCTCCTCAAGCTCGGCGACACTCCCACTGTTTTCTTGCAAGAGAAACTCTTTCTCTAGAAACACATGCCTTGAAACAAACACCTTTGTTCCACGGGATGATAGAATTGGTAACCCCTTGTTTCCTTAGGGTATCCAATAAATAGACATTTATCGGACTTAGCATCCGGTTTATGCGATCTGATCCGCTTCACATAAGCGAGGACAACCCCATATCTTCAAGTAAGATACATGAGGTTTCTTACCATTCCATATCTCATATGGAGTAGTTGAGACTACCTTGGTAGGCATTACATTTTAACAAGTAAATATGCGAAGTGCATAACCCCAAAAGGACTTGGGAAGAGTCGTGATTCATATCATCGACTACCATGTCCAACAAGGTCCTACGCCTCGATACACCATTATGTCAGGGTGTATAGGGCGGAGTCCATTGAGACAATATGCCATTGTCTCTTAGATAATCAAGAAACTCTTGACTTAAGTATTCACCACCTCGATCCGATCAAGTATTTTAATACTCTTGTCATGTTGTTTCTCTACTTCATTTCTGAATTCTTTGAACCTTTCAAAGGCTTCAGACTTGTGTTTCATCAAGAACACATACCCAAACCGTGAGTGATCATCTGAAGGTAATGAAGTAGCTATAGCCTCCTAATGCTTGAGTTGACATAGGTCCACATACATCAAGATGTACTAGACCTAGTAACTCTCCCACTCGCTCACCTTTCCAAAGGTAACTTAGTCATCTTGCCTTTAAGCATGATTCGCATGTATCGTATGAATCCAATTCAACGATTCCGCAATTCCACATCGTGTAATTCGACATGCGCTTCTTGCTTATATGGCCAAGACGACAATGCCACATATAGGAGTCTATGTGATTATCCTTTCGAGCACGCTGTTGCTCGCTTCGATATTGAAAATGTCACCGATACGCCCAACGATAAATGCCATTACTCAAAGTTCCAGCCATAAAGTACGCCATTCAAAGTTATATAACAACAATTGTTACTAAACGTTAAATGGAAACCATTTCTATTTAAGCAGAAATAGAAACAATGTTCTTTATTAGAGAAGGAACATAATAGCAATTGTCCAGCTTCAAGACTAGTCCACTAGGGAGCTTCAAAGAAATAAGTTCCGATGATGCGAAAGAACCTTTGCTCCATTGCCAACTCGCAAATTTGACTCTCCTCGACAAGTCTTCTTCTATTCCTTAGCCTGTATGTCATTACATATATGTGAGCCACACCCAGATCCAATACCCAAGTGTCTAAGGAAATAGAATGACAATCAATAACGAAGATACCAAGAGGATGGGGCATCGGATGCCTTCTTCTTCTTCATGGACTCAAGATAAATCTTGCGCTTTCTTCGCCAAAGGGCCTTCCTTGCCTGAATGATGGCAAGTGCCCTTTTGGGTTCCGCTTTCTTTGCCTTTTTCTTTCCTTTCTTCTCGTTTCTTTTGCCTTCCTCTTAGAACCTTTCTTTGAGGAATCAACTAAGAACCGCCTTCTCCTCATGCTTCATGTAAGGCTCCATACTTTTCAAAGATATTGAGGAGCTCGAATGGTGGATTCCAATTTGTTCATCCGATAGTTCATCACAAATTGTGAGAAACTCTTGGGCAAACAATGCAGAATTAAGTCAATACTTAACTCATGATCCATCACAAAACCGAGGGTAGCTAGCCGCCGATGTACCCGCTCATCTTTAGCACAAACTGCACTACGCATTTAACCTTCTTGCATCTTCGTGGTGAAGAGGAGCCTAGAGACCTCGAACCTTTCGGATCTCGCCGCTCATCGAACAACTCATGAAGATGGAAGACCATAGTATTAGCATCCATATGCTCATGTCGCTTTAGCCTGTACCATCGCCGCTAGCATGATGCAACTCGCCACGTTGCACCGCACATGTTTCGATAGACCAACATTTGGTCTGAGTGATCGCCCTTAGACGTCGTGAAGAGGCTCTTCAAGGACATATGCAAGCTTTTCCGCTGAGAACAATTCTCGTGTTTCTAAGCCACCAGAAGTTAGGCCCAATAATTTGTTCAATCCAAAATAGTGCGCAAATTCAAAGACGCTATGATCAATTTATCGACCTAGAAATACAAAACGAGCATATATGAGAAAGATGATTTTAAAATGCATCAATATACATTTATAAATCCCATTCATTTTTCAATTTCAAAACCCCAAAATCACTTCGAGATTGTAGGTCCATCTCCGAATGGGTTGATATCCATCATAGTTATGAATAACCTCGAGAGAGTCCAACAAGCCATTCATAACTACGACGGTAGGTATCATCTATACCGATTGCATATCACGTATATGTAACTATCACAATGTGCTATCAACTAATTGAATGTTCACACATACATCGGGTTGTTAACACATTAACAAGTATGCATCATATGCATAGCACCCAACTTCACCTCCCTTTACATCGACCTTGGAGAGTCCAACAAGCCGATGCTCCAGGTTAAAGCCAACCCATTAATCAAGAATAGTTTTAATATGGTTAGAGCGCATTCAACCAATTAGCCCAGCTTGGAGAGAGTCCAACAACCAAAGCTAACGATTGACCTCTGACTCTTACCATATTAGTATTAAACTATTCCATGGTTTGAACATGTTCGGATTCGAGCCGGGCTTGGAGAGAGTCCAACAACCCAAACAAGAAACGGAACTCGGGTTCTAACCATATTAATGGAAGGTGTAGGCTTTAATATTGTTTAAGGGTTTTATGTCTCATCCTCTTTGCATGCAAATAACTATTATCTACATGGCATGGCATACATGGCATACATCTACATGTCACGACACGCATGGCATTATGTTATGCATCTAATGCAATTACATGTCATACAATTATGTCATGTACAATATTTCCTTATATGTCATAACTATTTATGGAAATAAAATATGTTTAAGATTTGATTCTCCAAATCAAATCATAATTAAATTAGGAAACAAATTTCCAAATCTAATCACATATTTTATTCATGGAATTATTTGATTAAGGAAAATCTATTTAGGAAACCAATTTCCTAAATCTTCAAAACTACTTATGGAAATAAAATATTTTAAGATTTGATTTCCCAAATCAAATCATGATTAAATTAGGAAACAAATTTCCAGAATCTAATCAAATATTTTATTTATGGAAAATATAAATTTCCATAAATACTTCCAACTTTCCAAAAGTGGAAGATTTCCATAAATACTTCTAGACTTTCCAAAATTGAAAAATTTCCATAAATACTTCTAAATTTCCAAAATTTAGAAAATTTCCAGAAATACATTATGACTATCGCAAAACCAATTTTACGATTATGTCGAAACACAACCTGGGCTCTGATACCATCAAGGTTTCGATCACAAGGCAGTGTGTTCGATCATGTTTCGTAAACATGAGCACAGCGGAAGCAATAAAAATAATAAATACTCCTATTTATTACAACACACACAACACACGCATGCTATTACAACAAGTGTAGACATAACCGTAAATTAAAATTGCAATAAAAGAAATTAAACTACGTTATACCTTCCGTATGACGTGTAGCGGGAACGGCATCAACCGAAACGATCCTCGTAAGAATCGTCTCTATCCGTATCCACGCCGAGCTCCTCGGGATGACTTCGCTAAGTCACGAGCTTCGTCTTCGTACGGGTTACTAGCCTCGTGTTGAAGACGATGTGATCGAGAGATGATCACGGTCCGAATCCAAATTCGGACCTAAAACAAGTCCTCAAGACTTGCTTCTCCGGAGAGGTATTCGTCAACCGATTGACGAATCCTTCGTCCTCCACCTTAGAGGATTACCGGAGATCAAATCCCCGGTATGTTATCCGCTGTCGGAGCACTAACCGTCGTCCAAACGACGCTCCGACGAGAGGAGAAGAAGCTGTCCAGAAAACTGGACAGCTTGGTGGAGGAGTAGGCGCCGGCTAAAGAAGAGATGGAGCCTCACCTTTACACCGAACCCAAGGGAGATCACCGGAGGGTCGCCGGAGGTCCACCAGCTTGGACGCCGGCAAGGAGATGGCAGCCACTCAATGAAGTTGGGCGGCAGCCCTTGTTGTTGACGCCAACAACAAGGAGGATGGGTTGGGCGGCCACTAATTGGATTAGGTTTAGGGTTAGGGTTTAATCCCTATTTTATAGAGAACTAATTCTCTTAATGGTTAATGGATCATATCCATAAAGCCCGTTAACCCGCTCCATTAAGATAAGTTAAAATAAACCAAACCATGATGGTTTATTTTAAGTTAAAACGAACCGAACCAACTTTTGGTTCATTCGTTTAAAATAAACCAAACCCTTTGGTTTATTCTTATCCATTGGATTAGAACCAAACCATTTTGGTCCATCCATTATGTCTTCATAAGACACTGCCCATCCACGCTTCCATTGCGACTGAAACAATTTCAAGCTCGCTTTATGTTTGGTCCAACCAAACATAGTTTCTCTCGGTCTGAGAATCCCATTCTCAAGCTCGTTTTAAATCCTTTGGATTACACTCGTTGTGCGCGGTGACCAAATAGGTTCTCGGTTTATGTTGGCCGTCTATAATTAACCATTAATTATAGAACGATCATGAGTGGCACCTAGTAGTACATCATGATCCCCAATTAACCGAAAAGATCAACGGTTGATCCAGAACTATTTCTGAAACCCTTCAATAGCTCGAATGAATCGTGCCCCATTCCCTTCACTCATCTTATACCCACTTGGTTCAGGACATGGTCTATTGTGTCAGTCCCCACTAGGCTGACTACGTCACACCTAGCCCAAGTATCATTTCCTCGTCCTACGGATTCTAGTTACTCCACATGTATCGAAGAGTACCTTACTCTAAACATGTAATGCTTTGGCCAAAGACTTTAGTAACAATCCGACGAGAGGCCATAGGTATACATCTCCTCGCAAGGAGTGGTGAATCCTTTATAGGCTATTCAAACACCTTCGATCACTTCGACTTATACCCAATCATCCCGGGTCCACATCTCCTTAGAGATGTTTGCTTAAGATGTCAAAGCATAAGTCTCTATGATCAAGATGACTTGAATACCGCAAGTCAAAGGAACATCGCACTTAAGCCACAGTAAGAACTTCATTGACATATCTATATATGCAGAAAACCATATGAAGTCTTACGGTTGGTCACTCCAATGAACTAGTTACCATAACTAGCATCCACGATTAACTCCGGACATCACTATGTCTCCAGCCAGTGAGAATCAGCTGCTTGGATACACCAAGGAGTATACCTCGTGCTAGTCTCGACAGAATTGATGGTGTCCAAATCCATCAATTCATTGACTAGGGATAATTCCGATACATCACAATTACACATGTAGAGATACTCACTAGTTGTGATCCAATCACAAATTCTCTCATGCTGTGAATCGTATCGTGGACATTCAGTAAATGAGTTTAAGATCCAATCAAATACATAAAATATGTATACTCAAATAGTGAATCTTCATTTATCATATAAATGGTTCATACATAAGGCGATTGCCTTAGGACATCTCTCATATATTACTAACAAGCATGTCACTTCCAATCGAGGTCTTGGCTTGTTATCAATAACTTTCTTAGCGTCCTTCTTTGTAAACCTCTTTCTCCGGTTGAATATCTTCCAGACCATGTTTACGATTTCCTCTTCTCCATTTGACTCCGACTCCAATTCATCTTCGAATTCACTTTTTGCTTTTCTTTCCTTTTTCATTGAATCTGCCACTAAAGCAATACCATTCTCGGTTTGACCCGAGTTAGCTTGTTCATGTAGTTCAAGTTCGCAAAATAATTCGTCTAGTCTAATTGTGGAAAGATCCATAGAAACCTTATAGGCATCGACAATCGATGTCCATAAGGCATTTCTCGGGAATGCCTTAAGTGTATACCTAATTAAGTCCCTATTTTCTATTTGGTGTTCTAATAAATGTAATCCATTTAAAATGTCTTTTATTCTCGTATAAAGTTGACTAGCATTTTCATTTTCATTCATTTTACAATTAAATAATTTATTTAGTAACATGTCCCGGTTAGCTATCCTAGTGTCATTTGTACATTCATGCAATTCAATTAATTTATCACATAATTCCTTAGAGTTTTCGAATAGACCCACCCTATTGAGCTCTTCTTTGGTAAGTCCACATTGCAAGTTGTTAAGCGCCTTGTAATAGACTCGAGCCCATTTTCTAATATCCGTGGTCCATTTTTCCGATGCTAAATACTCACCCGAGTCATCTACCGGAGCTACGAACTCAAAAACTAAACCTTTAGGTCAGTTATCAAGTAACACTCCATTCGTCTTTTCCAGAAGGAAAAATCCTCTCCGTTGAAGAGAGGAGGGCGAAAGGTGCTATACCTGTAAAATACGAAAAAAAAATATGGATTAACCCTTTAATTAATTGGGTTTAATTAGTAGATTAATTGGGGTTGATTAGTGGATTAAATTGGGCTGAATCTCTTGGGCTGAGCCCATAGGGCTGAACCAAATTGATGTGGGTTTAATTAGGCTGGACCGGATGGTTGGAACTTCACGGTTTGAACCAAGTCGACGAACCTCTTTTAAAATCCCCAAATTAGATCGCAAATCGCGATCGCTGTTCTCTCGACTGTCTCCGCGCCTCTGCTCCGACCATCGTTCTCTCTCAGGTCGCCGATCTCCTCGTGAGAGAGCTCGGCGACGTCGCCGCTTCGGTTGGTCTTTCCGGTCGGGGATCAGCCTAATCCTTTTCTTCTTAGGTCTCAGCGATCCCCTCGCGTAGGCAGATCAGTGACGTTGCTGCCGCGACAACGAGCTGCCGACAAAGGTGTCGCCGGAGTTAGGTAGGTCAGTGATCCATTTCCTCGATCTCGGATGAGATCTATTTTCATCTGAAATTTCTATCCCTTTTAGCTCCGATCGTTGAGTGGAGAGGGGCAGCAGCTGTTGAGCAGAGCAAGCAGATCGGGGAAGAAGGGATTGGTGTGGTTGGATTGCGCCGGTGTATAGTGTTGGCTGCGTTGTGAGGTGAGTATTGATTGTGAATTGTGTTCACAGAAGTAGCAATAGGGCTTATGTGTTTCTCACCGTGAGATTGGGTAGTTTCATCCTCTGTTACCGCAGAGCTTGCAGCTGGGGGAACGATGAAGGGGATGGCTGCCGGTAGTGATTTGGTTCGGTGAGCCTTGATACACTCTTTCAGTTTCAATGATAAATTGCTGTTACAACTTTGATTTTGAGGGATTTGTTGCAGTCAGTAGCTCACGGTGGCAGTGAAGATTGAAGTTGTGGATCGAATTTGGGCTGTGATTGAAGCTGCACTAGTTGAGCTACGGTTGGAGGTATTGACAATAAAGTATTGTGAATTGGTGTATTGATGAGATGTGCTCAGTCAAGCTTGATCGAGAATGTTAATGGTAATACTCTGTCTGTGCCGATTGTGGAAGTTGCATGAGATTGGGTTGTGTTGATTCTAATTTGACAATGCAGATTGATCTATGATTTAATACCATGGATCAAGAAGCGGTGGAAGCAAGGCTCAAATTAGGTAAGCTATTATTTGGTTATATTTTGGTAGTGAACTAGATTGTGACAGCAAAATAGTTATGATTGGATTTATGTTGATTTGAGCTGGGACACCATCATTGGACTTATGATAGACTTTGTCAATGTTTGCGTGTTGATGGCAGGACTTTGATTAGTGATGTTGCTCGTAGTAGGGATGGCTGATACGAGCTACATAGCAGGTGGGTAATATCTACCTGGTCCGGTAGTTTTGATCAAATTCTGGTGCATGATCTTGGATATATTTTTATACCTGTTTACCTTAAATCCACTCTTATTTAATCATATGCTTGTATTGCCTTGACCTTTGAGATATATACTCTGTTACTCATTGATTATCTAGCACGGATAGGAACTATAAACCCTATTATGTATTAGCTGATAGATGTTCAGTAAGTACATGTGGTTAGGGTTATCTTTGTGACCTCAGATAGGGTTACTGTGTTACCTAACTAGAGTTAGGTGATGGATTGGATTATGGAGTCGATCGTTATATCATAACCGTATTAGTGGTGCATTTATGGTGGATCTAGTTGTCTGTGCATAGATAAGTGTATGGTTGTCAGTATGTGACCATGGACTAGAGGTCCTAGCGCGATGGTATATCCATTATGGATTGTGTGCTTGTGTATGGTTATAAGGACGGTCGATTGTATATCGCTATTGACTAGAGGTCTTAGCGTGGTGGACTGTCAGATGAGTATGACTCTTTGTGCGATAGAGAGGGTCTTGTGATTGTAGTCCTTTCATAGTTGACTTTTGGTTGACCAGGACTCCCCATGGGATAGGGAGTGAGGCGAGGATACATGTATGGAGCTATGCATCATTACATTTCATGCATGCTGACGACTGGGTCTCCCTTGTGGATGAGACGGGTCGTCAGTCATCCTGCCTCCCCGGCCACTCAGGGTAGTGGTAGCAGGGTTGAGGTCAGAGCATTGGATGTGCCACGCTCGGCCACTAGGGATGGTGGTAGCTGGAGATGCGCACCTGGCCATTGAGCAGAGTGGTGTTAGCACTCGCCCACTATAGACGATGGTTGTGTGACGTGCTGTTGTCCTGTGTGCAGAGCTCGTCTACTCATGGGTAGTGACGGAGTGACCAGCAGCAGGGACCCCCGGAGAGTAGTTAGCTCTTTACGCTTATATGCTACTCATTCATACTACCCAACTCGGTCACTCGAGAGTAGTCGGGCTAGTCGTCATGTCGTGCCACCCGGGCCATACTGGGGTCGTGGTTGGACGGGTCCGCAGACATGGCCATGCATATGCACTGCTGATATATATGTATGCATGTATTTGATATATGTTTTACATATGCCTGTGAGATGCTGCATTTGATTGAGCTATGATTGCTGCATATGGTTGTTCATCATGATACATGCCATCTGCATTTTTATTTACTGCTATGTGTTGAGCATGATACATGCGTTGATTCAGACTGTTATATGCATTTGATTAGCATCATGTCATTGTGTGGTACGGACCGGGTTGTTATTACAGGTGATCATATACTGTTCATATGTTGGAGTATTGGTCAGGTATGGGATTGACTTGATACATTATATGGGTTATGTTATTGTATATCTGTCAGGATGATATAGCTTATGGTGTTGCAGACCGTCGGGTACGTTGGTACATTACTTCCTGTTCAGTTGATCAGTTTAGTATATACATTGAGTATGACTTTACTGTAGTTACTTGTTATTAGATATGGATATGACTGTATGTCTTTTGGACTCATGTTGTATACCTGTAGATCTTCACATGTATACTTGTAGATCTATCCTTATATGTTGTTCATGCACTTTCTATATATTACCCCTGAGTTTATACTCACCACCCCTGGACCCTGGGCTTCCTGTCGCCCAGATAACAGGTAGAAGATTTCTTGGACGTTCGGAGCTCCGTCAACTGATCCCATCTCACACCGGACAAATGGATATGTTTTCTGTGTTCTTGTATCCTTATGGATTGTTGGTTTGGATTTTTCTCTGTATTGTTTCCGTATTTGTGATATACGGACATATTGTATGTATTTGGTCTTTGATTCGATTTCTGTTATGATTCTTGTCGTGTCAAGTTACTCCGGAGTGCACAGTTGGTCTTTGTATCTTGTTGATCTGTTTGTATTGTTTCCGCTTTGTTTAGTATGTTTGATATGTTGATATCTGTGTATATCATATTGTTGTTGTGGGCCTACGGGCCTTGTATTAACCCGATATGTTGCCACGTACAGGGGAGATGCTATCCGTTTGCTTTTCGGCACGGCATACTCCCGGGGCGTGACAATTTTATTGGTATCAGATCCCTAGGTTGCGAAGTCCATTTTCGAATTTTATTTCGTTCGAACATCGAGTTTTGCTTTACTCGGTTTTGGTTTTGTGAGTTCTAGGATTTGGCTGTTGCAGACATCTCCGAGCTACAAGGTTTAAGGTATGTTAATTGTTATTACATATCCTTCTATTGGTTATGCATTTAGTTGCTTATAACATGGATGACTTGTAGGATATTGGTTAGTATTTGTAACTGTGGTTTGTGTTGGCCACGGGAACGACATGTTGAGGTTATTAGATATGTACCTGCTATCAAAAAGGTAATTACCTTTGAGAGCCGACTGATACCGAGTCGGAAAGCAGGGATTAGGTAGTCACATCTCTTGTGGAGAGCAAGGATTACAGTCTTAAGATTTTCACTAATTATACTCGCCAGATTGTTATCTGCGAGGTATTGGACTAAGCGAGTATACTATTGTTGATGCAGATAGTAAAAAATTAGGGGATGATATTCATAGGAATGTTGATCCCTGAGTTGGTTATTCTAGGTTGTATAACATTGGGAGTACTTTTGGAGTACTTGACTCGGGTTATACGAAGATAGTAGTGTTAGTTGAATACCATTATCCGGATTTTAGCCGGTACTTGGTGGAAGAGATAGGAAATAACCTACGGGAAATCACACATCACTTGGCCACGGTGAAGTGATGTTGTGAGAGAGTATTTTCCTACGTCATCTTCTTTGACTCATCGTCAGGGAATTCTTGAGCTTCAGGTTGGGTGATCGTCTGGTGACGAAAGTACCATGCAGAGTCGTTAGACTCGTGAGGGTTACGAACCCCCTAATAACTCGAGAATGTGATTGGGTTGGTTTTGGCCACCCACAGGTTATCGGTTGACATCTTTATCAGGATGTTTGGATCTCCTACCAGATCCTACCGGAAGTCCTTAGACCGAGTCATGTGGATAGAAATGACTCCGTAGTAAGTGTTTTAAGAGTTGAAGATTTGATAAGCAGATATTGCAAGTCAAATTATTGGAATTAGAAGTCTCCAAATGTTGGATAAAAAGGAGCAAGATTAAAGTCATGAGTCATGAGCTACTATTGGAGAGTTTTCCGATCATAGAAGACCGATTGCAGTTATGTCACAGCTTCTCATGTTTATCGGTGAACTTCGGAGGAAAGACTCAGAAGGAGATTATGTGTGTGCGGGCAGTTCTGACGAGACACAAAGTCAGATTATCCGATGGACCATTGTATCTGTTTCTACTATAAGCAGTCGGTATCTACGAGGAGAGTATGTACTTTGAAGACCCAGTTGAAGACTATGGATGATGCTTTCGAGCGGACGATCCACAACCTCGAAAGCCGAGATTATTACAGAAGATTAGGTTATCACATCGGCGATCTACTACCTCGGATATAGTTGGAGTTCTTTGATACTTTCATCAGGAAGAAGTAAGTTACTCGTGATGTCGTAGAAGATATCTCGGAAGATTGGACATTGGACAACAAGCTGTTACCTTCCCGATGACAACAAGCTATTACCTTCGAGCGTAGTTATGATTTGTTCGAGAGAGAGAGTATCTGATGATAGTCGTATCTATCGGTATTCTTGATTCTGATTGTACCTTTGCGAGTTGGAGCGTGCTACGATGTTGACAATTCTTCAGTATTTTACAGCCGGATGTGTATCTTTTGCCAGTACAACAGTGTTTACCATCTCCATTGCAGTTGTTTCAGTTGTACCTCTGTTCTAGCAGTTGATTTTAGTTCCTCCATGATAGTCTTTGCATCTACATGAGCTCAGCCGTCCAGAACAGATGTTGGACAAGTTTACATGATTACTCGAGAAGAAGTATAGAAGACCGAAGGATAGGTCCTTCGGGGTATTACTTTAGTTTATCCTATTTGCAGATATATCAAGGGATACTGGTAGTTTACAGGTATCTTTGTCTAGAACATTCTTGGATAGGGTTCGAAGGGTTCCTATCGACTGGTGGGTTGGTGATTTTCTCTACCGTCAGGTGAGATGTTGATCAACAACCAAGAAGGCAAGGGATACCCTTAGCCTTTGCTAGACATACCTCCACTATAGACATATCCTTACGGATAGTTGGATTGATGGAGTGTTGGTATACTAGGACTCTCGGATGTACGTATAATTCGAGAGTATTCGGATATAGTTTCGGATGAACTCTTGGGCTTGCAACTGCATGGGCATGTAGGAATATGCGATTGGAGGGTGATTTCGAAAATAGTTCCGATATTGAGACCTCATACCGGGAGATGATTTTTTTTTATGGGTATCAGTGTTGCTAAACACTATGGGAGATTTATCTGCCTTAGTGTTTCTTCTTGAGAAGACTTGTAACTCTTTGTTAGAAGAGAGTCAGACCTTGAGGTTATGCATCAATTATCGATGATTGGAATGCAGTAATTAGGAATGAGTATCATTCGTGGTGGATAAAGGATCTGTTTAGATCAGCTAAATGACACCTGTGTATACCCTAGAGTTGATCTACGACTGGAGGGTTGATATTGTAGTGACTTAGTGTCATACAATTATCATTGTCGGTGTGATGATTGAGCTATCTATAGCTTAGAGTAAAAAGGATACAGGGTGTAGAAGATGATATTTCATACTTGGTATGAATTTTAGGAGATGTTGATAATGTTGTTAGACTTATCGACGATTTAGTCGTTCATGAACTTGAGGAATCAAGTACTCTTGGAGTATTTGAGATCGATTGTCATCATATCTGTGGAGGATATATTTATGGATATATTCCCAATCTTGAGGAAAGTTGTGGTTTCCCTAGATTGATTTGGTATTTACCATAGACAAGGATAGGATGTTTTAGCGATACTATACTGTCGACTTGTTGGACCAAGAAGGTGATGGAAATCACCTGGTTGGAAGTTGTGAAGCTAGGTTTCAGGGCCTAGACGATGACTGACTTTTGCATTAGTGTTAGTTAGTCCTTCTGTTGGGGATGGAAGGGTACTACACATAGATGCAATATTGCAGGGATTAGGAGCGATCCCGATGCAGTTAAATGAGACGTATATTATGTGTATGCTAGTTGAGAAACTAGCGAGATCAGTCATTATAGTCTCCTAGTTACTTTCAGTTCTGGGTGATAGAGTGAAGTTTGGACATTAGATTAATTTCTCTTGTGTGAATAAATTTCCGTCTCTGTGAAGGATAGTGGTTCCCAGAGTTGCATTCGATTTAGGAAGAGTTATTTCAAGAGACTCTTCATTCGGAAGTGATGATTTATTCGGAGTGTATCCGAAAATAGTGAGTATTGAGACGTTCATGTTGGTGGAACGATATATGGGACACGGTTGATTTCGTAGTTTGATGTTGGGTATGCCAACAAGCAAAGGTGGATTATTATGACCAGTAGGTTACGTACCGTGATGATGTGGGACCCTAGTATGTTAGACTGTGTTGGGAGATTGTCTAGAATTCGGAAAGGACTTGATCGGATTTGGGTAGTCGATGATCGATTAGCTAGGTCTGCTCATTTTTCTTCCAAGTCGTAAGATGGATTTCGTTGGATCGCTTGATGGAATTATATCCATGGAGTATCCTTGAATATAATTTCTGATAGTGACTCATGATTCACCTTACGATTCTGGTAAAGTCTCCCATCGGTTATGAGTATAGAGTTCCACTCTGGTACAGTTATGTATCTTTGATAGATGGTCGATACGTTGATAGAGAGTGTATATAAGAGCTGGAAGGTAATATTCGAGCTCAGTACCCCACTTAGTCACTTGAGGTGTGACTTTTCTCCGGATACTTGAGATAATTATTTTGACATATCATACAAGTATATAAGTTGGAAATTTGGGGACCAAATTTTTATAAGTGGGGGAGAATGTAAAATACGAAAAAAAAAATATGGATTAACCCTTTAATTAATTGGGTTTAATTAGTAGATTAATTGGGGTTGATTAGTGGATTAAATTGGGCTGAATCTTTTGGGCTGAGCCCATAGGGCTGAACCAAATTGATGTGGGTTTAATTAGGATGGACCGGATGGTTGGAACTTCACGGGTTGAACCAAGTCGGCGAACCTCTTTTAAAATCCCCAAATCAGATCGCAAATCGTGATCGCTGTTCTCTCAACTGTCTCCGCGCCTCTGCTCCGACCATCGTTCTCTCTCAGGTCGCCGATCTCCTCGTGAGAGAGCTCAGCGACGTTGCCGCTTCAGTTGGTCTTTTCGGTCGGGGATCAGCCTAATCCTTTTCTTCTTAGGTCTCAGCGATCCCCTCGCGTAGGCAGATCAATGACGTTGCTGCCGCGACAACGAGCTGCCGACAAAGGTGTCGCCAGAGTTAGGTAGGTCAGTGATCCATTTCCTCGATCTCGGATGAGATCTATTTTCATCTGAAATTTCTATCCCTTTTAGCTCCGATCGTTGAGTGGAGAGGGGCAGCAGCTGTTGAGCAGAGCAAGCAGATCGGGGAAGAAGGGATTGGTGTGGTTGGATTGCGCCGGTGTATAGTGTTGGCTGCGTTGTGAGGTGAGTATTGATTGTGAATTGTGTTCACAGAAGTAGCAATAGGGCTTATGTGTTTCTCACCGTGAGATTGGGTAGTTTCATCCTCTGTTACCGCAGAGCTTGCAGCTGGGGGAACGATGAAGGGGATGGCTGCCGGTAGTGATTTGGTTCGGTGAGCCTTGATACACTCTTTCAGTTTCAATGATAAATTGCTGTTACAACTTTGATTTTGAGGGATTTGTTGCAGTCAGTAGCTCACGGTGGCAGTGAAGATTGAAGTTGTGGATCGAATTTGGGCTGTGATTGAAGCTGCACTAGTTGAGCTACGGTTGGAGGTATTGACAATAAAGTATTGTGAATTGGTGTATTGATGAGATGGGCTCAGTCAAGCTTGATTGAGAATGTTAATGGTAATTCTTTGTCTGTGCCGATTGTGGAAGTTGCATGGGATTGGGTTGTGTTGATTCTAATTTGACAATGCAGATTGATCTATGATTTAATACCATGGATCAAGAAGCGGTGGAAGCAAGGCTCAAATTAGGTAAGCTGTTATTTGGTTATATTTTGGTAGTGAACTAGATTGTGACAGCAAAATAGTTATGATTGGATTTATGTTGATTTGAGCTGGGACACCATCATTGGACTTATGATAGACTTTGTCAATGTTTGCGTGTTGATGGCAGGACTTTGATTAGTGATGTTGCTCGTAGTAGGGATGGCTGATACGAGCTACATAGCAGGTGGGTAATATCTACCTGGTCCGGTAGTTTTAATCAAATTCTAGTGCATGATCTTGGATATATTTTTATACCTGTTTACCTTAAATCCATTCTTATTTAATCATATGCTTGTACTGCCTTGACCTTTGAGATATATACTCTGTTACTCATTGATTATCTTGCACGGATAGGAACTATAAACCCTATTATGTATTAGCTGATAGATGTTCAGTAAGTACATGTGGTTAGGGTTATCTTTGTGACCTCAGATGGGGTTACTATATTACACCACTAGAGTTAGGTGATGGATTGGATTATGGAGTCGATCGTTATATCATAACTGTATTAGTGGTGCATTTATGGTGGATCTAGTTATCTGTGCATAGATAAGTGTATGGTTGTCAGTATGTGACCATGGACTAGAGGTCCTAGCGCGATGGTATATCCATTATGGATTGTGTGCCTGTGTATGGTTATATATGGATGATCGATTGTATATCATATTGACTAGAGGTCTTAGCGTGGTGGTATCACGGATGAGTATGACTCTTTGTGCGATAGAGAGGTCTTGTGATTGTAGTCCTTGCATAGTTGACTTTTGGTTGACCGGGACTCCCCATGGGATAGGGAGTGGCGAGGATACATGTATTGAGCTATGCATCATTACATTTCATGCATGTTGTTTACTAGTTCTCCCTTGTGGATGAGACTGGTCGTCAGTCAGCCTGCCTCCCCGGCCACTCGGGGTCGGGGTCGTAGGGTTGAGGGCCGAGCAGTGGATGTGCTGCGCTCGGCCACTAGGGATGGTGGTAGCCGGAGATCGCACCGCCAGCGGCAGTGGTGTTAGCACTCGCCCACTATAGGCGGTGGTTGTGTGACGTCGGTTGTCTGTGTCAGCTCGTCTACTCATGGGTAGTGACGGAGGGACCAGCAGCAGGGACCCCCGGAGACTAGTTAGCTCTTTACGCTTATATGCTACTCATTCATACTACCCAACTCGGTCACTCGAGAGTAGTGACGGCTAGAGTCGGGCTAGTCGTCATGCTGTGCCACCCGGGCCATACTAGGGTCGTGGTTGGATGGGTCCGCAGACATGGCCATGCATATGCACTGCTGATATATATGTATGCATGTATTTGATATATGTTTTACATATGCCTGTGAGATGCTGCATTTGATTGAGCTATGATTGCTGCATATGGTTGTTCATCATGATACATGTCATCTGCATTTTTATTTACTGCTATGTGTTGAGCATGATACATGCATTGATTTAGATTGTTATATGCATTTGATTAGCATCATGTCATTGTGTGGTACGGACCGGGTTGTTATTACAGGTGATCGTATACTGTTCATATGTTAGAGTATTGGTCAGGTATGAGATTGACTTGATACATTATATGGGTTATGTTATTGTATATATGTTAGGATGATATAGCTTATGGTGTTGCAGACCGTCGGGTACGTTGGTACATTACTTCCTGTTCAGTTGATCAGTTTAGTATATACATTGAGTATGACTTTACTGTAGTTACTTGTTATTAGATATGGATATGACTGTATGTCTTTTGGACTCATGTTGTATACCTGTAGATCTTCACATGTATACTTGTAGATCTATCCTTATATGTTGTTCATGCACTTTCTATATATTACCCCTGAGTTTATACTCACCACCCCTGGACCCTGGGCTTCCTGTCGCCCAGATAACAGGTAGAAGATTTCTTGGATGTTCGAAGCTCCGTCAGCTGATCCCATCTCACACCGGACGAATGGATATGTTGTCCGTGTTGTTGTATCCTTACGGATTGTTGGTTTGGGTTTTTCCCTGTATTATTTCCGTATTTGTGATATACTGACATATTGTATGTATTTGGTCTTTGATTCGATTTCTGTTATGATTCTTGTCGTGTCAAGTCACTCCGGAGTGTACAGTTGGTCTTTGTATCTTGTTGATCTGTTTGTATTGTTTCCACTGTGTTTAGTATGTTTGATATATTGATATCTGTGTATATCATATTGTTGTTGTGGGCCTACGAGCCTTGTATTAACCCGATATGTTGCCACGTACAGGGGAGATGTTGTCCGTTTATTTTTCGGCAAGACATACTCCCGGGGCGTGACAATACCCTTCTAAGTGTGACATTTTCTAAATAAATATTTTAATAATAAATTTTTATTTAAATTAATTAAAATTGAGGATTATTCCAAGAGTTGTTTAAATTAAATAATATTTTACAAGAATTAAATTTACACAGTGCACAAATTAATGAAGAATTTATTCTAAGCAAAAATTATTCTAGAATAAAAATTAAGTTAAGTGTAGAAAATTAATTTTATTAATCTAATATGTAAAAAATTAATTTAATTATTCTAATATGTAGAAAATTAATTTAATTAATCTAATATACAAAAAAATAATTTAATAACCAAATATGCTGAAAATTAATTATTCTAATGCTAAGAAAATATTTTAACAATTATTTTAATGCTAGAAAAATATTTTAACAATTATTTTAATGTTGGAAAAATATTTTAACAATTATTTTAATTCTGAAAAAATATTTTAACAATTATTTTAATGCTGGAAAAATAATCTAATAATTATTTTAATCTTGGAAAAATATTCTAAAAATTATTTTAATGTTGGAAAAATATTTTAACAATTATTTTAAAGATGGAAAAAATATTCTAACAATTATTTTAATATTGGAAAAATATTTTCACAATTATTTTAATGCTGGAAAAATATTCTAACAATTATTTTAATGATGGAAAAATATTAAAAATTAATCTAATGGTAGAACAAATAATGAAAACTATCATAATGCTCTCGATGGTGGTTGCACCAAATTCGGAGCGGCCCCGCTCTGATACCAATTGTAGGATTGCAATAATCTACAAGAGGGGAGTGAATCTCATAGTTTTTAATTTTCTTTAAATTTAAAGCTTATTTTATATTTTCAAATATGAGTACGCAGCGGAATTTAAATGCACTTTAGACAAACCAATTACTTGGTTCACAACCCTAATTAGGTTACTACTGCAAGGCCCGTAGCTCTTCCTAGAGCTATCTCGACAGGCAATCACTATAGTACCCTCCGATTCGAGAATTCTCGACTTCTGAGGGATTTGCATTTTACAAAAATGTGAGAAAGGTAACACTCTACCTTCTCTTGAAATTAAGTACAACAAGCGAATATAAATAGAAAGAATACAAGCTAAATTATACCGACAATTTGAGGAGTTTGAAGTAGGCATAGAGTGTCGAAAATACGCCTTCGTGAGGAAGTAGAGCTCTTATTAATGAGAGTAAATTTTGATAGCACTTCGGCATAGTCGTAGTGTTCTACTCGGATTTGGTCGAGCACTTGTTTTATAAACCTTTTTGAGTTGACTCCACATCAGCCCGTCAATATAGAACTTCCGGTCTTCCAGTCGACTAAATCCTCTCCAGTCAACTTCAGGTCACCTAGCTCCGCATCGGGAAGTTTCCCACTTCAGTCGACTGAAACTCCCCAGTCGACTGAAACACTTTTCAACTACGGTGCCAGATCTTCGACCGATCACCAGCTAATCCTGCCAAGTGTGTATCCAGTCAATTGAACCAAACTGAGTCGACTGAACTTCAGTCGACTGATCCCTGCAAGATGACATTAGCACAAATAGATAAAATCCAATATGATAGCAGTAGTAATACTGCTCGATCTCAACTACTAAGTCCCACGTGAACTTTTTGTTGGATCAACTCCTAGCTTTGCCCCCCTACAGAGGACTCGACCTCACCCCTTCACTCGAGGCTTACCTGTCGGCTGCTTGCCGGACATACCACTCTTGACATCCGATCTGACCCACTAGAGCTTCCATTAGTTGTCCGGTCTGCCTGACTCAGCTGGACTTTTTGTCGATTGTCCGATCTCATGACCGAACTGATCTTCATGCAAAATGTCTGGTACATGCAACCTATTTGGATATCATGCTTGGTGTCGGGTCCTCCTGATCTGTCAAGTCAACTACCTAGTATCCAGTCAACAAGACCTACTAGGACTTCCTATTAAGTCTGAACACTTAACACTGATATTAGAATACAAGTAATTTCTAACTTTAACTACGGTTCATACATCAAAACCAAGGAGTGATGCTCACTGCATCAACAGGTTCCTCAATCAGAGTTCCTCCGAACTGATTCTTTTGAATTAGGGAAATTAACGTAGGATTTATCTCCTAGCTTGCAACTTTGATTTGGGGAATAACCATACTAGAATTCCACACCTTGAGCCAAGGTGCAACATAATCTTTCAATGGTCGAGAACACTGTATTAACATGCCAATGCTACTTACTGAAAGGAAATTAAGTAAAATGAAAGTACTGAACTAACTAAAGAAAGCTTAAAACTGAATTAAAGCTAAATTAAGTTGGAAATGAAATACTACTAGTGAAAAAAAACTAAACTAGAAAGAATAACAAAAATCTAAAACTATATAAATTGAAATAAAGTAAAACTAGAAAGCACATCTAAAATATGTCCGATCCAAACTATTCACTATTGATCCAATATTGAATCTATAGTCCTTGACAACGGCGAAAAAAACTTGACCGTGCGCATGTTAGTAATATATGAGAGGCGTCCTAAGGCAATCGCCTTATGGTTGTACCATTTATTTGATAAATGAAGATTCACTACTTGAGTATACATATTTTCATGTATTTGATTGGATCTTAAACTCATTTACTGAATGTCCGTAATACGATTCATAACATGAGAGAATTTGTGATTGGATCACAACTAGTGAGTATCTCTACATGTGTAATTGTGATGTATTTGAATTATCCCTAGTCAATGAATTGATGCATTCGGACGCCATCGATTCTGTTGAGACTAGCACAAGGTGTACTCTTTGGTTTATCCAAGCAATTGTTTCTCACTGGCTGGAGACATTGGGATGTCTGAAGTTGATCGTGGATGCTAGTTATTGTAACTAGTTCATTGGAATGACCAGCTGTAAGACTTCATATGGTTCTCTGCATATATGGATATGTCAATGAAGTTCTTACAGCAGCTTAAGTGCGATGTTCCTTCGACTTGCGGTATTCAAGTAATCTTGCTCATTGATGTGAGAGAAACATATAGGGTTTTAAGTGTAGTTTTCGCTCACATGTCACTACATTTTATGTTAGTTTCATGCATATGTTACTCTGTTTGGTATGCAATTCCTATTTTCTGGTTCGGAGGTCTGCTCTTTGTACTTTTGTGTGTAGGTTATCATTTTGGGTGAGAAAGGTGCACTTTCGGAGCAAAAGAAGGACATTTTGCAACTAGACACAGAGTGGGACACGGCCAGGGCATGTGGCTACACATGGCCATGTCCAATGGGCAAGATCAGCCACCCCAGGGCCGCACATGGCCTGGCCATGTGGAAACACACAGTCGTGTAGTGGCTCACTAGATTTGCACGACTAGGGCTTTTTCTGGATTTTGCAGTGGTCCGAGGTGGTGTCTATATAAGGATGGCTCTGTGCAAATCCTAGGGGGGAGGCACGATGGCTAGGACGACACATCGAAGCTCTAAAAAGCTTCGGGAACTCGCAACGGGGAGGAAAAACACCGCCGGAGGTCCACGCCTTGCACTTCAACGCCGGAGAGAAGACCACGAAAGCATTGTAATCCTTTCTTTCTGCACTTTATCTCTAATATATTCGAACATGTACATGCTTTGTGATTCCTCCTTTATATACATGGAGTAGTTATTTCGATTCGAGGATTAGGGAGTAGCTTGTGTGCACATTACATGTTGGTTCATGTTAAATTCTATCTTTGAATTTAATTTGGCGATCAAAATTTGTTTATACTATATCTATGCGTGTTTGGTTTTTTACCTGCTGCACTTAGGTGATACGAGGGGTGACAACCCTCATATCTAAGATTTAGGAGATTTTTTATAAGGAACCTAGGGGTAAACCTGATCTCCTATAACCGTGGGTAGAAGGATGCGATTGAACCAGAAACAGTTCATCGTAGGGATTGATTAGACATCCTCATACTGTCTATCTCGTCCTTTAGGTGGAGATAGCTCCCGGTAGATGTCGTGGCTCATCGGGAGAGTGTATGATGTCCCTTCCACAAAACCATAGCTAAACGTATAGACAATGCCAATTGACAGCATTGTTTTGTGACACACAAGCAAAACCAAAGTCCTAGGATCACCTTTGAAGACCTCGGCACGCTCCCTTCTTCCTCCATGTGACACCTGTTGGGTTTCCGGCACCGCGGCGTGTGTGTGTTCGATCACGTTTCGTAAACATGAACACAACGGAAGCAATAAAAATAATAAATCTACATTTATTACAACACACACAACACACGCATGCATATTACAACAAGTGTAGACATAACCGTAAATTTAAATTTGCAATAAAAGGAAATTTATCTACGTCATACCTTTCGTATGACGTGTAGCGGGAACGGCATCAACCGGAACGATCCTTGCTAGAATCGTCTCTATCCGTATCCACGCCGAGTTTCTCGGGATGACTTCGCTAAGCCACGAGCTTCTTCCTCATACGGGTTATTTTCCTCATGTCGAAGACGACGTGATCGAGAGATGATCACGATCCGAATCCAAATTCGGATCCTAATACGAGTCCTCAAAACTCGCTTCTCCGGAGAGGTATTCGTCAACCAATTGACGAATCCTTCGTCCTCCACCTCAGAGGATTACCGGAGATCGAATCCCCGGTAAGTTAGCCGCTGTCGGAGCTCTAACCGTCGTCCAAGCGAGCGCTCCGGCGAGAGGAACAAGCTGTCCAGAAAACTGGACAGCTTTGAGTGGAAGGTGATAGGCGCCCGGCCAACCAAGGAGATAGAGCTCACCTTGATGCCAAACTTGAAGGAGATCACCGGAGCACTAACCGGCAGCTCGGCGCGGCGAGGGGGAAGGAAGCAGCCCCTTACGGGCCTTGGTTGGAGCCTCAAGGTGGGGCGGCAAGGAGGAGGAGAGTTAGCTCAATTTCTCCAAGGAGAGAACTAATTCTCTTAATGGTTATTGGATCATAACCATTAGGCCCGTTAACCCGCTCCATTAAGATAAGTTAAAATAAACCAAACCATGATGGTTTATTTTAAGTTAAAACGAACCGAACCAACTTTTGGTTCATTTGTTTAAAATAAACCAAACCCTTTGGTTTATTCTCCTCCATTGGATTAGAACCAAAACATTTTGGTTCATCCATTACATCTTCATAAGACTCGGCCTATCCACGCTTCCATTGCGACTGAAACGATTTCATGCTCGCTTTATGTTTGGTCCAACCAAACCTAGTTTCTCTCGGTCTGAGAATCCCATTCTCAAGCTCGTTTTAAATCCTTCGGATTACGCTCATTGTGCGTGTGACCAAATAGGTTCTCGGTTTATGTTGGCCGTCTATAATTAACCATTAATTATAGAACGATCATGAGTGGCACCTAGTAGTACATCATGATCCCCAATTAACCGAAAAGATCAACGGTTGATCCAGAACTATTTCTGAAACCCTTCAGCAGCTCGAATGATTCGTGCCCCATTCCCTTCACTCATCTTATACCCACTTGGTTCAGGACATGGTCTATAGTGTCAGTCCCCACTAGGCTGACAACGTCACACCTAGCCCAAGCATCATTTCCTCGTCCTACGGATTCTAGTTACTCCACATGTATCGAAGAGTACCTTACTCTAAACATGTAATGCTTTGGCCAAATACTTTAGTAACAATCCGACGAGAGGCCATGGGTATACATCTCCTCACAAGGAGTGGTGAATCCTTTATAGGCTATTCAAACACCTTCGATCACTTCGACTTATACCCAATCATCCCGGGTCCACATCTCCTTAGAGATGTTTGCTTAAGATGTCAAAGCATAAGTCTCCATGATCAAGATGACTTGAATACCACAAGTCAAAGGAACATCGCACTTAAGCCACAGTAAGAACTTCATTGACATATCTATATATGCAGAGAACCATATGAAGTCTTACGGCTGGTCACTCCAATGAACTAGTTACCATAACTAGCATCCACGATTAACTCGGACATCACTATGTCTCGGCCGGTGAGAATCATGCTTGGATACACCAAGAGTATACCTCGTGCTAGTCTCGTGAATTGATGGTGTCCAATCCATCAATTCATCGACTAGGATAATTACGATACATCACAATTACACATGTAGAGATACTCACTAGTTGTGATCAATCACAAATTCTCTCATCTTGTGAATCGTATCGTGGACATTGATAAATGAGTTTAAGATCCAATCAAATACATGAAAACATGTATACTCAAATAGTGAATCTTCATTTATCATATAAATGGTTCATACATAAGGCGATTGCCTTAGGATATCTCTCATATATTACTAACAGACTCCCACTTGGCCTAATGCCAATCGCTACGGTATCCAATACCATAAGTACTAACATGACCCTCAAACTTACTTTGAGGTAATGCCTTAGTCAAAGGATCCGCTAAGTTCCTTTCGGTGGGAATTTTCTCGATTTGTATTTCGTTCCTACTGATGATCTCTCTGATAAGATGATAGCGGCGAAGCACATGTTTGGATCGTTGATGAGACCTTGACTCTTTTGCCTGTGCAATTGCTCCATTGTTATCGCAGTAGACCGGTATTGCTTCAACAATGGCCGGAATCACACCAAGTTCATAAACGAACTTCTTGATCCAAACCGCTTCCTTTGCTGCTTCCGAAGCTGCAATGTATTCTGCCTCAGTGGTAGAATCCGCTACAGTGTCTTGTTTGAAACTTTTCCAACTCACTGCGCCCCCATTCAAGGTGAACACGTATCCAGACTGAGACCTGGAATCATCCTCGCATCCGTATAGTCCCCTTCTCCATATATTAGGAACACATCCTTAGTTCTTCTTAAGTACTTAAGGATCGTCTTAACAACCACCCAATGATCCATTCCTGGATCAGACTGGTATCTGCTCGTGACACTCAGAGCATACGATACATCGGGCCTCGTACATAACATAGCATACATGATAGATCCTATTGCGGATGCATAGGGAATCTTACTCATGCAAATCCTCTCGTCTTCTGTGCGCGGACACATAGACTTCGAAAGGTGTACCCCATGCCTGATGGGCAGATAACCTTTCTTGGATTCCGACATGCTAAACCTCTTTAGCACTCGGTCTATATATGTAGACTGCGAAAGACCAAGCAACCGTTTTGATCTATCTCTATAGATCTTAATCCCGAGGATGTAGGTTGCTTCTCCCAGGTCTTTCATGGAGAATGTCTTGGATAACCAAACCTTAACTGACTGTAAGATTGAAACATCATTTCCTATAAGTAATATGTCATCGACATACAATACTAGGAACACGACTGCACTCCCACTAACCTTCTTGTACACACAAGGTTCGTCTGGATTTTGTGAGAAATCAAACCTTTTGATTGTCTCATCAAAACGGATATTCCAGCTCCTGGATGCTTGCTTCAATCCATAAATGGACCGTCACAATTTGCATACCTTGGTTATATCAACCGATGTGAAACCCTCAGGCTATATCATATACACGTCCTCGAGCAGGTTTCCATTAAGGAAAGCTATTTTCACATCCATCTGCCATATCTCATAATCATAATGAGCCGCTATGGCCAGGAGCATCCGAATGGATTTAAGCATAGCTACAGGCGAATAAGTTTCGTCATAATCAACACCTTGCTTTTGACGATATCCTTTTGCCACCAATCTAGCCTTATAGGTAATCACATTACCATCCATGTCGGTTTTCTTCTTGAAAACCCACTTGCACCCTATAGGCTTAATGCCTTCAGGTGGGTCAACCAAGTTCCAAACTTGGTTTTCATACATGGAATCCATTTCCGACTTCATGGCATCAAGCCACTTATCCCTTTCTGAACTTGTCAACACTTCTTCATAATTGGTAGGCTCCTCATCATCAATGAGTAACACGTCGTTCGATTCACTTACGAGAAATGCATATCTCTCAGGAATATTGCATGTTCTACCAGATCTACGAAGATGTGGTGTTACAATAGGTCCAGCCGATTGCTCATCATTATGAGTTGTCGGTTGTTGTGCTTCACCAGGTATCTCATCAATGTCTATTTGAGTCTCTCGAGCCTCCTCAAGATCAACGACACTCCCACTGTTTTCTTGCAAGAGAAACTCTTTCTCTAGAAACACAGCATGCCTTGAAACAAACACCTTTTGTTCCACAGGATGATAGAATTGGTAACCCCTTGTTTCCTTAGGGTATCCAATAAATAGACATTTATCAGACTTAGAATCCAATTTGTCTGATACAGTCCGCTTCACATAAGCAGGACAACCCCATATCTTCAAGTAAGATACATGAGGTTTCTTACTATTCCATATCTCATATGGAGTTGTTGAGACTACCTTGGTAGGCATTCTGTTTAACAAGTAAACAGCTGTCTGAAGTGCATAGCCCCAAAAGGACTTGGGAAGAGTCGCATGATTCATCATTGACCTGACCATGTCCAACAAGGTCCGGTTACGCCTCTCAGATACACCATTATGCTGTGGTGTATATGGCGGAGTCCATTGAGACAATATACCATTGTCTCATAGATAATCAAGAAACTCTTGACTTAAGTATTCACCACCTCGATCCGATCGAAGTATTTTAATACTCTTGTCATGTTGTTTCTCTACTTCATTTCTGAATTCTTTGAACCTTTCAAAGGCTTTAGACTTGTGTTTCATCAAGAACACATACCCAAACCGTGAGTGATCATCGGTGAAGGTAATGAAGTAGCTATAGCCTCCTAATGCTTGAGTTGACATAGGTCCACATACATCAGTATGTATTATACCTAGTAACTCTCCCACTCGTTCACCTTTTCCAGTAAAAGGTAACTTAGTCATCTTGCCTTTTAAGCATGATTCGCATGTATCGTATGAATCCAATTCAAACGATTCCAGAATTCCACATCGGTGTAATTCGGACATGCGTTTCTTGCTTACATGGCCAAGACGACAATGTCACATGTAGGAGTCTAATTGATTATCATTTTGAGCACGCTTGTTGCTTTCTTCGATATTGAAAACGTCACTGAATACGTCCAACATATAAATACCATTGCTTAAAGTTCTTGTCCCATAAAGAACTCCATTCAAAGTTATGTAACAACAATTGTTACTAAAAGTCAAATGGTACCCATTTCTATTTAAACAAGAAATAGAAATGATGTTCTTTATCAACGAACGAACATAAAAGCAATTGTCCAGTTCTAAGACAAGTCCTGCAGGGGGTTTCAACAAATATGTTCCGATGGCGAGTGCAGCAACCTTTGCTCCATTCCCAACACGTAAATTTGACTCTCCCTTGACTAGTCTTCTTCTATTCCTTAGCCCATGTATGTCATTACATATATGTGAGCCACACCCAGTATCTTATACCCAAGTGTTTGAGGAAATAGAATGACAATCAATAACGAAGATATCTGAAGAAGATGGTTATTCTTCTTCACGGACTCTAGATAAATCTTGCACTTTCTTCACAAATGGCTCTCCTTGCCATAATGATGGCAAGTTTCCTTTTGTGCTAGTTCTACTTTCTTAGCCCTTCTCTTCTTTCCCTTATGTTGTTCCTTTGACTTCCTCTTAGAACCTTTCTTCGAGGAATCAACTAACAGCACCGTCCCCTGCTCATGCTTCTCAGAAGACTCCATAGTCTTCAGCATGTTGAGCAGCACCACAGATGAACCTTCTTGCATCTCAGAGGTGAAAAGGAGCGTGGAGACTTCGAACCTTTCGAATCTCTCTTGCATATCAAACAACTCTTAAAGATGAAGAACTATGATATGAGCATCCATATGCTCATGTTGCTTTCGTAGCTTGGGTTCCATCGCGGCAAGCATGATGCAACTTGTTAGTTCAGAATCAGTCACATGTTTCTGATAGACCAACAATTGGTCCGGAGTTGCATCGTCACTAGGATGGGCGGGAAGAGGCGTTTCGAGGACATACGCAAGCTTTTCACCTTGAGAACAATTCTCAAGTTTCTAAGCCAGTCCAAGAAGTTCGGCCCAGTCAATTTATTCGAATCCAAAATGGAACGCAAATTAAAAGACAACATGATCAATTTTAGAAATACAAAACGAGCATATATGAGAAAGATGATTTTTAAAATGCATCAATATACATTTATAAATCCCATTCATTTTTCGAATTTCAAAAAACCCAAAATCACTTCGGAGATCGAGGTCCATCTCCGAATGGTCGATATCCATCATAGATAAGAACAACCTCGAGTGAGTCCAACAAGCCATTCTTAGCTATGATGGTAGGTATCATCTATACCGATTGCATATCACGTATATGCAACTATCACAATGTGCTATCAACTAATTGAATGTTTACACATACATTGGGTTGTTAACACATTAACAAGTATGCATCATATGCATAGCACCCAACTTCACCTCTCTTCACATCGACCTTGGAGTGAGTCCAACAAATCGATGCTCCAAGTTAAAGCCGACCCATTAATCGCGAAATAGTTTTAATATGGTTAGAGCGCATTCAACCAATTAGCCAGGCTTGGAGTGAGTCCAACAACCCAAACTAACGATTGACCTGACTTTACCATATTAGAGTTAAACTATTCCAATGATTTGAACATGTTCGGTTCGAGCCGGGCTTGGAGTGAGTCCAACAACCCAAACAAGAAATGTAACTCGGGTTATAACCATATTAATGGAAGGTGTAGGCTTTAATATTGAGTTTTGGTTTTTATGTCTCATCCTCTTTGCATGCAAATAACTATTATCTACATGGCATGGCATACATAGCATACATCTACATGTCACGACACGCATGGCATAATGTTATGCATCTAATGCAATTACATGGCATACAATTATGTCATGTATATATTTACTTATATGTCATAACTATTTATGGAAATAAAATATGTTTAAGATTTGATTCTCCAAATCAAATCATAATTAAATTAGGAAACAAATTTCCAAATCTAATCACATATTTTATTTATGGAATTATTTGATTAAGGAAAATCTATTTAGGAAACCAATTTCCTAAATCATTAAAACTACTTATGGAAATAAAATATTTTAAGATTTGATTTCCCAAATCAAATCATGATTAAATTAGGAAACAAATTTCCATAATCTAATCAAATATTTTATTTATGGAAAATATCAATTTCCATAAATACTTCCAACTTTCCAAAAGTGGAAGATTTCCATAAATACTTCTAGACTTTCCAAAATTGAAAAATTTCCATAAATACTTCTAAATTTCAAAAATTAGAAAATTTCCAGAAATAACATTATGACTATCGCAAAACCATTTTACGATTATGTCGAAACACAACCTGGGCTCTGATACCACTGTTGGGTTTCCGGCACCGCGGCGTGTGTGTGTTCGATCACGTTTCGTAAACATGAACACAGCGGAAGCAATAAAAATAATAAATCTACATTTATTACAACACACACAACACACGCATGCATATTACAACAAGTGTAGACATAACCGTAAATTTAAATTTGCAATAAAAGGAAATTTATCTACGTTATACCTTTCAGATGACGTAGCGGAACGGCATCAACCGAACGATCCTCGCTAGAATCGCCTCTATCCGTATCCACGCCGAAGCTCGATGACTTCGCTAAGCCACGAGCTTCTCTTCGTGACGGGTTACTAGCCTCGTGTTGAAGACGACGGATCGAGAGATGATCACGATCCGAATCCAAATTCGATCCAAAACGAAGTCCTCAAAACTCGCTTCTCCGAGAGGTATTCACAACCAATTGACGAATCCTTCGCCCCTCCACCTCAGAGGATTACCGGAGATCAATCCTGGTAAGTTAGCCGCTGTCGGAGCTCTAACCGCCGCCCAAACGACGCCCGACGAGGAGAACAAGCTGTCCAGAAAACTGACAGCTTTGGTGGAGGTGATAGGCGCCGCCAACCAAGGGAGATAGAGCTCACCTTGATGCCAAACTTGAAGGAGATCACCGAGCACTAACCGGCAGCAGCTCGATGCCGTGAGGGAAGGAAGCAGCCTTTGGGCGCGGTTGAGCCTCAAGGTGGCGGCAAGCAAGGAGGAGGAGAGTTAGCTCGAATTTCTCCAAGGAGAGGTGGGCGGCAACTTAGGGTTGTGGATTAGGGCTTAAACCATCCCTTAAGCCCTCTTTTATAGAGAACTAATTCTCTTAATGGTTATTGGATCATAACCATTAGGCCCGTTAACCCGCTCCATTAAGATAAGTTAAAATAAACCAAACCATGATGGTTTATTTTAAGTTAAAACGAACCAACCAACTTTTGGTTCATTCGCTTAAAATAAACCAAACCCTTTGGTTTATTCTCCTCCATTGGATTAGAACCAAACCATTTTGGTTCATCCATTACGTCTTCATAAGACTCGCCCATCCACGCCCATTGCGATCAAACGATTTCATGCTCGCTTTATGTTTGGTCCAACCAAACCTAGTTTCTCTCGGTTTGAGAATCCCATTCTCAAGCTCGTTTTAAATCCTTCGGATTACGCTCGTTGTGCGTGTGACCAAATAGGTTCTCGGTTTATGTTGGCCGTCTATAATTAACCATTAATTATAGAACGATCATGAGTGGCACCTAGTAGTACATCATGATCCCAATTAACCGAAAAGATCAACGGTTGATCCAGAACTATTTCTGAAACCCTTCAGCAGCTCGAATGATTCGTGCCCCATTCCCTTCACTCATCTTATACCCACTTGGTTCAGGACATGGTCTATTGTGTCAGTCCCCACTAGGCTGACTACGTCACACCTAGCCCAAGTATCATTTCCTCGTCCTACGGATTCTAGTTACTCCACATGTATCGAAGAGTACCTTACTCTAAACATGTAATGCTTTGGCCAAATACTTTAGTAACAATCCGACGAGAGGCCATGGGTATACATCTCCTCGCAAGGAGTGGTGAATCCTTTATAGGCTATTCAAACACCTTCGATCATTTCAACTTATACCCAATCATCCCGGGTCCACATCTCCTTAGAGATGTTTGCTTAAGATGTCAAAGCATAAGTCTACATGATCAAGATGACTTGAATACCACAAGTCAAAGGAGCATCGCACTTAAGCCACAGTAAGAACTTCATTGACATATCTATATATGCAGAGAACCATATGAAGTCTTACGGCTGGTCACTCCAATGAACTAGTTACCATAACTAGCATCCACGATTAACTCCGGACATCACTATGTCTCCAGCCAGTGAGAATCAGCTGCTTGGATACACCAAGGAGTATACCTCGTGCTAGTCTCAACAGAATTGATGGTGTCCAGATTCATCAATTCATCGACTAGGGATAATTCCGATACATCACAATTACACATGTAGAGATACTCACTAGTTGTGATCCAATCACAAATTCTCTCATGCTGTGAATCGTATCATGGACATTCAGTAAATGAGTTTAAGATCCAATCAAATACATAAAACATGTATACTCAAATAGTGAATCTTCATTTATCATATAAATGGTTCATACATAAGGCGATTGCCTTAGGACATCTCTCCTATATTACTAACAGACTCCCACTTGGCCTAATGCCAATCGCTACGGTATCCAATACCATAAGCTCTAACATGACCCTCAAACTTACTTTGAGGTAATGCCTTAGTCAAAGGATCCGCTAAGTTCCTTTCAAAGGGGAATTTTCTCGATTTGTATTTCGCTCCTACCGATGATCTCTCCGATAAGATGATAGCGGGCGCACATGTTTGATCGCTGATGAGACCTTGGCTCTTTCGTCAGTAATTGCTCCATTGTTGTCGCAGAGACCGGTATTGCTTCAACAATGGCCGAATCACACCAAGTTCATGAACGAACTTCGATCCAAACCGCTCTTTCACGCTCGGCCGCAATGTATTCTCGCCTCGGTAGAATCCACATGCCTCTTGTTTGGAACTTTTCCAACTCATCGCGCTTCATTCAAGGTGAACACGATCCGCATCGAGACTCGAATCATCCTTGTCCGTCTCGAAGCCGCATCCGTGATACCCGCAGATCACCATGTCCCTTCTCCATATATTAGAACACATCCTTAGTTCTTCTAAGTACTTAAGGATCGCCTTAACACCACCCAATGATCCATTCCTCGATCGGACCGTATCCGCCGTGACACTCAGAGCATACGATACATCGGGCCTCGTACATAACATAGCATACATGATAGATCCTATCATGATGCATAGGAATCTTACTCATGCAAATCCTCTCGCCTTCTCAGGCGCGGACACATAGACTTCAAAGGTGTACCCCATGCCCGATGGGTAGGAAACCTTTCTTGGATTCCGACATGCTAAACCTCTTTAGCACTCGGCCTATATATGTAGATCGCAAAGACTAGCAACTGCTTCGATCTATCTCTATAGATCTTAATCCCGAGGATGTAGGTTGCTTCTCCTGTGTCTTTCATGGAGAATGTCTTGGATAACCAAACCTTAATCGATCAGTAAGATTGAAACATCGCTTCCTATAAGTAATATGTCATCGACATACAATACTAGGAACACGATCGCACTCCCACTAACCTTCTTGTACACACAAGGTTCGCTCGATTTTGTGAGAAATCAAACTTTTGATTGTCTCATCAAAACGGATATTCCAGCCTCTCGGATGCTTGCTTCAATCCATAAATGGACCGCCGCAATTTGCATACCTTGGTTTTATCAACCGATGTGAAACCCTCAGTCTATATCATATACACGCCCTCGAGCAGTGTTTCCATTAAGGAAAGTTGTTTTCACATCCATCCGCCATATCTCATAATCATAATGAGCCGCTATGGCCAGAGCATCCGAATGGATTTAAGCATAGCTACAAAGTAATAGGTTTCGCCATAATCAACACCTTGCTTTTGACGATATCCTTTCGCCACCAATCTAGCCTTATAGGTAATCACATTACCATCCATGTCGGTTTTCTTCTTGAAAACCCACTTGCACCCTATAGGCTTTATGCCTTCAAGTGGGTCAACCAAGTTCCAAACTTGGTTTTCATACATGGAATCCATTTCCGACTTCATGGCACCAAGCCACTTATCCCTTTCTGAACTTGTCAGCACTTCTTCATAACTGGTAGGCTCCTCATCATCAATGAGTAACACGTCGTTCGATTCACTTACGAGAAATCCATATCTCTCAGGAATATTGCATGTTCTACCAGATCTACGAAGATGTGGTGTTACAATAGGTCCAGCCGATTGCTCATCACTATGAGTTGTCGGCTGTTGTGCTTCACCAGGTATCTCATCAATGTCTATTTGAGTCTCTCGAGCCTCCTCAAGCTCGACGACACTCCCACTGTTTTCTTGCAAGAGAAACTCTTTCTCTAGAAACACAGCATGCCTTGAAACAAACACCTTTTGTTCCACAGGATGATAGAATTGGTAACCCCTTGTTTCCTTAGGGTATCCAATAAATAGACATTTATCAGACTTAGAATCCAATTTGTCTGATACAGTCCGCTTCACATAAGCAGGACAACCCCATATCTTCAAGTAAGATACATGAGGTTTCTTACTATTCCATATCTCATATGGAGTAGTTGAGACTACCTTGGTAGGCATTCTGTTTAACAAGTAAACAGCTATCTGAAGTGCATAGCCCCAAAAGGACTTGGGAAGAGTCGCATGATTCATCATTGACCTGACCATGTCCAACAAGGTCCGGTTACGCCTCTCAGATACACCATTATGCTGTGGTGTATATGGCGGAGTCCATTGAGACAATATACCATTGTCTCATAGATAATCAAGAAACTCTTGACTTAAGTATTCACCACCTCGATCCGATCGAAGTATTTTAATACTCTTGTCATGTTGTTTCTCTACTTCATTTCTGAATTCTTTGAACCTTTCAAAGGCTTTAGACTTGTGTTTCATCAAGAACACATACCCAAACCGTGAGTGATCATCGGTGAAGGTAATGAAGTAGCTATAGCCTCCTAATGCTTGAGTTGACATAGGTCCACATACATCAGTATGTATTATACCTAGTAACTCTCCCACTCGTTCACCTTTTCCAGTAAAAGGTAACTTAGTCATCTTGCCTTTTAAGCATGATTCGCATGTATCGTATGAATCTAATTCAAACGATTCCAGAATTCCACATCGGTGTAATTCGGACATGCGTTTCTTGCTTACATGGCCAAGACGACAATACCACATGTAGGAGTCTAATTGATTATCTTTTCGAGCAAGCTTGTTGCTTGCTTCGATATTGAAAACGTCACTGAATACGTCCAACATATAAATACCATTGCTTAAAGTTCTTGTCCCATAAAGAACTCCATTCAAAGTTATGTAACAACAATTGTTACTAAAAGTCAAATGGTACCCATTTCTATTTAAACAAGAAATAGAAATGATGTTCTTTATCAACGAAGGAACATAAAAGCAATTGTCCAGTTCTAAGACAAGTCCTACAGGGGGTTTCAACAAATATGTTCCGATGGCGAGTGCAGCAACCTTTGCTCCATTCCCAACACGTAAATTTGACTCTCCCTTGACTAGTCTTCTTCTATTCCTTAGCCCATGTATGTCATTACATATATGTGAGCCACACCCAGTATCTTATACCCAAGTGTTTGAGGAAATAGAATGACAATCAATAACGAAGATATCTGAAGAAGATGGGGCATCCGATGCCTTATTCTTCTTCACGGACTCTAGATAAATCTTGCACTTTCTTCACAAATGGCTCTCCTTGCCATAATGATGGCAAGTTTCCTTTTGTGCTAGTTCTACTTTCTTAGCCCTTCTCTTCTTTCCCTTATGTTGTTCCTTTGACTTCCTCTTAGAACCTTTCTTCGAGGAATCAACTAACAGCACCGTCCCCTGCTCATGCTTCTCAAAAGACTCCATAGTCTTCAGCATGTTGAGCAGCACCACAGATGAACCTTCTTGCATCTCAGAGGTGAAAAGGAGCATGGAGACTTCGAACCTTTCGAATCTCTCTTGCATATCAAACAACTCTTAAAGATGAAGAACTACGATATGAGCATCCATATGCTCATGTTGCTTTCGTAGCTTGGGTTCCATCGCGGCTAGCATGATGCAACTTGTCAGTTCAGAATCAGTCACATGTTTCTGATAGACCAACAATTGGTCCGGAGTTGCATCGTCACTAGGATGGGCGGGAAGAGGCGCTTCGAGGACATACGCAAGCTTTTCACCTTGAGAACAATTCTCAAGTTTCTAAGCCAGTCCAAGAAGTTCGGCCCAGTCAATTTATTCGAATCCAAAATGGAACGCAAATTAAAAGACAACATGATCAATTTTAGAAATACAAAACGAGCATATATGAGAAAGATGATTTTTAAAATGCATCAATATACATTTATAAATCCCATTCATTTTTCGAATTTCAAAAAACCCTTGAAATCAATTCGGGAGATCGTAGGTCAATCTCCGAATGGGCTGATATCCAATATAGATAAGAACAACCTTGGAGTGAGTCCAACAAGCCATTCTTAGCTATGATGGTGGGTATCAAGTATACCGATTACATATCATGTATATGTAACTATCACAATGTGCTATCAACTAATTGAATGTTTACACATACATTGGGTTGTTAACACATTAACAAGTATGCATCATATGCATAGCACCCAACTTCACCTCTCTTCACATCGACCTTGGAGTGAGTCCAACAAATCGATGCTCTAAGTTAGAGCCGACCCATTAATCGTGAAATAGTTTTAATATGGTTAGAGCGCATTCAACCAATTAGCCAGGCTTGGAGTGAGTCCAACAACCCAAACTAACGATTGACCTCTGACTCTTACCATATTAGAGTTAAACTATTCCAATGATTTGAACATGTTCAGGTTCGAGCCGGGCTTGGAGTGAGTCCAACAACCCAAACAAGAAACAGAACTCTGGTTCTAACCATATTAATGGAAGGTGTAGGCTTTAATATTGTTTAAGGGTTTTTATGTCTCATCCTCTTTGCATGCAAATAACTATTATCTACATGGCATGGCATACATGGCATACATCTACATGTCACGACACGCATGGCATAATGTTATGCATCTAATGCAATTACATGGCATACAATTATGTCATGTATATATTTACTTATATGTCATAACTATTTATGGAAATAAAATATGTTTAAGATTTGATTCTCCAAATCAAATCATAATTAAATTAGGAAACAAATTTCCAAATCTAATCACATATTTTATTTATGGAATTATTTGATCAAGGAAAATCTATTTAGGAAACCAATTTCCTAAATCATTAAAACTACTTATGGAAATAAAATATTTTAAGATTTGATTTCCCAAATCAAATCATGATTAAATTAGGAAACAAATTTCCATAATATAATCAAATATTTTATTTATGGAAAATATCAATTTCCATAAATACTTCCAACTTTCCAAAAGTGGAAGATTTCCATAAACACTTCTAGACTTTCTAAAATTGAAAAATTTCCATAAATACTTCTAAATTTCAAAAATTAGAAAATTTCCAGAAATAACATTATGACTATCGCCAAACCATTTTACGATCATGTCGAAACACAACCTGGGCTCTGATACCACTGTTGGGTTTCCGGCACCGCGGCGTGTGTGTGTTCGATCACGTTTCGTAAACATGAACACAGCGGAAGCAATAAAAATAATAAATCTACATTTATTACAACACACACAACACACGCATGCATATTACAACAAGTGTAGACATAACCGTAAATTTAAATTTGCAATAAAAGGAAATTTATCTACGTTATACCTTTCGTATGACGTGTAGCGGGAACGGCATCAACCGGAACGATCCTTGCTAGAATCGTCTCTATCCGTATCCACGCCGAGTTTCTCGGGATGACTTCGCTAAGCCACGAGCTTCGTCCTCATACGGGTTACTTTCCTCGTGTCGAAGACGACGTGATCGAGAGATAATCACGATCCGAATCAAAATTCGGATCCTAATACGAGTCCTCAAAACTCGCTTCTTCGGAGAGGTATTCGTCAACCAATTGACGAATCCTTCGTCCTCCACCTCAGAGGATTACCGGAGATCGAATCCCTGGTAAGTTAGCCGCTGTCGGAGCTCTAACCGTCGTCCAAACGACGCTCCGACGAGAGGAGAACAAGCTGTCCAGAAAACTGGACAGCTTTGGTGGAGGTGATAGGCGCCGGCCAACCAAGGGAGATAGAGCTCACCTTGATGCCAAACTTGAAGGAGATCACCGGAGCACTAACCGGCAGCAGCTCGATGCCGGCGAGGGGGAAGGAAGCAGCCTTTTGGACGCCAGTTGGAGCCTCAAGGTGGGCGGCAGCAAGGAGGAGGAGAGTTAGCTCCGAATTTCTCCAAGG
Source organism: Wurfbainia villosa (assembly GCA_025175895.1). Taxonomy (NCBI): domain Eukaryota; kingdom Viridiplantae; phylum Streptophyta; class Magnoliopsida; order Zingiberales; family Zingiberaceae; genus Wurfbainia; species Wurfbainia villosa. Next base: position 23,139,146 of record CM045990.1, on the reverse strand, counting down.
AGAGGTGGGCGGCAACATAGGGTTGTGGATTAGGGCTTAAACCATCCCTTAAGCCCTCTTTTATAGAGAACTAATTCTCTTAATGGTTATTGGATCATAACCATTAGGCCCGTTAACCCGCTCCATTAAGATAAGTTAAAATAAACCAAACCATGATGGTTTATTTTAAGTTAAAACGAACCGAACCAACTTTTGGTTCATTCGTTTAAAATAATCCAAACCCTTTGGTTTATTCTCCTCCATTGGATTAGAACCAAACCATTTTGGTTCATCCATTACGTCTTCATAAGACTCGGCCCATCCACGCTTCCATTGCGACTGAAACGATTTCATGCTCGCTTTATGTTTGGTCCAACCAAACCTAGTTTCTCTCGGTTTGAGAATCCCATTCTCAAGCTCGTTTTAAATCCTTCGGATTACGCTCGTTGTGCGTGTGACCAAATAGGTTCTCGGTTTATGTTGGCCATCTATAATTAACCATTAATTATAGAACGATCATGAGTGGCACCTAGTAGTACATCATGATCCCCAATTAATCGAAAAGATCAACGGTTGATCCAGAACTATTTCTGAAACCCTTCAGCAGCTCGAATGATTCGTGCCCCATTCCCTTCACTCATCTTATACCCACTTGGTTCAGGACATGGTCTATAGTGTCAGTCCCCACTAGGCTGACTACGTCACACCTAGCCCAAGCATCATTTCCTCGTCCTACGGATTCTAGTTACTCCACATGTATCGAAGAGTACCTTACTCTAAACATGTAATGCTTTGGCCAAAGACTTTAGTAACAATCCGACGAGAGGCCATGGGTATACATCTCCTCGCAAGGAGTGGTGAATCCTTTATAGGCTATTCAAACACCTTCGATCATTTCGACTTATACCCAATCATCCCGGGTCCACATCTCCTTAGAGATGTTTGCTTAAGATGTCAAAGCATAAGTCTCCATGATCAAGATGACTTGAATACCGCAAGTCAAAGGAACATCGCACTTAAGCCACAGTAAGAACTTCATTGACATATCTATATATGCAGAGAACCATATGAAGTCTTACGACTGGTCACTCCAATGAACTAGTTACCATAACTAGCATCCACGATTAACTCCGGACATCACTATGTCTCCAGCTAGTGAGAATCAGCTGCTAGGATACACCAAGGAGTATACCTCGTGCTAGTCTCGACAGAATTGATGGTGTCCAAATCCATCAATTCATCGACTAGGGATAATTCCGATACATCACAATTACACATGTAGAGATACTCACTAGTTGTGATCTAATCACAAATTCTCTTATGCTGTGAATCGTATCGTGGACATTCAGTAAATGAGTTTAAGATCCAATCAAATACATAAAACATGTATACTCAAATAGTGAATCTTCATTTATCATATAAATGGTTCATACATAAGGCGATTGCCTTAGGACATCTCTCATATATCTAAGATTTAGGAGATTTTTTATAAGGAACCTAGGGGTAAACCTGATCTCCTATAACCGTGGGTAGAAGGATGCGATTGAACCAGAAACAATTCATCGTAGGGATTGATTCGACATCCTCATACTGTCTATCTCGTCCTTTAGGTGGAGATAGCTCCCGGTAGATGTCGCGGCTCATCGGGAGAGTGTATGATGTCCCTTCCACAAAACCATAGCTAAACGTATAGACAATGCCAATTGACAGCATTGTTTTGCTACACACAAGCAAAACCAAAGTCCTAGGATCACCTTTGAAGACCTCGGCACGCTCCCTTCTTCCTCCATGTGACACCGTATAGAGTATAGTCCACCGACAACCCTCACAAGTCAAAACCTCTTTGAGTTTTACTTCTGAACAATTTCGACCACTGAACATATCGATATTCAAATCCCAGTCTCTGTTGGATCGAAAATCTTTTATTACTTGACGACATTCGTGCACTTGCGGGTGTCGAGCGCGAGCGTGCGCTTCGCATCCTCGACGGCCTCCGTCGCGAGATTTGAAGTCGCGATCGCGTGCATCATGTTTTTGGCACCGTTGTCGGGGACTGATCGATTCAATATCGAATCGAACAGTGGAAAATTGGATCGTACTTAGGATTAGATTTATTTACTTATTTTATTTTCTTTCTAGTTTTCTTTAGTTACTTTAGTTTTATATTTTCCATATTTTAGGTTTAGTTTTTAATTTTATTCTAGCAGTAGTTGTTTTTATTTCCTTTTTGCATTTTAGATTTTATTAGCTAGATTGTTTTATTTTTTGCCTCTTAGGATTAGTGGCTTGATTTTTGTGGCTTGATTAGCTTAGGATTGGAAGGCCTAATTCTGATTGACTTAGAAATCGAGCGAACCTTTCATCGTCGTAAAGCAGAGTAGCGAAGGATGGAGTATCAAGTTGCATTTGAAGTGAACATAGGTAATCGACCTTTGCGGGACTACGTAGCTCCTAGCGCTAAAGGATTTAGGTCGAGTATAGCTGGACCATCTATTTTGACAAATAACTTTGAGCGGAAATTGACACTTATACATATGGTCCAGCATAGTCAATTCGGAGCATGATCAAGACAGGCAAGCACCTTGAGGCATTTTTAGAAATCTGCTCGACAATGAAAATTAACGGAGTCCTTACTGATGCGATCCGCCTGAGCCTATTCCCGTTCTCACTGTGGGATAAGGCTAAGGCATGGCTTCACTCCTTACATTTGGAGAGCATCACTACATGGGAGCAATGTGAGCAGTAGTTTCTGAACAAATACTTCCCACTAAGCAAGACAGCTCACATGCGCCATCTCATCACGAGCTTCCGCCAGAAGGAGGAAGAGTCCTTATTCGAAGCTTGGGATCACTACAAGGGGCTACTCTACCAATTCCCCCACCACGAACTGGAGACGTGGATGGTGATCCACATCTTCTACAATGGGATCATGTACACCACAAAGATGTCCCTGGATTCTGCTACAGGAGGAGCACTGATGAACAAGACCATAGAGGAAGCAGAGGAGCTGATAGAAGAGGTGGCCCAGAATGACCATCAATGGGCTTCCAAATGTGGTCAACCTATGCCTGCAGTGGGACAATACATTGTCAACTCCATGAACCACCTGGCAGTAAGGATGGACGCGCTCAGCAGACGGTTTGAATCTTTGAATCCTTCATCTGCATGCGCGGCCATGGATTTTGGAAAGGGAGCGACAACATATCGAGAGGACCACTATGGAGGGCAGGGAACCTCAGAGGAGCAGATTGACCATATTGACGCGGTTGGGGACTATGACCAAAGGCCCAACAATCCATACTCTAACACCTACAATCCCGGATGGAGGAATTACTCGAATTTCTCCGATAAGAATAACTCGAGAAACTCACAACCATCAGGGGGGATAGGCAGTAGCAGGGCAATGGGCAGCGACCACAGAAGTCCAGACTGGAACTGATGATGGAAGACTTTATTGCTACCCAAACTAAGGCCAATGAGGAATTTTGTTGCCAACATCAGAAGTCTGAAGAATCACTCAGAGACTTGAAGGGCACCGTTGATGGCCTTGCAAGTCACACCAGGATGTTGGAGATGCAAGTGGCCCAGATAGCCCAAACCGTGTTGCAACCTATGAAGAACTCTCCAGTGAGTCAAGCTAAAGAGGAAGGAGTGGGGCAGAGTAGAAAATTTGTCAAGGGGTATGCAACCATGATTACCACTCTACCTAACCAAGCTGAAATTGTAGAGAAGATTCCACTACATCTTGAGGACCCCGGTGAATTTGTTATCCCCTGCTCAATTTATGGGGAGAGCTTCGATGAAGCTCTATGCGACTTGGGTTCATCAGTCAGTGTGATGCCCTACACATACTATCTGAAGATGGGACTGAGCGGGCTCCAACCAGTGAATCTTGGTATTCATATGGGGGATGATTCGATCAAGGAGCCCATTGGCCTGCTACCACACGTGCCTGTGGTGATTGAGGATTTCGTGATACCCACGGACTTCATCATACAGGACACAGGACCCAATCCCGTAATCCCATCATTACAGGAAGGCCTTTACAGTGATTGCAGGTATCGATCATTCGCTTGGTGCCGGTCGACTAATGGGCAATGACGATCGTGATTACGAAGGACTCATTAAATGTTGATTTCGGGTAAAACAAGTGTATTTAACCCCATTTCAGCTATGGTGAGGTTCGCTAACCACTCCTAACTCTAGGATATGCTTTGGGAAGCATTAGAAAGGGTGAAAATCCATTGGATATGGATTAGGAGAGTTGTTTAGGGTGTGTATCATTTTAAAGGAGAAGAAAAGTTCAATGTTGAACTTTAGGCCTTAATTTTGATGTTTTAAATTTCCTATTGGCTTAGGGACTTCCCAAGGACATTGTTGGAGCAATGGTCAAGGGGGAGCAAGCCTTTAGGGGGAGGTATCCTTCAAGGGATGAAGGATGTTATTTTTCCTCATGAGAAGGAAAATGGGATTTTGAGATACCCAATTTGAAATTGGGAGAGTGTATAGGATTGCCTCTCTTGAGTGATATGAGACTTATCACTAGGAATATAGTAGGCATCCTAGGTATCTTTGGACCAAGGGGGAGATTGTAAGATCTCATTGGGATATAAGACAATGACCTCCTTGGAGAGAACCTTTTTGATGTATGTCAAAAAGGGAGAGAACATAAAATTACAAATTTGGGATAATTGGTAAGGCAATTTGAGTTAGTGTTCTAACTCAAAGGTATGTGTTTTTGTCAAACATCAAAAAGGGAGAGATTGTTGGTGCAATCGGCCCAGGTCACGATTGACCGAACTTGAGTTTGACTCAAGTGATATTTTGATGTTTGACATAGTGAGTTGACATTAATGTTTGACATTGATATCTAATAATATTTTAGGGAGATTGTTGGAACAATCGACCCAGGTTATGATTAACCAGACTCGAGTTTGACTCGAGGGGATTTTGATGGTTGACTGGAGATGACCATGTCATAGAAAGTCCAAGTCTTGAGTACTTGGCATGTAAAGTCCAATCATGGGTCTTGGCAAGGAAAAGTCCAAGCATGAGTCTTGGCATGGAAAGTCCAACATGGGTTGGAAAGGGAAAGTCCAAGCTTGAGTCTTGGCATTTGGAAAGTCCAAGGGGTTTGATATTGCCAGCGTAAAGTCCAAGCGAGAGTCTTGGCAGCATAAGTCCAATGGTTGGCGGCGTAAAGTCCAAGCGGAGTCTTTGCAGCATAAGTCTAATGTGCCTTGGCGGTATAGACACCGTTAGCATGACATAGCCGATGGAAGCACATTAAGGCTAGTGCAATGGATGAACAAGTCATGGATGACTTGGAGGGATTCGAGAGGCATGAGGCTGACGAAGGTGGCTAAAAGGCTTAGGTCTAGGCTAAGGGTGGTCCAGCAAGTATGGGGGAACCATACTTGGGTTAAAACTTCATGTTTGAGGTGTGCCAGTCGACTGGTGCCATGTGGTAGTCGACTGGCGTGACTCAACTAGGGTTTGACTATGGGAATTGGCCTAGTAGTTGACTGCTAGAGGTGGGCAGTCGACTGATTGGTCGAGCAGTCGACTGATCTTGTAATCAGTTGACTGGTGCTCGAGAATTCGAGCACAGAATGGAGTCGAGACTCAACTGTGGGGCTAGCAGTCGAGTGAAGGCTCCATCAGTCGACTGATGGGTTTGATCAGTCGACTGATGATGGATCCGTTGGATTTTTCCAGCGTGGATCTAGCCGTTGTCTCACGACAACAGTGGTATCAGTCGACTGATGGTCCCGAGAAATTGACTAATCGGTGATTTTTAGCCCAGGTTGCAGCTTTAAATGGAGCTCATGGAGGAGGAAATCACCACCGATTTTTTTGGACATTTTGAAGCGATTTGCTGCTGCAAATCAGGGCCTTCAGCTGCTAGTCCAAGGCAATCAACAAGCAAGCTTCCAAAAGATTTGTGTAAAGTTTTCTTCGCTTTCTTTTGTTGTATTCACTTGTAATTGCTTGTTATTTACTTGTATTACTATTGTAATATTTTGTAAGGGGTTTCTCCACCTCTGACTTGTGTCGAGAAGGAGCTATTGCATAGTGATGTGTTTGTGGTATTGCTAGAGCTCTTTAGAGACCGATCCGTGGAGTAAGAACCGTTCGGTTCCCAACCACGTTAAATACTTGTGTAATTGTGTTGTCATATTTCGTTATTCCTATTTGTTTTATTTCCGCTGCGCTAACGAGATTTGTAGACGAACGCAATTGAATTCCATCATGCATTGAAAATGAGCTATTCACCCCCTCTAGCGGTCACAAATCTTCTACAATTGGTATCAAAGCCCGGGGCTCTTCTACGGACTAACCGTCAGGAGCTAAAGACGCTAGAGGGAAGATGGAATTCCAAGACAAGCTTGGATGGGACATCAACACTCCACCACCATACGACTGAGAAGATTTTCCGGCGTGGAGAGCAAGAATGGAGACATTTTTGATGATGGACATAGAGGATTGGTTCATCCTCATGGAAGGCTTTGAACCTCCTAGGGACAAGAAGGGAGATGTTTTCAAGTTAAAAAGGTGGACCCAAGAGCAATGCCAAAAGTTCAAGACTGAAGTCAAGGTAACAAAACTTTTAGAAGATTTGATACCTAATGATGTCTTGTGCAAGTTAGGTGAATTTCAAGATGTCAAGGAGCTATGGGACAAATTGGCCAAGTTCCATGAGAAGCCTCACTTGGCACAAGTAGAAGAAGATAAGGAAGAGGAAGAAGAGAGCTCATCCTCAAGTGAAAATGAGGAATCGGAAGATGAGATGGAGTCAACTTCCGGATCGAAGGAAGAAGAAGTAGAAGAGGTGGAAGAAGCATCCCCCTCTAGGATTGAGGGGGAGAGACCATCCACACCGGAGTCGGAACAAAAGCAAGAAGAAGCCTCAACCTTCGGGAGGGATGAAGAACCCGCTCCGATCACCACCACCCTAGGTAACTCAAGCATTTTGGTTCAAAATAAAATTCATATAATTTGCTTTGAGTGTAGAGAAACCGGGCACTATAAGAGCAAGTGCCCAAAGAGGGTTAAGAAAAATCCACCGGCGCCAAAGGTCAAGGATGCCGATGCCCAAAGTCAAAGGAGCAAGGAGAACATCATTTGTTTCAAGTGTCATCAAAAGGGGCACTATAGGAGTCAATGCTCTAGGGGGAGCAAGAAGACTCAAGAGGGAGTATCACATGTAGGGGGAGCTTCTAAAGTGATCCCTATGGTAAAAGTTAATAATGCACCTTCTAAATCTAAAAGTCAAAAACATACTTTTAATTCAATTGCTATTACTCATGAAAAGCATGTTAGTAGAAATAGATTCTATTTCCTAGGAGCTAAGAATGTTAACTTAGGAAATAAGGAGAAATTTGGGACTAATGTCCCTAGAAAAACCTTACCTAGGGAGTCTATTAGTAAAATAGAAGATCATCTAGGCTTAAACTCCAAGAAATCTAGACATATGTCTAGAAATAAGAATATCTCAAGAAGTAATGAAAAATTAAAAATTGAGATATTAGAAAAGGAAAATCAAGTCTTGAAGTCAAGACTTGAGAAATTAGAAAAGACCCTTAGGATTATCCAAAATCAATTTAAAGGGTCAAATGATCAAAAATCTAGGTCCAATGGTCAAAGTCAAAGACCTAAAAATCAAGAACCAACCCAGGGCAAGAAAGGTTTGGGTCACAAACCTAAGCCTAAGGAGACTTATCATAGTGTTCCATTTGATTATGGAACACAAACTAGGTCTAGGAATGCCAAGGTCAATAGGGAAGTCATCCCTAAGGTTGACCAAGGTAGGTGGTTAGTGGCCAATGTTTCCATGAAACCAAGGAAGACCACTAAGAAGGTTACTAGGGAGGCAATCCCTAAGGTTAACCTAGTCAAGACTAAAATGACCAAGGCTAACAAGCCTAGAAGGGTCATTAGAACGGTATCTAGGGAGGTTATCCCTAAGGAATACCTAATTAACCCTAGGAGCTCAAATAGGTTTTGGGTTCCTAAGAGCATGATTGATTCATGCTAGATGGGTTTAGGGTGTGCCAACCTTGATTGGATGGGTAGTTAACTCAACCATGGAAAAGGTGGCACTTTAGGTCATTTTCAAGGTTATGGGTACCTTGGAAATGTGTTTTTGATTATAATTCCAAGAGATTTTAGGATGTGCCAATATACCTTGAAGATTATGAAAAATCAATCAAATTTGCACAACTTAGATCTAGAGGTCATAGTGTGACATTTTGGGTTTTGACACACTTTGGGAATTAGTGTATCAAGAAAATTGTCTTAAGGCTTAGTAATTATATTTATGATTGATACTCAAGTACCACACATCTGAATGTCTCATACTTACCATGCTTTATGTGTTTTACCTTATGTTTGTTAGTGAAAGCCCTAGAGCCAATCATGTGATGATTGTTGTATGGACTTTATTGTATCATATTCCTATTAATAAAGGCATGGTTATTATATTTACTAGTATTGGTGTCAAATAACTAAGTATAATAACGTCCTTGAGTAGTAGGTTCTGATCTATATCAATCGATTGGTTGAATCAATAATGAGATGATATAGAGAACACTACTCTTAATCATTCCTAGTCGAGTATTAACATTCAGGGACAATGTTAATGCGTAGTGACTAGCATGTAGGTCAACACGATGACTTGATCTCACAAGTCATGGATATGAGATATCAAGTTGACACATGGGTATGCATTTGAGAATGTGTACTAAATGAACGGCCATGAGAAAGTATCATGGATCGTCATATGAGTACCATATACTTTCTCATGTGGCTATTAGTATGACTATTAGTCCTTGGACCTGAAGTCACCATGGTTCCCTACATAAGGAGTTGTTAGTAATATATGAGAGATGTCCTAAGGCAATCGCCTTATGTATGAACCATTTATATGATAAACAAAGATTCACTATTTGAGTATACATGTTTCATGTATTTGATTGGATCTTAAACTCATTTACTGAATGTCCACGATACGATTCACAGCATGAGAGAATTTGTGATTGGATCACAACTAGTGAGTATCTCTACATGTGTAATTGTGATGTATCGAAATTATCCCTAGTTGATGAATTGATGGATTTGGACACCATCATTTCTGTCGAGACTAGCACGAGGTATACTCCTTGGTGTGTCCAAGCAGCTGATTCTCACTAGCTGGAGACATTGTGATGTCCGGAGTTGATCGTGGATGCTAGTTATGGTAACTAGTTCATTGGAGTGACCAGCCGTAAGACTTCATATGGTTCTCTGCATATATAGATATGTCAATGAAGTTCTTACTGTAGCTTAAGTGCGATGTTCCTTTGACTTGCGGTATTCAAGTCATCTTGATCATGGAGACTTATGCTTTGACATCTTAAGCAAGCATCTCTAAGGAGATGTGGACCCGGATGATTGGGTATAAGTCAAGTGATCGAAGGTGTTTGAATAGCCTATAAAGGATTCACCACTCCTTGCGAGGAGATGTATACCCATGGCCTCTCGTCGGATTGTTACTAAAGTCTTTGGCCAAAGCATTACATGTTTAGAGTAAGGTACTCTTCGATACATGGGGAGTAACTAGAATCCGTAGGACGAGGAAATGATACTTGGGCTAGGTGTGACGTAGTCAGCCTAGTGGGGACTGACACTATAGACAATATCCTGAACCAAGTGGGTATAAGATGAGTGAAGGGAATGGGACACGATTCATTCGAGCTGCTGAAGGGTTTCAGAAATAGTTCTGGATCAACCGTTGATCTTTTCGGTTAATTGGGGATCATGATGTACTACTAGGTGCCACTAATGATCGTTCTATAATTAATGGTTAATTATAGACGACCAACACAAACCGAGAACCTATTTGGTCACACGCACAACGAGCGTAATCCGAAGGATTTAAAACGAGCTTGAGAATGGGATTCTCAGACCGAGAGAAACTATGTTTGGTTGACTAAAGGCGCAGCATGAAATTGTTTCAACACGCAATGGAAGCATGGATGGGCCGTGTCTTATGAAGACATAATGGATGAACCAAAATGGTTTGGTTCTAATCCAATGGAGGAGAATAAACCAAAGGGTTTGGTTTATTTTAAACGAATGAACCAAAATTTGGTTCGGTTCATTTTAACTTAAAATAAACCATCATGGTTTGGTTTATTTTAACTTATATTAATGGAGAGGGTTAACGGGTCTCATGGTTATAATCCATTAACCATTAAGAGATTCTCGGTTAGTTCTCTATAAAAGAGGGCTTAAGGGATTGTTAAGCCCTAATCCAAAACCCTAGCCCTAAGTTGCCGCCCACCTCCTTCCTTGGAGATTCTCGGTGGCCGCCCATCCAGCCTTGACCCCTTGTGCCGCCGTCCAACTTGTTGTCGGCGTCCAAGCTTCAGCCGGTGATCCTCCGGCGACCCTCCGGTGATCTTCCTAGGCTTCGGCGATAAGGTGAGCACTTGGCTTTCCTTGCTTGGCCGGCGCCTACTCCTCCACCAAAGCTGTCCAGTTTTCTGGACAGCTTGTTTTCCTATCGTTGGAGCATCGTTTGGACGACGGTTAGAGCTCCGACAGTGCCTAACTTACCGGAGATTCGATCTCCGGTAATCCTCTGTGGTGGAGGACGAAGGATTCATCAAACGGTTGACGAATACCTCTCCGGAGAAGCGAGTTTTGAGGACTCGTCTTTGGATCCGAATTTGGATTCGGATCGTGATCATCTCTCAATCACGTCGTCTTCAACACGAGGCTAGTAACCCGTATGAAGACGAAGCTCGTGTCTTAGCGAAGTCATCCTAAGGATACTCGGCGTGGATACGGTTAGAGACGATTCTAGCGAGGATCGTTCCGGTTGATGTCGTTCCCGCTACACGCGATACGAAAGGTATACGTAGTTAAATTTCCTTTATTGCAAAATTTAAATTTACGGTTATGTCTACACATGTTGTACTATGCATGCGTGTGTTGTAATAAATGTAGATTTATCATTTTTATTTCTTCCGCTGTGCACATGTTTACGAAACATGTTCGAACACACACTCGCCGCGGTGCCGGAAACCCAACAGTGGTATCAGAGCCCAGGTTGTGTTTCGACATAATCATAAAATGGTTTTGCGATAGTCATAATGTTATTTCTGGAAATTTTCTAATTTTGGAAATTTAGAAGTATTTATGGAAATTTTTCAATTTTGGAAAGTCTAGAAGTATTTATGGAAATCTTTCACTTTTGGAAAGTTGGAAGTATTTATGGAAATTGATATTTTCCATAAATAAAATATTTGATTAGATTATGCAAATTTGTTTCCTAATTTAATCATGATTTGATTTGGGAAATCAAATCTTAAAATATTTTTATTTCCATAAGTAGTTTTGATGATTTAGGAAATTGGTTTCCTAAATTGATTTTCTTTAATAAACTATTTCCATAAATAAAATATGTGATTAGATTTGGAAATTTGTTTCCTAATTTAATCATGATTTGATTTGGAGAATCAAATCTTAAACATATTTTATTTCCATAAATAGTTATGACAAATAAGGAAATTATGTACATAACATAATTGTATGCCATGTAATTGCATTAGATGCATATCATTATGCCATGCGTGTCGTGACATGCAGATGTATGCCATGTATGCCATGCCATGTAGATAATAGTTATTTACATGCAAAGAGGATGAGACATAAAAACCCTAACTCAATATTAAAGCCTACACCTTCCATTAATATGGTTAGAACCAGAGTTCCGTTTCTTGTTTGGGTTGTTGGACTCTCTCCAAGCCCGGCTCGAACCCGAACATGTTCAAACCATGGAATAGTTTGATACTAATATGGTAAGAGTCAGAGGTCAATCGTTAGCTTTGGTTGTTGGACTCTCTCCAAGCCGGGCTAATTGGTTGAATGCGCTCTAACCATATTAAAACTATTTCTCGATTAATGGGTTGGCTTTAACCTGGAGCATCGACGTTTTGGACTCTCTCCAAGGTCGATGTAAAGGGAGGTGAAGTTGGGTGCTATGCATATGATGCATACTTGTTAATGTGTTAACAACCCGATGTATGTGTGAACATTCAATTAGTTGATAGCACATTGTGATAGTTGCATATACGTGATATGCAATCGGTATAGTTGATACCTACCATCGTAGTTATGAATGACTTGTTGGACTCTCTCCAAGGTTGTTCATATCTATGATGGATATTAGCCCATTCGGAGATGGACCAACGATCTCCCGAAGTGATTTTGGGGTTTTTTGAAATTCGAAAAATGAATGGGATTTATAAATGTATATTGATGTATTTTAAAATCATTTTCTCATATATGCTCGTTTTGTATTTCTAGGTCAATAAATTGATTATGACGTCTTTGAATTTGCGCACTATTTTGTATTCAAACAAACTGACTGGGCCTAACTTCCTGGACTGGCTTAGAAACCTGAGAATTGTTCTCAAGGCGGAAAAGCTAGCATATGTCCTTGAAGAGCCTCTTCCTGTCCGTCCTAAGGACGATGCAACTCCAGACCAAATGTTGGTCTATTAGAAGCATGTTGCAGATTCTGAGATGGCGAGTTGCATCATGCTGGCGGCGATGGTACTTGAGCTGCAAAAGCAGCATGAGCATATGGATGCTAATACTATGGTCTTTCATCTTCATGAGTTGTTCGATGAGCAAGCGAGATCCGAAAGGTTCGAGGTCTCTAGGCTCCTCTTCACCAAGAAGATGCAAGAAGGTTTGTCTGTAGTGCAGTTTGTGCTAAAGATGAACGGGTACATCGAGCGGCTAGCCACCCTCGGGTTTGTGATGGATCATGAGTTAAGTATTGACTTAATTCTGCATTGTTTGCCCAAGAGTTTCTCACAATTTGTGATGAACTATCGGATGAACAAATTGGAATCCACTGTTCCCGAGCTCCTCAATATGCTGAAGACTGTGGAGCCTTCTGTGAAGCATGAGGAGAAGGCGGTTCTGTTAGTTGATTCCTCAAAGAAAGGTTCTAAGAGGAAGGCAAAAGAACATAAGAAAGGAAAGAACAAAAAGGCGAAGAAGGCAGAACCAGCGCAAAAGGGCACTTGCCATCATTGTGGCAAGGAAGGCCACTGGCGAAGAAACTGCAAGATTTATCTTGAGTCCATGAAGAAGAAGAAGGCATCCGATGCCCCATCCTCTTCAGGTATCTTCGTTATTGATTGTCATTCTATTTCCTTAGACACTTGGGTATTGGATACTGGGTGTGGCTCACATATATGTAATGACATACAGGGGCTAAGGAATAGAAGAAAACTTGTCAGAGGAGAGTCAAATTTGCGAGTTGGCAATGGAGCAAAGGTTGTTGCGATCGCCATCGGAACTTATTTGCTGAAGCTCTCTAGTGGACTAGTCTTGGAACTGGACAATTTCTATTATGTTCCTTCTCTAATAAAGAACATTGTTTCTATTTCCTGTTTAAATAGAAATGATTTCCGTTTGATGTTTCGTAATAATTGTTGTTATATAACTTTGAATGACGTACTTTATGGAACTGGAACTTTGAGTAATGGCATTTATACGTTGGACGTATCCAGTGACATCTTCAATATCGAAGCGAGCAACAAGCGTTCTCGAAAGGATAATCAATTAGACTCCTATATGTGGCATTGTCGTCTTGGCCATGTAAGCAAGAAACGCATGTCCGAATTACACCGATGTGGAATTCTGGAATCGTTTGAATTGGATTCATACGATACATGCGAATCATGCTTAAAAGGCAAGATGACTAAGTTACCTTTTACTGGAAAAGGTGAACGAGTGGGAGAGTTACTAGGTCTAATACATACTGATGTATGTGGACCTATGTCAACTCAAGCTTTAGGAGGCTATAGCTACTTCATTACCTTCACCGATGATCACTCACGGTTTGGATATGTGTTCTTGATGAAACACAAGTCTGAAGCCTTTGAAAGGTTCAAAGAATTCAGAAATGAAGTAGAGAAACAACATGACAAAAGTATTAAAATACTTCGATCGGATCGAGGTGGTGAATACTTGAGTCAGGAGTTTCTTGATTATCTAAGAGACAATGGTATATTGTCTCAATGGACTCCGCCATATACACCACAACATAATGGTGTATCTGAGAGGTGTAAACGGACCTTGTTGGACATGGTAAGGTCAATGATGAATCATGCGAATCTTTTCAAGTCCTTTTGGGGCTATGCACTTCAGACAGTTGTTTACTTGTTAAAGAGAATGCCAACCAAGGTAGTCTCTACTACTCCATATGAGATATGGAATAGTAAGAAACCTCATGTATCTTACTTGAAGATATGGGGTTGTCCTGTTTATGTGAAGCGGACTGTATCAGACAAATTGGATGCTAAGTCTGATAAATGTCTATTTATTGGATACCCTAAAGAAACAAGGGTTTACCAATTCTATCATCCTGTGGAACAAAAGGTGTTTGTTTCAAGGCATGCTGTGTTTCTAGAGAAAGAGTTTCTCTTGCAAGAAAACAGTGGGAGTGTCGTCGAGCTTGAGGAGGCTCGAGAGACTCAAATAGACATTGATGAGATACCTGGTGAAGCACAACAGCCGACAACTCATAGTGATGAGCAATCGGCTGGAGCTATTGTAACACCACACCTTCGTAGATCTGGAAGAACACGCAACATCCCTGAGAGATATGAATTTCTCGTAAGTGAATCGAACGACGTGTTACTCATTGATGATGAGGAGTCTACCAGTTATGAAGAAGTGCTGACAAGTTCAGAAAGGGATAAGTGGCTTGATGCTATGAAGTCGGAAATGAATTCCATGTATGAAAACCAAGTTTGGAACTTGGTTGACCCACCTGAAGGCATTAAGCCTATAGGGTGAAAGTGGGTTTTCAAGAAGAAAACCGACATGGATGGTAATGTGATTACCTATAAGGCTAGATTGGTGGAGAAAGGATATCGTCAAAAGCAAGGTGTTGATTATGACGAAACCTATTCGCCTGTAGCTATGCTTAAATCCATTCGGATGCTCCTGGCCATAGCGGCTCATTATGATTATGAGATATGGCAGATGGATGTGAAAACAACTTTCCTTAATGGAAACCTGTCTCGAGGACGTGTATATGATACAACCTGAGGGTTTCACATCGGTTGATAAAACCAAGGTATACAAATTGCGACGGTCCATTTATGGATTGAAGCAAGCATCTAGGAGCTTGAATATTCCTTTTGATGAGACAATCAAAAGGTTTGATTTCTCACAAAATCCAGACGAACATTGTGTGTACAAGAAGGTTAGTGGGAGTGCAGTCGTGTTCCTAGTATTGTATGTCGATGACATATTACTTATAGGAAACGATGTGTCAATCTTACAGTCAGTTAAGGTTTGGTTATCCAAGATATTCTCCATGAAAGACCTGGGAGAAGCAACCTACATCCTCGGGATTAAGATCTATAGAGATAGATCGAAACAGTTGCTTGGTCTTTCGCAGTCTACATATATAGACCGAGTGCTAAAGAGGTTTAGCATGTCAGAATCCAAGAAAGGTTTCCTACCCATCAGGCATGGGGTACACCTTTTGAAGTCTATGTGTCCGCGCACAGAAGATGAGAGGATTTGCATGAGTAAGATTCCCTATGCATCCGCAATAGGATCTATCATGTATGCTATGTTATGTACGAGGCCCGATGTATCGTATGCTCTGAGTGTCACAAGCAGATACCAGTCCGATCCAGGAATTGATCATTGGGTGGCTGTTAAGATGATCCTTAAGTACTTAAGAAGAACTAAGGATGTGTTCCTAATATATGGAGAAGGGGACATGGTGATACGCGGGTATACGGATGCCAGCTTCCAGACAGACAAGGATGATTCCAGATCTCAGTTTGGATACATGTTCACCTTGAATGAGGGCGCAGTGAGTTGGAAAAGTTCCAAACAAGACACTGTAGAGGATTCTACCACTGAGGCAGAATACATTGCAGCTTTGGATGCAGCAAAGGAAGCGGTTTGGATCAAGAAGTTCGTTTAAGAACTTGGTGTGATTCCGGCCATTGTTGAAGCAATAATGGTCTACTGCGATAACAATGGAGCAATTGCACAGGCAAAAGAGACAAGGTCTCATCAACGATCCAAACATGTGCTTCTCCGCTATCATCTTATCAGAGAGATCATCAGTAGGAACAAAATACAAATCGAGAAAATTCCCACTGAAAGGAACTTAGCGGATCCTTTGACTAAAGCATTACCTCAAAGTAAGTTTGAGGGTCATGTTAGAGCTTATGGTATTGGATACCGTAGCGATTGCCATTAGGCCAAGTGGGAGTCTGTTAGTAATATATGAGAGATGTCCTAAGGCAATCGCCTTATGTATGAACCATTTATATGATAAATGAAGATTCACTATTTGAGTATACATGTTTCATCTATTTGATTGGATCTTAAACTCATTTACTGAATGTCCAAGATACAATTCACAACATGAGAGAATTTGTGATTGGATCACAACGTATTGCTATTGAAGTCCAATCACATTGGGGTTCTTGGGCCAAGTGAAAGCCCATCGCAATCATGTGATAATTCTAAGTTTATGGACTTTATTGTATCAAAAAGAGTCCTTGGTGTATCAAGCGGTGATTCTCCTTTGGTGGAGACATTGTGATGTCCGGAGTTGATCGTGGATGCTAGTTATGGTAACTAGTTCATTGGAGTGACCAGCCGTAAGACTTCATATGGTTCTCTGCATATATAGATATGTCAATGAAGTTCTTACTGTAGCTTAAGTGAGATGTTCCTTTGACTTGCGGTATTCAAGTCATCTTGATCATGGAGACTTATGCTTTGACATCTTAAGCAAACATCTCTAAGGAGATGTGGACCCGGGATGATTGGGTATAAGTCGAAGTGATCGAAGGTGTTTGAATAGCCTATAAAGGATTCACCACTCCTTGCGAGGAGATGTATACCCATGGCCTCTCGTCGGATTGTTACTAAAGTCTTTGGCGAAAGCATTACATGTTTAGAGTAAGGTACTCTTCGATACATGTGGAGTAACTAGAATCCATAGGACGAGGAAATGATACTTGGGCTAGGTGTGACGTAGTCAGCCTAGTGGGGACTGACACTATAGACCATGTCCTAAACCAAGTGGGTATAAGATGAGTGAAGGGAATGGGGCACGATTCATTCGAGCTACTGAAGGGTTTCAGAAATAGTTCTGGATCAACCGTTGATATTTTTGGTTAATTGGGGATCATGATGTACTATTAGGTGCCACTCATGATTGTTCTATAATTAATGGTTAATTATAGATGATCAACATAAACCGAGAACCTATTTGGTCACACGCACAATGAGCGTAATCCGAAGGATTTAAAATGAGCTTGAGAATGGGATTCTCGGAAGAGAAACTAGCATGAAATCGTTACCACTACAATGGAAGCGTGGATGAGCCGTGTCTTATGAAGACATAATGGATGAACCAAAATGGTTTGGTTCTAATCCAATGGAAGAGAATAAACCAAAGGGTTTGGTTTATTTTAAACGAATGAACCAAAAGTTGGTTCGGTTCGTTTTAACTTAAAATAAACCATCATGGTTTGGTTTATTTTAACTTATATTAATGGAGCGGGTTAACGGGCCTCATGCTTATAATCCATTAACCATTAAGAGAATTAGTTCTCTATAAAAGAGGGCTTAAGGGATTGTTAAACCCTAATCCAAAACCCTAGCCCTAAGTTGCCGCCCACCTCCTTCCTTGGAGATTCTCGGCGCCAACCTCCATTGCTGCCCAGCCCCTTGTGCCGCCGTCCAACTTGTTACCGGCGTCCAAGCTTCAGCCGGTGATCCTTCGGCGACCCTCCGGTGATCTTCCTAGGCTTCGGCGATAAGGTGAGCACTTGGCTTCCCTTGCTTGGCCGGCGCCTACTCCTCCACCAAAGCTGTCCAGTTTTCTGGACAGCTTGTTTTCCTCTCGTTGGAGTGTCGTTTGGACGACGGTTAGAGCTCCGACAGCGCTTAACTTACCGGGTATTCGATCTCCGGTAATCCTCTGAGGTGGAGGACGAAGGATTCGTCAAACGGTTGACGAATACCTCTCCGGAGAAGCGAGTTTTGAGGACTCGTCTTTGGATCCAAATTTGGATTCGGATCGTGATCATCTCTCGATCACGTCGTCTTCAACACGAGGCTAGTAACCCGTACGAAGACGAAGCTCATGTCTTAGCGAAGTCATCCTAAGGATACTCGCCGTGGATACGGATAGAGATGATTCTAGCGAGGATCGTTCCGGTTGATGTCGTTCCCGCTACACGTGATACGAAAGGTATACGTAGTTAAATTTCTTGTATTGAAAAATTTAAATTTACGGTTATGTCTACACATGTTGTACTATGCATGCGTGTGTTGTGTGTGTTGTAATAAATGTAGATTTATTATTTTTATTTCTTCCGCTGTGCACATGTTTACGAAACATGTTCGAACACACACTCCCCGCGGTGCCGGAAACCCAACAGGAGTTTCATACTTTGGCTTCGTCAAACATCACCCGTAAATGGGTGGACTAAAAAGGCGATTATTGGGTATGTAACAAATTATGCGGAGGGATGTGAGTGATGTAGATGGGATCTATCCCTCCTATATGACGGGAGTGACATCGTTATTCTTGATAGAGTGAGACCACAAAGTGCATGGCCATGCCCAAATGAGTCAATATGAGATATTGAACTCATTTGATTAGAGTGAGTCTACTTGGAGTTCAAGATATAGATTGTACAGAGGATGACACGGTCTATGCCTCAATTGGTCAATCTAGATGTCATGGATAGAGGGACATTGTCACATATTGTGAGAGTCACAATTAGTAGTCACAGAGGTGATGTTGGAGCTCAACATTCTTGTAACTTGGGTAGCAAAGATGTGTTGCTAGATATCGCTCATTGCTTATGTTCCTAAAACGGTTTAGGGACATTGCCAACGTTACAAGTGTTGGGATGTATACTGAAAGCCTAGCTCTTTTGGATGAACATCTTTATTTTGAAATAAGAATCACATGATCATTGTTTGCACTTTATTTATATATGTGCATATTGTCTAAATACTTTACATTGTAGATAACATGGTGCTTGGGTGTGGCACAGAAGATCATGTTATCAGTCCCTTGTAGAGTATAAGTAGAGGCTCACAACCAAGATGGTTTTGGACAAACCATTGGCATGGTGGTAGTGTAGCTTGGTATTGTTTTATCTTGAACATAGAGTTACACTAGTACACTTAGGTGTATTGAGCTGGACCGACATAGAGGTGATTCAATTTGTTACTGACTACATAATTGAATCGGACCTCGGATATTATGTTGTACATGCTCTTAATCCCGATATAATAACGGGCACATGTACTTAGTATTTATTTCTTTGATTTACCAGAGGGTGAGATTTCTATGGATTAAATCAATATGCCCGGTAAGTTGGAAAATGATATTATTTACATGGTGTGTCGTTGATTATAGGAGGAAACCATGTCCTATATATTAGGTTGATGATGTCCCCTTGAGGAGCTCATAAGGTTCATCATGTAAACCCTGCAGGTTGACTTAGTCAACATGATAATAAGGTTGAGTGGTACTACTCGAGAAGATTAGATGTTAATTAATTGATGGTCAGTAAATCAATTAATTAACGGACATTCGATATCTTAAACACGGGGAGATGGATGTACAAATAATATATGGAGCCCATATTAATTTATGGGGGTTGGTGAGGTAGTTCAATGATGATCCTCTAGTGGAATGGAACATCATTGATGGATCAAGTTTGTGTGGTTCTGATCCATCGGGTGGCCAAGATCCAACTCCTCCTCATGGTCCCTATCGTAGCCTAATATAAACCTCATGAAGTCTAGATCAAATGATGGAAAACAAATCTCTAGATCCAACGGTTGGGATTAAATCCCTAGAACCGACGGTGGAGATTAATTCTCTAGATCCAACGGTTGGGATTAAAACCCTAGAACCGACGGTTGAGATTAAATCTCTAGATCCGACGGTTGGGATTAAATCCCTAGAACCGACGGTTGAGATCAAATCTCTAGATCCGACGGTTGGGATTAAAACCCTAGAACCGACGGTTGAGATTAAATCTCTAGATTCGACGGTTGGGATTAAATCCCTACAACCGACGGTTGAGATTAAATCTCTAGATCCGACGGTTGAGATTAAAACCCTAGAAACGACGGTGGAGATTAAACCAAGGCCTAAACCTAACTCTATATATATGGTAGATTGGGTTGGGCAGCAACTAAGTTTTTTTTTGGTTGGATGATGGATGCTAAGGAGATTAGGGTTTTGCCAAGCCTTGCTTGGGCGGCAAGAAACCCTAAGGAGGAAACCCTAATTAGGGTTTGGCTCCTTTGGTTGGGCGGCCAAGGTTAGGAAAGAAGGGTGGGCGGCAACTTGTGGAAGATCTCTTCTTCTTCCTTGAAGGTGGCTAGCTCCTAGATCTCTTCTCTCCACCATGGTTGGGCGGCAAGAAAGCCTAAGGAGGAAACCCTAATTAGGGTTTGGCTCCTATGGTTGGACGGCTAGGGATTGCAAGGAAGTTGGGCGGCAACTATAGGAGATGAGCTCTTCCTCTTCCTAGGGTGTGGCCGGCTCCTTCCTCTATTCCCTCCACCGTGGCCGGCGCCCAACATATTCCCTTTCTCCTCTTCACTCCATCTTGGCCGGCGGCACTAGAAGCTAGGGTTTGTCCCTAGTTCGGTTCCTTGGTTGTTTCCATATTATTCTCTCTATTCTTGGGGCCGGCGGCATCAATCCTTTGTGGATTGGTGGTTGGCTCAAGCAAGAAGGGAAAGAGAGTTCTTCTTTCTTTGGATTGAAGAAGACCTAGGAAGCTTCAACTTGTGGAGGATCTTCGCCCACACGAAGTCTACAAGGAGGTTAGGACATACGATAGAAGATCAAGAGGTATAAAAGTTTTACAACTTTTATTATTGTTCTTTGCATGTTCTTATTGATATGCTAGCTTATGTTCTTTATGTTAGTATATGTTGATTATACTAGTTTACATTTGCATGTATTTGTATAATCATGGACCCCGAATAAGAAACACAAAAACCTGCGATCCGTCCGTCGTCTCTTCCGCGGCTAACCGACTAGAAGAGTTGATTTCTTGAACAACAAGTTTGTTCAAGCGATCGCTCGAGTCGTTGGCACAACGATGAATTGGTTGTGCTAAGGAAACTCATCTCATCAAGATTAGTTTTCATTAGTGAAAATTTTAATCCGGGGGCATGGGAGCCGATGAGCCTCCGAGAAGGAATAGCATGATTGCCAACAACAAGAACCTATAGGGTCACACACAAAGGGCAATTAGATGGAGATTAGGTTTATGGGATGAACCAAATTGGATTAAGAGTAATCCAAATTAGACTAATTCAGTTACACTCAATTTGATTCAAGTGTTGAATGAGTCTAATTTAGATTTGATTCATTGAGTCAATTTAAATTAATGAATAAGGATTCATTAAATCAAATTGACTTGAATCATGTGGTTAGATTTGATCAACCATGGGAGATAAGAGGTCAAGTTTTACTTGACTTGAGAGGGAAGATGAATGGTCAATTTTGACTTGACCAATAGCCATGTCATGGTGACATGGCATGGGGGCCGGCCAATGATGGTGTTCCACATCATTATTGACTTATCATGTGGTGCCACCTCATGAGGGAGACTAAGAGCCATTGGCTCTTGGAGTTACATGCATGCATGTAACCCCCCAAGTATTGAAGTGGTCGGCCACTCCACTTGATGAATGGAATTCATTTTTGCGGTAACTCCATCTTCTTCTTCCTTGGATCATCCTCTCAAGCTCTCCCATCCTATATCTTGGCCGAACCATCCAAGGGGTGCTAGCACACTCAAGGTTATGTTTTCTCCACCATTTGTTCGTGTGGATACCAATAGAGGAGTGTGCACTTGATACTCTTGAGTTCCGGCGAAGCTTTTGGACGAGCGGGATAAGCGAAGGGCGTCACTATGAGGGTAATGCTCTCACCTTCTAGATCTAAGGTAGATATAGGTTTACTTAAGCACATACATGTTTTTATTTTTATATATCTTCGCATGGATCCCTGGCCGGGCTTACGAGGTTTTCGCAACGCAAAAAGCGGTTTTTGCGGCTCGGGAAAACCCAACAATGGTATCAGAGCCACGTGTGAAGGATGTATGTGTTTCGTATTTGTAGTTTTTATATTAGATATAAAAATTACATATTTTTAAGTTTCTATAAATTTCCTATTTTTATAGAATTTTTAGGTATTTTTTCGATGAGTCGAAGCAACGAGTGTTGGAACACTTGTAGGCTTCAACCACCGAGAAAAACTCTCTGAAACGGCGAGTTCTCGCTTTAGGTTTTTGGGACAGCGACTTAAGTCACTGTAAGATCGGTTTAGGGACACTCGCAAAGTTTATTTTGTGAGTAGGGGCGCTGTCCCTATCCCCGAAAGGGGCCTTGTCCCGCGATCGCGCCCGGAAATCGCTTAGCTGGACCGTTACGGAGAGGTGACTCATAAAATTGAAAAAAATAGTAAAAATTATAGAAATTTTCTGTAAAAATATATAATTTAGAATTATGTATAATTCTCTGATGGTCATGACCCAAGAACCCCAATATGATTGGATGTTATTGTGTTGTAATTCATAATACGGCCTGCGTGCCGTTTTTGTGATTGTGCTTGTTGTATAGGGTATGCGACCTGCTTGTCGTGCCTCTTCATTTTAAAATTATAGTTGTAAATAGTTTTAGACTCGAATAGAGTTTCATGTTTGTAATGTACAAAATGGAGCGGTGGAAGGTCCACTTCTAGACGAAGTTACAAGAAGGGTGCCGACAACACATGGCGGTCAAAGGAGGCACTTGGAGAAGCCGCTAACCCTAGGTTGACCGTCCGATCTTTTCATTGGCTTGAGAAGATCGTAGTAGGGCCATGACCTAATCACAATTAATATATATATATATATTTGTTATGCTTGTATGTATGTGATGCATGCTAGTAGAATAATGCTTGTATGTATATGATGCATGCTAGGTTATTTTTCTTGTATGTATATGATGCATGCTAGAATTATGCTTGTATGTATGTGATGCATGCTAGTGTAGGATAATAAAGGCCTTAATGCGTATATGATACACATTACAATTAGATTAGATCTTAATCGAATCAACTCGAAAATGCCTACGAAGTCCTTGATACCCATCACTACCTCGATCATTTGTAGTTGTTGAATCTGCCAAAGCAGAGCAACACATATTATCTTGGTAGGGTGCGGAGGGACAATCTTGGTTCTCAATTGGATCGAGTAAAACTATAGGCATATTCCAACCGTTGGAAAGACAGGATAAGATCGCATTTTCACTAAATCTTGGGCGATTTAGCCAAAGCTAACTCAAGGTCTTTTGTAAATGTGGGTCTTGATCCTATAAACAAGAGTTGCATAGAGATGTAATCAGTAATGTGTTACCCACCAATCATACTAAGTCTTGGGTGATTTAGCCAAAGCTAACTCAGGGCTTAGTATGATGTGGATCTTGTCCCGTAGGAATTATAACTAGTTTGTATGAATCTAGTAATGTGGTTTAACCATATCCATAACTCGATTCTACAAAATTCCTATAATTCAGTGGGAGTATCATTTGATTAAAGGCCTAATTAAATGATAAAAGGAATATGATATTAATTCTCTGCATTGTATGTTGTAGATTACTATGTCGACAAACACGAACACTCTCTCTCTGCATTCTGTCCTTGAGAAGGACAAGCTCAATGGAGCAAATTTCCTGGACTGGTACAGGAACCTGAGAATTATTCTCACCCAAGAAAGGAAAATGTACATCCTGGAGCAGCCCATTCCAGAGGCACCTCCTGCCACTTCCTCGCGAGATGACAAAGATGCTTACAAGAAGCATCAAGATGATGCATTAGATATATCATGTCTAATGCTCGCGACCATGAACTCTGAGCTTTAGAAGCAACACGAGTTCATGAATGCTTATGATATGGTTGAACATCTTCTTTAACTATATCAAGGACAAGCAAGGCATGAGAGATATGAAGTGTCTAAGGCATTGTTTGAGTCCAAAATGCAAGATGAGACTCCCATAGGTCCATATGTACTCAAGATGATTAGGTACATAGAAAACCTACAGAGATTGGGATTCCCCCTTGGCCAAGAGCTAGCCAATAACTTGATCTTGCAGTCTTTGCCACAAAGCTACAATCAATTTGTCATGAATTACAACATGAATGAAATTGATAAGTCACTACCTGATATGCTCAGCATGTTGAGAACTGCTGAGCTCAACCTTAAGAAGGGAAAATTTGACTCCATTTTGATGGTGCAAAACAAGAAAGGCAAGGGCAGGCCTAAAGGTAAGGGAAAGTGCCAAGCCAAAGGCAAAGGCAAGGAACTGAAACCCAAAGGAGGGGTGGCCAAGGAAGGGGCTTGCTTCCACCGCAAGGAAGCTGGACACTGGAAGCGTAACTGCAAAGCTTACCTGGAAGATCTTAAGAAGAAGAGAAGTGAGACTTCTACTTCAGGTATAAATGTTATAGAAGTCAATCTATCTATTTCTTCATCATGGGTATTAGATACCGAATGTGCATCTCACATTTGTACCAATGTGCAGGTGCTGAGAAATAGCAGGGCATTGATAAAGGGCGAGGTGGATCTACGAGTAGGCAATGGAGCAAGGGTTGCTGTTGTTGCTGTAGGAACTTATGATCTATCTCTGCCCTCTGGGCTTGTACTAGAATTAGATGAATGTTGTTATGTGCCTGCTTTAACTAAGAACATAATTTTGATTTCTTGTTTGGACAAGAAAGGATTTACATTTATAATAAAGAATAAATGTTGTTCAGTTTATTTAAATGATATGTTCTATTGTAGTGCACCTCTAATGAATGAACTCTACTTTCTAGACTTAGAGAGCCCTATCTATAACATAAGTACCAAAAGGTTCAAGTCAAATGAGTTGAACCAAACCTATCTCTGGCATTGTCGCTTAGGTCACATAAATGAGAGTTGCTTATCTCAGCTCCATAAGGATGGGCTGCTAGACTCATTCGATTTTAAATCATATGAGACAAGTGAGTCTTTCCTTTTAGGAAAGATGACCAAGACTCCCTTTAGTGGACACAGCGAAAGAGCAACAGACGTGTTAGGGCTTATACATTGTGATGTATGTGGCCCTTTCAATGTTGTTGCTAGAGCTGATTACAGGTACTTTATTACATTTAATGATGACTTCAGTAGATATGGTTATGTATATCTCATGACACATAAATCAGAATCCTTTGAAAAGTTCAAAAAATTCAAGAATGAAGTACAAAACTAGCTTGGAAAGAGTATTAAGATACTTCGATCAGATCGAGGTGTTGAATACCTTAGCCATGAGTTTCGTGACTATCTAACTAAGTGTGGGATTCTATCCCAACTCACTCCTCCTGGAACACCACAGTGGAATGGTGTATCCGAAAGGAGAAATTGTACCCTATTAGATATGGTACGATCTATGATGAGTCACACAGATCTTCCTATATCCTTTTGGGAATATGCTCTAGACACAGCAACCTTCACCCTTAACCGTGTACCATCCAAGGTTGTGATAAAGACACCATATACTATATGGACAGGGAGAAATCCCAAGATGTCTTTCATGAGGATTTGGGGTTGTGAGGCTTACGTTCGACGTCAAGTCTCAGACAAACTGGGACCCAAATCCAATAAGTGCTATTTTGTTGGATATCCCAAGGAGACGAAGGGATATTACTTCTACATTCCTAGTCAGCACAAAGTGTTTATGGCAAAGATTGGGGTTTTTCTGGAAAGGGATTTTGTTTCTAGAAAAACTAGTGGGAGTATGTTCGATCTTGAAGAAATTCAAGATAAGGACCATAGCACTGAGGCCTTGATGGAGGTTGAACAGGAACCACACAATGTTGTGGGTGATGAGGTTGTTGCACAAAGAGTTGTGGAACAACCACCTGTTCAGGTAGACCTACCTCTTCATAGGTTTGATAGGGTACGTCGTCAGCCTGAGAGATACTCATTTCTCTTGTCTAACCATGATGACGTTATGTTCATTGAGAATGAGCCTGCCTCTTATCAGGAAGCTATGATGAGCCCAGATTCTGAGAAATGGCTAGAGGCCATGAGATCCGAGATGGAATCCATGTACACCAACCAAGTATAGACTTTGGTTGATCCACCTGATGGGGTCAAACCCATTGGGTGTAAGTGGATCTTTAAGAGAAAGACTGACATGGATGGACATACGCATACCTATAAGGGTCGATTAGTAGCTAAAGGTTTCAAGCAAATTCATGGTATTGACTATGATGAAACCCTTTCTCCAGTGGTGATGTTTAAGTCCATTAGGATCATACTTGCTATTACAGCATACCACGATTATGAGATCTAGCAGATGGATGTCAAAACCGCATTTTTGAATGGAAACTTACTCGAGGATGTGTACATGACACAACCTGAGGGTTTTGTAGATCCACAGCATACTAGGAAAGTATGCAAGATGCAAAGGTCCATTTATGGGCTAAAGCAAGCTTCTCGGAGTTGGAATCTTCGATTCGATGATGTGATCAAACAGTTTGGTTTCATCAAGAATGAAGATGAACCCTGTGTCTACAAGAGGGTTAATGGGAACACAGTTGTCTTCCTTATATTGTATGTGGATGACATACTACTCTTTAAGAATGACATCCCTTTGCTACAGTCTATGAAGACTTGGCTGCGGATGTACTTCTCAATGAAGGACTTAGGTGAAGCAGCCTGTATTCTAGGCATCAAAATCTATAGAGATAGATTTAAGAGATTGCTTGGCCTAAGTCAGAGTACATACATTGACACGGTATTACTACGGTTTGCCATGAAGAATTCCAAGAAGGGACTTCTGCCGATGTCACATGGTGTGAGTCTTTCGAAGAATCAAAGTCCCTCTTCTAGAGAGGAGAGAGACCACATGGATAAGATCCCTTACACATCTGCTATAGGATCTATCATATACGCCATGCTGTGTACTCATCCTGATGTCTCGTATGCTTTGAGCATGATGACTAGATACCAGTCAGATCCAAGTGAGCATCACAGGATAGCAGTCAAGAATATTCTTAAGTACTTGAAAAGAACTAAAGAATATTTCTTGATATTTGGAGGTGATGAGGAGCTAGCTGTAAATGGTTACAGCGATGCCAACTTCCAAACTGACCAAGATGATTATCGATCACAGTCACGGTTCGTGTTTTGCTTGAATGGTGGTGCTGTGAGCTAGAAGAGTTCGAAGCAGAACACAATTACTGATTCTACAATAGAGGCCGAGTATATTGCTGCATCAAAGGCAGCAAAAAAGGCAGTTTGGATCCGCAAGTTCATTACTGAGCTTGGGATGGTTCCTAGCATAGCAGATCCTATAGAGCTCTATTGTGACAACAATGGAGCGATTGCACAGGCTAAGGAACCTCGCTCACACCAACGGATCAAACACATACTACGACGCTTCCATCTCATTCGAGAGATTATCGATAGAGGATATGTGAAGATTTGCAGAGTACCCACAGAGGCTAACATCGCAGATCCCTTGACCAAGGCTTTGGCACAGAAAAAGTATGATGGTCACACTAGGTTATTGGGTATTAGATACTATGGTGATTGACACTAGTGCTAGTGGGAGATTGTTAGTGAAAGCCCTAGAGCCAATCATGTGATGATTATTGTATGGACTTTATTGTATCATATTCCTATTAATAAAGGCATGGTTATTATATTTACTTGTATTGGTGCCAAATAACTAAGTATAATAATGTCTTTGAGTAGTAGGTTCTGATCTATATCAATCGATTGGTTGAATCGATAATGAGATGATATAGAGAACACTACTCTTAATCATTCCTAGTCGAGTATTAACATTCAGGGACAATGTTAATGCGTAGTGACTAGCATGTAGGTCAATATGATGACTTGATCTCACAAGTCATGGATATGAGATATCAAGTTGACACATGGGTATGCATTGGAGAATGTGTACTGAATGACCCGCCATGAGAAAGAATCATGGATCGTTATATGAGTGTTATATACATTCTCATGTGGCTATTAGTATGACTATTAGTCCTTAGACCTGAAGTCACCAAGGCTCCCTACATAAGGAGTTGCATACTTTGGCTTCGTCAAACGTCACCCGTAAATGGGTGGACTATAAAGGCGATTACTGGGTATGTAACAAATTATACGAAGGAATGTGAGTGATGTAGATGGGATCTATCCCTCCTATATGATGGGAGTGACATCGTTATTCTTGATAGAGTGAGACCACGAAGTGCATGGCCATGCCCAAATGAGTCAATATATGATATTGAGCTCATTTGATTAGAGTGAGTCTACTTGGAGTTCAAGATATAGATTGTACTGAGGATGACACGGTCTATGCCTCAATTGGTCAATCTAGATGTCATGGATAGAGGGACATTATCACATATTGTGAGAGTCGAAATTAGTAGTCACAAAGGTGATGTTGGAGCTCAATATTCTTGTAACTTGGGTAGCAATGATGTGTTGCTAGATACCGCTCATTGCTTATGTTCCTAAATCGGTTTAGGGACATTGTCAATGTTACAAGAACCTATAGGGTCACACACAAAGGGCAATTAGATGGAGATTAGGTTCATATGATGAACCATGAGGATTTGGTTCATGGGATGAACCAAATTTGATTAAGAGTAATCCAAATTAGACTAATTGAGTTAGACTCAATTTGATTCAAGTGTTGAATGAGTCTAATTTAGATTTGATTCATTGAGTCAATTTAAATTAATGAATAAGGATTCATTAAATCAAATTGACTTGAATCAAGTGGTTAGATTTGATCAACCATGGGAGATAAGAGGTCAAGTTTGACTTGACTTGAGAGGGAATATGAATGGTCAATTTTGACTTGACCAATTGCCATGTCATGGTGACATGGCATGGGGGCCGGCCAATTATTGTGTTCCACATCATCATTGACTTATCATGTGATGCCACCTCGTGAGGGAGACGAAGAGCCATTGGCTCTTGGAGTTACATGCATGCATGTAACCCCCCAAGTATTGAAGTGGCCGGCCACTCCACTTGATAAATGGAATTCATTTTTGTGGTAACTCCATCTTCTTCTTCCTTGGATCATCCTCTCAAGATCTCCCATCCTCTATCTTGGCCGAACCATCCAAGCGGTGCTAGCACACTCAAGGTTGTGTTTTCTCCACCATTTGTCCGTGTGGATACCAATAGAGGAGTGTGCACTTGACACTCTTGAGTTCCGACAAAGCTTTTGGACGAGCAGGATAAGCAAAGGGCGTCGCTACGAGGGTAATGCTCTCACCTTCTAGATCTAAGATAGATCTAGGTTTACTTAAGCACATACATGTTTTTATTTTTATATATCTTCGCACGAATCCGTGGTCAGGCTTCCGAGGTTTCTGCAATGCAAAAAGTGATTTTTGCGGCTCGAAAAACCCAACAATGTTTGCATGGAAGGAATGTTTATGGTGTATTGCATCTAACAAAATAGGTCATTCACCTTGATTGTGTATTTCAGCACTTAAAAAGGGTGAGATGTTAGGATTTGAAACTATTGGATGTTAATGTTTGTAAAAATGAAATAAAATACCAAAATACATTAGCGAATACATGAACATAGGCATAACATTAATATATTCGATATACATGAATAAACATGGTAAAATGAAATAAATTGAGTGAAGAAATCGGAATTCACTTAATATCATAACTAGAAATGAGATATCAGTCGACTGATACAATATATCAGTCGATTGTTAAACTTGTAGCACGACACCACGATTCCAACAGTCGAGTGATGCTTCCAGGACTCGACTGATTTGTCCATCAGTCTACTAGATATCTATATCAGTCGACTGATGGTACTATTCATCGGGGAAAAAGAGCCAACAGTCGAGTGGCTCGTCCAGCAGTCGAGTGTTGGTCACATCAATCGACTGACGACCACTATTAGTCGACTGATGTTACTGTAGCTCGACACAGAATGTTCAGCAGTCGAGTGCCGAGCCGGAGCAGTCGACTGTCGGTTCGGTGAACCGCTCACTAACCCGTCATCAGTTGACTGATGTCACACTTTAGTCGACTGGAGTTGCGATTTTATAATGCCGAACCGCTAGGGTTCAGTGTCTTCGCGCCCTCTTCACGTAATTTTCTTCTCCGATCATCTCCAACCTTCTCCGACTAGCCTTCCCGCATCCACGTCGACGACAAAAAGCCTTAGGTTTGAAAGCTATCCTTCTCATTTGTGTTTTGGTCGCTCTAATGGCATCTCACAGCCTTAGGTTTCCTCTCTGGCGATTTTCCTTATGTTAGGGTTCCGACGAGATCCTCCTTCCGGCGATCTTCCGACGTTCTCTCTGGCAAACCGACTCCCCAGTTAGGCCCTCACAACCATCTAGTAATGGCACCAAAGTATATCTCTAAACTCTTAAACCCTAACTTTCTTTTACACCACATTTTGATCTAATCATGTATTTATGTCATTACATTACATTGCATTGCATTCATCATGTAGAAGACAGTGTAGGAATGACCCAAATGAGGGTGGATCACGTTTGTACCAACCGATGGCGGTTAGGTACATCGATGACCAATTTTTTAGACACTACTATAGCGATATCATTGAGATCCTACTGCATTATCAGCTCATGAAGATCGCTTTGTGTACTCATGCTATTAATGATGATCTCCTTAAGGAATTCTACCAAAACTTGAGGAAGGTAGATGATGGTCCTACCTACACCACTCGCGTTGCAAAACGCGACTTGGAGTTCTCTCCTGCGATCTTGTAGGAGTTCCTGGAGTGTAGGCCATCAGATGATACCTTCATCTTTTATCCTACCTTTGATGAACCTCTTTCTGCTCCTTTTGAGCATATTTCATTAGATTCCATGCATGAGCACCTTTTTCGTCATCCTCGCCCACCAGCTCAGAACCTTTTCCCTATCAGTGAGTTATCTACACCTGACAATGTTCTTTACAAAGTCATTGTTGGGTGCTTCCTTCCTATTGTGACTGGGGGTCTGGCCAAGATTCGGCCTCCCCATCTCTTCCTCATGTATGCCATGCGCCATAGGTTAGATGTGAACATTGCATTGTCCATTTCATATCCCCTGTACAAGGGAAAGTTCATATGCCTTTTGGACATATTATCACTGCATGGTTAGAGTCCATAGGCATTAACATATCTAGGGGATCGCTGAGGGCGCTTTCCGAAGTATACGACTGCATCTCAGTGTGTAACTTCACTTTGGCTGGGTTGCAGACTGGAGATGGATAGATGGAGCTGATACCTCGGCCTTATCCCATGGCGCATGGGGAGCCACCTCTAGTGCCTAGAGAGCCTGCTGGACAGTATGAGGGGCTCAATGCTGCTGACGAGGATGACCATATGCCAGCAGATGCATCAGCAGCAGGTCTTTAAGATCGTGTTGCACAGTTGGAGGTTAGATTCGGAGATTACCAATAATCTATTGACTCCCGACTGATGGAGATTATATTGGGGAAGTCCTCCATGAGTCAGCAGCTTGGTCAGATGGAGGAGCGCCACAACACGATGGAGGAGCGTTAGAGCCGAATGGAGTAGCGCCAGATCGATATGTACGAGATGATGAGGACCTGGACGCTGAGCCAACAGCCTCCTCCGCCTCCACCATCTGTCGGGGATGACAACTAGAGGATGTTTAGGGATTCTGTTTTAGTTTCTTAGTGAGGTTGAGAGTCTCATACTTCCAATTTGCTTGTAAAAAAACTAAAGTTATCCTTGAATGAAATATTTTTCTTAAAAAAATATGTGTTTTTTTTCTGATTATGTGTGTGTTAATGTGTTTATACAAATTTGTCATGTCATGACATCAAATTCTATCTTATCTTATGACATATCATGATATTGTTTAGAATTATTTTCTATGTCATATTTAGAGCCTATTCATATGTCATGACATCATGATCATTGGTTATGCTTATTTTTTTATTATCATTTATGCCATGATCATTCATGCATTAATTAAAATTGAGTTAAGGATTATGACATGATTTGAAGTCCCATCTATAAAGGAGTCAAATAGAGCTGCCTAGAAAATGCATGAGGCTATAATAACCCTAATCCCACATCTCACAATTACTTTGACTTGAGTGTGCTTAATACATCTTAGATACATGTGAGATGTTAGGAAAATAAATTAAGTTCAAGGTGCATAGGTAGTGCATCTAGATGAACTTAAACTTATCTCAATCATCAATATGAATCATGAGGAAAGTTAATGTACAAGTCATGTACATCTAGCCAAGAGTCCATGGTTCAAAATAGGTTTTCAAAAACATTTTAAAATCACTTTAGAAAACCTTGGTGAAGTCTATCTTTTGATAGTAATCACCATTGAAGAAGTTGATACAAAGTAGATCAAAAAACATTGAAGTTTTAATGGTTTTTGAAATTTGTATCAATCTCCTATTTTAATGGGTCAAATATTTTTCCAATATTTTTCACCAATTGTATGTGTTATAAGTATTATACATATGAAATTTCATGAATTTTCAAGCTATGTAAAATTACTTATGATTTTTCAAACTCTGATTCTGATAATTGAAAAACTGAGTTTTGATTATCGATCAACCGCCACGATTGGCGATCGACTAATTAAGCGATTGCCTGGCGTAAACCGCCTGGTGGAAAAATTGCCCTAGTGGCAAAATGACCCTAGCAAAACTACCCTAGCGCCCTGGCGTATAGCGACACTGCCCTGGCGGAAACCACTCTGGTGGAAACCGCCCTGGCAGAAACTGCCCTGGTGGCAATGCCCTAGCAGAACTACCCTGGCATAGTTATCAGTCGACTGCTACTTGGTGCCAATCAACTAATGGGCACGGCAGTCGACTGATTTCTGAAGGACTCGACTGTCAATACTGATTTCGGGTAAAATAAGGGTGTTTAACCCCATTTCAGCTATGGTGAGGTTCCCTAACCACTCCTAACCCTAGGATATGCTTTGAGAAGCATTAGAAAGGGTGAAAATCCATTGGATATGGATTAGGAGAGTTGTTTAGGGTGTGTATCATTTTTAAGGAGAAGAAAAGTTCAATGTTAAACTTTAGGCCTTAATTTTGATGTTTTAAAGTGCCTATTGGCTCAGGGACTTCCCAAGGCCATTGTTGGAGCAATGGTCAAGGGGGAGCAAGCCTTTAGGGGGAGGTATCCTTCAAGGGATGATGAATGTTATTTTTCCTCATGAGAAGGAAAATGAGATTTTGAGATACCCAATTTGAAATTGGGAGTGTATAGGATTGCCTCTCTTGAGTGATATGAGACTTATCACTAGGAAGATGGTAGGCATCCTAGGTATCTTTGGACCAAGGGGGAGATTGTAAGATCTCATTGGGACATGAGACAGTGACCTCCTTGGAGAGAACCTTTTTGATGTATGTCAAAAAGGGGGAGAACATAAAATTACCAATTTGGGATAATTGGTAAGGCAATTTGAGTTAGCGTTCTAACTCAAAGGTATGTGTTTTTGTCAAACATCAAAAAGGGAGAGATTGTTAGTGCAATCGGCCTAGGTCACGATTGACCCGACTCGTGTTTGACTCGAGTGATGTTTTGATGTTTGACATAGTGAGTTGACATTGATGTCAATAATGTTTTGGGGAGATTGTTTGAACAATCAACCAAGGTTATGATTAACCGGACTCAAGTTTGACTCGAGGGGATTTTGATGGTTGACTGAAGTTGACCATGTCATGGAAAGTCCAAGTCTTGAGTACTTGACATGTAAAGTGCAAGCATGGGTCTTGGCAAGGAAAAGTCCAAGCATGGGTCTTGGCTTGGAAAGTCCAACATGGGTTGGCAAGGGAAAGTCCAAGCTTGAGACTTGGCATTTGGAAAGTCCAAGGGGTTTGATATTGGCGGCGTAAAGTCCAAGCGGGAGTCTTGGCAGCATAAGTCCAATGGTTGGCGGCGTAAAGTCCAAGCGGAGTCTTGGCAGCGTAAGTCCAATGTGCCTTGGCAGTGCAGACACCGTTAGCATTACATAGTCGATGGAAGCACATGAAGGCTAGCACAATGGATGAACAAGTCATGGATGACTTGGAGGGATCCGATAGGCGTGAGGCTGACGGAGGTGGCTAGAAGGCTTAGGTCTAGGCTAAGGGTGGTCCAGCAAGTATGGGGGAACCATACTTGGGTAAAAACCTCATGTTTGAGGTGTGACAGTCGACTGGTGTCATATGAAAGTCGATTGGCATGAGTCAACTAGGATTTGACTGTGATAATTGGCCTAGCAGTCGACTACCAGAGGTGGGCAGTCGACTCCGAGCAGTCGACTGATCTTATAATCAATCGATTGGTACTTGAGAATTTGGGCACAAAATGAAGTCGAGACTCGACTGCGGGGCTAGTAGTCGAGTGAAGGCTCCATCAGTTGACTGATGAGTATGATCAGTCGACTAATGATATATCCGTTGGATTTTTCCAGCGTTGATCTAGCCGTTGTCTCACGACAATAGTGACATCAGTCGACTGATGGTCCCGAGCAGTCGACTGATCGTCGATTTCTAGCCCAGGTTGCAGCTTTAAATGGAGCTCGTGGAGGAGGAAATCACCACCGATTTTCTTGGACATTTTGAAGCGATTTGCTGCTGCAAATCAGGGCCTTCAGCTGCTAGTCCAAAGCAATCAACAAGCAAGCTTCCAAAAGATTTGTGTAAAGTTTTCTTCGCTTTCTTTTGTTGTATTCACTTGTAATTGCTTGTTGTTTACTTGTATTATTGTTGTAATAATTTGTAAGGGGTTTGTCCACCTTCGACTTGTGTCGAGAAGGAGCTATTGCATAGTGGTGTGTTTGTGGCATCGCTAGAGCTCTTTAGAGCTCGATCCATGGAGTAGGAACTGTTGGTGCAATCGGCCCAGGTCACGATTGACCAGACTCGAGTTTGACTCGAGTGATGTTTTGATGTTTGACAAAGGGATTTGACAAAGTGGTTTGGCATTGATGTTTGATATTAATGCCGGTTAATATGTTGGGGAGATTGTTGGAGCAATCGACCTGGGTCATGCTTGATCGGACTCGAGTTTGACTCGAGGAAGACCTTGATGGTTGACTGGGGTTGACCAGGTGATTATGGGAAAGTCCAAGAATGGGTCTTGGCAAGGTAAAGTCCAAGTCATGGGTACTTGGCATGAAAAGTCCAAGTCTTGTGCAGTTGTCATGGAAAGTCCAAGTGGAACACTTGGCATTTGGGAAAGTCCAAGTCTTGAGTATGGGTCTTGGCAAATGAGAAGTCCAAGCATGGGTCTTGGCAAATGGAAAGTCCAAGCATGGGTCTTGGCATGGAAAGTCCAACATGGGTTGGCAAGGGAAAGTCCAAGCTTGAGTCTTGGCATTTGGGAAGTCAAAGGGGATTGATATTGGCAGCGTAAAGTCCAAGCGGAGTCTTGGCGGCGTAAGTCCAATGTGCCTTGGCGGTGTAGACACCGTTAGCATGACATAGACGAGGGAAGCACCTGGAGGCTAGCGCGATGGATGAACAAGTCATGGATGACTTGGAGGGATCTGAGAGGCGCGAGGCTGATGGAGGTGGCTAGAAGGCTTAGGTCTAGGCTAAGGGTGGTCTAGCAAGTATGGGGGCACCATACTTGGGTTAAAACCTCATCTTTGAGGTTGCCAGTCGACTGGCATTATGGCCGGTTCGACTGCCATGAGTCGACTTGAGTTTGACTGCCTTTTAAGAGCCGAATCGCTGGCGGTCGCTCATGGGAAGCTGATCGATGTCGACGGCCGATCGGCTGCGAAGGGTAGGCGATCATTGCTAGTTCACCGCGAGAGAGACGCTCCGTGTAGCCGTGGTCGACTGCGGGTGGCGATCACCGCCAATATTTGCGATCATTGCCAAGAGATCCGTTGGAGTTTTTCCAGCGTGGATCGAGCCGTTGTCTCACGACAACAGTGGCATCAGTCGACTGGTGACTTATGGCAGTCGACTGATAGGCAGAAATCCAGGTCGCGCGGAAGGATAAAAGGAGCTCGACGGGAGGATTTTTGGCAATGGTTTCTTGAGCATCTTTGGGGCGATTTGTTGCTGCAAATCAGAGTCTCCAAGGCCACTCTTCAAGCAACCAAAAGCAAGCAATCCAAAGCATTTGTAAAGTGTTTTCTTTACTTGTATTGCATTATTCTTCATTGTATTTGCTTGTTGCTTTTAGATTATTGTTGTAATCTATTGTAAGAGGTTTCTCCACCTCCGACTTGTGTCGAGAAGGAGTATTTGTGATTAGTGAGTGTGTGTGCATCACTAGGGCTCTTTAGAGCACGATCCGTGGAGTAGGAACCGCTCGGTTCCGAACCACGTTAAATCTTCATGTTATTGTGTTTGTGATTGTGTTTCGTTATTGTTATCATATATATATATTCCTCTGTGCTAACGAAACTTGTAGACACGAACACGCGATCGAATTCCATCTTCCTACGGGCACATCGCAATTCACCCCCCCCCTCTAGCGCCGTCAAATCTCCAACAGGAACCGTTCGGTTCCGAACCATATTAAATACTTGTGTAATTATATTTGTCGTATTTCGTTATCGCTATTTGTTTTATTTCCGCTGCGCTAACGAGATTTGTAGACGAACACAATTGAATTCCATCACGCAACGAAAATGAGCTATTCACCCCCCTCTAGTGGTCACAAATCTTCTACAGCCACCAAGATGAGGCCGCCTACCGCCGGGAGATGCGATAGCACATGCATGCCCAGCAGACACAGTGGGCCAGGGAGGAGGAGCATCGAGCAACCGCTGCATCCACTAGCTCCCAGATCGACCACATATACATGTGGCATCAGCGGCTCAGCAGCAGCTTCTCTCAGGATCCCGAGATGCCGAGGCTCCCAGACTTTCCACCTCGTCCACCATACTAGAGGTATATTTTCATTTAAGTCTGGGGGGAGGACCCTAAAGTTTATTCTGTTTGTTTCCTAGCAGTAGTTTCTTTTCTGGTATTTTCATTCATTTATTCATGCATGGGTTGTTGAGTTTCTTACAGTACTTAGTTTTTGTTATCTATAAAGCTGCCTCAGTAGTATTTATAAAAAGTTGCTCGCATGAGTTGTTCCCATAGGTAGCTTAACTTCATTTATTTCGTAGTATTTTATTTTATTCTCTTTAATGAATGTTCTAGACTTACACTTACACATGTCGAACATTCTGAATGGGATAATCTTGTACATACCTAGTTATGATTCATCTCAGTAGTCTAGTACTTTGGAATCCATAGGTGACTCTAGGTTTAGCATTTTACTTGCTGGATATGCTCGGATTGTGTAAGCCCATTTGGAAAAATCAAAATACCAGTGAGAAAAAAAAAGAGAGAAAGAGAAAAAAAAAATGAAAAAGAAAAACAAGAAGAAGAAAAGAAAAAAAAAAGAGAAAGAGAGAGAAGATTAAGAGGGATAAAAAACAGTTGTCGTGGGTGGAAATGGCTAGGTGCCTCTTTGAGACCAAGTTAGGTTACTGGGGAAACACCTACCAATTTCTCTCAATACTGAGCATGCCTTTGAGACTTTATGCTAGATCTAGGGAACGAACCTCGCTTTGGGCAGGTAAGTGCCTAAGAGTCGGAAACCTTAGGAAAGCTATGGGATGACGACTTAACTCATCATGGAACGGGCATCCCCTAGGAATGATTCACTTAGCACAAGCACGAGGAGCTAACTTAGTGAATCTCTAGAACATATTTATTTTGATTTGATTGTAAATACCACATGATAAATTTAGTTAACATGCTAAGTATGGAACAATGCCTTTTTAAATTTCATGGCACTAAGGTTTACTTGAGGACAAGCAAAGATTTAAGTCTGGGGGAAGTGATGTGAGCGAAAAATATAGGGTTTTAGGAGTAGTTTTCGCTCACATCTCACTACATTTTATGTTAGTTTCATGTATATGTTACTTTATTTGGTACGTAATTTCTATTTTCTAGTTCGGAGGTCTGCTCTTTGTACTTTTGTGTGAAGGTTAGCATTTCAGGAGAAAAAGGCGCACTTTCGGAGCAAAAAAGGACATTTTACAGCTTGACGCAGAGTGGGACACGGCTAGGGCGTGTGGCTACACATGGCCATGTCCAATGGGCGAGATCAGCCACCCCAGGGCGGCACACGACCTGGCCATGTGGAAACATATGGTCGTGTGGCAACTTGCCAGATTTGCACGACTAGGGATTTTTTCGGATTTTGCAGTGGTTTGAGGTGGTGTCTATATAAGGATGGCTCCGTCCAAACCCTAGGGGGGAGGCACGACGGCTAGGACGGCACACCAAAGCCCTAAAAAGCTTCGGGAACTCGCAACAGGGAGGAGAAATGCCGCCTGAGGTCCACGCCTTGCACTTCAATGTCGGAGAGAAGACCATGAAAGCATTGTAATCCTTTGTTCCTATGCTTTATCTCTGATATATTCGAACATGTACATGCTTTGTGATTCCTCCTTTATATACATGGGGTAGTTCTTTAGATTTGAGGATTAAGGAGTAGCTTGTGTGCACATTACATGTTGGTTCATGTTAAATTCTGTCTTTAAATAGCCTATAGAGGATTTATCGCTCCTTGAGAGGAGATGTATACCCTACGACTTCTCGTCGGATTGTTACTAAAGTCTTTGGCCAAAACATTACATGTTTAGAGTATGGTACTCTTGGATACATGTGCAATAACTAGACTCCGTAGGATGAGAAAGTAAATACTTAGGCTAGGTGTGACGTAGTCAGCCTAGTGGGGACTGACACAATAGACCATGTCCTGAACCAAGTGGGTATAAGATGAGTGAAAGGAATGGGGCACGATTCATTGTAGCTGCTGATAGGTTTCAGAAAAGGTTCTGGGATCAATCGTTGATTTTTCGATTAATTGGAAATCATGATGTACTACTAGTGTCACTCATGATCGTTCTATAATTAATGGTTAATTATAGACGACCAATATAAACCGAAAACCTATTTGGTCACATTTACAACGAGCGTAATCCGAAAGATTTAAAATGAGCTTGAGAATAGGATTCTCAGATTGAGAGAGACTTGGTTTGGTTGGACCAAACAAAGAGCGAGTATGAAATTGTTTCAGTCGCATCGGAAGCATAGATGGGCCGAGTCTTATGAAGACATGATGGATGAACCAAATCGGTTTGGTTCTAATCCAATGGTGGAAAATAAACCAAAGTGGTTTGGTTTGTTTTAAATGAATGAACCAAAGTTGGTTTGGTTCATTTTAACTTAAAATATACCAACGCGGTTTGGTTTATTTTAACTTAAGTTATTGGAGCGGGTTAACAGATTTTGGTTATGAGCCAATAACCGTTAGAAGAATGTTTTCTCTATAAAAACACGTCTTAAGATTTTTTGTGGATAACTTTTGTGTTGGAAACCCTAGCCGCCCAGCCATAGGAGAGGAGTCCTTGCTCTTGCTGCCCAAGGTGGTTGCCGCCCACTGTTGTGCTGCCATCCAACCTTCTACAGCAGCTCCTCCTCCACGCCGCCGGCCACCCATTATCCGCCGGTGACTCCTCTGGCCATCCTCCCTTGGCCGTCGGCGACCAAGGAGCAACCGACCATTGATTGGCCGGTTATCTTCTCCACTAACACAAGCTGTCCAGTTTTGGACATCTTGTTTCTCTCTTCGAAGAGAGGTCATTTGGTCGGCATTTTGTGCTCCGACAGTGACCTACTTGCCGGGGATTGGATCTCCGACAATACTCATAGGTGGAGGACCAAGGTTTTGTCAATTGGTTAACGAAAACCGCTTCCGAGAAGAGAGTTTGTGGAGCTCGTTTTTAGATCCGAATTTTGATTCGGATTGTGATCATCTATTGGATCACAACGTCTTCGACACGAGGCTAGTAACTGTTGGTGCAGTAGGTACCTAAGTCGAACCTGAGTTTTGATTATAGCAAACGATACAAAGTTAAGCTCATGTTGTTATCTCACGAGCTGAATCGAGTGTGCAGAAAATTGCTATAGCTGGAGCTGAAGGCTAGCGACACCCGGAGGAAGCCACGGTGGTCGGGCAACACTCAAATGACTTCGGAGGGAGCCGAAGGAATTGAGTGGAAGGTCGGAAGCAAAAGCAACACGTAAGTATCGAGGTAAGCTCGTGTGAGCGAGTGTAAGTAAGGTCGTATCCTCGTTACGGGGAAAGACTTAAGCATAGATCCGACCCAAGACATCTCATAGGTGGTCTAGGTCGAGATCGGACGGTCGACGACCGTCGAAATAAT
Source organism: Wurfbainia villosa (assembly GCA_025175895.1). Lineage (NCBI taxonomy): Eukaryota > Viridiplantae > Streptophyta > Magnoliopsida > Zingiberales > Zingiberaceae > Wurfbainia > Wurfbainia villosa. Next base: position 23,098,810 of record CM045990.1, on the reverse strand, counting down.
GTTTTCTTTAAGCTAACATTGCCTTGCAGCCAGCATCAGTCGACTGCCAACCTGAAGGACTCGACTGCCGTCCATCAGTCGGGTGACTACGGCTAGCACTTGGTGATCTTGCCGGTGATCATTGGTGATGGCCATCGATCATTCTGGTCAAAGGATCAGCCTCGAGGAGTCAAGGTTTATCACCAAATTTCAAGGGGAGTGGTGCTCAAATATGATTGGCTAGGGTTCCTCTCGAAAAGGGGCTCAAAGGCTATAAAAGGAGGTCCTAACCTAGGGTTTTGACAACAATTCTAAGCTTCCAAAAAGCCTCCGCAAAGCTACAACTCTCCGACAACGAAGTCCTTACTTTCAGACGTCTAGTTTTAACTTTGTTTATTATTTTTGTACTTCGGTATTAGTTTTTATCAATTTATCATCTACTTTTATGGAGCTTTTATCGTATACGAGGAGAGGGGGAGTGTCCCTCTACCTCAAGTTTTTGTTCCTTCTTGTATCGATTAACTCCTACCTCTAACGAGGAGGAGTTCCTTTAGTGCTTTTGCCCTCCGTACGTGGTCAAGGACCACTAGGGCCTTGGAGTAGTAGCCGAAGGCTACGAACCAAGTAAAACATTTGTCTTCTCTTTATATTGCTTATCTTTTCCGCTGCAAATTAATTATCTACTCGGTTTTTTAACGAACAAAGAGAAAAAAGTTTTTATCGCTATTCACCCCCCCCTCTAGCGATCCGCTTCGATCCAACAATTGGTATCAGAGCAATTGTTCGACTTTAAGTTAGACTTTACGAATACTAAACTTCACGTAGACAACATTAGTTCAATTAATCTTACTAAGAATCCGATATGTCACTCTAGGACCAAACATATAGAGGTCAAACACCATTTCATTTGAGAACATGTGGCCAACGGAGCAATACAACTCGAATACGTCGAATCGAAGTCTAATTTAGCAGACCTATTTACTAAACCCCTACCCGAAGCAGAATTTAGTCTATTATGATGAAAATTGGGCATGTGCGTAGTAGAATAGGAACTTGCAAATTATATTTTCTTACTACTATTTCTTAAATTTTCATTTTTTTTTGGAACTAGCATAGGACATACCTTAGATATCATTCACCTATAGATTTAAGGAGCCAATACATCTCACAACACATAGGACTAATGTGTTTGTGTACTTAGCCACGTAGATGGGCGTGAGATGTTAGGATCTTACTCCTGGTTCCAGATGTAGATCTAGTGCATCGCCATGAACCATGGAGTATAATCATACACACTAACCGACTCTGACCAGGACTGGTTGATCTTTCATATCAATCAAGCCAAATATGAGTCGAACATTTTATAGATGAGCTTATTTTCAGTATATTTTTTTTTTAAAATAAAAAATGGGGAACATGCTTGGAATTTAAATTTAACACTTATTTTGTTTTCCACACACCCCTTACTCTTTTCGATATACGGCAAAAGGGGGAGAAAAAGGCCAAAGTTAAAATGTCAAAGTTAAGGGGTCAAATTTTTTTTGACAACTTAACTCTTACTTCATATTTAAACAAAAAGTTAAAACTTATTCAAAGGCCAAATAATTCTTAACTTAAACTTATTTATTTTAAATACCATGGCCAATATTAAGTAATTTCGGTTACTTAATTCTTTTTTAGTAGCAAACGTCAAGGGGGAGAGTTAAAACTCTTTCTCAAGTACTCACCCTCGGTCAAGGGGGAGGATTCCTCAAGGGGGAGCACTTGAAAAGAGTTTTTATACTCTGTTCATTCATGCTCTTAACACTCCTGCTCATTCATGCATATCTTTTCTTAATGCACTTAACTTTGTATGTGGGTTTGCCATAAATCAAAAGGGGAGATTTTTGTGCAGAGGCACCTAAGTCAACTGAGTTTTGATTATAGCAAATGATACAAAGTTAAGCTCATGTTGTTATCTCACGAGCTGAATCGAGTGTGCGTAAAATTACTATAGCCGGGGTGAAGGCTAGCGACACGGAGGAAGCGCGGTGGTGGGGCGACACTCAAGTGACGGAGGGGCCGAAGGAATTGAGTGGAAGGCGGAAGCAAAGCAACACGTAAGTATCGAGGTAAGCTCGTGTGTGCGAGTGTAAGTAAGGTCGTATCCTCGTTACGGGAAAGACTTAGCGTAGATCAACCCAAGACATCTCATAGGTGGTCTAGGTCGGATGATCGGCCGACGATTGTCGAAATAATGTTTTCTTTAAGCTAACATTGCCTTGCGGCCGAGGATCGATCATTGCCAACTGAAGGACTCATTGCTGTCCATCGATCGGGTGACTACGGCTAGCACTTTCGTGATCTTGCCCGTGATCGTAGTGATAGCCATCGGTCATTCTGGTCAAGGATCGACCTCGAGGAGTCAAGGTTTATCACCAAATTTCAAGGGGAGTGGTGCTCAAATATGATTGGCTAGGGTTCCTCTCGAAAAGGGGCTCAAAGGCTATAAAAGGAGGTCCTAACCTAGGGTTTTGACAACAATTCTAAGCTTCCAAAAAGCCTCCGCAAAGCTACAACTCTCCGACAACGAAGTCCTTCCTTTCCGACGTCTAGGTTTAACTTTCTTTATTATTTTTGTACGTCGGTATTAGTTTTTATCAGTTGTTCATCTACTTTTCCGTAGCTTTTATCGTATATGAGGAGAGGGGGAGTGTCCCTCTACCTCAAGTTTTTGTTCCTTCTTGTATCGATTAACTCCTAACTCTAACGAGGAGGAGTTCCTTTAGTGCTTTTGCCCTCCGTACGTGGTCAAGGACCACTAGGGCCTTGGAGTAGTAGCCGAAGGCTACGAACCAAGTAAAACATTTGTCTTCTCTTTATATTGCTTATCTCTTCCGCTGCAAATTAATTATCTACTCGGTTTTTTAACGAACGAAGAGAAAAAAGTTTTTATCGCTATTCACCCCCCCCTCTAGCGATCCGCTTCGATCCAACAGTAACTCTTGCAAAGATGGGGCTCATGGCTTTGTGAAGCTATCCCGACGATACTCGGCGTGGATACGGATAGAGGCGAGACTTGCAAGTGTCACTCGTTTGATGTCATTCCCGCTACACGTGATTCGTCAGGTATACCTAGTATAAGTTTCCTTTTATTGTAAAATTTGAAATATCGATTATGTCTACACATGTTGTATCTAGCATGCGAGTAGTGTGTGTGTTGTAATAAATAGTTTATTACTAGTTTTTTCTTCCATTGTTTGTGTGTGCATGTTTATGAAACGTATTCGAACACAACACCCACATCGGTGCTATGGGAACCCAACAGTGGTATCAGAGCCAAGTTGTATTTTAACATAATCGTAAAATTATTTTACGATAGTCATAATTGTATTTATGGAAATATTCTACTTTTGGAAAGTTTATAAGTATTTATGGAAATTTTAATTTGTAAAGAAATTCAAATTGGAAGTTTCCTAATATGATTAGGAAATTTGTTTCCTAAATTAGATTTGACTTTCCTTAATTAACACTTTCCATAAATAAAATATGTGATTAGATTTGAAAATTTGTTTCCTAATTTAATCATGATTTGATTTTGAGAAATCAAATCTAAAATATATTTTATTTCCAAAATAGTTATGATAAATAAGAAAACTATTTGTACATGTCATAATTGTATGCCATGTAATTGCATTAGATGTATATCATTATGCCATGCGTGTCATGACATGTAGATGTATGTCATGTGTGTCATGCCATGTAGATAATAGTTATTTGCATGCAAAGAGGATGAGACATTAAAACCTTTACACAATATTAAAGCCTACACCTTCCATTAATATGGTTAGAACCCGAGTTTTGTTTCTTGTTTGGGTTGTGGGACTCACTCCAAGCCCGGCTTGAACTTGAACATGTTCAAATCATTGGAATAGTTTAACACTAATATGGTAAGAGTCAGAGATCAATCGTTAGTTTGGGTTGTTGGACTCACTCCAAGCTTGGCTAATTGGTTGAATGCACTCTAACCATATTAAAACCATTTCGCGATTAATGGGTCGACTCTAACTTGGAGCATCGATTTGTTGGACTCACTCCAAGGTCGATGTGAAGAGAGGTGAAGTTGGGTGCTATGCATATGATGCATACTTGTTAATGTGTTAACAACCCAATGTATGTGTGAACATTCAATTAGTTGATAGCACATTGCGATAGTTACATATACGTGATATGTTATCGGTATACTTGATACCTACCATCATAGCTAAGAATGACTTGTTGGACTCACTTCAAGGTTGTTCTTATCTATGTTGGATATCAACCCATTCGGAGATGGACCTACGATCTCTCGAATTAATTTTGAGGGTTTTTTATTTTAAAAAATGAATGGGATTTTGTAAATGTATCTGGATGCATTTTAAATCATCTTTCTCATATATGCTCGATTTTTATTTCTAGGTTAAACGCTTGATCATGATGTCTTTGAATTTGCACTCTATTTTGGATTCGAATAAATTGACTGGGTCAAACTTCTTGGACTGGCTTAGAAACTTGAGAATTACTCTCAAGGCTGAAAAGCTTATGTATGTCCTCGAAATGCCTCTTCCCGCCCATCCTAGTGATGACGCAACTCCGGACCAATTGTTGGCCCATCAGAAACATGTAAGTGATTCTGAACTAGTGAGTTGTATCATGATAGTCATGATGGTACCCGAGCTGCAGAAGTAGCATAAGCATATGGATGCTCATACCATAGTCCTTCATCTTTATGAGTTGTTTGATGAGCAAGTGAGATCTGAAAGGTTTGAAGTCTCCAAGCTCCTCTTCACCTCTGAGATGCAAGAAGGTTCATCTGTGGTACTACTCAACATGCTAAAGACTGCGGAGCCTTCTGTGAAGCATGAGCAGTAAATAGTGTTGTTAGTTGACTCCTCAAAGAAAGGTTCTAGGAGGAAATCAAAGAAACAACACAATGGGAAGAAGAAGGCAGAACCAGCTCAAAAGGGCACTTGCCATCATTGTGGCAAGGAGGGCCATTGGCGAAGAAACTGCAAGATTTATCTTGATTTTGTGAAGAAGAAGGCATCCGATGCCCCATCCTCTTCAGGTATCTTTGTTATTGATTGTCATTCTATTTCCTTAGACACTTGGGTATTGGATACCGGGTGTGGTTTACATATATGTAATAACATACATGGGCTAAGGAATAGAAGAAGACTCATCAAGGGAGAGTCAAATTTACGTGTTGGGAATGGAGCAAAGGTTACTGCACTTGCCATCAGAACGTATTTGTTGAAACTCTGTACAGGACTTGTCTTAGAACTGGACAATTGCTTTTATGTTCCTTCATGGAAAAAGAACATTATTTATATTTCTTTTTTAAATAGAAATGGGTACTATTTAACTTTTAGTAACAATTGTTGTTACATAACTTTGAATGACATTCTTTATGAGATTGGAACTTTAAGCAATGATATTTATACGTTGGACGTATCCAGTGACATTTTCAATATCGAAGCGAGCAACAAGCATGCTCGAAAAGATAATCAATTAGACTCCTACATGTGGCATTGTCGTCTTGGCCATGTGAGCAAGAAACACATGTCCGAATTACACCGATGTGGAATTCTAGAATCGTTTGAATTAGATTAATACGATACATGCGAATCATGCTTAAAGGGTAAGATGTCAAAGTTACCTTTTACTGGAAAAGGTGAACTGATGGGTGAGTTACTTGGTCTAATACATACTGATGTATGCGGACCTATGTCAACTCAAGCTCTAGGAGGTTATATCTACTTCATTACCTTCACCGATGATCACTCACGGTTTGGGTATATGTTTTTGATGAAACACAAGTCTGAAGCCTTTGAAAAGTTCAAAGAATTTAGAAATGAAGTAGAACAACAACTTGGCAAGAGTATTAAAATACTTCAATTAGATCGAGGTGGTGAATACTTGAGTCAAGAGTTTCTAGATTATCTGAGGGACAATGGTATATTGTCTCAATGGACTCCGTATACACCACAACTTAATGGTGTATATGAGAGGTGAAATCGGAACTTTTTGGACATGGTCAGGTCAATGATGAATCACGTGAATCTTCCCAAGTCCTTTTGGGGCAATGCACTTCAGACAACTATTTACTTGTTAAACAGAGTCCCGACCAAGGTAGTCTCTACTACTCCATATGAGATATAGGCTAGTAAGAAACCTAATTTATATTACTTGAAGATATGGGGTTGTCCTACTTATGTGAAGCGGACTGTGTCAGACAAATTGGATGCTAAGTCTGATAAATGTCTATTTATTGAATACCCTAAGGAAATGAGGGGTTACCAATTCTATCATCCCTTGGAAGAAAAGATTTTTGTTTCAAGGAATGTTGTGTTTCTAGAGAAAGAGTTTCTCTTGTAAGAAAATAGTGAGAGTGTTATTGAACTTGAGGAGGTTCAAGAGACTCTAGTAGACATTGAGGAGATACCTGGTCAAGCAGCTCGACCGATGACTCATAGTGATGAGACATCGACTGAACCTATTGTAACACCACATCTTCGTAGATCTTGTAGGACACACAACATTCCTGAGAGATATGAATTTCTTGTAAGTGAATCAAACGACGTATTACTCATTGACGATGAGGAGCCTACCAATTATAAAGAAGTTTTGAAAAGTTCAGAAAGGGACAAATGGCTTGAAGTTATGAAGTAGAAAATGGATTCCATGTATGAAAATCAAGTTTGGAACTTAGTTGACCCACTTGAAGGCATTAAGCCTATAGGGTGCAAGTGGATTTTCAAGAAGAAAACTGACATGGATGGTAATGTGATTACTTATAAGGCTAGATTAGTGGCGAAAGGCTATCGTCATAAGCAAGGTGTTGATTATGACGAAACTTATTCACCAGTTTTTATGCTTAAATCCATTCGGATGCTCCTGGCCATAGCGGCTCATTTTGATTATGAGATATGGCAGATGAATGTGAAAATGACTTTCTTTAATGGAAACCTACTCGAGAACGTGTATATGATACAACCTTAGGGTTTCACATCGGTTGATAAAACTAAGGTATGCAAACTTTGACGGTCCATATATGGATTGAATCAAGCATCTAAGAGCTGGAATATCCATTTTGATGAGGCAATCAAAAGGTTTAATTTCTCACAAAATCCGGACGAACCTTGTGTTGGTGCAATAAGACCCAATGGATGTTTTTGGTGATTGACAAGGGTTTAAGTCAAGGTGATAATTATGTGTTATCTCATACGGTTGTTTGAGATGTATTTTCAGGAAATCTCTTGTAGGTCGAGGACTGGATGCAAGATTGATGAAGACCCGGACGTGGAGTCCTGGCAAGTGAAGACCCGGACGTGGAGTCCTAGCAAGTGAAGACCCGGACGTGGAGTCCTGGCAAGTGAAGACCCGGACGTGGAGTCCTGGCAAGTGAAGACCCAGACGAGGAGTCTTGGCAGTGAAGTCACGAAGGCGTGGCCTCTTGGCAGTGAAGACCCGGACAGGGAGTCTTGGCACGAAGTCCCGGAGATGATTCCTGGCATGGAAGACCTATGAACAGTAATTCATAGGCATCAGGTAAAGGTGGTAGTCGAGGTGATGCCTCGACTGGAACCTACTGCTCTTGTCGAGCAGCAGGTTGACTCATACCAGTCGAGGCGACGCCTCGACTGATGCTTGGTTCAACTAAGCAGACGCAAGGAGGTGTCAACTGAGCTCATTGCTCTAGACAAGCGATGAGTTCGATTGTATCGGTCGGTAGTGCCTCGGCGAGGTTATTTCTTCTGGAGCAGAGGCAAGCCACAGTCGGTTGATGTCTTGACTGTGGCCTGTATGTTCGTAAGAAAACCGACAGCAGTCGAGGCGGCGACTTGACTAGAGCTTTGATCCAACGAGCGAGCGCAAGGGACTGTCGTGGGAGCTCGGCATTGCTGCGATTGGAACCAAAGCCTACCGATCAGGTGTCGGATCATCGCCTCGACTGGACCTATGTTTTCAATGGAAATAAAACTAATTATGGTCCAAATCTTACCGTTGAAGCCATTAATAAATGCCAATTAATGCTCCAGTCGAGGCACCAAGGCGACTCGACTGGGCGGGCAGAAAAGCCCTAATCAGGCTCGAGCTATCAAGTATTCTGGGCTTATATATTTCAAAGTTAAAAAAGAGAACTAACGACATTTCTGAAGAAAGACCACGAGGAAAAAGCTTCTTCATTCTTAAAAGCCCGATCATCCAAGCGAGTGTCAGCGATTCAATGAAGTAAGAAGCATTTTCATTCACTCTGAAATCTGTACTCGTTTTACTGCTTCTTCATTGTCTACTGTAAGCTTTCTTGTAACGTTTCTGATAAACTGTGCAAAAGGGTTTCTCCACCTTCGGTGTATCACTGAGAAGGAGAAGTTTATAGTGGTGGTGTGCATCACTAGAGCCGACGAGGGCTCAACCGTGGAGTAGGGACTTGTGTTCCGAACCACGTAAAATTGGTGTGTTTGCGTTTGTCATTTTTTCTGTATTCGTTTTCTTGTTTCGCATTTTGTAGAAGGGTACAATGAATCGAAAAGATGAGCATAGCTATTCATTCCCCCCCCTTTCTAGCGACGCCAACGATCCTACAATTGGTATCAGAGCAAGGTGCTCTTCTTCGGATTCACAACCGCAAGAGCAAGTTCAAATGGTGATGCAAGAAGGTTACAGCACAAACAGGCCTCCATTCTTTGACGGAACGAACTTCCAATATTGGCGAAGCCAGATGGAGTACTATCTCATGACTGAGATAGATATGTGGTTTTCGGTAACCGAAGGTTTCACGACACCGATGGATGCAGAAGGCAAAGTACTTGAGTCTGGAAGGTGGACTCTAGAACAAAAACGCAAGGCGCAAGCAAATGCTAAGGCCACCGTGACTCTGCAATGTGGTCTAGCGAAGGATCAACTCAACAAAGTGGGTCCGTTCAGCAGCGTGCAAGATCTCTGGAATAAACTGATAGGACAAGAGACTCGAGGATAGCAAAGGGAGATCTCTACATGAACCAGCTACAAAATCTTGCTATGAAAGATGGCGAGACTGTTGGTGAGTTGCATGGAAGGTTCAAGGAAGTATTGAATGGCCTGCATTCAGTCGGAGAAAATTTGGAAAACAGAGACATTATCAGGTACGTCCTAAAGTCTTTTCCTCGAAATGCTTTATGGTCATCTATGGTAGATGCCTACAAAGTATCACGGGATCTGTCTACTATAAAGTTGGATGAATTATTTTGTGAAATGGAATTACATGAGCAAGCTAACACGGATCCAAAAGAGAAAGGTATTGCTTTTGTTGCAGGTGAGCAATACAAGGAGAACAAGAAAAAGGAGAAGAAGAAGGAGTCATCTTCATCCTCATCTGAGACAAATAGTGACAGTGACGACGAGTCCTCATCCAGCGAGGTAGCCAATTTCATGAGGAGGACGATGAGGAGAAGCAGAAAGTACAATAAGAAGGATGTAAAGAAAATCTTCGCAGACAAGAGGAAAGGTAAGTCATCACATAAATTTAGAGGTAAATCTGATGTGGTTTTTTTTAGTGTAACAGGAAAGGGCACATCAAGAGTGAATGTCCTGATCTCAAGAAGAAAGAGGACAAGTCCAGGAAGAAGAAGGCGTTGAGGGCAACATGGGATGACTCTTCTTCCAGTTCCTCAGAAGATGAAGACAAGGCAAAAGGAGCCAAGCATACGACACTAATAGCGTTTGATCACACAGATTCAGATGAGTCTTCACAGAAGGACACATCATCATCATCTGATGATGATGAGGTAACATCTCCTGAACTAGATAAATTGTATATAACTAATGCCTTAAGTAGATCAAAAATAAAGTTAAGATGTTAAAATCGAATTAGAGGAGCTTAAAAATCGTGATTCTTCTGCAGAAATTAGGATTGATACTTATGAAATCGAAAAACTTAGGGAAGAAAACAATTTCTTGAGAGCACAAGTTGATGATCTCAAGTGCACACTTGAGAGATTCACAACAAGCTCTCAAACTCTTAACATGATTTTAGATGCCCAAAGGGCAGTTTACAACAGAGCAGGAATAGGCTACAAACCAACAAAAAGGGAATTCAGTTTCATGTCATTAGTCAATAGAACTCATGTTGGTAAAGCAAACACAACTAAGGCTTGGATTCCTAAACAATATGTCGTAAATGCTAATGGACCCAAAATCTGGGTTCCAAAAGATCTTGTTTTTCATGTTTGATTAGGTACCGGTCGAGGGGGAGTATCCAATGATGTGAGTCGTAGATAGCGGATGCTCCAAGCACATGATCGGGGACTCCACAAAGTTTGCTACATTTAAAAACAGGAGTAAAGGTACTGTTTCTTTTGGTAATAGTGGCAAACTAAAAGTCATAGGAGTAGGAGACATAGTAATATCTGAACAATTTAGGATTAAGAATGTTCTGCTAGTTAGAGGAATGGTTTTTAATTTGTTAAGTGTCAGTCAATTATGTGATGAAGGATATAGAGTAGAATTTTATTCAACTAAATGCTTAATTAAACATAATGAAACTGATACTATCATGCTAGTAGGGACGAGGAAGGAAAATATCTATCAAGTTCAATTTAGTAGTGCTACTAACCTGCGTGTGAAGTGTTTTTTGTCCAAAGAAGATGAATCATGGCTATGGCATCGGAGACTAGCACACGTCAACATGAAAAATATCAAGAGGTTGGCCAAGGAAGAGCTTGTGCGGGGTCTACCATTGCTCAAGTACGAAAAGGACAAGCTATGTGATGCATGTCAAAAAGGTAAACAAATAAGAGCATCACATAAAAGCAAGAACACTGTAAGTACTTTAAATGCTTTAGATTTATTGCATTTAGATTTGTTTGATAGTAGCTCCACAAAAACCTTGAATGGAAGTAGATATTGCTTGGTAGTAGTAGATGATTATACTAGATATACATGGACTTTCTTTCTCAAACATAAGGATCAAACATTAGAAATTTTTATTCCTTTTTGTAGAAGAATTGAAAATGAGAAAAACTCAACAATTAAAACAATTAGGAGTGATCATGGAGGAGAATTTGAAAATATGAGGTTTAAGGAATTCTGTTCAGAAAAAGGCTATAAACATGAGTTTTCCACTCCTAGGACACCACAACAAAATGGTGTGGTAGAGAGGAAGAATAGAGCTTTGCAAGAAGCTGCGAGGAGTATGCTAAATGAGTATACTCTTCCTAGTTACTTGTGGGCTGAGGCAATTAACACTGCATGCTATGTTCAAAACAGAGTTTTGATACATAGATTCTTAGGAAAAACACCTCATGAACTATGGTTTGGAAAACCACCAACAGTCAAACATCTTAGGGTTTTTGGTTGCAAGGTTTTCATTTTTAAACACTAAGGATCATCTAGGAAAATTCAGCAAAAGCGAGATGAAGGTGTCTTAGGATATTCCCTCACTAGTAAGGCTTATCGAGTTTACAACAAACGAACAAATTTGGTTGAGGAATCGTCAAATGTGGTTTTTGAGGAATGTAAATACCAAATTGATTCTAAGGATAATAGTGATGCGATAAAAGTCAGAACATTAAGTTTGAAGGAGGACACAAGTGTAGGAGTCAAATCTGACTCCGAAAATGAAAAATCTAGATCAGAAGGGTCATTGCTTGAGATTGTATCTAACAATGAGGTTCAAGAAACATCTCAAGTACCAAGATCCACTAGAATGGGCACTAGTCATTCCCTAGACCAAGTTGTTGGAGACATCCATCAAGGGGTGAGGACAAGATCATACTTTAGAAATGAAGTGAATCAAGTAGCATTAATCTCTGAAATTGAACCAAAAGTAATTGATGAAGCTTTGCTTGATCCGGACTAGATTATAGCAATGCAGGATGAATTGGGACAATTTGAGAGAAGTCAAGTTTGGGATTTAGTTCCAAGACCTGATCAAGCTACCATAATAGGAACCAAATGGGTATTCAAGAATAAATTGAATGATAAAGGAGAAATAATGAGAAATAAAGCTAGGTTAGTAGCCAAAGGATACAATCAAATTGAGGGACTTGATTATGGTGAAACTTATGCACCCGTGGCTAGGTTAGAATCCATTCGATTAATGCTAGCATTTGCAGCATATAGAGGATTCAAATTATATCAAATGGATGTGAAGTCAACATTTTTGAACGGGTTTATAAAGGAAGAGGTCTATGTTGAACAAGCACCGGGATTTGAAAATTATGAATTTCCAAATCACGTGTATAAGCTCAAGAAGGATCTTTATGGGCTGAAACAACCACCTCGTGCATGGTACAAAAGGTTGTCAATTTTTCTAGTTGAGAGGGGTTTTAGAAGAGGTCAAATTGATCCCACACTTTTTATGAAAAGAAATGGTGAAGACATATTTGTAGCTCAGATTTATGTCGATGACATAATCTGTGGTTCAAACAATAGGGATTATCTCAATGAATTCATAGAACAAATGGAGAGTGAGTTTGAGATGAGTCTAGTAGGGGAGTTGACATTTTTCCTTGGACTTCAAATCAAACAAACCAAAGAAGGAATTCATGTTTATCAATCAAAATATGCCATGGAGTTGCTAAAAAGATTCAACATGGAAAATGTTAAGGAGGTTGCCACTCCAATGGCACAAAACACTCATATAGATAATGATGTAGATGGTAAACCTGTTGATCTAAAGCGTTATAGGAGTGCCATAGGTAGTCTTTTATATCTTACAAGTAGACTGATATAGTATTTCTTTGTGGGCATATGTGCACGATATCAATCGTGTGCTAAAGAGTCTCATTGGGTTGCTGTTAAATGAATTATGAGATATCTTAAAGCAACAATATCAGTTGGACTGTGGTATCCCCGAACTGAGTCTTTTGATTTAGTAGGCTATCTGATTGATTATGCAGATGCAAACTAAATAGAAAGAAATTTACATCAATTCCTAGGTTCGACTTTAGTTGGTTGGTCAAGTCAAAGCAACATTGTGTTGCTCTCTCCACCACTGAGGTGAGTACATAGCCATGGGAGAGTGTGTCACAATTGTTATGGATGACTCACACATTGGAGGATTATGGTTTTTCATATAAGAACGTGCAAGTGCTATGTGATAATATTAGCACGATCAACTTAACAAAAAACCCAGTACATCATTCCAGAACAAAACACATTGAAGTGAGACATCACTTCATTAGGGATCATGTAGCAAGAGGAGATATTATACTCAATTATGTTGAGTCTAAGGCGAATCTTGCTGATATTTTCACAAAACCTCTTCTAGAAAATGAATTTAGTCATTTAAGAAGAGAGTTGGGAATGTGTGCAGCTGAGTGAAAACTCTCCGTGATCATAAGGACTAATTCATAAGTTCAAAAGAAATGGGAAAATAATGTTTGGGATACCTTTGAGAAACATCTCACACAAATCATAGGATTAACTATGCTTGTGTATTGCTAGATAGGGGTGAGATGTTAGGAGCAACCAATTTACTCAAATTGCTTGTTATGATGCATAACTTGAGTAATGCGGTTGAAAACTGCATGAATCATTAAGTTGACCAATTATGAGGAAGACCAATACATAATTCATGTGTATTTGGTTTTAAAAAAAAATAATTGGACATTCCAACCAAGTAAAATTGGTTGGACATCTTAAATAATGATAAAACTCAAGTGAAACATCCAATATATGTTTGATATTGTCAATAGAGTATATTGTCACTTTTAAAATGTTTTAAATACCTAAATACAATGAATTTGGAACTTAAAATATCTAAGACAAAAACAAACCTTCAGAATAATAGTCGAGGCATTTCAATAATCGCCTCGACTGACAGAGGGTGTGAGCAAACAGAAGCGAGGTGCACTCGACTGGCGCCTCGACTGATATAACAGTCGAGGCGTTCAACTTACTGCCTCGACTGCGTAACTAAGAAATATATAAGGAAATTCACTTACCGCCTCTCCCAAACTCGCGACTCGCCTCGACTCCTCTCGCCGCTTTTTTTCTCTTCTGTCGCCTGGTTGTCGCCGTTCGAGTCTCCGGCCAAGTTTAACACCAACAAAACCCTGGATTACCTCACTCTCTCCTAAAATAACTTCAAGTAAGTTATCCAGCCCCTCATTCCCTCTTTTGGTCAATCCCTAACCCTAGACAACGATTTTCTCAAACCCTAGATTTTGCCAGATTTTCTAGGGTTTGCCAATTTTTTTTTTCTAGCTGGAGAAGGTGATTTCACAGAAGTCATCTTCTTGATCCCACAAGACCAGTCAACAACAGGAAAAATGGCACCTAAGTAAATTTCTAAACTCATCTCTTTGATTACACAACTTAGTAATATTGGTTAACTAATTGGGTGTTGGTTATTGCCACTCATCATACCATCATATTATTTTTTTTTAACATCATTTTGGAATTCATTAGACAAAAATGTAGGATAGGCGAGTCAAGTGAAACACCTCGGGAAAATTCATTTACGGATCCCCGGTTTCCCTCCACACATCATCAACATACCTTTACTGCCCACAAATTTAAGTTGATGCATAATAGATAATTAGATAAAGAATTTTTTGAAAAACATGCTCAACATGTTATACAAATGATTAACTACTATGGGCTCAATAAACTAGTCTATTGTGATCATGACATCAATATAGACTTAATTAGTGAATTCTACAACAATCTAGAGCCTACAGGTGATAGGCTCATCTTTAAGAGTAGGGTAGCCAGAAAGGACATATCTTTCACTCCTGATATCCTCAGAGCATTTCTAGAGTGTTGAGAGTCAAACTCAACCCTTGAATGTTATCCAAGCATTCAAGAACCTATTGAGGGATACTCCATAAATGTAATTCATGAGTACTTCTTTAAAAAACCCAGACAACCTGGTCTTACTGTATTTCCGGCCATGGCATTAGCTACCCCCGATAATGTCCTATATAAGGTCATTGTAGGTTGCATCCTTCCAATTGTTACTAGGGGGCAAGCTAAGATAATACCACATCATTTACTAGCTCTACATCTCTTAAAGCAACGTTTAAACTTTAATGTTGCTTTAAACATCTTTCTCTGCATAGTCCACTTCTCAACTCCTGTCCAAAAGAAAATTTACATGCCTTTTGGTCATATCATCACATTTTGGCTAGAATCCATAGGCATCAACACAAGCAGGGGGAAAATTAGGCAGATGACAGACTTTGATTTCATAAAGTGGAGAAACTTTTCTTTGGCCGGCATGTCAAAAGTTGGTAGCACCGTTGAGTGGGCGGATGGACATCAAGCGGGTGAAAGGTGGGATATGGAGGAAGAAGGTGAACAAGAATGTCCAGCTGTTGAACCATCTTTCACCATGTCTGAACAGCTGGAGAATCTGTGAAAAGATCATGCTGAGTGCACAAACTCAGTTGATACTAAATTCATGGACCTTAGTACGTCAATCGACACTAAATTCAAAGAGCTTCACTCCAAGCTAGATGCTCGGTTTTCCGAAGTCTCTGCCCAGCAGGAGGAAATTCTAAGTCTCCTTCATGCCATGATGTCGGACTCAGCAGGACCATCATCTTTAGCAGTTTAGTTTTTGTATTTCTTTTTATCTGTATGAATAGTTTGAATTCAAGAAAATATATATATCAGGATGTTTTGGGTGACGTTTTGGGTGTATGCTTGTATATTTGTTTCTAATATCTCTGTGTATGTAGGTTTGTTTTTTTTAGCTGTCATGAACAAGGATATTACAACAAATATTAAGAACAATTATGTCAAATTTGTCTTCCGGTGGTTTATATCTTTCTTTAGAAATGCACGACTGACATTTATCTTGCTAAAATATATTGTTAGTGCATTTGATAACCTAAGGGTAATGAATTCAGGGGGAGTGCTTCTATAAGCAACTTTTCTTTTTGGGTGTTTGCCAATGGGGGAGAAGATGGGCTTTAAGTCTGAAATTAAAACTTTTGAAACTACACATCTATATCTCTTTTTTTTGCATATTAAATTTCGAATACGTTATATTGTGCTATAATTTCATCACCTAAACTTAAACCGTATTGTCAAACATCAAAAAAGGGGGAGATTGTTGGTGCAATCAGACCCAAAGGATGATTTTGGTAATTGACAAGGGTTTAAGTCAAGGTGATAATTATGTGTTATCTCATACTGTTGTTTAAGATGTATTTTCAAGAAATCTCTTGTTGGTCGAGGACTGGATGCAAGATTGATGAAGACCCAGACGTGGAGTCCTGGCAAGTGAAGACCCGGACGTGGAGTCCTAGCAGTGAAGTCCCGGAGGTGTGGCCTCTTGGCAGTGAAGACCCGGACAGGGAGTCTTGGCACGAAGTCTCGGAGATGATTCCTGGCATGGAAGACCTATGAACAGTAATTCATAGGCATCAGGTAAAGGTGGTAGTCGAGGTGACCCCTCGACTGGAACCTATTGCTCTTGTCGAGCAGCAGGTTGACTCATACCAGTCGAGGCGACGCCTCGACTGATTTCAACTAAGCAGATGCAAGGAGGTGTCGACTGAGAGCTTGACTGCTCTGACAAGCAGTTATTCGATCAGATCGCCGAGGCAACCATGAGGTTATTTCTTACGAGAAGAGGCAAGCCACAGTCGGTTGATGTCTCGACTGTGGCCTGTATGTTCGTAGGAAAACCGACAGCAGTCGAGGCTGCGACTCGACTAGAGCTTTGATCCAACGGAACAGACGTAAGGGACTGTCGACTGGGAGCTCGACTGTTGCTTTGTTCAGCTAGAACCAAAGCCTGCCAGTCAAGGCGTCGGATCATCGCCTCAACTTGACCTATGTTTTCAACGGAAATAAAACTAATTATGGTCCAAATCTTACCGTTGAAGCCATTAATAAATGCCAATTAATGCTCCAGTCGAGGCACCAGCCGAGGCGACTCGACTGGGCGGGCAGAAAAGCCCTAATCAGGCTCGAGCTATCAAGTATTCTGGGCTTATGTATTTCAAAGTTAAAAAAGAAGAACTTTCGACATTTTCTGAAGAAAGACACCAGGGAAAAAGCTTCTTCATTCTTAAAAGCCTTGATCATCCAACAGGAGTGTCAACGATTCAGCAAGCAAGAAGCATTTTCATTCACTCTGAAATCTGTACTTGTTTTATTGCTTCTTCATTGTCTACTGTAAGCTTTCTTGTAACGTTTCTGATAAACTGTGAAAAAGGGTTTCTCCACCTTCGGTGTATCACTGAAAAGGAGAAGTTTATAGTGGTGGTGTGCAACACTAGAGCCGACGAGGGCTCAACCGTGGAGTAGGGACTTGTGTTCCGAACCACGTAAAATTGGTGTGTTTGCGTTTGTCATTTTTTCTGTATTCGTTTTCTTGTTTCCGCTGCATACTAATCATTGTAGAAGGGTACAACGAATCGAAAAGATGAGCGTAGCTATTCATTCCCCCCCCCTTTCTAACAACGCCAACGATCCTACACCTTGTGTGTACAAGAAGGTTAGTGGAAGTGCAGTCGTGTTCCTAGTATTGTATGTCGATGACATATTACTTATAGGAAACGATGTTTCTATCTTACAGTCAGTTAAAATTTGGTTATCCAAATTATTCTCCATGAAAGACCTAGGAGAAGCGACCTATATCCTCGGGATTAAGGTCTATAGAGATAGATTGAAATGGTTGCTTGGTCTTTCGCAATCTACATATATAGACCAAGGAGGTTTAGCATATCGGAATCCAAGAAAGATTTCCTTCCCATCTGGCATGGGATGCACCTTTCAAAGTCTATGTGTCCGTGCACAGAAGATGAGAGGATTTGTATGAGTCAGATTCCCTATGCATCCACAATAGGATCTATCATGCATGCTATGTTATGTACGAGGCCCGATGTATCTTATGCTCTGAGTTTCACGAGTAGATATCAATCTGATCCAGGAATGGATCATTGGGTGACTGTTAAGACAATCCTTAAGTACTTAAGAAGAACTAAGGATGTGTTCCTAATATATGGAGAGGGTGATATGGTAATACATGGGTATACGGATGCCATCTTCAAGACAGACAAGGATGATTCCAGGTCTCAGTTTGGTTACGTATTTACCTTAAATGGAGGCGCAACAAGTTGGAAAAGTTCCAAGCAAGAAACTGTAGCGGATTCTTCCACTAAGGTAGAATGTATTGCAGCTTCGGAAGCAGCAAAGGAAGAAGTTTGGATCAAGAAGTTCATCTCTGAACTTGATGTGGTCTCATCAACGATCCAAACATGTGCTTCGCCACTATCATTTGATTAGAGAGATCATAAGTAGGAAGGAAATACAAATCGAGAAGATTCCCACTGAAAGGAACTTAGCGGACCCTACTAAGGCCTTACCTCAAAGTAAATTTGAGGGTCATGTTAGAGCTTATGGTATTGGATACCGTGGCGATTGGTATTAGGCCAAGTGGGAGTTTGTTAGTAATATATGAGAGGTGTCCTAAGGTAATCGCCTTATGGTTGTACCATTTATTTGATAAATGAAGATTCACTATTTGAGTATACATGTTTTCATGTATTTGATTGGATCTTAAACTCATTTACTGAATATCCGCAATACGATTCACAGTATGAGAGAATTTGTGATTGAATCAGAACTAGTGAGTATCTCTACATGTGTAATTGTGGTGTATTGGAATTATCCCTAGTCGATGAATTAATGCATTCGGACGCCATCGATTCTGTTAAGACTAGTACGAGGTGTACTCTTTGGTTTATCCAAGTAGCTCTTTCTCACTGGCTGGAGACATTGGGATGTATGGAGTTGATCGTGAATGCTAGTTATGGTAACTAGTTCATTGGAGTGACCAGCTGTAAGACTTCATATGGTTCTCTGCATATATGGATATGTCAATGAAGTTCTTACAATAGCTTAAGTGTGATGTTCCTTCGACTTACGGTATTCAAGTCATCTTGGTCATGAAGACTTATGATTTGACATCTTAAGCAAGCATCTTCGAGGAAATGTGGACCCTGGATGATTGGGTATAAGTCGAAGTGGCCGAAGGTATTTAAATAACCTACAGAGGATTCACCGCTCCTTGCGAGGAGATGTATACCCTACGACCTCTTGTCGGATTGTTACTAAAGTCTTTGGCCAAAGCATTACATGTTTAGAGTATGGTACTCTTGGATACATGTGCAGTAACTAGAATCCACAGGACGAGGAAGTAAATACTTGGGCTAGGTGTGACGTAGTCAACCTAGTGGGGACTGACACAATAGACCATGTCCTAAACCAAGTGGGTATAAGATGAGTGAAAGGAATGCGACACGATTCATTATAGCTGGTGAAGGGTTTCAGAAAAGGTTCTGGGATCAATCATTGATTTTCTAATTAATTGGGGATCATAATGTACTACTAGGTGTCACTCATGATCATTCTATAATTAATGGTTAATTATAGATGACCAACATAAACTAGGAACCTATTTGTTCACACGCATAACGAGCGTAATCCGAACGATTTAAAACGTGCTTGAGAATAAGATTCTCAGATCGAGAGAGACTTGGTTTGGTTGGACCAAACAAAGAGCGAGTATGAAATTGTTTCAATTGTATCGGAAGCATGGATGGGCCTAATCTTATGAAGACACGATAGATGAACCAAATTGGTTTGGTTCTAATCCAATGGTGGAAAATAAACCAAAGTGGTTTGGGGTTTTTAAAGGAATGAACCAAAGTTGTTTTGGTTCATTTTTGTTGGTGCAACAGTGCCCTAAGCATTTATATGTTTTGATGTTTGAATAATCATCTAAGTTAGGCAATGCTTTGTGATCTAATTGTGAACATGTTTAAGTGACAGGAAAATCCAAGTATGAAGACTTGGTAAAAGAAAAGTCCAAGTATGATCTTGGCAAGAGAAGTCCAAGGAAAGGTCTTGGCGGCGTAAAGTCCAAGCGGGCCTTGGCAAAGGAAGTCCAAAGGCAAGTCTTGGCAGCGTAAGTCCAAGCATGTAGTCTTGGTGGCGTAAAGTCCAAGCGTATTTTGGTAAAGGAAAACCCAAGACATGTCAAAACCGAAGGAAGCTCTTGGAAGAAAGCGCAAAGGATGAACAAGTCGCAGACTTGGAGGGATCCTGGAGGCGCAAGGCTAAAGGAAGAGCTAGAAGGTTAAGTTTTGGTCTAGGGAGTCAATTCAAGTATGAATTACTGAAACGATGGCGATCGCTGATCAAGAAGTCGGGCAGGCCGATCGATCACCGCCATCGATCGGGCCGCCAATACTGGAAGTCGACTGATCAAGTCGACATCGGGCACAAAATGGAGTCTCACTCGACTCCTTGCGGGGATCACTCGACTGATCGCTTCATCAGTCGACTGATCAGGCTATCGTTAAAAATGACAGATGTGTATCCCCACGGATTCACCTCGTCAGAAGCCGTTGGCTGCGACTTCAGTCGACTAATGCTGTACATCAGTTGACTGTTCAAGGCTCCATGGGAAAAACAACTCTCTCTCTATAAAAAGTGGGTTTGGGGTGCTTGAGTGGGCTAGTGCTTACATTCCAACCATACTCTCAAGCTCCCATGTTTTTCCTAAGCTTTCTAAGTGCTTTTAATTCCCCTCCTCTCTAATCTTCATCTTCTTCTTTGTAAGAAGAGGAGGGTCTTGTAAGAAGAAAGATTTTAGTGGAATTGCTTAGATTGATCCACCTTAAGGATCGTCGTGGACTAGGAGCTTTATCTCCGAACCACATAAATTTCCTTGTTAGCGATTGTATTTGCTTGCTTCACAATTTCGTTTAGCTTCTTGTTTTGCTTCCGCCAACCCTTTTGTAGAACTCGAAAAAGAGGCTATTCACCCCCTCTAGCATTCCAAGGATCCCTAACAAGTGGTATCAGAGTCCGGATCACATCGAAAGATCTAACAATCAACCAGAGCATGATGGCATTCCAAGAGGGGTATAGCACGACGAGGCCTCCATACTTCGACGACAACGACTTCAGATATTGGAAAGGTAGGATGGAATACTACCTTATGAACAATATTGAAAATTAGTTTAGCATTGTATATGGTTTCGAGAAGTCGGTCGACGAATTCGGAGCGCCAATACCAACAAAGGATTGGACAAGAGAGATGGCAAAGAAGGTTCAAGCAAATGCAAACACAACGACCACACTCCAATGTGGTCTATCAAAGGAACAATTGTCCAAAGTCAGCCTCTTCAACTCCACTAAAGCGTTGGGATGTATACTGAAAAGTCTATCTTTTATATGAACATCTTTATTTTTGAAATAAGAATCACATGATCATTGTTTGCATATTTATGGTTATGCATATTGTCTGATACATTATATTGTAGATAACATGGTGTGTGGTGTCACACGGGAGATCATGTTATCAGTTCCTTGTAGAGTATAAGTAGAGGCTCACAATCGAGATGGTTTTGGACAAACCATTGGTATGGTTGTAGTATAATTTAGTATTGGTTTGTCTTGACCATAGAATTACACTAGTAGATTTTGTGCGTATTGAGCAAGACCAACTTAGAGGCGAATCAATTTATTGCTGACTACATAATTAAATCAGACCTCGGATATTATGGTGTACATGCTCTTAATCCCGATATAATAATGGGCACATGTACTTAGTATTTATTTTTTTGATTTACCAATGGACGAGATTTATAGATTAAATCGATAGGCTCGGTAAGTTGAGAAATGATATTATTTACATGGTGTGCCGTTGATTATAGGAGGAAACTGTGTCCTATGTTTTAGGATGATGATGTCCCCTTGAGGAGCTCATAAGGATCATCATGTAAATCCTGCATGTGGACTTGGTCCGGTATGATGATAAGGTTGAGTGGTACTACTCATGGAGTTAGATGTTGATTAATTAATTGTCAGTAAATAAATTAATTGACAGACATTCGAGATCTTAAATACAGAGAGATATTTGTACAATTGATATATGGAGCCCATATTTAATTATGGGGGTTGGTGAGGTAGATCAATGATAATCCTCTAGTGGAATGGATAATCATTAATGGATCGGATTTTATGTGGGCCGGATCCATTGGGTGGCCAAGATCCAACTCCTCCACATGGTCTCTATTGTAGCCTATTGAAATCCTCATGAAAGCCTAGATCCGATGGTGGAAAATGAAACCCTAGATCCAATGGTGGAGATTGAAAGGAGGCTTAAGCCTAACTCTATAAAAGGAGGGCTAGGGCTTCGGGAAAAAAAAGAAAGAGAGAACTTGGTTCATTGGTCTTGGGCGACAATAGAAGCAAGCAAAGGATTAGGGTTAGGGTTGCCTTCTCTTGGTATCCTCTCCCTATTGTCGGCACCCATCACCACCTCCTCTTAGGCGGCGCCTATCTTCTTCCAAGTAAAGGCAGTGCCACCTTCTCCTCCACCCAAGGTCGGTGGTTTTTCTTCTCCATTGGTCGTCGCTCATTCATCTCCCTCTCCTTGGTGGCCGGCGGAAACAACAAACAGGAGAAAGAGGTTTGATCTTCCTCCAAAGGGATTATGTCCGTAACAAGAAAGGAGAAGAAGGGAGAGGTTCTTCTTCCCTTTGTTCGGATAGAGCAAGGAAGGGAACAACTCTTGGAGGATAATTGCCCACACAATGTTCAAGAGGAGGAAAGGATATACAATAGAATATCAAGAGGTATACAAGAGCTATAATCTTTTTTATTTTGATTTAGTTCTTTTGTATAATGCATGTGGATAATTTACTTGGACCCCAAAGATAAACACAAAAACCAACGATCCATACATCATCTATTCCGCGGCTAATCAAGGAAAAGAGTTAGGTTGCTTGAACAACAAGTTTGTTTAAGAGACCACTCTAATCGAATAGCACGATGATGGATCAGTTGCTTGGGTAATCCATCTTCATCAAGGATTATTATTTTTTAATCCGGAGATGTAGATAGGATCGCCATGCACAAGTGACCAAGTTGAACCGAAAACAAAAGCTCGGACCTTCAAGTGGTATCAGAGCCACGATTTTTGATTTTGTGTGTTTAGGATTCGATTACTTTTATGCACTTATCATATATTATGTGTGTCGGATAATAGTAGGATGTGCGTAGGTTAACTTTTTGGTTCCAGGCATAAGATCCAACTATTATGGCCATATGTGTGTGTATGTGATTGGATGTGTGTAATTGTAATATTATTTAAATCCTCGGGGTTGACGAGGCGGCATTGTTTAGCCACTCTTTTTATTTTAGTTTACTTTCGATCTAGATTTCATGTACACTCCTTTGTGGAGTATAGGATTGATGGATGTAAATTAAAATAATTATTCTCGGCTCGGATCTCCGGATGGCTTGTACATGGTGTATGGAGGAGCGGACGAGATGACAACACGACGGGAGGCATATTGGAAAACAAAAGCCATAATAGTTGGAAAATATTTTTTTTTTCATATTTATTGCTTCTTGTTTGATATGCATGTTGTGTGCTAAGGAAATTCCTCATTTTAAATTACTAAGTGGGAGAGGGATATTTTTTTAAAATTCCCATGGCCTCCATTACGATTTGACATGTGATGCAAACAAACTTGTGCATCGACTCCGAGTGCCTTCCTCCCCATCGGATGAGTTTGTTTTGTGGATCACAAGGTCAAATATGGTTATAGAAAATTATTTAGGAGCGTGTGTACTTCCCCATCGAAAGGCACATAATCCGAGATAATTGTCTTGGTATCGAGTAATGGTGAACACTTAGATGCAAATAGGAGTCTCCTCCTCATCAGAGTCACTGCTTTTATTTGTAGGGCCAAAGAGGAAAAAACTATTAATTTTATTTGTCAAAAAGTAACGTTGACAGGATAATAAAATTAATGGGAAAAACCTCCTCTTACAAATGTAGAATTTGTATACGTCCATACTATCATGGCATACGATATTCTCGGTGTTTTGAGGTGTTGGTTGATTTTAAAATTTTATTGTTTGAGGAATCAATAAATTTTTTAAATCTAATGTTTTGATCTATGTGATTCTTAGGTTTTTCAAAAATGACTTTCAACTCACTTGTTGTCACACTAAAGGAGAATAAACTTACTGGACACAATTATGTTGATTGGAAAAAGAATCTAGATATTGTCTTGACTGCTGAGGAGTACAAGTATGTACTCTTCGAAAAGTGTCCTCCTAAGCCTGCGGATGATTCTAAGGAAAAGGAAAAAAGAGTTATAAAAAGTGGATTAAGGCTGATGAGATGGCGCGGTGTTATATTTTGGCTTATTTGTCAAATGTATTGCAACATCATCATCAAGCCATGCCCACTGCTTATGACATGATGCTCAATCTCAAGGAACCTTTGGGACACCAGAATCGGGCTACGAGGTAGGAAGCCATGAGGAACTTGATGACGACCACCATGGTCGAGGGAACACCCATGAGGGATCATGTTCTCAAGATGATGTCTCATTTGAATGAGATGGAAGTCCTTGGAGCTGAGATCGATAAGGAAACCTAGGTCGATATCATTCTCCAATCTCTACCTAGGAGTTTTGAGCAGTTTTTCCTGAACTACAACATGAATATGAGATTGTATTCGTTGGCAGAGCTTCTGACAGAACTCCAAGTAGCATAGGGGCTTTTTCGTTAGAGTGCTCAGGCTCAGGCTATGGTTGCTCATAAGGTTTCGACTTCTAAGCCGAAAGGCAAGAAGAAGAAGAAACAAGGTGGAGAAAAGGTGGCAGGAGGATCTCAGGGAGGAGTGAAGAAGCCGAAGGGCAAGTGCTTCACTTGCAAGCAGACTTGACATTGGAAGAAGGACTGCCCCAACCGAAAGCAGGACAAAGGTATATCTTTTGGTCTACTCGTTGAAACATGTTTAGCGGTGTTATCTACCAACACTTGGTGTGTAGATACGGGAACCACTAATCATGTCTGCAATACTTTGCAGGGGTTCTAGGAAACCAGACGACTAGCTGAGGGGGAGATTATTGTTTACTTGCGTGATGCTACGAAGGTGGCGGCTATTGCAGTGGGAGATGTTTATTTATCTTTTGACAGGAATAAAACTTTGGTTCTGAGAAATTGCCTTTATGTACCTTTATTTAGAAAGAATTTAATTTCAGTTTCTAAATTGTTTTAGGATGCATATTCTATTTCTTTTAATGACAGAGTTGTTATAAAAAGGAATAGGGAGATTATCTGTTCTGGTGCATTGATAGAAAATTTATATACCCTTGAACCAAAAGTTCCCACGATGCAAATACAAGTAAATAACTCATCTTCTAAATCTAATAAGAGAAAAGAACCTTCGAAAATGATGCAAACATATCTTTGGCATCTAAGGTTAGGTCATATTAACCTAAGTAGAATTCAAAGGTTGATAGTTGATGGACCTCTGGGTTCATTAGTGGTGGAAGATTTCTCAACCTGCGAATCTTGCTTGGAAGGTAAAATGACCAAGAGGCCTTTTAAGGCCAAGGGGTATAAAGCCAAAGATGTGATGGAATTGGTTCATTCTGATTTGTGTGGTCCTATGTCTATCCAGGATAGAGGTGGTTTTGAATATTTCATCTATTTTATAGATGATTATTCAAGATATGAATACATTTACTTGATGCGGCGCAAGTCTGAATGTTTTGACACGTTCAAAGAATTCAAGGCTGATGTGGAAAAACGTCAAGGTAAAAGTATTAAGACACTACGATTTGATCGTGGTGGAGAGTACCTCTTGGGAGAGTTTAGGAAATACTTATCAGAGGCTGGGATTCAATCCCAATTATTTGCACCTGGTATACCCTAGCAGAATGGTGTAGCAGAGCAAAGGAATAGGACTCTTATAGAGATGGTTAGATCGATGATGATTTATTCTGAGTTACCAGATTTATTCTGGGGGTATGCTCTTGATACAGTAGTGTATATTCTGAACTTGATACCATCTAAATCAGTGCCTTCTACTCCAACAAAATTATGGACTGGGCGAAAGACTAGTCTGAGACATATTCAGATTTGGGGGAGTCCAACACATGTGCTGAAGGCAGATCCTAGTAAGTTGGAACCTCGTACAGAAGTGTGTATGTTCGTAGGCTATCCTAGAGGAATGAAAGGTGGTTTGTTCTATAGTCCTATAGATCAGAGGGTGATCGTTAGCACAAATGCCATATTTTTAGAGGAAGACTATGTGATGAACCACAAGCCCATGAGTAAGATTGTTCTGGAGGAATTGAGAGGGGAAGTCACTACTTCAGTACCACCGGTACAAGAGGATATGTCACAAGTGACTGCACTGCATGTCACAAAGGATACACAAATGATATCTCGTCGTAGTGGGAGGGTTGTTAGATAACCTGATAGATTTATGTTCTTGGGAGAATCTTCTGATTTGGTCCCTGGCGAACATGAACCTGATCCCTGGACATATGACGAGGCAATCCAAGATAAAGATGAGGTATCTTGGCAAAGTGCAATGAATTCTGAGATAGAATCTATGCATTCAAATCAGGTCTGGGAGCTAGTAGAACCACCCAATGGTGTAAAAACCAATGGATGCAAGTGGATCTACAAAAGAAAGAGAAGAATAGACGGGAAGGTTGAGACCTTCAAAGCAAGGCTTGTTACAAAAGGGTATACTCAGAAAGAGGGTATCTATTATAAGGAGACTTTTTCGCCGGTAGCCATGCTTAAGTCTATCCAGATTCTCTTATGTATTGTTGCTCATATGGATTATGAGGTGTGGCAGATGGATGTCAAGAGAGCTTTCCTTAATGGAAGTCTTGAGAAAAATATCTATGTGGAGCAACCCGAGGGATTCATTGCAAAGGGCTAAGAGCATCTTGTGTGCAAGCTTAATCGGTCCATTTATGGATATAAGCAAGCTTTGAGATCTTGGAACATCCACTTTGATGAGGTAATCCAGTCTTATGGATTTATTCAAAGTCCCGATGAGTCTTGTGTATACAAGAGATGTGATGGAAACATAATGGTATTTCATGTACTATACGTAGATGACATTTTGTTAATTGGTAACAATGTCAAGGTGTTATCAGACATAAGGGTATGGTTGTCCAAACAGTTTGATATGAAGGACTTGGGAGAAGTGGGACACATCCTTGGGATCAAGGTTATAAGGGATCACAGGAAAAGGATGTTGTGCACATCTCAAGCTTCATACTGTTGGAACGTTGGTGGCTGGCTAGAAGGGGGTGAATAGCCCTCAATCGCGTACGATGGAATTCGCTCTTAATCATCTATAATTATCGTTAGCGCAAGCGAAAATATAAAGCTAAGACAATTAAGAACAACACAAAATAAAGAACAATGCTAACACCAATATGTAACATAGATCACGACCTCGCTGCTAATCCACGATCCAATTCGTCTCCGGTGAATCACTCCGAAACCAATCCAATATGGTCTCTCCCTTTAGCCAAAGCAAGGTGGAGGTAAACCTTCTTACAACACACCACTCCTTCTTACAATAAGATTGAAGTAAGAACAAGAATAAGGAGTTTAAAACTCGTGGAGCACTTGGATGATCAATTGGAGCATAAACATTAGCCATCAAAAAGCACACACCTTCTCTATAAATAGAGAAGGTTGTTTTCTTTCTGTTGGCCACTAGTAGTCGACTGATGCCCCGATCAGTCGATTGATCCTGTAGCCGTTGCCCAATAACAGCTTCTTCCATAATGGATTTCATCCAACGACTCCCACCTCAGTCGACTGATCATCCCATCAATCGACTGATAGAGCTGTCAGTCGAGTGCCAGAAGCGAGCACTTGACTGATCAACATTCTCTCCCCGAAACCCTTACGACCAGTCGATTGATGCCATCATCAGTCGACTGATGGTCTCGGCAGTCGACTGCCAACCTGTGGCAGTCGATTAATGGCACAGAAACCAGACTCGAACACTAGTCGAGTCACAGTCGACTTGGAGCAGTCGACTACCATATCATGGCAGTCGACTAATGCCGAGTAAACCTTAAACTTTACATCCGTTGGGCGTCCGACAGTCGGGTAAACCCTCAACCCTTTCAGTCGAGCCTCCGACACTTATCCATTCGGCCAAGTTCACCTAATGAGCTACTTACATTTCACTCATTCTCTCATCTCACTTGAAGTCCTTCGTCGAAGCTCTCTTTGTTCGTGGCCACGTCCCTCGGCAGCACCAAGTGCACAACTTCGCAATGCTCCTTTGTGTCTCTTGCCCTCAAAGTCTACTTCCTTGGTTTCGCTTCAAGTCATCTCGTCCGGCGGGCCCTCGGATGCATCAAGCACACGGCTTCACAATGCTCCTTTGCCGACTCAAGCACGAGGTTGTGAGTTGGTGAAACTCGCCAAAGCTCCATTTGTGAATTACTAAGTCCTGCAAGACTCCAACACACATATCAAAACAACAACAACCTAACTTAAATCCATTGCCACACACATTAAAACCATATCACATGGGTTGATTGCCCTAACAATCTCTCCCTTTTTGATGTGTGGCAATCTGTTTAAGTTAGTTAAACAAAAAACAATAACAACATAAGGCAAGGAAAGAATGTAAATAAAATGAGCATGACAACTCCTCCTTAAACATGTAACTCCCCCTTAAGACATGCTAAATTTTCCCCTTAGCATGATTCACTTAAACCTATCAATTCTTCCCCTTTGACACCATCAAAAACATTATCTAAATGTCATAAACACATGACATCAAGTCTAGGGAACAAAAATCACCAAAAACTGAACAAAAATCAGTTAAAACACCTTACTGTGCTCGTGCACAGTACATCAGTCAATTGGTTCAGACTACCAGTCGACTGACACTCAATTTTCATTCATTTCTGATTTTTGGATCGAAATTCAAAAATGCACCAGAAATTCCAGAAATATTTAAAAAATTTTAAAATTTTGAAAACACATTTCTTTTAAGGTCTTTTATCAGTGAAAATTGAGTTTTCATGCAAATAACTTATATTTTTAATGATTTTCCAAAAATCCAAAAGTTTCAAAAAACACTAGTATTTGATCAAGTTTGTATCAATTTTAACACCTAGTTTTGCCTTGAAACCTTTTAAAACGTTAACTCACTATTTGCAAAGTATAAAATGGTTTTAAAATCATTTGAAATATCCAACTATGATCTTTTGGTAATATGTCTATGAATTAAACATATGCTCTCCCCATGATTGGTCTATTATCGCTCTATTGATACACTTAATGACCCATCTAAATGTCATAAGCATTAGTGGACCATTTGTATCATCCTATCATCTCACCCATGCTATATTTTCAATCAAAGTCAGCCTTATAGTGGGATGTGAGATGTTCCTAATGGTATTTGTACTTAACCAAAATTTCATGCATTTATACTCATGGTTAAGTATCATCCTAAAAACCCAATCGTGAACATGCATCAAGAATTTTCAATCATGATCATAAATCATCAATCATTGCATATCATGATTATAAATTATAAAATTAAGCATGAAATATGATTTAACCATTTAATTTATGGGTTATGCATTATCATCACCCAACAATATTTCAAAAATTAAGTCTCACACCATCCTAAGTCAACCAAATAATATAATATAAATAAAGTCTTCATGGTTGACTATCCTAGGGTTTTCTTAACCCTTAAGGATGGATTTAGGAACCCAATACAAGTTCTTTCCTATGGGGTTCACTAAATATTCTTTAGGGATCCATTTTCTAGCAATTATTTTGTTTTTGGCATATAGGCCTTTTCATTTGTCTTTCCCTTATAACCTAGGCCTTTCTTATTAAAGCTTGCCCTTTGGCTCCCTATAATCATATTAAGGGTGTTGGTGCCAATAGTAAATTTTTCTAAGGCCTTAGTTAGGAAATCTACCTTTTCCCTTAATATCCTATTTTCCTCAATACATGCATCATTAACATTGAGAGGAATATAATTTTTCTTCTAGGGCCTTAATTTCATCTAGCATGCTCTTATTTTCTTTTTAGGCCTAAATAAATCCCTAGTTAAGCTAGAAATCATGGAAACTATTTTCTTGGGAGAAAGATTTGTTACCATAGTTTCCATGTCTTCTTCCTCCGATTCCGATGAAGATGAGGATGAAGCTCCCCCTTCACTAGAGCTCTCCTCACTCGTGCTTCTTTCTTCTTGCTCGGAGGAGGAGGTTTCCAATTCATCTATTGCCAATAGGGCAAGGTTTGTGACAAAAGCATTTTCTTCCTCCGATGATGATGATGAAGGATCATCCCATGTCCTTGCTTTGAGTGCATTGGCCTTCCCCTTTTCTTTGGCTTTCTTCTCTTCTTCCTTCTTCTTGCTCCCCTTCTTCTTTTCTTCTTTTCTTCTTCTTTGTTCATTGCTCTTGTTCAAGAGAGGACAATCATCTCTTATATGCCCCACTCCTTGGCAATTGTAGCATATGATCTTCCTCTTGTGCCTTCTCCTATCATAAGATTTGTTAAATTTTAAATTTCTTAAGGCACGCCTTACCTTCCTTATCATATAAGCATCTTCATTGCTATTCATGGAGGATGAGGAGGATGCTTCATCGGAGGAGGAAGATGGTGTCTCCTTCTTCTTCTTCTTTCCCTTGTCGACAAATAATGCTACTCCCCTTGTTGGCTTGATTTGCTCTTCTACTATCCCTTCAAGCCTTGTCTCATGCAACTCCATGGTGGAGAAGAATTCCTCTAGAGTGGTTATCTCTAGATTCTTGGAGATGTAGAAGGAGTCCACCATTGAGCTCCATCTTGATGACCGAGGGAAGGCATCTATTGCCTTCATGACCATGTCCCTATTGGAGAGCTTCTCCCCACACTAGATAAACCGGTTATTATTTCTTTAAAGCGTGAATGCAATGATAATACCTTCTCTCCCTTTTCTAATTTGATGTTGCTTAATTGGGAGTAGAGAAGGTATCTCCTTGCAAGCTTCGCCTCGGAAGTGCCTTCATGAAGCTCTATGAGTTTCTCCCACATTTCCTTGGCGCTTGCACATTCCCCTATCCGATTCACTTCTTGTAGGGGGAGTACGTTGTAGAGGTGGTGCTTTGCCTTTGAGTTCGCCAAGTACTCTTCTCTTTGCCTCTTTGTCCATTTCGATTTTTCCAATGGCTCCCCTTCCTCATCCCTAGGTATCTCAAAACCATTATCCATTATTAGCATAATTTCAAAATCAGTTTCAAAGAATACCTCCATACGCTTCTTCCACCATGCAAATTCTCCCTCAAACTTTGGTGGGTGAATGTTGGAGCCAGCCATCGTTGTTGTTGTGCTTATTGCAGCGGTTAGTCCGGTGACAAGCGTCTTGGCTCTGATACCACTTGTTGGAACGTTGGTGGCCGGCTAGAGAGGGGTGATAGCCCTCAATCGCGTACGGTGGAATTCACTCTTAATCGTCTACAATTATCGTTAGCGCAAGCGGAAATATAAAGCTAAGACAATTAAGAACAACACAAAATAAAGAACAATGCTAACACCAATATGTAACATGGTTCACAGCCTCGCCGCTAATCCACGGTTCGATTCGTCTCTGGTGAATCACTCTGAAACCAATCCAATATGGTCTCTCCCTTTAGCCAAAGCAAGGTGGAGGTAAACCTTCTTACAACACAACACTCCTTCTTACAATAAGATTGAAGTAAGAACAAGAAGAAGAAGTTTAAAACTTGTGGAGCACTTGGATGATCAATTGGAGCATAAGCATTAGCCATTCAAAAGCCCAAATCTTCTCTATAAATAAAGAAGGTTGTTTTCTTTTCGTTGGCCACTAGCAGTCGAATGATGCCCTGATCAGTCGACTGATCCTGTAGCCATTGCCCAATAACGGCTTCTTCCACGTTAGATTTCATCCAACGACTCCCACGTTAGTCGACTGATCATCCCATCACCAATCGATGGAACTCGTCGAATCGGAAGTGAGCACTCGGTGATCAAATTCTGCTCGAAACTCTTGCGACGATCGTGATGCCATCATCAATTGGTGATGGTCTCGAAGTCGATCGCCAACCCGTGGTAGTCGATCGATGGCACGTAAACTAACCATACTCGAATACGGTCGAGTCATAGTCGACTTAGGCGGATCGGGGATACTTTACATCCATTTGAGCGTCCGATGGTCGAGTAAACCCTCAACCCTTTCGATCGAGCCTCTGACACTTAGCCATTTGGCCAAGTTCACCTAATGATCTACTTACATTTCACTCATTCTCTCATCTCACTTGAAGTCCTTCGCTGAAGCTCTCTTCGTTCGTGGCCACGTCCCTCGGCAGCACTAAGTGCACGGCTTCACAATGCTCCTTCACATCTCTTGCCCTCAAAGTCTGCTTCCTTAGCTTCGCTTCAAGACATCTCATCCGGTGGTCCCTCGGATGCATCAAGCGCACAGCTTCACAATGCTCCTTTGCCGACTCAAGCACGAGGTTGTGAGTTAGTGAAACTCGCCAAAGCTCCATGTGTGAATTACTAAGTCCTACAAGACTCAAACGCACATATCAAAATAATAACAACCTAACTTAAACCCTTTGCCACACACATCAAAACCATATCACATGGGTTTATTGCCCTAACACATACATAGACACCATTTTGGCTCGTTTTAGCATGCAGAACTCCAAGAAAGGTTTTTACCTTTTAGGCATGGAGTACCTTTGTCTAAAGAGATGTGTCCTAGAACATTAAAGGAGATAGAGGAGATGAAGGCGATTCCTTATGCTTCGGCAGTAGGAAGCCTCATGTATGTTATGCTATGTACGAGGTCGGATATCTGCTTTGCCATGGGCATGGTTAGTAGATATCAGAGTAATCCAGGACAGGGACATTGAACTATAGTAAAGCATATATTGAAGTACCTGAGAAGGACTAGGGATTATATGCTCGTATACCAGGCAGATCAATTACTCCCTGTGGGTTACACATATTTCGACTTCCAATTAGATAGGGATAATAGTAAGTCTACCTCGGGTTTTGTGTTTAATTTGGGAGGTGGAGCCATTGTATGGAGTGTCAAGCAGAAATGCGTGGCGGATTCCACCATGGAAGCTGAGTAAGTGGCAGCCTCTAAGGTAGCCAAAGAAGCTGTATGGCTTAGAAACTTCTTGATGGACTTGGATGTGATTCCTAGTTTGGCCAGAACTATCACAATTTTTTATGATAATAGTGGTGCAATTGCAAACTCGAAGGAACCACGAGCCCATAAGGCAAGTAAACACATAGAGCGCAAGTACCACCTGATACGAGAAATCGTAAAATGAGGAAAAGTTGTTATAGCTAAGATTGCATCAGAGGATTGTTGGTGCAATCGGCCCAGGTTGACTCGCGTTTGACTCGACCAGTATTTTGATGATAGACAAAACTTATGACATGGGATTGTCATGGGAAAGTCCAACATGGAGTTAGCATGGAAAATCAAAGCATGGGGCTTGGTGTGGAAAAGTCCAAAGCATTTGGAAGCCGTGCGCTTGGTGCTTGGTGAGATATGAATTGCGAAGCCATGCGCTTGGTGCATATGGGAAGTCTTGAGAACTTGGCAAGTTAACAAGGCTCGGGGTCCTTGAGTCGATGAAGGATGACATTGCGAAGTCATGCGCTTGGTGCATCTGAGAGACCGTCGGACAGGGAGTGAATGGAGTGAGGCCAAAGGGAAGCATACTTCGAGGGTATAAGACACGAAGGATGGCGTTGCAAAGTCATGCACTTGGCGTATCCGAGGGACATAGGGCGAGGGAAGAGAGCTTCGGTGGGGAACTCCATGAGGGATGAGGTGGACTTGGCCAAGTGGCTAAGACTGAGTGTCGGATGCTAAAAACAACCTTGTGTTTGAGGTTTTACCCGACATCAGTCGATTGGCATACATGTCAATCGACTGATCCAAGTCGACTAGGGTTTGACTGGTGTTAGACTGTGGTTTTGTGCTTGGCATTTGACTGATGTCGACAGCAGTCGACTGCCGAGGGATGACAGTGTTGGGATGTATACTGAAAAGTCTATCTTTTATATGAACATTTTTATTTTTGAAATAAGAATCACATGATCATTGTTTGCATATTTTTATGGAAATGCATATTGTCTAATACATTACATTGTAGATAACATGGTGTGTGGTGTCACACGGGAGATCATGTTATCGACTCCTTGTAAAGTATAAGTATAGGCTCAAACCGAGATGGCTGTGGACAAACCATTGGTATGGTTGTAGTGTGATTTAGTGTTGGTTTGTCTTGACCATAGAATCACACTAGTACACTTTGTGTGTATTGAGCAGAACTGACTTAGAGGTGATTCGATTCATTGCTGACTACATAATCGAATCGGACCTCAGATATTATATTGTACATACTCTTAATCCCGATATAATAACGGGCACATATACTTAGTATTCATTTCTTTGATTTACCAATGGGTGAGATTTATAGATTAAATCGATAGGCATGGTAAGTTGAGAAATGATATTATTTATATGGCGTACCATTGATCATAGGAGGAAACCGTGTCCTATATATTAGGATGATGATATCCCCTTGAGGAGCTCATAAGGTTCATCATGTAAACCCTGCAGGTGGACTTGGTCCGGCATGATGAAAAGGTTGAGTGGTACTACTCATGGAGTTAGATGTTGATTAATTAATGGTCAGTAAATTAATTAATCGATGGACATTCGAGATCTTAAACACGGGGAGAAAATGTACATATAATATATGGAGCTCATATTAACTTATGGGGGTTGGTGAGGTAGATCAATGATAATCCTTTAGTGGATTGGATTATAATTAATGGATCGGACTTTATGTGGGCTTGATCCATTGGGTGGCCAAGATTCAACTCCTCGTCATGGTCCCTATTGTAGTCTATTAATACCTCAAGAAGCTTAGATCCAATGGATGAAAACAAAACTCTAGATCCAAAGGTAGAGAATAAATCTCTAGATCCGACGGTTGAGATTAAATCTCTAGATTCGATGGTTGAGATTAAATCCCTAGAACCAATGGTGGAGATTAAAACAAAGCTTTTCCCTAACTCTATAAAAGGAGGCTTTAGGGTTGGCGTGGAGAGCAGTTAGAATCAAGGGGAGGTTTGGAGTTTGCGGCAAGAGGCTTGGAGTTAGGATTTGGAGCTTGGTGGCACCAAATAAGGAAATTCTTTCCTTGTCTTCTTCTTCTCCATTGGTTGCCGGCGCCCATACCAGCCTTTCCAGCCCTTGGCCGGCATCCAAACCAGCTTCTTCTCTTCTCCTTGGCCGGTGGAAACAAGGCTTAGGGTCCTCCCTTGGAGCTCTTGGCCGGCATCCATCTTTCTCCTTCTCCTTGTTGGCCGGCGGCAAGCAACTTGCTTAGTTTACTTTCGATCTAGATTTCATGTACACTCCCTCGTGGGGTATAGGATCGATGGATGTAAATTAAAATAGATTTTATTCTCGGCTCGGATCTCCGGATGGCTCGTACATGGCGTAGGGAGGAGCGGACGAGATGACGATACGACGAGAGACATATTGAAGACAAAAGCCATAATAGTTGGAAAATTTTTATTTTTCATATTTATTGCTTATTGTTTGATATGCATGTCGTAGGCTAGAAAATTCCTCAATTTCAAATTACTAAGTGGGAGAGGGATATTTTTTTAAAATTCCCACGGCCTCCATTACGATTTGACAAGTGATGCAAATAAACTTACGCGTCGGCTCTGAGTGCCTTCCTCCCCATCGGATGAGTTTGTTTACGGATCACAAGGTCGAATATGGTTACAGGAAATTATTAAGGAGCATGTGTACTTCCCCATCGGAAGGCACATAACCCGAGATAATTACCTTGGTACCGAGTAATGGTGAACACTTAGATACAAATATAAGTATGCTCTCTATCGGAGTCACTGCTTTTATTTATAGGGCCAAAGAGGAACCAACTATTAATTTTACTTGTCAAAAAGTTAGGTTGACAAGATAGTAAAATTAATGGGTAAAACCTCCTCTTACAAATGTAGAATTCGTATACGTCCACACCATCGTAGCATACGATATTCTCAGTGTTTTGAGGTATTGTTTGATTTTAAAATTTTATTGTTTGAGGAATCAATAATTTTTTGAAATCTAATGTTTTGATCTATGTGATTCTTAGGTTTTCTTTCAAAATGACTTTCAACCCGCTTACTATGATACTGAAAGAGAATAAACTTACTGGACCCAACTATGTTGATTGGAAGAGGAATCTTGACATTGTCTTGACTTCTGAGGAATAAAAATATGTACTCCTCGAAGAGTGCCCTCCTAAGCCTACGGATGATTCTGGGGAAAAGGAGAAGGAGAGTTATAAGAACTGGATCAAGGCCGATGAGATGACACGGTGTTACATTTTGGCATCTTTGTCAAATGTACTACAACATCAGCATCAAGTCATGTCCACTTCTTATGACATGATGCTCAATCTCAAAGAGCTTTTCGGACACCAGAATCGGGCTGCAAGGCAGGAAGCCATAAGGAACTTGATGACGACCACCATGATCGAGGGAACACCCGTAAGGGATCATGTTCTCAAGATGATGGCTCATTTGAATGAGTTGGAAGTCCTCAGAGCTGAGATCGATGGGGAAACCCAGGTCGATATCATTCTCCAGTCTCTACCTAGAAGTTTTGAGCAATTTTGCCTGAACTACAACATGAAAAAGAGGTTGTATTCGTTGGCGGAGCTTATGACAGAACTCCAGGCGGCAGAGGGGCTATTTCGTCAAAGTGCTCAGGCGCATGCCATGGTGACCCAAAAGGTTTCTACTTCTAAGCCGAAAGGCAAGAAGAAGAAGAAAAAAACTGGGGCAAAGGCGGTGGGAGGAACTCAGGGAGGTGTGAAGAAGCCGAATGGCAAGTGCTTCACTTATAAGCAGACTGGACATTGGAAGAAGGGCTGCCCCAACTGCAAGCAGAACAAAGCTATATCTTTTGGTCTAGTCATTGAAACATATTTAGCGATGTTATCTATCGGCAGCTGGTGTGTAGATACGGGAGCCAATGATCATCTCTGCAATACTTTGCAGGGGTTCCAGGAAACCAGATGACTGGTTGAGGGGGAGATTACCATATACTTGGGCGATGCCACGAAGGTGGCGGCTATTGTAGTGGGAGACATTTATTTATCTTTTGAGAAAAATAAAGTTTTGGTTCTTAAGAATTGCCTTTATCTACCTTTATTTAGAAAGAATTTAATTTCCGTTTATAAATTGTTTATGGATGGACATTCTATTTCTTTTAATGATAGAGTTGTTATAAAAAGGAATAGGGACATTATCTGTTTAGGTGCATTGATAGGAAATCTATATACACATGAACTAAAAGCTCCCACGATGCAAATAGAAGTTAATAACTCATCTTCTAATTCCAATAAGAGAAAAGAACCTTCGAAGATGAACCAAACATATCTTTGGCATCTTAGGCTTGGTCAAATTAACCTAAGAAGAATTTAAAGGTTGATAGCTGATGGACCTCTGGGCTCATTAGTGGTGGAAGATTTCCCAACCTGCGAATCTTTCTTGGAGGGTAAAATGACCAAGAGGCCTTTTAAGGCCAAGGGGTATAGAGCCAAAGATGTGTTAGAATTGGTTCATTCTGATTTGTGTGGTCCTTTGTCTATCCAGGCTAGAGGTGGTTTTGAGTATTTTGTCTCTTTTATAGACGATTATTCGAGATATGGATACATTTACTTGATGTGCCACAAGTCTGAATGCTTTAACAAGATCAAAGAATTCAAGGTTGATGTGGAGAAATGTCATGGTAAAAGTATCAAGACACTATGATCTGATCGTGGTGGTGAGTACCTCTTGGGAGAGTTTAGGAATTACTTATCAGAGGCTGGGATTCAATCCCAATTGTCTGCACCTGGCACACCCCAGCAGAATTGTGTAGCAGAGCGAAGGAATAGGACTCTTATGGAGATGGTTAGATCGATGATGAGTTATTCTGAGTTGTCAGATTCGTTCTGGGGATATGCTCTAGATACGGCAGTGTATATTCTGAACTTGGTCCCATCTAAATCAGTGCCTTCTACTCCCACAGAATTGTGGACTGGGTGAAAGCCTAGTCTAAGACATATTCGGATTTGGGGGAGTCCAGCACATGTGCTGAAGGTAGATGCTGGTAAGTTGGAACCTCGTACAGAAGTACGCATGTTCGTTGGCTATCCTAGAGGAACGAAAGGTGGTTTGTTTTATAGTCCTAGAGATCAGAGGGTGATCGATAGCACGAACGCCAAATTTCTAGAGGAAGACTATGTGATTAACCACAAGCCCATGAGTAAGATTGTTCTGGAGGAATTGAACGGGGAAGTCACTTCTTCAGTACCACCGGTACAAGAGAATATACCACAAGTCATTGCACCACGTGTCACAGAGGATACACAGGTGATACCTCGCCGTAGTGGGAGGGTTGTGAGACAGACTGATAGATTCATGTTCTTGGGAGAATCTTCTGATTTGGTCCCTGTCGAACTTGAACCTGATCCCTGGACATATGATGAGGCAATCCAAGATAAAGATGTAGTATCTTGGTAAAGTGTAATGAATACTGAGATTGAATCTATGGATTCAAATAAGGTCTGGGAGCTAGTGGAACCCCCGATGGTGTAAAAACCATTGGATGCAAGTGGATTTACAAAAGAAAGAGAGGAATCGACAGGAAGGTTGAGACCTTAAAAGCGAGGCTTGTTGTGAAGGGGTATACTCAGAAAGAGGGTATCGATTATGAGGAGACCTTTTCACCGGTGACCATGCTTAAGTATATCCGGATTCTCTTATGCATTGCAGCTCATATATATTATGAGGTGTGGCAGATGGATGTCAAGACAACTTTCCTTAATGGAAGTCTTGAGGAAAACATCTATATCAAGCAACCAGAGGGATTCATTGCGAAGGGCAAAGAGCATCTTGTATGTAAGCTTAATCGGTCTATTTATAGATTGAAGCAAGCTTCGAGGTCTTGGAACATCCGCTTTGATGAGGTAATCTAGTCTTATGGATTTATTAAAAGTCCGGATGAGTCTTGTGTATACAAGAGATGTGACAGAAACGTAGTGGTATTTCTTGTACTATACGTAGATGATATTTTGTTAATTGGAAACAATGTCAAGGTGTTATCAGACGTAAGGGTATAGTTGTCAAAACAGTTTGATATGAAGGACTTGGGAGAAGCGGGACACATCCTTGAGATCAATGTTATAAGGGATCACTGGAAAAAGATGTTGTGCTTATCCCAAGCTTCATACGTAGACACAATTATGGATCGTTTGAGCATGCAAAACTCCAAGAAAGGTTTTCTACCTTTTAGGCATGGAGTTCCTTTTTCTAAGGAGATGTGTCCAAGAACATCTGAGGAGATAGAGGAGATGAAGGTGGTTCCTTATGCTTCGGCGGTAGGAAGCCTCATATATGTGATGCTATGTACGAGACCAGATATCTTCTTTGTTGTGGGCATGGTCATCAAATATCAGAGTAATCCAGGACATGGACATTGGACTGCGGTAAAGCATATATTGAAGTACCTGAGAAGGACTAGGGATTATATGCTACTTTACTAGGCATACCAATTACTCCTTGTGGGTTACACAGATTTTGACTTCTAATCAGATAGGGATAACAGTAAGTCTACCTCAGGTTATGTGTTTACTTTGGGAGGTGGAGACATTGTACGGAGGAGTGTCAAGCAGAAATGCGTGGCGGACTCCACCATGGAAGCTGAGTATGGGGCAGCCTCTGAGGCGGCCAAAGAAGCTGTGTGGCTCAGGAACTTCTTGATGGACTTGGATGTGATTCCTGGTTTGCCCAGAACTATCACAATTTTTTGTGATAATAGTGGTGCAGTTGCAAACTCGAAGGAACCACGAGTCCATAAGGCAAGTAAACACATAGAGCGCAAGTACCACCTGATACGAGAAATCGTAAAGGAGCTAGAAGATGCTGACGCCTAGATTGCATCAGAGGATACCCTAGTAGATCCTTTCACTAAGGCCTTTCTAGCGAGAGCTTTTGATAGGAATGTGGAGGGATTAGGAATCAGATGTATGGCAGTTTGAGGACATCATAGTCTTTTAGTATAAGTGGGAGATTGTTTGGATGTATACTGAAAAGTCTATCTTTTGTATGAACATCTTTATTTTTGAAATAAGAATCACATGATCATTGTTTGCATATTTTTATGGTTATGTATATTGTATAATTCATTACATTGTAGATAACATGGTGTGTGGTGTCACACGGGAGATCATGTTATCAGCTCCTTGTAAAGTATAAGTATAGGCTCACAACCGAGATGGCTTTGGACAAACCATTAGTATGGTTGTAGTGTGATTTGGTGATGGTTTGTCTTGACCATAGAATCACACTAGTACACTTTGTGTGTATTGAGCAGGACCAACTTAGAGGTGATTCGATTCATTGCTGACTACATAATCGAATCGGACCTCAGATATTATATTGTACATACTCTTAATCCCGATATAATAACGGGCACATATACTTAGTA
Organism: Wurfbainia villosa; assembly: GCA_025175895.1. Classification (NCBI taxonomy): domain Eukaryota; kingdom Viridiplantae; phylum Streptophyta; class Magnoliopsida; order Zingiberales; family Zingiberaceae; genus Wurfbainia; species Wurfbainia villosa. The sequence goes on along the minus strand of CM045990.1, from coordinate 23,058,438 downwards.
TTCATTTCTTTGATTTACCAATGGGCGAAATTTATAGATTAAATCGATTGGCTCGGTAAGTTGGGAAATGATATTATTTATATGGTGTGTCATTGATTATAGGAGGAAGCCGTGTCCTATATATTAAGATGATGATGTCCCCTTGAGGAGCTCATAAGGTTCATATTTTAAATCCTGTAGGTGGACTTGGTCTGGCATGATGAAAAGGTTGAGTGGTACTACTCATGGAGTTAGATGTTGATTAATTAATAGTCAGTAAATTAATTAATCGATGGACATTCGAGATCTTAAACACGGGGAGAAAATGTACATATAATATATGGAGCCTGTTGGTGCAGTAGACACCTAAGTCGAACCTGAGTTTTGATTATAGCAAACGATACAAAGTTAAGCTCATGTCGTTATCTCACGAGCTGAATCGAGTGTGCAGAAAATTGCTATAGCTAGAGTTGAAGGCTAGCGACACCCGGAGGAAGCCGCGGTGGTCGGGCGACACTCGGGTGACTTCAGAGGGAGCCGAAGGAATCGGGTGGAAGGCCGGAAGCGAAAGTGACACAGTAAGTATCGAGGTAAGCTCGTGTGTGTGTGAGCGTAAGTGAGGTCATATGCTCTTTACGGGGATGATCTTAAGCGTAGATCCGACCAAAGACATCCTATAGATGGTCTAGGTCGAGATCGGATGGTCGACGACTGTCAAAATTATATTTTTGTTGAGCTAACTTTGACTTCAAAGAAGCATCGCGCATCGCCATCTTGAGGACTCGACCGTCGCCAATCACCGATCACGGAGGTTAGCACTCGACTAATGCTACCATCAGTCGACTGATGATGGCCATCAGTCGACTGATGGTCAAATGATCAGCTTCGAGGAGTCAAGGCTTATCACCAAATTTCAAGGGGAGTGGTGCTCAAATATGATTGGCTAGGGTTCCTCTCAAAAAGGGGCTCAAAGGCTATAAAAGGAGGTCCTAACCTAGGGTTTCTTCATCAATTCTAAGTGCTCAAAAGCCTCCGCAACGCTGCGACTCTCCGACGACTCTACAACAACGAAGTGCTGCCAACAACCCTAGCTTAAGTTCTTTTTTTCTAGTTGTTGGTATAATCTTACTTTGTTATTGCTTTCAATATTGCAATTGTTTTTAATCAAGTTTTTCTATCGTTGCATTTTACTTAAATAGAAGAGAGGGTTTGTCTCTCTATCTTTTTGCTTCGAAGGTTTTTGTAATCGTCAAACTCCTACCTCCAACGAGGAGGAGTGTTTTAGTGAATTGCCCTCCATACGTGGTCTAGGACCGTTAGGGCCTTGGAGTAGTAGCCGAAGGCTATGAACCAAGTAAAAAAGTATCTTGTCTTTTTTTGTTTCATTTATCTTTCCGCTGCACTTAATTTTTTTTATACGAACTCGAAAGAAAAAAAAGGTTTTTCGCTATTCACCCCCCCTCTAGCGAACCGCTTCGATCCAACAATTGGTATCAGAGCCGGGGGCGCTTAGATTTGGTGAAACCACCAATCTAGCATTTTTTACAGATTTGTTTTTCGTTCGTTTAAATTTTTCTCCCACACTACTAATCCAAGACGAAGTCTTGGTACTCTTCGTTTGGTTTTGTTTTGCAAGTATTCGCTTTTGGAGTAGCTAACGGTAAAACGGGCATAACTTTTCGTATAAGTTGACTCACGAAACGGGCTACCTACCAAAACGAAGCTCTCGGAGAGATCTACACTTCTTACATGGGTAAACCCTCGTAACAGGCTGTCTTCATTCCCAAAAACCATCGTTTAGTACCATTTCGGGGGCATCGAAGGTTGTAAGTGATCATCTTTTATTTTAGTTGGTTATTTCTCATTTATTCCTTTTGTTTCTTTTCATTTCCTACATTACTAATCCAAGGCGAAGTCTTGGAACCTTTTTCATGTTTTTTTTTGTATATTTTGTGCAAGGTTTCCATTCCAAATGGCCCATATCGAGGGTTTTAGCACCGTCCGACCTCCGTTTTACAACGGAGATGATTTCCGTTACTGGAAAGGTCGGATAGAATGCTTTCTCAAAACCCAAATCGAGATGTGGATCATAATCCAAATGGGTTTCACACTTCCGACTAACGAAGTGGGTGAATCCTTGGGTTATGACCAATGGACCATTGCGACAAAACGACAAGTCGAAGCCGACGCCAAGGCAACAAAAATCCTCCAATGCGGCTTGTCCAAGGAATAGTTAAATCGCATCGGCCCATTCATCAGTGCAAAGGACCTTTGGAAAAAGCTAGTGGAGCTACACGAAGGGACCGATGAAGCCAAGGTATGTAAGTGCGACCTTTTATTTAATAAATTATATAATCTAAAAATGCAGGAACATGAAACGGCGACGCAACTCCACGCCCGCATCCAGGACATAGTTAACAATCTACACGCAATCGGGCTAAAGGTCAAAAACCGCGACCTTATAAGGTATGTCCTAAACTCCTTTCCGAGGACTACCTTGTGGGTATCCATGGTCGATGCCTACAAGGTCTCCAAGGATCTTTCTAAACTTAGGTTAGATGAACTTTTTTTTGATTTCGAACTTCATGAGCAGTCTAACTCGGAACCCGAGAAAGGTATAGCACTATTTGCAGGTTCAAAGAAGAAAACTGCTAGCAAGCCACCCCCGAAGGAAGAAGAGGATGAGTCGGATTCGGAGGTTGACTCGGAAATGGAGGCCGAACTAGTCAACCTAGTTCGGAGGATAGTCAAGGGTCGAAAATGAACCGTCACTCGACCCAACGAAGGTAAGCCTAAAAGTTCAAATATTAGATGTTATGAATGCAATAGGTTTGGACATATCATGTCACGCCCGCCCTTTTTCCAAGGGTTTGGAGGGGTGGCGCGTGACCGACCGTACATACATACACTTCTTACTACTTACAGTGGAAGACTTTAGATACATTACATTTTTTTTTTCTTTTAAACATAAACATGCATTGACATATATAGATACTTCTTCTTAACATAGAGCATGCATCATAACATATATAGATACTTCTTCTTAACATAGAGCATGCATCATAACATATATAGATACTTCTTCTTAACATAGAGCATGCATCATAACATATATAGATACTTAGTGCTTAGTTCAAGTCCATAAACATCATCATCATAAGGAGGCATAAATAAGGACATCCATAAAAGTCATCATCGTAGGGAAACATATATATAAGGACATAACGGATCTTCTCCACCATGCCACTACCACCCACATTTGGCCCCTCCTGCTGCTCCCTTTAGTTTATCCATCCCTTACCCTTATCTGCAGTACGAGGGAAAGATAAACTATAAGCACATAGGCTTAGTAAGATCCTGTCCTACTCACAAAAACCTTATATCGACATTAATCATGGCATGTAACATTCATAACATATAAGCAACATAACATGTAACATACATGACATAAGCAACTTAACATGTAGCATAAGTAACATAAGTAAACATAACATGTAACATATATATCATAGTAGCATATCATGTAAACATATGACTTAATCAAACATAACATACAACATATGTAACATAGCAACATATACATGACATATCAACATAACATACAACATATATATGACATAACAAACATAACATACATCATATGTAACATAGCAGCATAAACATGACATGTCAAACATAACATGCAACATATATATGACATATCAACATATCATGTGAACATAACAATCAAATCATGTAAACATATGCAGGATACTTTTGAAAACATATATTATAGGTACGTAAACATAAATCTCAACATATTTGGGCCTGGCATTGTACCACTTCTTCATCATCATAGCGCGCATCCCTAAATAAACCCAAAGTAGCAAGTCTCGAACCTACTAGGTTACTAGGCCCGATCTTAGTCCGTCGACCTAGGGCAATCGTAATAGCGTAGAAGACCATCCTAGGCCCGATCTTAGTCCATCGACCTAGGACATCTTGGAGCCCATCCCGTACTAGGCTTGATCGTAGTCCGTCGACCTAGGGGCAATCATACATAGAAGTCCATCCTAGGCCCGATCTTAGTCCGTCGACCTAGGGCATCTTAGGAGCCCATCCCTTTTTTGACCTTATTAGGGTCCTGGTACAAGCCATGCAGAAGGTAAAATACTTATATGCTTTTATTATAACATATCTTATTTCATTTTGCAAACATAGCATACTTCATTCATAACATATCATACTTCACTTCATGAACATATCATTTCTCATTTCATAATCATATCGTATTTCATTTCATAACTTATCTTAAATATCATATACATATAGGGCATGGCATAAGGCATAAACATCAAGAGTAAGTAAACACTAACCTAAAGCATGTTATCTTCATCTAGCATCATTTAATATCACAAGTCAACATGAATTCACCTAAACATAAAACACATGTTAACCCAACCTAGAGCATGTTAAGGAACAATGGTTGGCCGAATGGTTCATGGGACTTTTAGGGTTAAACCTTTAACCTAATCCATCTAACATACTAACATCATCATATGCATACAAAACATGGTATAAAACTTCATTGAAACATCAAAACCAAGGGGTGGCCGAATGGTCCATGTAGGCTTTTAGGGTTAGACTTTTAACCTAATCCCTCTAACATACTAGCATCATCATATGCATACAAAACATGGAATAAAACTTCATTGAAACATCAATACAAGGGGGGGGTGGCCGAATGGTTCATGTAGGGTTTTAGAGCTAGTCTTTTAACCTAAGCCCTCTAACACACTAACATCATCATATGCATACAAAACATGGAATAAAACTTCAATTAATCATATAGAACGTCAATAAAACACCAAGAAACCCATGTTGGCCGAATAGTTCATAGAGGTTTCTAGGGTTAATTTTAACCTAATTCATCTTACATCATAACTTCATCATGTGCATGTAAAACAAGGTATAGAACTTCAATAAAACACCAAGAAACCCATGTTGGCCGAATAGTCCATAGAGGTTTCTAGGGTTAACTTTTAACCTAATTCATCTTACATCATAACTTCATCATGTGCATGTAAAACAAGGTATAGAACTTCAATAAAACACCAAGAAACCCATGTTGGCCGAATAGTTCATAGAGGTTTCTAGGGTTAACTTTTAACCTAATTCATCTTACATCATAACTTCATCATGTGCATGTAAAACATGGTATAGAACTACAATAAAACACCAAGAAACCCATGTTGGCCGAATAGTTCATAGAGGTTTCTAGGGTTAACTTTTAACCTAATTCATCTTACATCATAACTTCATCATGTGCATGTAAAACAAGGTATAGAACTTCAATAAAACACCAAGAAACCCATGTTGGCCGAATAGTTCATAGAGGTTTCTAGGGTTAACTTTTAACCTAATTCATTCTACATCTTAACTTCATCATGTGCATGTAAAACAAGGTATAGAACTTCAATAAAACACCAAGAAACCCATGTTGGCCGAATAGTTCATAGAGGTTTCTAAGGTTAACTTTTAACCTAATTCATCTTACATCATAACTTCATCATGTGAATGTAAAACAAGGTATAGAACTTCAATAAAACACTAAGAAACCTATGTTGGCCGAATAGTTAATAGAGGTTTCTACACAAAACATCAACCGAAAGCTACTCGTATGCAGGTGAGGGATACTTACTTCCTTCGCTTTGCTTTTAGTGGAAAGATGACCTAAGGAAAGCCAAATCTAGCCTTCTCCTTGCTTGGATGGGGTTCAGCCAATGAAATGGAGAGGAGGAGCTCTAGAGTTCGATGAGGAAGAAGAAGAGGAGGAGAAAACAAGTTTGGTAACTCATGCCCCCTCATTCCCCCTATTTATTCACTTGAAGAGTCCCTTAATCTCCCTTACACCTAACTATAATTTCCCCTATTCCTCTACTAATAACATCTCATTGGGCATCTGGTTAGTGGATGCATCTATAGGGTTTGGGGTTCAATTCTTAGGCCTTGCATCCTTTTTGGCTTATAAATATTCTTTTATTTTTGAAAGAGCCCACATAAAGCCCATTATCATCAAGCAAAAAATTCTTGTAAAATTGCTAGAAATTTTACGGGCATTACATATCAAGTCCGAATGCCCAAAACTCAAGTGCAAGGCACCAAAAAACAAAAAGGCACTCAACGCTACTTGGAAAGAAGTTCCGAGGAAGAAGATGATGTTCGAGTCCTCATGGCTAAACCGGTGGAATCGAAGACGGAGTCGGAATCGGAACTTGAATCGGAACCCGAAGACGAGTCGGACTGCGAAGCACTATTCAAGACAAGCCATGGATACGCATCCGGCTCAAAAGATACACTCAAGGTAAGTCGGTCTCTCATTACTACACTTTATAGTGCAATTAAGTTTTTAAATAAAAAGTTAGCTAAGTCCGAGTCCAAGGTCGAGACCCTGGTTGAGGAAGTTAAACTCCTCAAACATGAGGTCTCCCTAACCTCTTCGACTAGTCGAGTTCAAGAGAAGGACTCAACTCGGGTTGAAAAACTCGAAGTTGAGAACTCACTCTTAAAGAGTCAAGTCGAAGATCTTAGGAATATGTTCGAAAGGTTTACTTTGGGATCCAAAGGACTTGACCTCCTACTTGGATCGCAAAGGGTCATGTACAACAAGGTCGGGCTAGGGTTTAGCTCAAACACGACCAATAAGTCATATATGTCGATTGTAAGTCGACATAAAAAATGTGTCCAAGCATGGGTCCCTAAGACCACCTTGATTTCAAATTTAGGATCAAACCATTACTGGATTCCCAATGACCAAATCCACTATGTGGAGAGACCGAATCGATTCAACAGTCCAGGGGGAGCTAGTACGAAATTTGTTTGTGTTTTAACTTAGAAATTGCATGCTTAGGTTTTTATTTAGTTTGATTTTTTTTTAGAATGGTTAGATAGGACTATAACTTGTCAACACTTGATAACATAGTACCAGGATGCGGCGAGATGATAGTATGCTAGGAAAACGGAGTCTCGTGTATTCGAGCTAGATAAGGCGTATCTAGTTCGGTTCACTTGACCGAGTGGAACTAGCTGAAGCTACCTCGCCGTATCCTAGACTAGTTAGACCAGGAAGTGGTCTTTGGTGAGTCAAGATACTATTTTCTTGAAAATGGCTTTGTCTAAGGAAGTGGTCATTGTTCCGATCAAAGAAGGCCTCTGTGCCTCGCCACGACCTGGAAGCCATGATCTTGAAAAGGTGACTTGATGAGCCTAAGGTCAAATCCGAATCTAACGGAAGGTTGACAAGTGTTTAAGTCATTAAATTTAAATCAAGTAAAATTGGAAGTCATCTCACAAGAACATATAGGGTTAACGTGTTTGATCATGTAGACATGGTGAGATGATTTAGGTTAATAATTTTCCACCAATCTTTAATAAATCCAATATCCGATCCAACTACCTTGCGTGTAGGATCAATGGATGTTGGACAGTGGTTGCTCCCGACATATGACCGGGGATCAACTCAAGTTTTCGAAGCTTCGATTCAAACGACAAGGATCGGTAGCCTTCGGAAATAACGGCAAGCTCAAAATCATCGGATCAGGTGATATTGAGCTTAACTCAAATTTTGTTATTCAAAACGTTTTATTAGTAGAAAATGTTCAATATAATCTACTTAGTGTAAGCCAATTGTGTGATAATAACTATAAGGTCATATTTCTAGAAAATGAATGCGTAATTAATACAAACGAAACCTCTAAAATAAATCTTAAGGGAACTAGAAATAACAATATTTACACTATTAACTTAACTAACTCCTCAACTAAGTGTCTTATGACACGGCAAGAGGAATCATGGTTGTGGCACCGATGACTCGGTCACTCACACCCAAGACTCATCCACAAGATGAGTCAGAGTGACTTAATCAGAGGTTTGCCTAACCTCAATAACTTGGATAATAAAATATGTAATGCTTGTCAACAAGGTAAACAATCTAGGACACAACATCAACTAACTAATCAAGAACGAACCAAAAGTGTGCTTGAGCTCCTACACATGGATCTATTTGATTCACACGGAGCTAAGTCACTTAATGGAAGTAAATTCTGTTTAGTCATTATTCATGACTACTCTAGATTTACTTGGGTTAGGTTCATCAAACACAAAAGTGATACCCTAGATCAATTAATCAACCTATTTAAGTTAATAGAAAATCAACAAAACATTAAAATCAAAAGACTTAGGACTGAACATGGTGGTGAATTCGAAAATCATAGGTTTACAGATTTCTGTAACCTAAATGGATACCACCATGAGTTCTCTTGCCCTAGAACTCCACAACAAAATGGCCTAGTAGAACGCAAAAATAGAACCCTAGAAGAAGCCGCTAGGACAATGTTAAACGAGTATAACCTACCCGATAGGTTTTGGGCGGAAGCCGTGAGTACGACATGATATGTTCAAAATAGGATCCTTATGGTAAAGAGGCACCTTAAGACCTCATACGAGATTTATCACGATAAAATACCGAACATCAAGTACTTTAGGGTATTTGGGTGTAAGGTACATATCCTAAACACTAAGGATTACCTAGGGAAATTTACATCCAAAACCACGACCGGAATCTTTCTAGGATACTCGACTACAAGCAGAGCTTATAGAGTATAACCATGACAGCCTTAGAGTTGAGGAGACTATCAATGTAGTATTTGATGAAGGACACAAACCTACAAAATCCCCGACAACCCCAATTAGCGAGCCGACTCATACTAGACCTAACTCTGATCTGGAGATCAGGTCTAGTGTTAATCCTAACCTAAGTCAACCAAGTCACTCTATCGACCAAGTGATAGATGACTCCAACCAAACTAGAACTCAAACGAGTCATCCTATGGATCAAGTTGTAGACTCAAACCCAAATCCAACTAGGACTCAAACGAATCATCCTATCGACCAAGTGATAGGAGATCCAAGTCTAGGAGTTCGAACTAGAGCCTCATACAGAAACCTTAGTCAAATATCTTTGATTTCTAAAATTGAACCCAAAACTATTGACCAAGCTCTTCTTGATCCCGATTGGATTATTGCAATGCAAGAAGAATTGGCTCAATTCACTAGGAACGAAGTATGGGAATTAGTACCACCACCTAAAGATAAAACAATCATTGGAACAAGGTGGGTGTTTAGAAATAAAATTGATGATAAAGGTGAAGTAGTTAGAAATAAAGCTAGACTAGTTGCTAAAGGGTTTAGTCAAGTCGAAGGTTTAGATTACGACGAGACCTATGCCCCAGTAGCTAGATTAGAGTCCATTCGAATGCTATTATCATATGCAGCACATCGAGGATTTAAGTTGTTTCAAATGGATGTGAAATCTTCATTCTTAAATGGATACATTAAAGAAGAAGTTTATGTTAGTCAACCCCCCAGTTTCGAATGTTTAGACAAACCTGATCATGTCCTTAGGTTAAAGAAAGCTCTTTATGGACTTAAACAAGCTCCTCGAGCTTGGTACGAGAGACTTTCAATTTATCTTAAGTCCAAAGGCTTTAACCAAGGTGTAGTTGACCCAACTCTTTTCGTAAAAACCTTAGGTAAAGACATATTCATAGCCTAAATCTACGTAGATGATATTATTTTCGGAACCACCAACTCAATCCTACTAAATGAGTTCATTTCACTTATGGAAAGTGAATTTGAAATGAATTTAGTAGGGGAGTTAAGTTTCTTCTTAGGTCTACAAATTAAACAAACTAAAGATGGAATATACCTACATCAACGCAAATATACTAGGGAATTAATTAAACACTTTGGAATGCAAGACGCTAAAATTATTAATACCCCAATAGCAACTAATGTTAATATAGAAGAAGATGTAATTTGAAATCCAATTGATTTAAAATACTATAGGAGCGTAATAGGGAGTCTCCTTTACTTAACTGCAAGCCGACCTAATATCTTATTTACAGTAAGTATATGCGCAAGGTTTCAAACCTGTGCCAAGGAGTCTCACCTAACTCTAGTCAAGTATATCCTTAGATATCTAAAGGGTACACTTAATGTCGGTATTTGGTATCCTAGATCTACCGAGTTCGAACTAACCGGCTACTCCGGTTTGGACTATGCCGGTAGTAAGCTCGATAGAAAGAGTACGAGTGGTTGTTGTCAACTTCTCGGCTCGAGTCTAGTGAGTTGGTGCAGTAGGATGCAACACTGTGTTGCCTTATCTACCACCGAAGCCGAATACATCGCGATGGGTGAGTGTGTCACTCAGCTTCTTTGGATGAAGCATACTCTCCGCAACATTAAGTTAGACTTTACGAATACTAAACTTCACGTAGATAATATTAGTTCAATTAATCTTACAAATAATCTTATATGTCACTCTAGGACCAAACATATAGAGGTCAAACACCATTTCATTCGAGAACATGTGGCCAACAGAGCCATACAACTCGAATATGTTGAATCAAAGTCTAACTTAGCAGACCTATTTACTAAACCCCTACCCGAAGCCGAATTTAGTTTATTAAGACGAAAATTGGGCATGTGCGTAGTAGAATAGGAACTTGCAAATTATATTTTCTTACTACTATTTCTTAATTTTCATTTTTATTGAACTAGCATAGGACATACCTTAGATATCATGCACCTATAGATTTAAGGAGCCAGTACATCTCACAACACATAGGACTAATGTGTTTGTGTACATAGCCACGTAGATGGGCATGAGATGTTAGGACCTTACTCCTGGTTCCAGATGTAGAGCTAGTGCATCGCTATGAACCACGGAGTATAATCATACATACTAACCGACTCTGACCAGGACTGGTTGATCTTTCATATCAATCAAGCCAAATAAGAGTCGAACATTTTATAGATGAACTTATTTTCAGTATATTATTTTCAAAATAATGTGGAACATGCTTGGACTTTAAAATTAATACTTATTTCACACACACCCTCACTCTTTTCGATATATGACAAAAGGGGGAGAAAAAGGCCAAAGTTAAGGGATCATTTTTTTTTTGTATGGAAAAGGCTTACTTAACTTTAAGTTAACAAAACAAGTCAAGAGAATTCTTAACTTAAACACATTCAGTTAACTTGTTCTTGTTAACAAAACGGAAGTAATTTACTTAACTTTAAGTTAACTTGTTAACAAATGGAAGTAAAGGAAAAGGTTGATCTCTTAACTTAAAACTTATTTTAAACACTATGGCCAATATTAAGTAATTTTGCCATTTAATTCTTTTGTTTAGTAGCAAACACCAAGGGGGAGAGTTAAAACTCTTTCTCAAGACCAAGGGGGAGAGTTAAAACTCTTTCTCAAGTACTCACCCTCAGTCAAGGGGGAGGATTCCTCAAGGGGGAGCACTTGAACAAAAAGGTTTTATATACTCCTGCTCATTCATGCATAAAAGTTTTTATACTCCTGCTCATTCATGCATATCTCTTACTCATTTTGCTTAATGCACTTAAGTTATTTTTCTTAACTTTGTATGTGGGTTTGCCATAAATCAAAAAGGGGGAGATTGTTGGTGCAGTAGGCACCTAAGTCGAACCTGAGTTTTGATTATAGCAAATGATACAAAGTTAAGCTCATGTCATTATCTCACGAGCTGAATCGAGTGTGCAAAAAATTTCTATACCTAGAGATGAAGGCTAGCGACACCCAGAGGAAGCCACGGTGGTTGGGCGACACTCGGGTGACTTCGGAGGGAGCCGAAGGAATCGGGTGGAAGGCCGGAAGCAAAAGTGACACAGTAAGTATCTAGGTAATCTCGTGTGTGTGTGAGTGTAAGTGAGGTCGTATCCTCTTTACGGGGATGATCTTAAACATAGATCTGACCAAAGACATCCTATAGATGGTCTAGGTCGAGATCGGACGGTCGACGATTGTCGAAATTATGTTTTTGTTGAGCTAACTTTGACTTGCAGCAAACATCAGTCGACTGCCAACTTGGAGGACTCGACTGCCAATCACGATCGCAATCAATCGATCATCGGAGGTTAGCACTCGATCGATCTCGCCATCGTCAATCGATGATGGCCATCGATCGGTGATGGTCAAAGGATCAGCTTTGAGGAGTCAAGGCTTATCACCAAATTTCACGGGGAGTGGTGCTCAAATATGATTGGCTAGGTTTCCTCTCGAAAAGGGACTCAAAGGCTATAAAAAGAGGTCCTAACATAGGGTTTCTTCATCAATTCTAAGTGCTCAAAAGCCTCCACAACACTGTGACTCTCCAACGACTCTACAACAACGAAGTGCTGCCAACAACCCTAGCTTAAATTCTTTTTTTTCAGTTGTTGGTATAATCTTACTTTGTTATTGCTTTCAATATTGCAATTCTTTTTAATCAAGGTTTTCTATCGTTGCATTTTACTTAAATAGAAGAGAGGGTTTGTCTCTCTATCTTTTTGCTTCGAAGGTTTTTGTAATCATCAAACTCCTACCTCCAACAAGGAGGAGTGTTTTAGTGAATTGCCCTCCGTACTCGCTCTTGGACCGTTAGGGCCTTGGAGTAGTAGCCGAAGGCTACGAACCAAGTAAAAAAATATCTTGTCTCTTTTTGTTTCATTTATCTTTCTGCTACACTTAATTGTTTTGATACGAACTCGATGAAAAAAAAAGGTTTTTCGCTATTCACCCCCCCCTCTAGCGAACCGCTTCGATCCAACATAGCCCATATTAACTTATGGGGGTTGGTGAAGTAGATCAATAATAATCCTTTAGTGGATTGGATTATCATTAATGGATCGGACTTTATGTGGGCTTGATCCATTGGGTGGCCAAGATCCAACTCCTCCTCATGTTCCCTATTGTAGTCTATTAATACCTCATGAAGCTTAGATCCAATGGATGAAAACAAAACTCTAGATCCAAAGGTAGAGATTAAATCTCTAGATCCGACGGTTGAGATTAAATCTCTAGATCCGACGGTTGAGATTAAATCCCTAGAACCAATGGTGAAGATTAAAACAAGGCTTATCCCTAACTCTATAAAAGGAGGCTTTAGGGTTGGCGTGGAGAGCAATTAGAAGCAAGGGGAGGTTTGGAGTTGGCGGCAAGAGGCTTGGAGTTAGGGTTTGGAGCTTGGTAGCACCAAATAAGGAAATTCTTTCCTTGTCTTCTTCTTCTCCATTCGTGGTCGGCGCCCATACCAGCCTTTCTAGCACTTGGCTGGTATCCAAACCAGCTTCTTCTTTTCTCCTTGGCCGGTGGAATCAAGGCTTAGGGTCCTCCCTTGGAGCTCTTGGTCGGCATCCATCTTTCTCCTTCTCTTTGTTGGCCGGCGGCAAGCAACTTGCTTGTTTCTTGTTGGTTGGCTAAAGGAAGGAGAAGGGTCTTATTTCTATTCTTCCTCTTGCTTAGAATGAGCAAGGAAGGAAGGTTGGTGATCTAGGAGCTTCGACTTTTGGTAGATCATCGCCCACACGACGTCCGAAAGGAGGAATGTCATACAATAGAAGATCGAGAGGTATAACACTTATCTATCTTCATATGTAACATGTTTGTAATTGTTTTTCAATTATATATGCATGATATATTCTATTTTGTGGCTAAATATAACTTGGACCCCAAACATAAACACAAAAGTCGGCGATCCGTACATCGTGTATTTCGCGGCTATTCGTAGAACAAAGGTTGGTCTCTTGAACAACAAGTTTGTTAATGTGACTACTCTAATCGAATAGCACGATGATGAAATGGTTGCTTGGGCAATCCCTCTTGTCAAGGATAAATTTTTTTTATCCGAGGATGTAGAAGGGATCGCCATGAACAAGCAACTAAGTTGAAGTAGGAAGCGAAGTTTCCTAGCCTCAAGTGGTATCAGAGCTTTGGTTTCTGGGACAAAACCCTTCAAACAGTCGACTGATGGGAATGTCGCGAGCACAGAATACTCCGTAGCCAACTAGGGAGTCGACTACTAGGTCACCAGGCGACTGATGGGCATCATCAGTCGACTGGTAGGTGATCCATTGAAACTTATCCAATGTGGATCTGGCCATTGTGAGACAACGGCTATAGGGGAAGTCGACTGGGGTCTTTTGGCAGTCGACTGCTGGGCGCAAAAATAGCATGATGTAGGTTATAAATGGAGCTCAAGTGGGAGGATTTCGCCAAGACTTTAAGGAATCTATTGAAGGGGAATTGCTGCTACATTCCAGTCCTTCAAGAACCATCCAAAGCAAGCAACAAGAAAGGGTTCAAAGCAAAGAGTTGTAAAGCATTATTTACTTGTATTTCTTAGTGTCTTTGTATTTCTTGTAGTATTACTGTTGTAATAGCTTGTGAGAGGTTTCTCCACCTCCGACGTGTAGTCGAAAAGGAGTTTAGTTAGTGTCGTGCGCATAACTAGAGCTCGGTGAGCTTGCCCATGGAGTAGGAACCATTCAGTTCCGAACCACGTATATCGTGTGTGTTTGCGTATGCTTGTATTGTTGTTAGTATTATTATTGTTTCTATTGTTTCCGTTATGCTAACGACAAATTGTAGACGAGCACGCAACGAGAACGATCATATTACACCGTACGACGATTGAGGGCTATTCACCCCCCTCTAGCCAGCCAACCTAGACCCTACAAGTGGTATCAGAGCTAGGAGCTTGTCGAGGACTAACCGCCAACACAAGCATCGCAAGATGGCCGGCTACAACCTCCAACCACCAAAATTTGAAGGAAATTTTCTATGGTGGAGAAGGAAAATGGAGGTATATCTCGAAACCGATTTCAATTTCATGTTAATTCTAGAAAATGGTTTCGAATTGCCTAGGGATGAAAGAAATAGGCAAATTGAGAAGTCAAGGTGGACCCAAGACCAAATCAAAGACTTCGAGACAAATCTCAAGATAATCAAATTACTTCGTGATTTGATTCCTAACAATATTTGGTCTAGGTTGGGTAATTTTAGGGATGCAAAGGAATTATGGGATAAAGTAATAAAATTCCAAGAGAATTCCCAACCGGCACAAGTAGAGGAGAATGCCGAGGAAGAAGCACCCATCACATTTGAAGATGTTGATGATTTGGTGGAGACCTCTATCTCTAGCATTGAGCGGGAGGAAAGGTTCTTCATTCCGGAGTAAATTCAAAACAAAGCATCTATCTCCGAAAGATGTGATCATGAAGAATCCTCCACCTCCCTAGGTAACTCAAGTGTTATTATTTTAAATAAAAATCACATAATATGCTTTGAGTGTAGGGAGAAAGGGCATTACAAGAGTAAATGTCCAAAATTGGCTAAGAAGAAGACACCGACACCAAAAGTCAACCCAAAGTCAAAGGATGCCGGAGTTCCCACAACTAGAAGCAAAGAGCACATTGTGTGCTTCAAATGCAATCAAAAGGGATACTACCGAAGCCAATGCCCTAGGGGGAGGAAGAACGGGCAAGAAGGTGTATCTCATGTAGGGGGAGCTTCTAAAGAAAACCCTAAGGTATATTTAAATTATGCACCTTCAATTCCTAAAGTTAAAAAGCATGCTAAAAACTATTTTAGTTCTCTTGCCATTATTAATGAAAAGCATGCTAGTAGAAATAATAAGGTTTATTGTTTAGGTGCTAAGCATGTTAATTTATCTAAGGATAAACCTAGGACCAATAACACTAGAACTATTTTGCCTAGGGAGTCAATTAGGAGAATAAAATAAAATCTAGTCATTAACCCTAAGAAGGGTAGACACATGCCTAAGAGGAAGAACATTTCTCAAAAACCTAATGAAAATTCAAAATTGGAAAAATTAGAGCTAGAGAACCAAGTCTTGAGGTCAAGGCTTGAGAGAATGGAGAAAACCCTTAGGATTATTGAATATTCAATTCAAGGGCCAAATGCCCAAAAGTCAAGACCTAGGGTTCAAAAATAGTCTAAGGCCAAGGAAGGTTTGGGTAGGGAAGTTATCCATAAGTCTAGTCATGGTGTTTGCTTAGTGGCCAAGGACTTAAGAAAATCTAAGAAAGCCACTAGGAAGGGGGAGTCACCTCTAGAGTTGACCTTGGAAAGACCCATTTGACTAAGGCTTCAAAGCCAAAAAGGGTCATTAGGAAGGTGTCTAGGAAAGTTATCCCTAGTGAATACCTTGTTAACCCAAGGAGCTCCAATAGGTATTGGGTTCCTAGAAGCGTGATCGATTCACGCTAGATGGGTTAGGGTGTGTCAACCCTAAGTGGATGGGTAGTTAACCTAGCCATTGTGAGTTGACACATTAGGATGTGCCAATATGCCTTGAGAAGTTGAAAAATGATTAAATTGGCACAATTAGGTCTTAGAGGTATTGGTGTGCCATTTTGGGTTTTTTGCACACTAGGAGGAATGATGGTATTAAGGAAAAATGGAATTAATTCCCAAAAATGATATTTCAGATTTAACACTTAGGTATTTTATACCTTAGTATATTTTACTTGTCATGATTTATTTGCCTTGCCATGTCATGACTGTTGGGTTTTTCCGAGCCGCAAAAACCGCTTTTTGCGTTGCGGAAACCTCGGAAGCCCCGGCCACGGATCCGTGCGAAGTATAAAAATTATAATTACATGTATGTGCTTACAAAAATCCTAGATCCACCTTAGATCTAAGAGGTTAGAATGTTACCCTCGTAGCGACGCCCTTCGCTTATCCCGCTCGTCCAAAAGTCCGCCGGAACTCGAGAGTGTCAAGTGCACACTCCTCTATGGTATCCACACAAGCAATAGGTGGAGAAAAAGACACTTGAGTGTGCTAGCACTCCTCTATGGTGTCTCGGCAAGATGAGGTTGGAGAGGGAGAGCTTGAGAGAAAAATTCCCAAGGTTGAAGATGAAGTAATTGTGAGTAACTCTACCTTATGAATTCATCCACATAACCCCTAATGGTGTTGGCCGGCCACATTATGGAGGGGGGGGTTACATGCATGCATGTAACTCCCATGACCCTTGGTCTCCCTCATGATGTGGCACCAATTGACCAAGTCAATGATGATGTGGAGCACCATCATTGGCCGGCCATGCCTAGTCATCATCATGACATGGCATTTGGTCAAGTCAAACTTGACCTTTCATCTTCCCTCTCAAGTCAAGTCAAACTTGACCTCTAATCTCCCATGGTTGATCAAATCTAACCACTTGACTCAAGTCAATTTAATATAATGAATCTCTATTCATTAATTTAAATTGATTTGATGAATCAAATCTCAATTAGACTCATTCAACACTTGAATCAACTTGAGTCTAACTCAATTAGTCTAATTTGGATTGCTCTTAATCCAATTTGGTTCATCCCATGAACCTAATCCTCATGGTTCATCATATGAACCTAATCTCCATCTAATTGCTCTTATGTGTGTGACCCTATAGGTTCTTGTAACGTTGGCAATGTCCCTAAACCGATTTAGGAACATAAGCAATGAGCGGTATCTAGCAACACATCATTGCTACCCAAGTTGCAAGAATGTTGAGCTCCAACATCACCTTTGTGACTACTAATTGTGACTCTCACAATATGTGACAATGTCCCTCTATCCTTGACATCTAGATTGACCAATCGAGGCATAGACCGTGTCATCCTCGGTACAATCTAAATCTTGAACTCCAAGTAGACTCACTCTAATCAAATGAGCTCAATATCTCATATTGACTCATTTGGGCATGGCCATGCACTTCGTGGTCTCACTCTATTAAGAATATCGATGTCACCCCCGTCATATAGGAGGGATAGATCCCATCTACATCACTCACATCCCTCCGCATAATTCGTTACATACCCAGTAATCGCCTTTATAGTCCACCCATTTACGGGTGACGTTTGACGAAGCCAAAGTATGCAACTCCTTATGTAGGGAACCATGGTGACTTCAGGTCTAAGGACTAATAGTCATACTAATAGCCACATGAGAAAGTATATGACACTCATATAACGATCCATGATACTTTCTCATGGCGGGTCATTCAGTATACATTCTCCAATGCATACCCATGTGTCAACTTGATATCTCATATCCATGACTTGTGAGATCAAGTCATCTTGTTGACCTACATGCTAGTCTCTATGCATTAACATTGTCCCTGAATGTTAATACTCGACTAGGAATGATTAAGAGTAGTGTTCTCTATATCATCTCATTATCGATTCAACCAATCGATTGATATAGATAAGAACCTACTACTCAAGGACATTATTATATTTAGTTATTTGGCACCAATACAAGTAAATATAATAACCATGCCTTTATAAATAGGAATATGATACAATAAAGTCCATACAACAATCATCATATGATTGGCTCTAGGGCTTTCACTAACAATGACATCATTTTCATTTTTATCTCTAAAAATGTCATGATCATGTTTAAACTTATTCTTTATATGTCATGTATGCTAAAATGTCATTCATATGTCATGACATCATGATTTTGGCATATACCTTTATCTATATCATATTTATGTCATAATCATTATCATGCATAAACTAAAATGAAATTAAGGACTATGACATTATTTGATAGGAATCAAATAATATTGTCTAGAAATATGCATGAGACCATTAAAGAACAAAAAACCCACATCTCACTAGATTAATTGCCTTAAATGTGCTTTACACATCTAGATACAAGTGAGATGTTTAGGAAAAATGAAATAAAGGTTTCAAAAACATTTTGAAAACATTTTGAAAAACCTTGGTGAATTCTATCTTTTGATAGCTATCACCATTGAATAGGATGATACAAAGAGGGCTCAATATTGAAGTTTTTCTTAACTTTTGGACTTTGTATCAATCTCCTAATTTATTGGTAAAATAATTTTCAAATATTTTTCACCCATAGTGTTTATGATAATTATTATATGTATGAATTTTTAAGATTTTTAAAACTACATATATTTACTTATGGATTTCAGAAATTCATTTCTAGAAATGCTCAAATGAATAGTTATCCGATCGCCATGGAGGCCGATGATCGAGATTACAATCGATTAATTCAATCGATCGCCAAGATGATTTAGGGTAAACCTTGATGGTTAGGCCTATGTTCAGCTATGTTTTGGTCCCCTAACCACTCCTAACCCTAGGACATGCTTGGGAGAGCATTAGAAAGGGTGAAAAATCCATTGGACATGGACTAGGAGAAGTGTTTAGGGAGAGTATCAATTTTAAGGTGGATGAGAGTTCATTGTTGAACTTTGCCTTAATTTTGATTTGGTTAATGTTCCTATTGGCTTAGGGACTCTCCAAGGACATGGTTGGAGCAATGGTCAAGGGGGAGCAAGCCTCTAGGGGGAGGTATCCATTATGGTGAGATGGATGTGTATTTCCTCATGGGAGGAAAATTAGGTTGCCTCTCTTTAAGTGATATGGGATCACTAGAAATATTGTAGGCATGTGTTCCTCCAAGGGAGAGATTGTAAGATCTCATTGGGATATGAGACATTCGCACCCTTGGGGAGGACCTTTTTGATGTAATGTCAAAAAGGAGGAGAAGTTACAAAGTTATCAATTAGGTTTGGAATTCTCATTTGGGATGTGAGAATTGCCAATATAGGAGAATTGGTAGACTTGAGGGATAGTTTTGTCAATCATCAAAAAGGGGGAGATTGTTGGTGGAATCGGCCCAGGTTGACTCGAGTTTGACTCGAGCAGTATTTTGATGATAGACAAAACTTATGACATGGGATTGTCATGGGAAAGTCCAACATGGAGTTGGCATGGAAAATCCAAGCATGGGGCTCGGTGTGAAAAAGTCCAAAGCATTGCGAAGCTGTGCGCTTGGTGGTTGGTGAGACATGCATTGCGAAGCCGTGCGCTTGGTGCATGTGGGAAGTCTTGAGAACTTGGCAAGTTCACATGGCTCGGGGGTCCTTGAGTCGGTGAAGGATGGCATTGCGAAGCCGTGTGCTTGGTGCATCCGAGGGACCGTCGGACGGGGAGCGAATGGAGTGAGGCCAAAGGGAAGCATACTTCAAGGGCATAAGACGCGAAGGATGGCGTTGCGAAGCCGTGCACTTGGTGTATCCGAGGGACGTAGGGCGAGGGAAGAGAGCTTCGGTGGGGAACTCCATGAGGGATGAGGTGGACTTGGCCAAGTGGCTAAGACTGAGTGTCGGATGCTCAAACAACCTTGTGTTTGAGGTTTTACTCGACATCAGTCGACTGACATAGATGCCAGTCGACTGCTCCAAGTCGACTAGGGTTCGACTGGTGTTAGACTGTGGTTTTGTGCTTGGCAGTCGACTGCCATGGACTGGCAGTCGACTGCCGAGGGATGACAATCGACTGATGGGAATGTCGCGAGCGTAGAATGCTCCATAGCTGATTGGGCAGTCGACTACTAGGTCACCAGTCGACTGATGGGCATCATCAGTCGATTAGTAGGTGATCCATTGGAACTTATCCAATCTGGATCTGGCCGTTGTGAGACAACGATTAGGGGGCAGCCGATCGCGGATCACGCAAAAAAAGATGCAAAGTTATAAATGGAGCTTAAGTGGGAGGATTTTGCCAAGACTTTAAGGAAGCTATTGGAGGGGAATTGCTGCTACATTCCAGTCCTTCAAGAGCCATCCAAAGCAAGCAACAAGAAAGGGTTCAAAGCAAAGAGTTGTAAAGCGTTCTTTACTTGTATTTCTTAGTGTCTTTGTATTTCTTGTAGTATTACTGTTGTAATAGCTTGTGAGAGGTTTCTCCACCTCCGACGTGTAGTCGAGAAGGAGTTTAGTTAGTGTCGTGCGCATAACTAGAGCTCGGAGAGCTCGCCCGCGGAGTAGGAACCATTCGGTTCCGAACCATGTATATCGTGTGTGTTTGCGTATGCTTGTATTGTTGTTATTATTATTATTGTTAGGGCAATCTCTTGCCGTGATATGGTTTTGATGGTGTGGCAAAGGGTTTAAGTTAGTTTGATATGTTGATTTGATATGTGCGTTGAAGTCGTGCAGGACTTAGTAATTCGCACATGGAGCCGTGGCGAGTTTCACATCTCATGACTCGTGCCTTGAGTCGGTGAAGGATAGCTTTGCGGAAGCCGTGCGCTTGGAGCATCCGAGGGACCGCCGGACGAGAAGCTTGGAGTGAAGCCGGAGGAAGTAGACTTCGAGGCAAGAGACGCGAAGGAGCATTGCAGAGCTGTGCGCCTGATGCTGCCGAGGGACGTGGCCGAGAACGAAGAGAACTTCGAAGGCGAGGGACTCCGAGAAATGAGAGTGAGCGATTGTAACCCGGGGAAGGGTAGCTCTTAGGTGAAACTTGGCCATTTGGCCAAGTGTCGGATGGGTTTTCGACACCGGCCGATCGCCATGTCATGGCAGCGATCGGCCCGAAGTCGAGTGTAGCTCGATCGGTATACGATCGATCGGTTTGGCGTGATAGCCATCGCTATACGCGGGCGGCCGATCAAGAAGATTAGCGATCACCGGCGCGCAATGATCGTCAATAGGGTTTTAGCCATACGCGGCCGAATCGGCGGGCCGATCGATGGGTCGTGATCGAGGTGAGGTCCATCACGATCGCTAAGAGTTCCGCTGACAACAACGGCATCCGACGTGTTCGGAGGCCGTTGTAGATGGGCAATGATCGCATGGGCGGTGATCGATGGCGCCAACGGAAGAAAACAGCCTCTCTATAAAAGAGGGTGTGAGCCTTTGAGAGGCTAATGCTTAAGTTCCAAACAATCTTCCTAGTGCCCCTAAGCTCTAAACTCTTCTTACTCGCTTTTACTCCATTCCATTTGTAAGAAGAGTGATCTTGGTTGTAAAGGTTACCTCCACCTAGCTTTGTGCAAAGGAGAGACCGATAGTGATTGGTTTTGGCGGAGTGATTCACCGTGGACGAATCGGACCGTGGATTAGCGGCGTAGCCGTGAACCACGTTATATCTTGGTGTTTGTATTGCTTGTTTCTATTTTGCTTGTCTCTATTCATATTTGTATATTCCGCTTGCGCTAACGTTTTGTAGACGAGCAAAATACCGCCATCCAAACGAAAAGGGCTATTCACCCCCCTCTAGCCGGCCATCCGATCCCTTACAAGTGGTATCAGAGCCGAGGTTGCTTGTCACCGGACTAACCGCCGCAACAAGCCCTACATCAAAATGGCCGGCTCCAACATCCATCCTCCGAAGTTTGAAGGAGAATTCGCTTGGTGGAAGAAGCGAATGGAGGTATTTTTCGAAACGGATTTTGATATAATGATTACAATGGAATCCGGTTTCATTTTGCCTAGGGATGAAGAGGGGAAGCCAATAGAGAAATCTAGGTGGACCAAGAAGCAAAGAGAGGAGCACCTTGCAAACTCCAAAGCCAAGCACCATCTCTACAATGTGCTTCCTCAACAAGAAATCAACCGAATAGGAGAATGCCTAAGCGCCAAGGAGATGTGGGAGAAACTAATTGAGCTCCATGAAGGCACATCCGAGGCGAAGCTAGCTAGGAGAGATCTCTCCGCCTCTCAACTATCCAACATTAAATTAGAAAAGGGGGAAAAGGTAATCTCTCTACACTCTAGGTTTAAGGAAATTTTAATTGGGCTAACAAGTGTAGGTGAGAAGCTATCGAACCGGGACATGCTCATGAAGGCTATAGATGCCTTTCCCCGGTCCTCAAAGTGGAGCTCCATGGTGGACTCCTTCTACATGTCCAAGAACCTAGAAGTGAGTACCTTGGAGGAGTTCTTCTCAACGATGGAACTCCACGAAACTAGGCTTGAGGGAATTCAAGAAGAGCCAAGAATTCAACCCTCAAGAGGAGTAGCATTGTTGGCAAACAAGGGGAAGAAGAAGATGGAAGTCCCCTCCTCCTCCGATGAAGAAGCCTCCTCCTCCTCCATGGATAGCACCGAGGAAGCCTACATGGTAAGGAAGGTGAGGCGTGTTTTTAAGAACTTTAGATTTGATAAATCTAATGATAGAAATAGAAGACCAAGGGGGAAGGTCATATGCTACAATTGCCAAGGAGAGGGACACATAAGGGACAATTGTCCCCTCCTAAACAAAAGCAAGGAAGAGAAGAAAAAGAAAGAAGAAAAGAAGAAGAAAAAGGGGAGCAAGAAAAAGAAGGAAGAGGAGAAGAAGACAAAGAAAAGGGAAGGCCAAAGCATTCAAGGCCAAGACATGGGATGATCCTTCCTCATCCTCCTCCTCATCATCGGATGAGGAGAATGCCTTTGTCGCCAATTTGGCCTTGATGGCCTTTTGACGACTTGGATTGCTCCTCCTCCTCCAAAATGAAGGATCAAGCTCAAGAGGAGAGAGCTCAAGTGAAGGGGGAGCCTCCACATCATCATCCTCCTCATCATCCGAAGAAGAAGAAGAGGACATGGAAACTATGGTAACGAAAGCCTCTCCTAGTAAAATAGTTTCTATGATTTCTAGTTTAACTAGGGATTTGTTTAGAGTAAAGAAGAAAAATAAAAGCATGCTTAATCAAATTAAAGACTTAGAAAATAAGTTAGAAAATGCATGCTTAAATAATAATGATACTTCTTCTTGCCATGATGATGCATGCTCACATGATAATTATGTGCCTTTAGATGTTAGTGATGCATGCATAGAAGAAAATAGGGCATTAAGGGAAAAGGTAGATTATTTAACCAAAGCCCTAGGAAAATTCACAATTGGCTCCAATACCCTTAATATGATCATTGGGAGCCAAAGGGCTAGCTTCAAATAAAAAGGGCCTAGGATATAAAGAGAAGAAAATGAGAAGGCCTATAGATGCCTAATAGCTAGGGACAAGACAAAAACAAAGTAATAGCTAAGAAATGGATCCCCAAGGAATTTCTAGTGAACCCCATAGTTAAAAATCTATTTTGGGTTCCAAAATCCATCCTTAAGGGTTAGAAAACCCCTAGGGTAGTCAACCATATGAACCTAATCTATATCATATTTTGGTTGACTTAGGATGACGGGACAACATTTTTAGATAGTGTTGGGTGATGATAACGTGCCCATAAAGAGGTAATAATGCTTAAATCATGATGATTAATGTAATTTCTATGCATATGTGTAATTATGATTTTGATTTTGGGCACATCATCATGAGAAATAGGTTTAAATCATGCTTTAGGTGATAACTTATTTATTATCATCATATAATGCCTAATGCATGGTTATAATTTGATGAAAACATGTATTTCATGATCATAATGTGAAATTAATTGATATATGTCATTATGATCATGTAGGTTGTTAGGTTGATACTTAACCATGATAGAATTGCTTGAATATATTGGTTAAGTATATATATATACAAATACCCCCCTAGGATGCATCTCACACTCACTATAGGCTAACTTGATTGCAAACTTAGCATGGGTGAGATGTTAGGATGATACAAATGTCCACTAATGCCTATGGCATTTAGATGGTCATTTAAAGTATCAAAATATCAATAATAGACCAATCATGGGGAAGGCTTATGTTTAATTAATAGACATATTGCCCAAAGATCATGGTTGGATATTTCTAATGTTTTCAAAACAATTTCTTACCTTAAAATACATGCATTCATGTTTTGAAACAATTAGATGCAAAACTAGGTAGCTAACTTGATACTAGAATGCCCAAAACCTAGTGGTTTTTCAAGTGTTTGGATTTTTGGCAAATCTTGTAAAATATAATGATCTGTCATGAAAAACTATTTTTCCTTGATAGATATACTTAAGAGAAATATGTTCCTCGAATTTCATGATTTTTAGAATTTTCGAATTTTTAATGCATTTCAATTTCATCCAAAATCGAAATTGCTTCCTTTATGCATGGCCATCTGATAGTGATCGGTGTAAATCAGAATATTGAAGGCGAATTCAGTTTATAAAACCTCCTACAAGTGGTAGAAATATACTTGATGCCTCCTACAGTTTTTTAAATCAACTTGACATATTTTTCCTCCATTATAATTGATGCCATGAGCTTTTAACTTAGTGTTAATCTTTTTGATGGTGTCAAAGGGGGAGAAATAAGTATGTTTAAGTTAATCACATTAGGGGGAGAAATATATGTAGGGGGAGAAATATATGATAGGGGGAGAAATTGCATAGAGAATTTCATGGATTAAGGGGGAATTGCATGTTGTTATATCATGTTTATCTTTACATGCTTTTCTTACCTTAGAAATTATATCAAATGTTTTTACCTAACTTAAACGGATTGCCACACATCAAAAAGGGGGAGATTGTTAGGGCAATCTCTTGCCGTGATATGGTTTTGATGGTGTGGCAAAGGGTTTAAGTTAGTTTGATATGTTGTTGAAGTCGTGCAGGACTTAGTAATTCGCACATGGAGCCGTGGCGAGTTTCACATCTCATGACTCGTTCCTTGAGTCGGTGAAGGATAGCTTTGCGGAAGCCGTGCGCTTGGAGCATCCGAGGGACCGCCGGACGAGAAGCTTGGAGTGAAGCCGGAGGAAGTAGACTTCGAGGCAAGAGACGCGAAGGAGCATTGCAGAGCCGCGCCGATGTCGCCGAGGACGTGGCCGAGAACGAAGAGAACTTGGCGAGGGACTCCGAGAAATGAGAGGAGCGATTGTAACCCGGGAAGGGTAGTTTAGGTGAAACTTGGCCATTTGGCCAAGTGTCGGATGGGTTTTCGACACCCCGATCGCTATGTCATGGCAATGATCGCTTCCGAGTCGAGTGTAGCTCGACCGTATACGACCGATCGTTTGTGGCAGATCATTACACGCTTGGCCGACCGCGATCGACCGATCGGCGCAATGATCGAATGATCGTCAATAGGGTTTTGGCCAGACCGCTCGAGCCGAACAAGGCCGATCACGGTCGGCCGATCGGTGAGGTCCATCACCGATCGCTAAGAGTTCCGCTGACAACAACGGCGATCCGACGTGTTCGAGGCCGAGGATGGCAATGATCGCCATGGGCGGCAATGATCGATGGCGCCAACGGAAGAAAACAGCTCTCTCTATAAAAAGAGAGGGTGTGAGCCTTTGAGAGGCTAATGCTTAAGTTCCAAACAATCTTCCTAGTGCCCCACAAGCTCTAAACTCTTCTTACTCGCTTTTACTCCATTCCATTTGTAAGAAGAGTGATCTTGGTTGTAAAGGTTACCTCCACCTAGCTTTGTGCAAAGGAGAGACCGATAGTGATTGGTTTTGGCGGAGTGATTCACCGTGGACGAATCGGACCGTGGATTAGCGGCGTAGCCGTGAACCACGTTATATCTTGGTGTTTGTATTGCTTGTTTCTATTTTGCTTGTCTCTATTCATATTTGTATATTCCGCTTGCGCTAACGTTTTGTAGACGAGCAAAATACCGCCATCCAAACGAAAAGGGCTATTCACCCCCCCTCTAGCCGGCCATCCGATCCCTTACAATTATTGTTTCTATTGTTTCCGCTGTGCTAACGACAAATTGTAGACGAGCACATAACGAGAATGATCATATTCCACCGTACGATGATTGAGGTCTATTCACCCCCCTCTAGCCGGGCAACCTCGACCCTACATTTTATTATGATTCCTGGTTTCCCCAGAACTATCACAATTTATTGTGATAATAGTGGTGCAGTTGCAAACTCGAAGGAACCATGAGCCCATAAGGCAAGTAAACATATAGAGCGCAACTACCACCTGATACGAGAAATCGTAAAACGAAGAGAAGTTGCTGTAGCCAAGATTGTATCAGAGCATAACCTGGCAGATCCTTTCACTAAGGCCCTTCCAGCGAGAGCTTTTGATAGGCATATGGAGGGAATGAGAATAAGATGTATGGCAGTATTATGACAACATAGTCTTTTAGTATAAGTGGGAGATTGTTGGGATGTATACTGAAAAGTCTATCTTTTGTATGAACATCTTTATTTTTGAAATAAGAATCATATGATCATTATTTTCATATTTATGGTTATGTATATTGTCTGATACATTACATTGTAGATAACATGGTGTGTGGTGTCACACGGGAGATCATGTTATCAGTTCCTTGTAGAGTATAAGTAGAGGCTCACAACTGAGATGGTTTTGGACAAACCATTAGTATGGTTGTAGTGTAATTTGATATTGGTTTGTCTTGACCATAGAATTACACTAGTACACTTTGTGTGTATTGAGCAGGACCGAGTTAGAGGTGATTCAATTTATTGCTAACTACATAATTGAATCGGACCTCGGATATTATGGTGTACATGCTCTTAATCCCGATATAATAATGGGCATATGTACTTAGTATTTATTTCTTTAGTTTACCAATGAGCGAGATTTATAGATTAAATCGATAGACTCGGTAAGTTGGGAAATAATATTATTTACATGGTGTGCCATTGATTATAGGAGGAAATCGTGTCCTATGTAATAGGATGATGATGTCCCCTTGAGGAGCTCATAAGGATCATCATGTAAACCCTGCAGGTGGACTTGGTCCAACCTGAAGATAAGGTTGAGTGGTACTACTCATGGAGTTAGAGGTTGATTAATTAATTATGGGTCAGATTTTATGTGAGTCGGATCCATTGGGTGGCAAAGATCCAACTCCTCTTCATGGTCCCTATTGTAGCCTATTGAAATCCTCATGAAAGCCTAGATCCGATGGTGGAAAATGAAACCCTAGATCAAACGGTGGAGATTGAAAGAAGGCTTAAGCCTAACTCTATAAAAGGAGCGCTAGGTCTTGGGGAAAAAAAAGAAAGAGAGAACTTGGTTCATTGGTCTTGGGCGGCAATAGAAGCAAGGAAAGGATTAGGGTTAGGGTTGCCTTCTCTTGGTATCCTCTCCCTATTGCCGACGCCCATCACCACCTCCTCTTAGGCGGCGCCTATCTTCTTTCAAGTAAAGGCGGCGCCACCTTCTCCTCCACCCAAGGTCGGCGGTTTTCCTTCTCCATTGGTCGTCGCTCATTCATCTCCCTCTCTTTGGTGGTCAGCGACAACAACAAACAGGAGGAAGATGTTTGATCTTCCTCCAAAGGGATTGTGTCTGGAACAAGAAAGGAGAGGTTCTTCTTCTATTTGTTCAGAGAGAGCAAGGAAGGGAAGAACGAGATCTAGGAGGTTACAAGTCTTGGAGGATTGTTGTCCACACAACATTCAAGAGGAGGAAAGGATATACAATAGAAGATCAAAAGGTATACAAGAGGTATAATCTTGTTTATTTTGATTTAGTTCTTTTGTATAATGCATGTGCCTAATTTACTTGGACCCCAAAGATAAACACAAAAACCGGCGATCCGTACATCATCTATTCCGCGACTAATCGAGGAAAAGAGTTAGGTTTCTTGAACAACAAGTTTGTTCAATAGACCACTCTAATCGAATAGCACGATGATAGATCGGTTGCTTGGGTAATCCATCTTCATCAAGGATTATTTTTTTTAATCTGGGGACGTAGATAGGATTACCATGCACAAGTGACAAAGTTGAAGCGAGAAGCGAAGCTCGAACCTTCATAAAGAGCTTTGGGAGAAGCTCATCGAATTGAATGAAGGATCAAAGGAGACAAGGAGAACCAAGAGGGACCGCTTGATAGGCCAACTCCAAAGCTTCACAATGAAGACCAATGAGACCGTGAGCCAAATGCACAGTCGCTTCAAGGAGGTAGTCAACGAACTATATGTGATAGGTGAGAAGGTCAAAAACTAAGACCTTGTGAGGTATATTCTCCAAGCCTTGCCTAGAACAACCTTATGGGCATCAATTGTAGATGCGTATAAGGTGTCTAGGGATCTTTTTTTGGTTAAATTAGATGAACTCTTTTGTGAATTTGAGTTGCACGAGCAATCTAACACTTCGTCCAAGGAGAAAGGTGTAGCTCTTTTTGTAGGAAAGAAGGACAAGAAGAAGAAGGAGAAGAAAGAAGTCTCTTCCTCATCCGAAACCGAGGAGTCATCTAGTAGTGATGAAGAGCTATCGGCAAGTGAGGTGGCTCATTATGTAAAGAAGTTTGGTGGGAGGTCAAGGAAACTCACCAAGAAAGATGTGAGGAGGATGTTCCAATCCTCCAAAGGTAAAAATTCTACTAGTTCAATTCCTACTTCTAACGTTACTTGCTATGGTTGCAACAAAAAGGGTCATATCAAGCCAAATTGTCCTGAACTAAAGAAAAAGGAGGAAAAAGAAAAGAAGAAGAGGGACAAGAAGGAGAAGAAGAAGGAGGCCATGATAGCCTAAACTTGGGATACACAAAGCATAGAAGATTCCTTCGATGATGAACTACTTTGCCATGTCACAAGAAACATGGCAATCATGGCCTTGGAGGATAGCTCAAGAGAAGAGTCATCCTCCTCCTCAAGCGACGAATCGTCATCTAGTGACGATGAGGTAAAGGACTCCCCTAGAATAGAATTACTATATAAAACTATTGCATGCCTTCAAAATGCACTAAATAAATCAAAGTCTAGGATTAAGGATTTAAAAGTAGAAATTAAATTAATTAAGATTGTAGAAAGTTCTTGTGATGATGCATGTTTATTTAGGAATGAGAATGATGAACTTAGAAAAGAAATAGGTGAACTAAGAGCATGCTTAGAAAAATTTACAAATGGCTCTAAATACCTAGATATGATAATTAAGGATCAAATGACTATCTACAACAAGGCCGGAATAGGATATAGGCCTAAGGAGAAGGAGGTAGCCTTTACATCCCTTATTAGTAGAAAATCAACCGTTAGGAGCAAGGTTAGAAAGGCTTGGGTCCCTAAGAAATTTTTAATTGATGCTACTGGACCTAAAATTTGGGTGCCTAAGACTTAGCATTTTTCATGTTGTATAAGTAGAAGGACCAAGCTTATGGATTGTTGATAGTGGTTGCTCAAAACACATGACCAGTGATGAGAGCAAATTCTCAACAATCAACCACATTAGCAAAGGAAGGTGTCTTTTGGAAATAGTGGTAAACTTAAGATCCTAGGAAAAGGAACAATTGAGGTATCCCCAAACCTTGCAATTCACAAAGTATTATTAGTAAAAAATATGAAATTTAATTTGCTTAGTGTATGTCAATTATGTGATGCCAATTTTGATGTTCAATTTGATTGTTCTAAATGCTTCATAAGACACAAAAATAAAAATGATTGCATGTTAGTAGGTTTTAGGAAATCAAATATATACTATGTTGATTTATTCTATGATACTAATGTAGGGAAATTTCGGATCTGATGTTAACAACATCGCGGGCGAATACTTCACACAACTGCAGCGGAAATAATAATTATACCAGATCCCACCAGAGATCCATGCAAAACTATATAAGTCATTTTCTTTAATCTTGTCTAGATCTTATCTAGATGAGGAATATACCTTTGATGCGTGCCCTTCGCAATCCCGCTTTTCCAAATGCTGTCAGATCTCAATACGGTAAGGATAACCATATCACAATCGTATCCACACTGACACCCACCCGATTTGGAGTCATGCTGTGCTAGCAACCCCTAGCAAAATGCCAAGAACTCTTTGGAAGAAGAAGGAGAGGAAGGAGAGGGATGAGAGAACTTTTCTTTAGGCTTTTGGCTTGAACGCCCAAAAAAATGATCTAGCCACTTGCTTTGCACGTTCAAAGCATTTTTAAGCCACTAGCCATCAATTCCCATTATCTCCTCATTATGATAACTCTTAATCTCCTAATGAAGACCATGACTCTTGGTATTCTTCTTCATCATGAATACGAAGGCCCTTGGTATTCCCCTGCATGATTAATCAAATTAATCATGCATGATGATGAATCATCTTCCATGGTTCAACTTGAGTCTAACTCATGTTTAACCAGTTTGAGTCTAACTCACGTCTTGGCCATATGCTCAATTGTCCTTTTAGTCCAACTAAAAGAAACCATCTCCAAAACAGAATGTCATTTGTATGTGACCCTATAGGCTCTTGTAACATTGGCAATGTATCTAAAACAATTTTAGATACATAAGAAATGAGTGGCATCTAGCAATACATCATTGCTACAGAAGTTACAAGATCGTCGAGATCCGACAACCTTTCCGTGACTATTATCATGTATGACGGTGTCCTTCTATCTCTGATATCTTAGATCGATCAATGAGGCATAGACTGTGTCATCCCTTTATCGATCTTTATGTTTCTTGATCCCCAAGTAGACTCACTCAAACAAATGAGCTCAATATCTCATATTAACTCATTTGAGGATGGCCATGCATTTCGTGGTCCTACTCTATCAAAAGGCCAAGGATATCACTCCCGTCATATGTGAGGGATAGATTTCATCTACATCACTCACATCCCTCTGTATAATTTGTTACATACCAAGTGATCGCTGTTATAGTGCACCCTCTTACGACGTGACGTTAGACGATACCAAAGTACATAACTCCTTATGTAGGGAACTGTAGTGACTTCAGGTCTAAGGACTATTCATACCAATAGTCACATAAGAAACTATATGACACTCATATAATGATCCATGATACTTTCTTATGGCGGGTAAATTCAGTATATATATTCTCCAATATATATACCCATGTGTCAATGTGATATCACATATCCATGACTTGTAAGATCAAGTCATCCATTGACCTACATTCTAGTTTCATTTTATTAATATTGCCCTTGTCTATTAATACTTGACTAGGAAAATTAAGAATAGTATTCTTTACAACTTCTCATAATCAATTCTACCAATTGATATATTATAGATTAGAACCTACTATTCAAGGACATTATTATATTTATTTTAGCTATCACATGCATAAAGTAAATATAATAAACAATCTTTGCCTTTTTATTAATGAAATATGATACACATGATTGTTGGTGCAGGGGCACCAGATAATCGAACCTATGCTTTGATTATGGCAAAGACACAAAGTTAAGTTTACATCGTTATCTCACGAGCTAAATCGAGTGTGCAGAAAAGTACTAAAGCTAGAGCTGAAGGATAGCAACACCTGGAGAAAGCCACGGTAGTCGGGCGACACTCGAGTGACTTCGGAGGGAGCCGAAGGAATCGAGTGGAAGGCCGGAAGCGAGAGCTACAAATTAAGTATCGAGGTAAGCTCGTGTGAGTGAGAGATGGTAAGGTCGTGTTCTCTTTACGGGGATGACCTTAGGCGATGATCCAACTAAGACTTCCTGTGGAAGGTCTAGGTCGAGATCGGAAGGTTAGAAACCGTCGCATTTATCATTTTCTGAGCTAACCCCTTACTGCAGGGAAGTGGCAGCGGGCGATCACCGGACATTGGGCGATCATTCGTTATCGTGGATCGATGAGAGGTCGATCATGTCATCGTGATCGATGATGAGGCATCGATCGGTGATGGCGACGACTCAGCCTTTGCACTAGGTCAAAACGGATAACGTTTGACGCAGCCACTTCGCGATAAAATTTGAACAACTTCGTGATCCGTTCCAAAAAAAAAGGGAGACAAATTCAGAGGCCAAAGTCTATAAAAGGAGGAGGATTCCAACTCCAAAATCACATCAAGTTTATTCATCAAGTGCTCCTACAATGCTAACGCTCCAACATCGTCATAACGTCGACGCGACGTCAAGTTTCGATCTTCTTCGTCGGCAGCAGGATCAAGTAATATTTTTGATATTGTATTCTTTGTTTTTCTTCATAACGAGGTGAGGTAGGCTTGTTGCCTCATCCTCGTATATTCGGTTTTGTGATCGTTGTCTCCTACCTCCAACGAGGAGGAGACGTTATAGTGCTTTGCCCTCCGTACGCGGTCTAGGACCGATAGGGCCTTGGAGTAGCAACCGCTGGGTTGTGAACCAAGTAAAATAAACGTGTTCATTTATTTTTCGTTGTGCTTACTTTGCATATCGAACGAACGAAAAAGAAATGATTTACGATCGCTATTCACCCCCCCCCTTTAGCGACGCTTCTCGATCCAACAATTGGTATCAGAGCGGGGGCGCTCAGATTTGGTGAAACCACCGATCTAGCACGTTTTGGTTTTTTGTTCGTATTTTTCAATTCGTATTTTTTTTAGGTCTTTTTCCTCCCGCACTACTAATCCAAGACGAAGTCTTGGTACGTTTCTTTTGGTTGTGTGCTTGCAACTTTTTCTCTCTTGGAGTAGCCGACGGTAAAAGGGCCATAACTTTTCGCACAAGTGGATTCACATAACTATCTACCTATCAAATCGAAGCCCTCTGAGAGATCTACATTTCTTATGAGGGTTTACTCTTGTAACAAGCCATTTCCAGCCCCAAAATCCAACATCTAGTACCCTTTTGGGGGCATCGAAGGTCGTAAGTTGTTAGTTTTTGTTAGTTTTTTATTTTTCTCATTTAATTCTGTTTATTTCCTATTTATTTCCCACACTACTAATCCAAGACCAAGTCTTGGAATTCCCTTTGGTTTTTATTCATGTTTTGCAAGATACTTAATGGCTCACATTGAGGGATATAACACCACCCGACCTCCGTTCTTTAACGGAGATGATTCCCGTTATTGGAAAGGTCGGATGGAGTGTTTCTTGAAAACACAAGTCGAGACTTGGATAATAATCCAACCCGGCTTTGCTCTACCCACCAATGATCAAGGAGAGCCCTTGGATTTCAACAAGTGGACAAATGCAACCAAGAGGCAAATCGAAGCCGATGCAAGAGCAACCCAAATATTACAATGTGGCTTGTCCAAGGAGGAGCTCAACCGCATCGGTTCATTCATTAGCGCCAAAGACCTCTGGAACAAATTGATTGATCTACACGAAGGGATGTCCGATGCTAAGGTATGTAAAAGAGATTTACTTTTAAATAAATTGTACAATCTAAAGATGCAGGATCGCGAGACCGCCACCCAATTACATGCGCGGATCCAAGACATCATCAACGGTCTTCACTCGATCGGGCAAGCCATAGAGAACCGGGACCTTATAAGGTACGCTTTAAATGCTTTCACTAGCACTACCTTGTGGGCATCCATGGTTGATGTCTATAAGGTCTCTAAGGACCTTTCGAAGCTTAGGTTAGACGAATTATTTTCCGAGTTTGAACTTCACGAGCAAACTAACGTGGTCCGGACCGAGAGAGGTATTGCTCTACTTGCAGGACAAAGAAGCAAGCCACCTACTAGGCAAGTAGATGAACTCGAACCCGAAGATGAATCGGAGTCCGAATCGGAAAAGGTGGAAGCAATAGTGAACGTAGTGCGGAAGATCGATCATAGGGAAAGGAGACTACTAAAGAATCAAAAGAGGGCACAATTCAAATCAAATCGAAAGAAGGCTTTTCATGCAACATGGGACAACGAAGAAGGCAGCGGCATAGCATGCATGGCAAGACCCGAAGAGTCCGAGTCAGAGTCCGAATCCGAATCCAATTACAACACCGACTCCGAACTCGAAGACTACTTCGAGAAGCAACTCAAAGCCGGACCAAAAGAGAAAATTAAGGTTAGCCGCTCACTAATTCATATGCTTTACAATACAATTAAAATGCTTAATAGGAAATTAACTAAGTCCGAGTCTAGGGTTGAGTCGTTACTTGAGGAGGTTGAAACCCTCGAGCAAGAGGCTACTCTAACCCCTTCAACTAGTCAAGTTCAAGAGGGAAACTCAACTCAAATTGAAAAACTTGAGGAGGAGAATTCTCTCTTGAAAGACCAAGTTCAAGAGGTTGAGGCTAGGTTGGAAAGGTTCACGTTGGGATCTAAGAACCTTAATCGACTACTTGGAACCCAAAGAGCAGTGTACAACAAAGCCGGACTCGGATTTAGGTCAACGAGTACGAATAGGTCATATATGTCTATCGTAAATCGTAGTCATCAAAGAGTCCAAGCATGGGTCCCAAAGGTTTTATTGAACTCACATATAAGGACTAATAAGTATTCGATTCCTCAGGATCAAGTTCATTATTTGAATAGACCATATTGGTTCAATGATCCAGGGGGAGCTAACACTAAAATAGTATACCCGCTTACTTAGCAAAATCATTGACTATTTTACTTTAATTTTTAGAATGGCTAGATAGGAAAAATAGTTAGTCAACTCTTGACAACATAGTATCAGGACGCGGCGAGATGATAGTACGTTAGGGAAACAAAGTCTCGTGTATTCAGGCTAGATAAGGCGTATCTAGCTTGGTGCACTTGACCGAGTGGAACTAGCTGAAGCTACCTCGCCGTATCCTAAACTAGTTAGACCAGGAAGTAACCCTAAGTGACTTAAGTGATATTTTCTTGAATTTGGCTTTGTCTAAGGAAGTGGTCGTTGTTCCGATCAAAGAAGGCCCCTGTGCCTCGCCACGACCTGGAAGCCAGTTTCTCGAAAAGTTACTTAATGATCTAAAGGTTAAATCCGAATCTAACCCAAGGTTGACTATCTTTAATCAATTTAAAATCATCTCACAAAACATATAAGGTGAACAAATTCTGAGACACATAGAATGGGTGAGATGTTAAGGATAATTGAAATAAACTTAAAACAATCTTCAAAATACTACTTATTTTCTCAACTATTGTACTTAATGACTCTTTAGGCCAAAGTTTAGCGCCCCCTACATCTCTTATACTTCATATATTTGACTAAGGGGGAAAGCAAACTAACCCTAAGGGTTATATTATAAACCTTTAGATTATTGGTGCAGAGAGACACACCTCGAACCAATCTATCTAACTATTGCTAGACGCATGTTTAGACTCATAGTTGATTTATCTTTATGCATGCATATACCATATTGTCTTTAAACCCCTATTTTATATAACAAACTTCATTTTTACATAACAAACCCCAACATTTGTTTTGATTTATGGCAAAAGGGGGAGAAGAGCGAAAGTTAAGGGGGAGTAACACAAAATTTATTTAATTTTTATTTAATTTTGAACTAATGTATCTCTTTCAAAACTCACCTAGGGTTAAGGGGGAGTTTTTGAAAATGGCATTCATCATTTACTATACTTGTTTTATGCTTTAATTTCCCTTAACTTTGTGTTGGTTTGCCATAGATCAAAAAGGGGGAGATTGTTGGTGCAGGGGCACCAGAAAATCGAACCTATGTTTTGATTATGGCAAAGACACAAAGTTAAGTTTACATCGTTATCTCACGAGCTAAATCGAGTGTGCAGAAAAGTACTAAAGCTAGAGCTGAAGGATAGCGACACCCGGAGGAAGCCGCGGTAGTAGGGCGACACTCGAGTGACTTCGGAGGGAGCCGAAGGAATCGAGTGGAAGGCCGAAAGCGAGAGCTACAAATTAAGTATCGAGGTAAGCTCGTGTGAGTGAGAGATGGTAAGGTCGTGTCCTCTTTACGGGGATGACCTTAGGCGACGATCCAACTAAGACTTCCTGGGGAAGGTCTAGGTCGAGATCGGACGGTTAGAAACCATCGCATTTATCATTTTCCGAGCTAACCCCATCGCAGGAAGTGGCGTGGCGATCGGCTCTTGGACATTAGGCGGCGGTTATCGATCGGTGATGAGAGGCATCGGTCGATCATCGATCGGCCGATCGATGAGAGGCATCAGTCGACTGATGGCGACGACTCAGCCTTTGTGCTCTGTCAAAATGGATAATGTTTAACGCGGTCACTTTGCGATAAAATTTGGACAACTTCGTGATCCGTTCCAAAAAAAAAGGGAGACAAATTCAGAGGCCAAAGTCTATAAAAGGAAGAGGATTCCAACTCCAAAATCACATCAAGTTTATTCATCAAGTGCTCCTACAACGCCAACGCTCCAACATCGTCATAACGCCGACGCGACGTCAAGTTTCGATCTTCTTCGTCGGTAGCAGAATCAAGTAATATTTTTGATATTGTATTCTTTGTTTTTCTTCATAACGAGGTGAGGTAGACTTGTTGCCTCATCCTCGTATATTTGGTTTTGTGATCGTTGTCTCCTACCTTCAACGAGGAGGAGACGTTATAGTGCTTTGCCCTCCGTACGCGGTCTAGGACCGATAGGGCCTTGGAGTAGCAACCGCTGGGTTTTGAACCAAGTAAAATAAACGTGTTCATTTATTTTCCGCTGTGCTTACTTTGCGTATCGAACGAACGAAAAAGAAAAGATTTACGATCGCTATTCACCCCCCCCTCTTGCGACGCTTCTCGATCCAACAATGATCCCTAATCAATCATCTCAAGATTGACGCTAATGGCTAACACTAACAACTAACGCTTTTACTAAGTGTCTTATTGCAAAAGAAGAAGAGAGTTGCCTATGGTATAGGAGGCTAGGGCACATCAACATGAAAAACATTGGCAAAATAGCCAAGATGAAGCTAGTCAAGGGGTTGCCAAAAGTCAAGTATCTTAAGGACAAAATGTGTGATGCATGCCAAGAAGGAAAGCAATCAAGATCATAACACAAAGGTAAAACTCTACTTAGTATCGCTTTACCTCTAGAACTCTTGCATGTTGATTTATTTGATTGTCATAGTACTCCCTCCATGATTGGTAGTAAATATTGTCTAGTTATAGTAGATGATTTTTCTAGATTTTCTTGTGTATTCTTCATGAAACATAAGGATCAAACTCTATGAATAATCATAGGCTTTAGCAAAAGTGTAGAGAATGAAAAGAATCTCAAAATCAACTGAATCCGTAGTGATCATGGTAGAGAATTTGAGAATTCTAACTTCTCAAAATTTTGCCTAGAACAAGGGTACAAGCATGAATTTTCATGTCCTAGAACACCTCAACAAAATGAGGTGGTGGAAAGAAAAAATCGTGCCCTACAAGAAGCGGCTAGGACTATGCTTAATGCATATTCTCTGCCTAGCTACTTGTCGGCGGAAGTGGTCAATACCGCTTTCTATATCCAAAATAGGGTTTTAATTCATAGGCTTTTAGGAAAAACCCCATTTGAATTATGGAATGGTACAATTTCAATAATTCACTATTTCAAAGCCTTTGAATGCAAAGTTTACATTTTAAACACCAAAGACAACCTTGGTAAGCTTGAAGAACCCTGAAATGCACCTGCAATTCACCTTCAAATCGCCCCACCAAAGCTCCCAAAGAACTAATGCTGAAATCCTCCTCGAGCTCCTCTTTTTAACCTGCATCGGGCTGGATTTCCACCTAGTAGTCGACTGCCAACACTGTTGTCGTGAGGCAATGGCTCGATCCACGTTGGAAAAATTCTAATGGATCTCTAGGCAGTCGACTGATGACATCACCAGTCGACTGCTAATGTCCGTAGTCGATTGCCAGTCGGTTACGAAGTATTTTGTGGTCGCGGTCGAAAAACCCCGTCCAGCAGTCGACTGTCATCCATGGCAGTCAACTGCCATTAGTCGACTGATCCAATGATCAGTCGACTGCAAGTCATTTTCAGTCCTTAGCTGGTAGTCGAACTCTAGTCGACTCATGGAAGTTGAACCGACGATATTGCTAGTCGACTGCCAACCTTAAACATGAGGTTTTAACCCAAGTCTGGTGCCCCCATACTTGCTAGACCACCCTTAGCCTAGAGCTATGCCTTCTAGCCACCTCCATCAGCTTCGCACCTATCAGATCCCTCCATGTCATCCATGACTTGTTCATCCATACGCTATCCTTCAGATGCTTCCATTGGCTATGTCATGCTAACAGTGTCTACACCGCCAAGGCACATTGGACTTACGCTGCCAAGACTCCGCTTGGACTTTACGCCACCAACCATTGGACTTATGTTGCCAAGACTGCTGCTTGGACTTTACGCTGCCAATATCAAACCCCTTGGGCTTCTCAAATGCCAAGACTCAAGCTTGGACATTCCCTTTCCAACCCATGTTGGACTTTCCATGGCAAGACCCATGCTTGCCAAGCCAAGAACTCTTTGGAAGAAGAAGGAGAGGAAGGAGAGAGATGAGAGAACTTTTCTCTATGCTTTTGGCTTGCACGCCCAAAAACATGATCTATCCACTTGCTTGCACGTTCAAAGCATTTTTAAGACACTAGCCATCAATTCCCATTATCTCCTCATTAAGACAACTCTTAATCTCCTAATAAATACCATGACTCTTGGTATTCTTCTTCATCATGAATACCAAGGCCATTGGTATTCCCATGCATGATTAATCAAATTAATCATGCATGATGATGAATCATCTTCCATGGTTCAACTTGAGTCTAACTCAAGTTTAACCAGTTTGAGTCTAACTCAAGTCTTGGCCATATGCTCAATTGTCCTTTTAGTCCAACTAAAAGAAACCATCTCCAAAACAGAATGTCATTTGTGTGTGACTCTATAGGCTCTTGTAACATTGGCAATGTATCTAAAATCATTTTAAATACATAAGAAATGAGCGACATCTAGCAATACATCATTGCTACCCAAGTTACAAGATCGTCGAAATCCGACAACCTTTCCGTGACTATTATCATGTATGACGGTGTCCTTCTATCTCTGATATCTTAGATCGATCAATGTGGCATAGACCGTGTCATCCCCTTATCGATCTTTATGTTTCTTGATCCCCAAGTAGACTCACTCAAACAAATGAGCTCAATATCTCATATTGACTCATTTGAGCATGACCATGCATTTCGTGGTCCTACTCTATCAAGAGGCTAAAGATATCACTCCTGTCATATAGGAGGGATAGATTCCATCTACATCACTCACATCCCTCTACATAATTTGTTACATACCCAGTGATCGCCGTTATAGTGCACCCTGTTACGGTGTGACGTTAGACGATACCAAAGTACATAACTCCTTATGTAGGGAACCATAGTGACTTCAGGTCTAAGGACTATTCATACCAATAGTCACATGAGAAAGTATATGACACTCATATAACGATCCATGATACTTTCTCATGGCGGGTCAATTCAGTATATATATTCTCCAATATATATACTCATGTGTCAATGTGATATCACATATCCATGACTTGTGAGATCAAGTCATCCATTGACCTACATGCTTGTCTCAATGTATTAATATTGCCCTTGTTTATTAATACTTGACTAGGAATATTAAGAATAGTGTTCTCTACAGCTTCTCATAATCAATTCTACCAATTGATATACTATAGATTAGAACCTACTATTCAAGGACATTATTATATTTATTTTAGCTGGCACATGCATAAAATAAATATAAAAAACAATCTTTGCCTTTTTATTAATGAAATATGATAGACATGATCCCTAATCAATCATCTCATGATTGGCACTAAGGGCTGATACTAACAACTAACGCTTCTACTAAGTGTCTTATTGCAAAAGAAGAAGAGAGTTGGCTATGGCACATCAACATGAAAAACATTGCCAAAATAGCCAAGATGAAGCTAGTCAAGGGGTTGCCAAAAGTCAAGTATCTTAAGGACAAAATGTGTGATGCATGCCAAGAAGGAAAGCAATCAAGATCATCACACAAAGGTAAAACTCTACTTAGTACCGCTTTACCTCTAGAACTCTTGCATGTTGATTTATTTGATTGTCATAGTACTCCCTCCATGATTGGTAGTAAATATTGTCTAGTTATAGTAGATGATTTTTCTAGATTTACTTGGGTATTCTTCATAAAATATAAGGATGAAACTCTATGAATAATCATAGGCTTTAGCAAAAGAGTAGAGAATGAAAAGAATCTCAAAATCAACCGAATCTGTAGTGATCATGGTAGAGAATTTGAGAATTCTAACTTCTCAAAAATTTGCCTAGAACAAGGGTACAAGCATGAATTTTCATGTCCTAGAATACCTCAACCAAATGAGGTGGTGGAAAGAAAAACTCGTGCCCTACAAGAAGCGGCTAGGACTATGCTTAATGCATATTATCTACCTAGCTACTTATGGGCGGAAGTGGTCAATACCTCTTGCTATATCCAAAATAGGGTTTTAATTCATAAGTTTTTAGGAAAACCCCCATTTGAAATATTGAATAGTACAATTCCAACAATTCATTATTTCAAAGTCTTTGGATGCAAAGTTTATATTTTAAACACCAAAGACAACCTTGGTAAATTTGAATCTAAAACGGATGAGGGAATCCTAGTTGGATAGTCATCCACTAGTATAGGATATAGAGTTTATAATAAAAGAACTCAAAAGGTTGAGGAATCTTCAAATGCCCAATTTGATGAAACCTTTAATACTTACCCTAGGAAATCCCCCATTGATAATGATATCAATGACAAAAATCAAGAAATTACCCAAAAATTTCAAGATTTAACTTTAGGGGGTAATGATCAAGGGGGAGAGTTAAATCAAGGGGGAGTAAGAGGTGATTCGGATGATGAAAGAAGGGTTGAGGATAATCATGATCAAATTCAATTTAATACACCTCCTAGAACAATAAGAGTTCATAAAAATCACCCTCTAGATCAAGTTGTAGGTGAATTATCCCAAGGTGTTAGGACTAGGTCATTTCATAGAGCTCCCTCTAGTCATGTAGCCCTCATCTCCCAAATTGAGCCCAAAATAATCAATGATGCATTACTTGATCCAGATTGGATCTTAGCAATGCAAGATGAATTGGCTCAATTTGAAAGGAGTTTAGTATGGGAGTTAGTTCCTAGACCTAATGATAGTACCATCATTACTACAAGATGGGTTTTTAGGAATAAACTAGATTATCAAGGCAATATAACTAGGTATAAAGCAAGGTTAGTTGTGAGGGGCTTCAATCAAGTTGAAGGACTTGATTATGATGAAACATATGCCCCGATTGCTAGGTTAGAGTCGATTAGAATCCTACTAGGATATGCCTCTTTCATGGGCTTTAAACTCCATAAAATGGATGTAAAGTCGACATTCCTAAATGCATTCATTAAAGAGGAAGTATATGTAGAACAATCTCCCGAGTTTGAAAGCATAGACTATCCAAACCATGTATTCAAGATTAAAAAGGCTTTATACGGTTTGAAACAAGCTCCCCGGGCTCGGTATGAAAGATTGTCATCTTTCTTGGTCTCTAAGGGGTTTAGAAGGGGTCAAGTAGACCAAACTCTCTTCATTAAATCAAAGTCTAAGGACATATTTGTAGCTCAAGTATATGTAGATGACATTATCTTTGGGTCAACAAATGATGAGCTCATTCAAGGCTTCATCAAAAATATGGAGAATGAGTTTGAGATGAGTCTAGTTGGGGAACTAAATTTCTTCCTAGGTCTACAAGTCAAACAAACAAATGAAGGAATTTATGTATACCAAACCAAATATGCTATGGAAATGATTAAGAAATTTGGTTTAGAAAATGCTAAAGTAGTTTCAACCCCAATGACAACTAATACAAAAATAGATAATGATCTTGAAGGAAAACAAATTGACCTTAAACTCTATAGGAGTATAATTGATAGCTTGTTTTACCTAACTGCTAGTAGACCGGATATATTATTTACGATAGGTATGTGTGCAAGGTACCAATCATGTGCCAAAGAGTCTCATTTAGTGGCCGTAAAAAGAATCTTAAGGTATATCAAGGGCACACTAAATGTAGGACTTTGGTACCCTAGGATAAAATCTTTCGATTTAATTTGGTACACCGATTTTGACTATGCAGGTTGCAAGTTGGATTGGAAGAGTACTAGTGGTGAATGCCAATTTCTTGGAACCTCTCTAGTAAGTTGGAGTAGTAGAAAGCAACCTTGTGTTGCTTTATCAACCACCGAGGCCGAATATGTGGCTATGGGTGGTTGTGATGCTCAATTACTTTGGATGAGACACATTAGAGGATTATGAGCTACACTACTCCAATGTAAAAGTTTATTGTGATAATGTGAGTACCATAAACTTGACCAAAAATCTGGTACATCACTCTAGGACTAAGCACATTAAAGTGAAGCATTACTTCATTAGGGTTCATGTGGCTAAGGGGGACATTGAACTTAATTACATAGAATCTAAGTCCAACATAGCTAACATATTCACCATGGCTTTCCCCGAAGTGGAATATTCATCACTAAGGAGAGAACTTGGGATGTGTTTAGTAGAATAGAAGTCTAGGTTTGTATGAACCTATAGAAAATCTAGGATTTATACCTCTATGCATCTCACAAAAGACCTATGAAACCATGAATTTTGTATTGAGCCACTTAGACAACATGTGAGATGTTAGAAAGATGCACTTGGTT
This sequence comes from Wurfbainia villosa, assembly GCA_025175895.1. NCBI lineage: Eukaryota > Viridiplantae > Streptophyta > Magnoliopsida > Zingiberales > Zingiberaceae > Wurfbainia > Wurfbainia villosa. The sequence continues at coordinate 23,015,599 of CM045990.1, read as the reverse complement.
CATCATGTTTGTTATGATGCATTACTATAAATCAAAGTGCCATCTAGAGACATTAATCCTTCATTGGACCAATTATTGGGAAGGCTTATGCACAATTGATGTGCATATAGCTCCAAGAATATGATTGGAAATGTCAAATAAAATATAATTTAAACTATGTTTATCATACTTTGAAAAACAGTTTTCAATTGCTAAGCAAAAGTGATACAAAGTTTGAAAACTACTTAAAGCTTTTGTTTGGTTTCAAAATTGTATCATTTTCGAAATCTAGAAAACATATATTTTTTAAATTATTTTTCCTTGATAGAAAATGATTTCAAAAATGTGTACACATATTTTTGTGATTTTTCGATGTTTCTTGAATTTTTGGTGGATTTCTGAAGTTGGGATGAAAAAACTAAAAATGGGCTCTCGGGTGTGGCAGTCGACTGAATAATAATTCAGTCGACTGATACCATATTTTTCCTATAATTCTACCTTATTTCTTGGTCTTAAGTGTGCTCTTAAGTTTCTTAAAACTATGGTATGATAATCTTCAGTAAAAAGAAGTTTTAGGACTGTTTAATGCAATGTTTTAGGAGGAGCTTCATAATATAAATCTTTTCATCCCCTAAATTTATATTGTTGGTGCAAAGTTAGGACTTAACTTTCTATCTTTTATTATGCTTTTCTCCACATGTTATTCACACATCATGAACCATGTCTTGGATTAAGGGGGAGCCTTATATTGATCTTATACCTTAGTTCAAGATATAACAAATTCAATTCTTTCATGAAACTTATCTTTGCATGAATTCTTCTCTTTTTGATGTATGTCGAAGGGGGAGAAGGAATGTTTAAGTTAGAATTTATATTGGAAATATGATTATGTGCATATCTTAAAGACATAACTTAAATGATTGTCAAACGTAAAAAAGGGGGAGATTGTTGGTGCAACAATGCCCCAAGCATTTATATATTTTGATGTTTGAATAATCATCTAAGTTAGGCAATGCTTTGTGATCTAATTGTGAACATGTTTAAGTGACAGGAAAATCCAAGTATGAAGATTTGGTAAAAGAAAAGTCCAAGTATGATCTTGGCAAGAGAAGTCCAAGGAAAGATCTTGGCGGCGTAAGTCCAAGCATGTAGTCTTGGCGGTATAAAGTCCAAGCGGCCCTTGGCAAAGGAAGTTCAAAGGCAAGTCTTGGCAGCGTAAGTCCAAGCATGTAGTCTTGGCGGCGTAAAGTCCAAGCATATTTTGGGAAAGGGAAACCCAAGACATGATGAAACCGAAGGAAGCTCTTGGAAGCAAGCACAAAGGATGAACAAGTCACGGACTCGGAGGGATCCTGGAGGTGCAAGGCTAAAGGAAGAGCTAGAAGGTTAAGTCTAGGTCTAGGGAGTCAATTCAAGTATGAATTACTCATACTTGACGAGTATCAGTCGACTGATACGATGTAGCAGTTGACTAATACGATGTAGCAGTCGACTGATAAGGTGCTCGACTGAGTCAGGCTGAAAACCTGAGGAGCAGTCGAATGCCAAGAGATGGCAGTTGACTGATGTCGCCATCAGTCGACTGTCAATACTAGCAGTCGACTGATCAAGTCGACATCGGGCACAGAATGGAGTCTCACTCGACTCCTCATGGGGATCACTCGACTGATCGGTTCATCAGTCGACTGATGAAGTAATCATTCGACTAATCAGGATACCATTGGAAATGATGACTGCGTATCCCCGCGGATTCGCCTTGTCAGAAGTCGTTGGCTACGACTTCAGTCGACTGATGTTGTACATCAGTCGACTGATCGAGGCTTAACGGGAAAAACAACTCTCTCTCTATAAAAAGAGGGTTTGGGGTGCTTGAGTGGTCTAATGCTTACATTCCAAACCATACTCTCAAGCTCCCACGTTTTTCCTAAGCTTCCTAAGTGCTTTTAATTCCCCTCCTCTCTAATCTTCATCTTCATCTTTGTAAGAAGAGGAGGGCCTTATAAGAAGAAAGTTTTTAGTGAAATTGTTTGGATTGATCCACCTTAAGGATGACCGTGGAGTAGGAGCTTTATCTCCGAACCACGTAAATTTCCTTGTTAGCGATTGTATTTGCTTGCTTCTCAATTTCGTTTAGCTTCTTGTTTTGCTTCCACTAACCCTTTTGTAGAACTCGAAAAAGAGGCTATTCACCCCCTCTAGCCTTCCAAGGATCCCTAACAGTTTTAACTTAAAATAGACCAACGTGGTTTGGTTTATTTTAACTTAAGTTATTGGAGTGGGTTAACAGATTTTGGTTATGAACCTATATCCATTAGGAGAATGTGTTCTCTATAAAAATATGGCTTAAGGGTTTTTGTGGATAACTTTTGTGTTGGAAATCCTAGCCACCCAACCCTAGGAGAGGAGTCCTTGCTCTTGCCACCAAAGGTGGTTGCCGCACACCCTTGTGCTACCGTCCAACCTTCTGCAACAACTCCTTCTCCACGCCGCCGACAACCCACCATCCGCCAACAACTCCTCCGACCATCCTCCCTTGGCTTCCAGTGACCAAGGAGCAACCGACCATTGATTGTCCAATTATCTTCTCCACCAACACAAGCTGTCCAGTTTTGGATAGCTTGTTTCTCTCTTCGTAGAGAGGTCATTTGGTCGGCATTTTGTGCTCCGACAATGACCTACTTGCCAGGGATTGATTCTCCGGCAATCCTCATAGGAGGAGGACCAAGGTTTCATCAATTGATTGACAAAAACCACTTCCGAGAAGCGAGTTCGTGGAGCTCATTTTTAGATCCGAATTTTGATTCGGATTGTGATCGTCTCTTGGATCACAACGTCATCGACACGAGGCTAGTAACTCTTGCGAAGACAGGGCTCGTGGTTTTGTGAAGCTATCCCGATGATACTCGGTGTGGATACGGATAGAGGTGAGACTTGCAAGTGTCGCTCGGTTGATATCATTCCCGTTATACGTGATCCGTCAGGTATACCTAGTATAAGTTTCCTTTTATTGCAAAATTTGAAATATCGATTATGTCAACACATGTTGTATCCTAGCATGCGTGTGGTGTGTGTGTTGTAATAAATAGTGTATTACTAGTTTTTGCTTCCGTTGTGTGCATGTTTACGAAACGTGTTCGAACACAACACCCATGTCGGTGCCATAGGAACCCAACAACGCAAGCACACAACCTCAAATCTCCGACCTAGATCACCAACGACTTTAGTGCATGCTTGCACTGAATGTCCGCAAGTGCATGGTTGTTGTTAAGTAATAAATTATGTATCGATCCCATAGGGATTGTGATTTCGAGTATTGGATGTCCAGTTAACGTATGTTGTTCGAAGTGAATCACTTCCTGAGTTAAGGTGGTTGTCTGTGAGCTAGCTTTAGTACGGTGTCACTTGGAGAAAAAATTAAAGAGTTTACTCAAGGGTTGGTCAAGGGATTCCAGGATTTCGATTTCACTTGTGCTTTGCTGAACATGCTATTAAGTTAATGCTCCTAGGTTTTCTAATTGCGATCTTGCGGGAGGATTATCGAATGTAATCCTGATGAACTTTTTCTTCTATTGGGAATTGCCTATTCTTAACCAAGTTTTCCTTTCAGATCTTCAGAGCTCAGGGGGTTGCTATCCTTGGGAAGCTCCTTTCACCGGGGTCCCACAACCCTTCTAGAGTTGATTTCTCCTACATTGGGCCTTCTGCTGGCATAGGTTAGTAGAGTTCTAAGATTTCCTATATGTCCCCATGAATAGGTGAACCATATTTCATGGCCTAATCTTTCACAACCTATTTCCTATGATTTTGGGAGGGAGGATGACCGGGAGGTTCTGTTAGGGCAAACTCTTGCCGTAATATGGTTTTGATGGTGTGGCAAAGGGTTTAAGTTAGTTTGATATGATGATTTGATATGTGCGTTGAAGTCGTGCAGGACTTAGTAATTCACACATGGAGCCGTGGCGAGTTTCACATCTCATGACTCGTGCCTTGAGTCGGTGAAGGATAGCTTTGCGGAAGCCGTGCGCTTGGAGCATCCGAGGGACCGCCGGACGAGAAGCTTGGAGTGAAGCCGGAGGAAGTAGACTTCGAGGCAAGAGACGCGAAGGAGCATTGCAGAGCCGTGCGCCTGATGCTGCCGAGGGACGTGGCGGAGAACGAAGAGAACTTCAAAGGCGAGGGACTCCGAGAGATGAGAGTGAGCGATTGTAACCCGGGGAAGGGTAGCTCTTAGGTGAAACTTGGCCATTTGGCCAAGTGTCGGATGGGTTTTCGACACCGCCGATTCCATGTCATGGCGCGATCGCTCGAGTCCGAGTGAGTTCGACCGTATACGATCGATCGGATTGGGCGCAGCCGATCGCCATCGTGGCGATCAAGCCAAGACATCATCGATCGGCCAAGGCGTAGCCGATCGGCGTCAATAGGGTTTCGAGAGAACATTCGTGTCGCCGATCGGGCAATCGACTACGGAGGCAATGATCGATGAGGTCCATCACCCACGCCAAGAGTTCCGTTGGACTACACGGCCGGGATCCGACGTGTTCGGAGGCCGTAGTGGACGCGTCGATCGCTAAGGGCGCCACGATGATGGCGGCCAACGGAAGAAATCAGCCCTCTCTATAAAAGAGAGGTGTAAGCCTTTAAGAGGCTAATGCTTATGCTCCAAGTGATCTTCCTAGTGCCCCACAAGCTCTAAACTCTTCTTACTCGCTTACTCCATTCTATTTGTAAGAAGAGTGATCTTGATTGTAAAGAGGTTACCCACCCAGCTTGGTGCAAAGGAGAGACCATTTAGTGGATTGGTTTAGCGGAGTGATTCACCGAGGATCTAATGGGATCGTGGATTAGCGTAGCCGCTGAACCACGCTATACCATCGTGTTAGCGCTTGTTTTATTGTTTGTCTTTTGCTTTGTATTTGTATATTCGCTATGCTTAATTAGTTTTGTAGACGAGCAATCACGCCCAACGCAAGAGGGCTATTCACCCCCTCTAGCCGGGCCATCCGATCCCCTACAAGTGGTATCAGAGTTAAGGAAAGCTTGTCGAGGACTAACCGCCACAACAAGCAACTTTCAAAATGGCCGGCTCCAACATCCATCCTCCAAGTTTGAAGGAGAATTCGCTTGGTGGAAGAAGCAATGGAGGTATTTTTCAAACGGATTTTGATATAATGATTACAATGGAACTGGTTGCTTTTGCCTAGGGATGAAGAAGGGAAGCCAATAGAGAAATCTAGGTGGACTAAAAAGGCAAAGGGAAGAGCACCTTGCAAATTCAAAGCCAAGCATCATCTCTTCAATGTGCTCCCTCAACAAGAAATCAACCAATAGAGAATGCCTAAGTGCCAAGGAGATGTGGGAGAAGCTAATTGAGCTTCATGAAGGCACATCCGAGGCAAAGCTAGCAAGGAGAGATCTCCTCCGCTCCCAACTATCCAACATCAAATTAGAAAAGGGAGAAAAGGTAATTTCTTTGCATTCTAGATTCAAAGAAATTTTAAATGGACTAACAAGTGTAGGTGAGAAGCTATCAAACCGGGACATGCTCATGAAGGCTATAGATGCCTTTCCCCATTCCTCAAAGTGGAGCTCCATGGTGGATTCGTTCTACATCTCCAAGAACTTGGAAGTAAGTACCATGGAGGAATTTTTCTTAACAATGGAGCTTCACGAAACTAGGCTTGAAGGAATACAAGAAGAGCCTAGAATTCAACCCTCAAGAGGAGTAGCATTGTTGGCAAATAAGGGGAAGAAGAAGATGGAAATCCCCTCCTCCTCCGATGACCAAGCGTCTTCCTCCTCCTCCATGGATAGCACCGAAGAAGCCTATATGGTAAGGAGGGTAAGACGTGCATTTAAGAATTTTAGATTTGATAAATCTTATGATAGGAATAGAAGACCAAGGGGGAAGGTCATATGCTACAATTGCCAAGGAGAGGGACACATAAGGGACAATTGTTCCCTCCTAAACAAAAGCAAAGAAGAGAAGAAAAAGAAAGAAGAGAAGAGGAAGAAGAAGAAGGGGAGCAAGAGAAAGGAAGAAGAAAAGAAGGCAAAAGAAAAGGGGAAGGCCAAAGCATTCAAGGCCAAGACATGGGATGATCCTTCCTCATCCTCCTCATCATCATCGGATGAGGAGAATGCCTTTGTCACCAATTTAGCCTTGATGGCCTTTGATGACTTGGATTGCTCTTCATCCGAAAATGAAGAATCAAGCTCAAGTGGAGAGAGCTCAAATGAAGGGGGAGCTTCTACATCCTCATCATCCGAAGAAGAAGAAGAAGACATGGAAACTATGGTAACAAATGCTTCTCCTAAGAAAATAGTTTCCATAATTTCTAGTTTAACTAAGGACTTATTTGGAATGAAAAAGAAAAATAAAAGCATGCTTAATCAAATTAAGGACTTAGAAAATAAGTTAGAAAATGCATGCTTAAATGAAAATGATAATATTTCTTCTTGCCATGATGATGCATGCTCACATGATTATATGCCTTTGGATGTTAATGATGCATGCATAGAGGAAAATAGGGCATTAAGGGAAAAGGTAGATTATTTAACCAAAGCCCTAGAGAAATTCACAATTGGCTCCAACACCTTAAATATGATCTTAGGGAGCCAAAGGGCAAGTTTTAACAAGAAAGGCCTAGGCTACAAGGAAAAGAAAAATGAAAAGGCCTATAAATGCCTTATAGCTAGGGGACAAGATAAGAAGAAGGTAATTGCTAGAAAATGGATCCCTAAGGAATATCTAGTGAACCCAATAGGAAAGAACTTATTTTGGGTTCCAAAATCCATCCTTAAGGGTTAGAATAACCCTAGGGTAGTCAACCACATGGTCCTAACCTATATCATATTTTGGTTGACTTAGGATGACGGGACAACATTTTTTAGATATTGTTGGGTGATGATAACGTACCCATAAATAGGTAATAATGCTTAAATCATGATGATTAATGTAATCCCTATGTATATTTGCAATCATGATTTATGTTTTTGAAATTTGGCACGTTATCATGAGAAATAGGTTTGAATCATGCTTTAGGTGATACTTTGTTTATTATCATCATATAATACCTAATGCATGACTATTATTTGATGAATACATGAGTTTCATGATCATAATGTAGAATTCATTCATATATGTCATTATGATCATGTTAATTGTTAGGTTGATACTTAACCATGATAGAATTGCATGAATATATTGGTTAAGTATATACAAATACCCCCTAGGATGCATCTCACACTCACCATAGGCTACCTTGATTGAAAACTTAGCATGAGTGAGATGTTAGGATGATACAAATGTTCACTAATGCCTATGGCATTTAGATGGTCATTTAAAGTATCAACATAGCAATAATAGACCAATCATGGGGAAGGCTTATGTTTAATTCATAGACATATTGCCCAAAGATCATGGTTGGATATTTCATATGTTTTCAAAACAACTCCTTAATCTAAAATCTATGTATTTATGTTTTGGAACAATTCAAAGCAAGACTAGGTGTTAAAATGGATACTCTTATGATCAAAAACCTAGTAGTTTTTAAAGCTTTTGGATTTTTGGCAAATACGTGGAAATATAATGATTTTTCATGTAAACCTATTTTTCCTTGATAGATATACTTAATAGAAATATGCTCCTCAAATTTCATGATTTTTCGAATTTTCTGGAATTTTTAATGCATTTCTGAAATTCGCCCAGAAAATCAGAATTTCGGAATCAATTGTGCCAGTCGACTGCCATACTGATAGCAGTCGACTGCTCACCTGAAAATCAGCCTGCAATTTTCTGATTTCAGATTTTAATCATGTTTTTGGTATTTTCCCTCCATTATACTTGATGCCATGAGCTTATAACTTAGTGTTAATCTTTTTGATGGTGTCAAAGGGGGAGAAATAATTTATGTTTAAGTTAATTATTTTAGGGGGAGAAATATATGATAGGGGGAGAAAATTTGCAATATAGAGTTTCATGGATTAAGGGGGAGTGGCATGTTGCTATATCATGTTTATGTCTACATGCTTTCTTTCCTTTAGAATTTATATCAAATGTTTTTACCTAACTTAAACGAATTGCCACACATCAAAAAGGGGGAGATTGTTAGGGCAATCTCTTGCCGTAATATGGTTTTGATGGTGTGGCAAAGGGTTTAAGTTAGTTTGATATGTTGATTTGATATGTGCGTTGAAGTCGTGCAGGACTTAGTAATTCGCACATGGAGCCGTGGCGAGTTTCACATCTCATGACTCGTGCCTTGAGTCGGTGAAGGATAGCTTTGCGGAAGCCGTGCGCTTGGAGCATCCGAGGGACTGCCAGACGAGAAGCTTGGAGTGAAGCCGGAGGAAGTAGACTTCGAGGCAAGAGACGCGAAGGAGCATTGCAGAGTCGTGCGCCTGATGCTGCCGAGGGACGTGGCCGAGAACGAAGAGAACTTCGAAGGCGAGGGACTCCGAGAGATGAGAGTGAGCGATTGTAACCTAGGGAAGGGTAGCTCTTAGGTGAAACTTGGCCATTTGGCCAAGTGTCGGATGGGTTTTCCCGACACCGCCGATCGCCATGTCATGGCGATCGACGCTTCCGAGTGAGTGAGTTCGGTATACACGATCGATGGCCAGAATGCGGCCGATCATACGTGGGCGATCATTGCCAAGACCATCGATCGGCCAAGGGCGAATGATCGTCAATAGGGTTTCGCCACGAACTCGTAGCCGTCGTAGGCGACGACTACGGAGCGATCGATGAGGTCCATCGATGGCCAAGAGTTCCATTGGACTACAACGGTCGGGATCCGACGTGTTCGGAGGCCGTTGTAGTGACGGCAGTCGACTGCCAAGGGCGGCAGTCGACTGATGGCGGCCAACGGGAAGAAATCAGCCCTCTCTATAAAAAGAGAGGGTGTAAGCCTTTAAGAGGCTAATGCTTATGCTCCAAGTGATCTTCCTAGTGCCCCACAAGCTCTAAACTCTTCTTACTCGCTTTTACTCCATTCTATTTGTAAGAAGAGTGATCTTGATTGTAAAGGTTACCTCCACCTAGCTTGGTGCAAAGGAGAGACCATTTAGTGGATTGGTTTAGCGGAGTGATTCACCGAGGACGAATCGGGGACCGTGGATTAGCGGCGTAGCCGTGAACCACGTTACATTCTTTGTTAGCGTTTGTTTTCTTGTATTTCTATTTGCTTGTCTTTATTAGTCTTCCGCTTGCGCTAATTAGTTTTGTAGACGAGCAAATACCGGCATCCAAACGAAAAGGGCTATTCACCCCCCTCTAGCCGGCCGTACCGATCCCCTACAGGTTCCTCCTTGATTCTCCTAGGTTTCGATATAGAGGCTTTCACCCTCTATATTAACTAAGAACAGTAGGATTAGAACCAAGATGTAATTATCATTAAACTTAGATATCATAAACTACAAATATTATTAAGGAAAGTAGAAATATATTTGAACTAGCATGTCCAACTTGCACAAGTTACTCTCTAATCCTAGAATCGAGAGATCTACTCCATAGATATGAAAAGACACACACAAGAAATTGTATCCTTAAGCACTATAATGCAAATAGAAGGTAAACCACAAAATATATGCTCTGACTGCTTTCTGAAGATGTCTTGGCCGCTTTCCTGCGTGTTGGAGTGTAATCCTGCTCTTGACCCACTTTTTCTTCTCCCTGTTACGAGCCTCTGGTTCTTTTTAGAGAACTTCTTTGCCGTCCCAGTCATCAGGCCTCCTCCCTTTTAGGTTTAGACATGCCTTCTCTTTTATATGGGTGAAAATGGCTTTCCTTAATTGCCCGCAGAAACGGATCATCATAAGTTGCGATGGCGCCACATGGCCATGTGGATGCCACACAATTGTCCCTGTGGGAGTCTAGAAACCGTTCTTTGGATCTTGCATCTAGAAAAGGCATGACTGTGTGAGATTTACATGGCTAGCCATGTCTTTTTTTGGAACTCTGAGCGGATGTCATCTTTTCGTCCAAAGTGTGCCTTTGTCTTGGGGACAACTAGAGCATACTTGCCTTCCTTGTGCTCCATTTATGTGCCATTTTGACTCCAAAATGCCACTCTGCAGGTAAAAATAGAAAAAGTAGATCTATGAACTAGAAAATAGTAAATAAGTGCAAAATAATAGAAATATGCATGAAACAAGTATGAAATGCAATGAGATGTGTGCTAAAACTACTCCTAAAATCTTATATGATTTGCACACATCATCTGTTAAGGTGTTATTCTAGTATCTGGTCAACACGATCTACTAGGACTTTCTGTTAAGTATGCACACTTAACTGTATGTTAGATCACAAGATGATCTTAACTTTAACTATGGTTCATACATCAAAACTAAAGAGTGGTGCTTTCTGCACCAACATGATAATACTGACATATTGGTTAACTAAGTATAGGATACCACGTTTGACTTGTAGAGACACTTTTGTTGAGAATCAACAATGTAATTTGAATGCTAGGATGCTTATGCAAGGCTAAATAGTATCTTTAATATTTGTTATTGCTTGTGCATTTGTTTGTGTTAGAATACAGAATAGTAATAAATAGAACCAAATAATAAGAGCAATGATAATAAATGATTTTTACATGGTTTCAACTCCAAATCCTACTCCATGTCTTGATGATTATTTATGTGAATGACTATTTTAATCTCACTATGAAAAATCTCCTTGGATGAGGTAGATAAAACTTGCATAGAGAGTATATCTTTTTTTAAAATACCAAAGTGTTAACTACAAGAGAATATATAATTGAGCATATAGAAGAAGCCTTCTGATAGCATTGAGTCATGTCTATCTCGATCATATTTTCATGGACAATTACTAACAAGAAATGTGCTTGATACTTATGTAGAGGTTTCTCCCACAACTAGCCAATGCTTACTTTTCAAATATGTCTAGTCAATTAGAATCATCTTTAGTCAACTCATATTAAAATAAAAGGAATTGCTAGGATCTTATTGTTGATGCAATAATGGCCCAAGTTGTTGGGTTTAACCAAGATATTTTGATGCATAACAAATGGTTTATGTTAGCTAGAGGTGTAAGGCATGTGGAAGTCCTAGAAGTGTAGTTTTGGAGCATGAAGTTTTGAAGGTATGTGATACTCAAACTCAATCTACACAAGGATCCCATTCAAATTGAGGATGCCAATTGTAGTTTACGAAATTTACTTAGGTGATTAATGGGAAAAATTAAGTATTTAGAATTTTATTGTGCTATCCATCTAATTTACTAGTAATAATTTAGTAAACTCACTCATTGGTGCTGACACATCCAACAGCTCGATCAAACTTCTTCTTATGATGCATCTCTGCCTTCTTCTGGGGCATGACGAAGAGTAAGAGATGCCTTCAACAAGGATTTTGGCACATCCATATCCTCCTAGCATGGTGTGCTTCATTTTTTATCAGAAAAAGGTCACTTGGAGCTTCTAGAAGCTACCATGACCAATCCATGGCCACCTCCACGGTTATGGACCAGTTTGTAGCTTGAAAGGGGATGCCTAGTAGAGACCACGCCCTGCCCATTGTCGGTGCAAGTATGCTCTAAGTATTAATTTTTTATGTTTGGATAATCATTTATTGTTAGTCAATATTTGTGATCTAATATGGATATTGAGTATCAGGTACAAAGAAAGTCCAAGTGTGAATATTTGGTAAGTAAAGTCCAAGGGTGAAGTCTTGGCAAGAAAAGTCCAAGAATGAGGACTTGGTGGCATAAGTTCAAGTGTGTAGTCTTGGCGGTGTAAGACCAAGTGGATCTTGGCAGGAAAGTCCAAGGGTGAGGATTTGACAGCATAAAGTACAAGTGTGTAGTCTTAGCGGTATAAGTCCAAATGAACCTTGGTGGAAGACCCCAAAGCATGACAAATCCAAAGGAAGCTTTTGAAGACAAGCACAAGGATAAATGAGTCATGGACTAGGAGGGATCTTCGAGGCACAAGGATGATGGAAAAGCTTGAAGGTGTAGTCTAGGCTTAGGGTTTGGTCTCAAGTATGAAATAGTCATACTTCAAGTGTTCCAATCAATTGATGTTTAAATAAGTCGACTGGTTTTGAGTGTTTGACACTCGGGAACTCAGAATGACTCGAGCAGTCGACTGGTCAAGTAGTTGACTGAGGGCTTAACTATCGATTGTGTTCTGGTAGTTGACTGGTGGCATGCACTGGTTGACTGGTCCATGGTAGTCGACTTCTAGGGTTTAGTAGTCGGCTATTTTAAGTGAACAAGAGCACAAAAGCTTTCTGAGTCAAGTGTTCGCTTGAAGCAGTCGACTGTTGGCTTGAGTAGTCAACTGTCGTTATGAGCAGTCGACTGATTAGGTGTCTGTTGAGTGGTGATGATCAAGATCATACTTCATTAGAAGCTGTTGGATTCAGTCAACAGTGGCACCAATCGACTGCTGGTATGTAGCAGTCAATTAGCGACGGGCTCAATGGGTCGAAACACCCAAAGTCTATAAAGGGAGGCTTGAGGAGCTTGAAAATGGCTAGTGCTCTCATTCTAATCTTCCATCCGAAGCTCACCAAGCCTTCTCTTAAGCTTTCTAAGTTCCTTAACCTCTTCTTCTTAAGCTCATTTCAATCATCTTGTAAGAAGAAGAGTGTACTTGTAAAGAAGGCTTCTCCACCTTGGTGTTCTCATCAAAAGGAGTTTTAGTGGAAGCTTGCAAGGGGTGATCTACCTTAAGAATTATCGTGGAGTCGAAGCGTCATCTCCGAACCATATTAAACAACTTGTGTTGGTGATTATTTTCTTTGTGTTTCATTAATAAGCTTTCGATTTGTATTTGCTTCTGCTGATCATTTATGTAGGAATTGAAAGAGGCTATTCACCCCTCCTTCTAGCCATTACAATGATCTCCAACAATTGGTATTGGAGCTCGGATAGCTCGGAAGACTTAACCATCAACCGGAGCAAAGAGATGACATTTCAAGAGAGTTATAGCACCACACAACCACCATTCTTTGACGGCAATGACTTTTCCTATTGGAAAGGTAGGATGAAATAGTACCTTATGAACGACATTGAAAATTAGTTTAGTGTCGTAGATGGTTTTGAGAAGTCGGTGGATGAGTTTGGAGCACTGGTACCTACAAAGGATTGGACAAGAGAAATGGCAAAGAAAGCTCAAGGAAACACCAAAGCAACAACAACACTTCAATGTGGGCTTTCAAAGGAGCAATTCAACAAAGTCAGACCATTCAACTCCGCAAAAGAGCTTTGGGAGAAACTCATCGAGCTCAATGAATGATCAAATGAGTCAAGGAGAGCCAAGAGGGACCTATTGATAGGACAACTACAAACATTCACCATGAAGGCCAATGAAACTGTGAGCCAAATGCACAGTAGGTTCAAAGAGATTGTTAATGGACTCCATGTCATAGGTGAGAAGGTAGACAATCGAGTCTTGTTAAGATATATTCTTCAAGCATTCCCTAGAACCATCTTATAGGCATCAATCATTGATGCTTATAAGGTCTCTAGAGATCTTTCTTTAGTTAAGTTAGATGAATTATTTTATGAATTTTAGATACATGAGCAAGCTAACATGTCTTCGAAAGAAAAAGGTCTAGCTCTTTTTGTAGAGAAAAAGGAGAAGAAGAAGAAGGGTAAGAAAGAAGAATAATATTCATCTGAATCAGAGGATGGACCATCAAGTAGTGACGAAGAGATGTCGACAAACAAAATGGCACATTATGTCAAGAAATTGATGGGGAGATCAAAGAAATTCACAAGAAAGGATGTGAATAGGTAAATCGAGTAGTACTTCAAGTCCTAACACTAATGTTACTTGCTATGGATGAAACAAAAGGGGGCACATTAAGCAAAATTGGCCGGAGTTGAAGAAGAAGGAAGAAGAAGGAAAAGAAGAAGAAGGAAGCCATGGTAGCTCAAGCAACAAGGGACACTTAAAGTGTCGAAGATTCATCTGACGAGAAGGAGCTATGCTACATCACTAGACACATGACATTCATGACTTTGGAGATGACACCGAAAGCTCAAGCAAAGAATCCTCATCTAGCGACGAATCACCATCGAGTGACGATAAGGTAAAGGACTCCCCTCAAGTAGAAGTTTTAAATAAAACCATTGCATATCTCAAAAATACTTTAGTTAAATCAGAAACTACAGTCAAGGACTTAAAGGTATAAATTAAAGCAATTAGAGATGGAACATCTTTATCTAGTGAATCATGCATGCTTAGGGAGGAAAATGAAAATCTTAAGAATGAAGTTTGTGAATTATGAACTTGCTTAGAAAAATTTACTAGTGGCTCAAAATTTTTTGACATGATCCTTAGAGACCAAAGAGTCGTATACAATAAGGCCAGTATAGGATATAAATCTAAGGATAAGGAAGTTGCATATATTTCTATAATAAATAGAAAGACAACCATTAAGGGAAAGGTAAAGAAGGCTTGGGTACCATATAGCTTCATTTTTATTGTGCTGTTTGACTCGTGGATTGGACATTTTAGGCTCTTTGATATGGATAATTATTGTTATTTGATATATTTATACATATTGAATTTATTTGCAATTAATTGTGTAATTCCTATAATTTTAGAATTATTTTTCATAAGTTGGATGTGATCTTGTAGGAAACACAAAGAGGGCCTAATTGGAGCGATTGGAGCCTTCCATCCAGATCTGGATCGATCACAACCATTGGATTTAATTGGATCATCCTACTTGATCAAAGCTTTAATTAAGGAATTAAACACTAGCTCTAATTTATGGCTGAGATTTGAGGGGCATGTGATCAGACGACCACAACAAAGCCACTTAAAGCCATTTTTTTCCTTAGCACAAAAAAAAGAATCGAAGGGAGAAACAGAGATCACGCGATCCCTTCTTCCCAAAAAATCATGACTGGTGATTCTCTTTAACACAGCGGTGGCGGCATAGCTTCTAGAAGCCATCTCTGGCAGTATACTTCTCCCATTCAACCGACGTCACCCCATTCCTCTCCTCTGCAGTGGAAGAACAAGTTGCGGTGGTTCGACAGTTTGGTTTGCAGCGAGCGAAGGAAGTCCAACCATCTTCATAGCAAGTTTCACATCGCCTGTCGCCAAAGATGAGACGTGCCTCAGCTGGACGTGGTTCGAAAGGCTAAGGTCGATTTCTCGCTGTTGTGGTTAGGCGACATCAATTTCTAGTTCCAACAGCCTCTAAACTCCATTCCGATGAATGTTTTCCACTCTAGCACCGATGAAGCTTCTCGACAGCCACCGTTCTCATCTCCTTCATTGCAACTACAGTGGTTCGGCAACTTCCTTCTTCACAGGGCAGTGGAAGTCTTGAGATTCATTCAACCCTTGCTGGAGAGATTTTTCGTAAAGGAACTCGCTTCATCATCCGTCAGAGAGGCCTGTTTGTTTTGTCATCATCGCCGAAGAGGGTGGTTCCTTCTCCGAGTGTTGTGGATCGTCGGTTACTTTTTATTTGAACTTCATACATTGAACTAATGTTGTTTATCTTGGAGTTACAATTGGATGTTTGATTTGTAGTTTCATTTGGATGATTAACTTGTAGTTTGATTAGGATGTTTAATTGAATGTTACAGTTGATGTTTAATTCAGAGTTTATCTTGGAGTTTAATTAGTAGTTTTATTTGGATGTTTAGTTTGTAGTTTAATTTGAATGTTTAGCTTTGAGTTTAATTTGAAGTTAATGAGGGTTAATGTTGATCGTTGTTGGTTAATTGTAAAATTTAGTTTAATTGTTGGTTAGTTTGATTTCTTGCATGTTTAAGTGCTATCTCCATCCATTAGAATCATTTAATAATTGTATCGTATAATGACAATACAGTGCATAGTTGAATTTCTTCGGCATGTTAGGTTAGCTTTCAATAAATTAACTTGATAGAAGTTAGGAACCTCGAGTTTTACTCTTGTTTAAAAAAAAACGTTCAACCATTGAGTTCATGTGAAAGATGACCCGAGTTACCCTATATTGCATTAGTGTAGTTATGGGGTTCGATAATTAATTTGGAACGGTATCAGGACAAAAACTGTTGCAACCAAATTTTGGCGCCGTTGTTGGGGAACTTGTAATGGTGTTCGTTTATCTTTAAACTGTCATTAGTTAGTTTGTTTTTTTTCTCTTTTGATTTTAGTGTCTTGTTATTTTTATTCGTTACTCATTGCGTTATTTAGTTATGGTGATGAGTAGGTCTTCAGACGATAATTAACTAATCTTATGTAGCAACTTTTGGTACAACAACAACAGTATTAATAGAAGACAGATTAGCCAACTTACATCAAACCTTAATCAGCTGCAGTCTTAGGGGTCTAGTTAGATACTATCTCAGACCATTCCAAATCATAAGGGAAACATCAGTGCGATTATATTGCGGAGTGGTAGAGCTAATTTGGACCATGTAGCACCAGTTTCATATTTAGTTGCTGTTTCTAGTAGATTAGAGCAGGATCCACAGCCGCGACGATCAGAGTTGCAAGTTCCATTACCCTTCCCTCAGAGGCCAGTGCAGCCTAGGAAGAGGGTTGTGGAAGAAAAGGCTAGGGAATTCTAGGAGCTAGTGGATTTGTTCAGTAAAGTGGAAGTCAATGTCCCTTTGTCGACAATGATTGAGCAGATTCCCAAGAATGCCAAGCTTCTTAAAGATCTGTGTGTTCACAAGAAGAAACTGAAAGGTAATGAGTTGATCAGTGTAGGAAAGAATGTGTCAGCACTTATTCAGCTTTGCCCCAGAAGTGTGAGGATCCAGGTGTTTTCACTGTACCTTGTGTTATTGGGAGCTATGTTTTTGAGGATGCGATGTTAGATTTGTAAGCTTCAATTAATGTGATGTCAAGGTCAGTTTTTCGTTCACTTGGTATTAGACCCTTGTATCCTACAGGAGTAGTGATTCAGTTAGCCAATCGTAGTCATACCCACCCAGCTGGGGTGATAGAGGATGTGTTGGTTATGGTGAGAGAGCTTATATTTTTTGCAGATTTTTATATTCTTGATATGGAGGGTGATACACAGCATAACAGAGCTCCACTTATTTTGGGTAGACCTTTTCTCAAGACTACCAAGACCAAGATTAATGTGTATGCAAGGACTCTTTCTATGGAGGTAGGAGATACTGTAGTTTGGTTCAGTATTTTGGATGCTATGAAGCACCCGATGGAGGATCATTCTATTCTTAGTGTGGATATAAATGACAAGTTGAATTGTATGGATTTTATTTATGAGTCTATTTTTCATTTGGATATCTTTGCACCCTCCACATTCTGTTATGATTTTGTTGATTCTAATGTTGATGATGATATTTTGTTAGGACCTATCTGTGGGCCCTTTTATGTGGATAGGGATATGGAATGTGTAGAGACTCACGCTCTTGAGGCGATGCCCCAAGAATCACTCCCATCAGATGTGCAACCACTGAAGCTCTAATTAAAACATCTTCTTGAGCATTTGAAGTATGTGTACTTAGATGAGGACGAAAAGTGACCCGTCATTATTGCCCGAGGTCTGGAGCCAAATTATAAGTATAGATTAGTAGATCTTCTGAGGCAGCATAGAAAAGCGATTGGGTGGATGCTTGTAGATATCCCAGGTATCAGTCCTTCTATTTGTATGTATAGGATTCATTTAGAAGAGGATGTAAAACTAGTCAGACAACTACAGCGATGGCTTAATCCACTGGTTCTTGCAGTGGTAAATAAGGAAGTGATGAGGCTTTTATAGGCTGACATCATTTATCTAATTTCAGATAGCAAATGGGTAAGCCCTGTTCAGGTGGTTTCGAAGAAATTTGGTATTAAAGTGGTTGCTAATGCAGATAATGAGTTGATTCCCACCAGAATTCTTGGAGAGTTTGTGTGGATTACAAGAAGCTTAATCATGCCAGCAGGAAAGACCACTACCCACTGCCTTTTATTGATCAAATGTTAGAGAGGTTGGCGGGCAAGTCACATTATTGCTTCATGGATGGTTACATTGGTTATTTTCATATTTGTATTGCTCCAGAGGATCAGAAGAAGACTGCTTTTACTTGCCCCTTCGGGATGTTTGCCTATCGTCGTATGCCATTCGGACTTTGCAATTCTCCCGGTGCATTCCAACGATGCATGGTAAGTATTTTTGGGGATTTATTAGAGCATTGCATGGAGGTCTTTATGGATGATTTTTTTGTTTTGGGTTCTTCTTTTGATTTTTTTCTGGATAATTTGTCGAAAGTTTTGTGTAGATGCATTGAGACTGATTTGGTTTTGAATTTCGAGAAGTGTCATTTCATGATCGAGCATGGGATAGTCTTAGGTCATATCATCTCTGTGAATGGTATTGGAGTAGATCCTGCTAAAATTCATGCTATATCTTCTCTATCTTACCCTACTTCTGTGCAGGAAGTTCATGGTTTTCTTGGTCATGCGGGTTTCTACAGACATTTTATTAGAGACTTCAGCAAGATTGCCCTTCCCTTGACAAACTTGTTGTAGAAAGATGTGGTTTTTTAGTTTGCCAATGGTGCAAGGACTCATTTGATCAGTTTAGGCAGGCTTTGAAATCAGCACCGATCCTTAGACCACCAGATTAGACTCTCCCATTCGAGTTAATGTGAGACGCTTCAAATTATGCGGTGGGAGCGGTCTTGGCACAAAGAGTTGATAGACTATCTCATGTGATCTGCTACGCCTCAAGGACTTTGGATGCTGCACAATCCAACTACACCACGATGGAAAAAGAGCTTTTATTTATTTTTTTTGCTTTAGATAAATTTAGATCTTATTTGCTCTATTCTCATGTGGTTATTTTTTCTAATCATGCAACTTTGAAATTCCTCCTGAAGAAGCCCGATGCAAAACCAAGACTAATTAGATGGATGCTTCTGTTTCAAGAATTCGACATAGAGATACATGATAGGAGTAGGACGGAGAACCTGGTAGCAGACCACTTGAGTAGGATTGTGAGGGAGATCGAGCCCACCCCCATAGCAGATTCTTTTCCAGACCAACAACTTTGTCACCTGCAAGGCACGTCACCATGGTATGCAGATCTTGATAATTATTTAGTTGCCTATGCTATACCTTCACATTTTACTCATGCACAAGTCCATAAATTGAAAATTGATGCTAAGTATTATGTATGGATGGTCCTTACCTTTGAAAATTTTGTAGTGATCAGATCATTAGACAATGTGTACTTGATTATGAGTTTCATTCCGTACTTACTTTTTATCATTCTCTGGCTTGTGGGGGGCATTTTGGACCCCAATAGACTGCTAGGAAAGTGTCAGAGTCTGAATTGTATTGGCCCACCTTGTTTCATGATGCCTATGAATTTTACAAATCTTGTGAGCGATGTCAACAAACAGGAAACATAGGATGTAGAAATGAAATTCCTCAACAATCTATGCTATATCGTGAGATTTTTGATCCATGGGGTATTGATTTTATGGGTCCATTTCTTGTATCTTTTGGATTTTCATATATTCTATTGGCAGTTGATTATGATTCCAAATGGGTGGAGGCCATCCCCACCAAGACTGATGATTCTCCAATTGTTGTGAATTTTGTTAGGTCTCATATATTTTGCAGATTTGGGGTAGCCAGGGCAATCATCATTGATCAAGCGTCTCACTTTTGGAATAGACACATGAAGGCCATGTTAAGCAAGTATGGGTTGTTGCACAAAATTACGACTCCTTATTACCCTTAGGAAAATGGGCAGGCTGAAGTGTAGAACAAAGAGATCAAATCTATACTGAAGAAGACAGTGGGGACAGATAAAAAATGTTAGGGCAATCAACCCATGTGATATGGTTTTGATGTGTGTGGCAAAGGGTTTAAGTTAGGATGATTGAATTTGATATGTGCGTTGGAGTCTTGCAGGACTTAGTAATTCGCACATGGAGCTTAGGCAAGTGTCACCACTCACAACCTCGTGCTTGAGTCGGAGAAGGAGCATTGCAGAGTCGTACGCTTGATGCTGCCGAGGGACAGTCGGACGAGATGACTTGAAGTGAAGCCAAGGAAGCAGACTTTGAGGGAAAGAGACGCGAAGGAGCATTGCAGAGCCGTGCGCTTGATGCTGCCGAGGGACGTGGCCGCAAATGAAGAGAGCTTCGACGAGAGACTTCAAGTGAGATGAGAGAATGAGTGAATTGTAAGTAGCTCATTAGGTGAACTTGTCCGAATGTCTGAGTGTCGGAGGCTCGACCGCAAGGATTGAGGTTTACCCGACCGGCAAAAGCTCAAACGGATGTTAAGTTTGAGTTTTACCCGGCATCAGTCGACTGCCATGTCATGACAGTCGATTGCTCCAAGTCGACCGACAATCGACTGGTGTGGCTGATGAATCAAGTTGACATCAGTCGACTGCTGAAGAAAAGCAGTCGACTGATAGCACTGTGCACGGGCACAGAAGTTAGTCAAGCTCGTGGGTCACTCGACTAGAAGTCGACATCAGTCGACTGATCATCCGACTGTTTGAGAAAGCGACCGCGGATCCCGCGAATCCGGCCTGGTCAGAAGTCGTTGGAGTCAACATCAGTCGACTGATGAAAGCATCAGTCGACTAATAGTGTCCAACAGGAAGAATTGCTTCCTCTCTATAAAAAGAGAGGGTGGGGGCTTTTAGTTGGTTAATGTTCTTCCTCTAAACATCCTACTAAGTTCCCCACAAAGCTCAAACTCCTTCTTCTAGTTTTCTTTCATATTTATTGTAAAAGAAGGAGTGATCTCATTGTTGTAAAGGTTTACCTCCACCTTTCTTGGGCTAAAGGGAGAGACCAATAGTGGATTGGTTTCGGGGAGATTCACCGGAGACGAATCAGACCATGGATTAGCGGCAAGGCCATGAATCACGTTACATATTGTGTTAGCATTGCTTTTGCTTTTGCTTATCTTAATTGCTTGTTTAGTTTTGTTTCCGTTGTGCTAATTATATTTGTAGACAAGCAATTCCTTCATACAACGAAAGAGGGCTATTCACCCCCCTCTAGTCGGCCACCGACGTTCCTACAAGTGGTATCAGAGCTAAGGAAGCTTGTCAAGGACTAACTGCTGCAACAAGTACAATCAAGGATGGCCAGCTCTAACATTCACCCACCGAAGTTCGAGGGAGAATTCTCTTGGTGGAAGAAGATAATGGAGGTATTCTTCGAAACCGACTTTGAAATTTTATTAATAATGGAAAATGATTTCGAGGTACCTAGGGATGAGGATGGGGAGCAAATAGAGAAGACAAGATGGACCAAGAGACAAAGAGAGGAGTACTTGGCGAACTCAAAGGCAAAACACCACCTCTACAACGTACTTCCCCAACAAGAAGTGAACCGGATTGGAGAATGTGCAAGCGCCAAGGCAATGTGGGAGAAACTCATAGAGCTTCATGAAGGCACTTCCGAGGCCAAGCTTGCAAGGATAGACCTTCTTCTCTCCCAACTAACAAATATCAAACTTGAAAAGGGAGAAAAGGTAACCTCATTACATTCTAGGTTTAAAGAAATTTTAATTGGGCTTACAAGTGTAGGAGAAAAACTTTCGAACCGGGATATGCTTATGAAAGCAATCGACACTTTTCCTCGGTCATTGAAATGGAGCTCAATGGTGGACTCCTTTTACATGTCGAAGAACCTAGAAGTGAGCACCTTAGAGGAGTTCTTCTCAACCATGGAGCTCCATGAAACAAGGCTTGAGGGAGTAATGGAAGAATCAAGTATCAAGCCATCAAGAGGAGTAGCCTTAGTAGCCAACAAGGGGAAGAAGAATAAGATAGAGACACCCTCCTCCTCCGATGAAGCATCCTCATCATCCTCCATGAATAGCAATGAAGATGCTTATATGGTAAGGAACGTAAGACGTGCTTTAAGGAATTTAAAATTTAACAAATCTTATGATAGGATAAGGCACAAGAGGAAGATCATATGCTACAATTGCCAACAAGAGGGGCATATAAGAGATGATTGTCCTCTCTTGAACAAGAGAAAAGAAGAGAGGAGGAAGAAAGAGGAAAAGAAGAAGGGAAGCAAGAAGAAGAAGGAAGAAGAGAAGAAGACCAAAGAAAAGGGGAAGGCCAAAGCACTCAAGGCAAGGACATGGGACGATCCTTCCTCATCATCATCATCATTGGAGGAAGAAAATGCCTTTGTCACAAATTTGGCTCTAATGACATTTGATGATCTAGACACCTCCTCCCCCAAGCAAGAAAAATCAAGAACAAGTGAGGAGAGCTCTAGTGAAGGGGAGGCTCATCATCATCCTCCTCATCCGAAGAAGAAGACATGAAGACTATGGTAATGAATCTCTCACCCAAGAAAATAGTTTCCATGATTTCTAGCCTTACTAAGGATTTATTTAGGGCTAAGAAAAAGAACAAATGCATGGTTGATCAAATTAAGGATTTAGAAGAAAAACTAGAAAAAACATGCTTAAATATTAATGATAATATTTCTTCTAGTCATGATGATGCATGCTGATAACGATTATTTGTCGTGGTACCGTTTCAAATTAATTACCGAACCCCCTAACTACACTAATATAGCATAGTGGATGGCCCAGATCATTTCCCAACGAGTGTAATCGATAGAATAGTAAACTTAGGATCACTGATTATTGCTTTGGGTTTTCTAATGAAGATGGGGGTTTGGGATTTGAGATCTAACCTACAATTGCAAGGTAATTAAAATCCTAAACTAATATGCAATAACTAAAACAAACAAAGCAGGAATTAAAGCAATAAAAACTGGAAAAGGAAATAATCTAATCAACCCAAGATATGCCCGGTGAATGACCAAGGTCCTTCGGCTAAGTCCAGCGAAGCTCAATCGAGACTCCTCAAGTGACAGTGGATGTGGGATGGTGCAAACTTCTGAATCCAGTAGTTTGATGGACACTCCGAACTCTCGCGGATCCGGTTGAGCTCGAAGAAGTGTCGTCGGAGCGGAACTTCTCCTCAAATCCGAAAGAGAAGGTGGATGAGTTGTGAGATGGAGGACGTCGCCAAAAATCACTCGATGAGGCGGTTCCTCCTCGAATCCAAAGGAGAAAAGTGGGTGGAGGCAAGGTGGACGCGGCTGCTAAGGCTCAAGGGAAGAAAAGATTTAACTAACAATCTAATGAAAACATGATTAAAAGAAAACAATTAAAGTAAAGCATGAAACTAAATCTACCCTAATGAACTACAACCTAATTACTCTAAGAAGCATTTAACCAAACACTACGTAGGCATGTAAGAAATCAAGCAAAGGGTGTGCAAATCTAAATGTGGCAGCAAATTTGATTACAAACGTTCCAAACTAAGAGTAAAGAACAATCAACAAGACATCAATGGAAGCTGGAAATAATCTGCTGAAAATTGAAAGAGGATCTGCCGGACAAAACGAAGAAGCTGTCGGAGAGTTGTTGGTCTGCTTGCCGGAGCGGATGGAATGAGATGATACCGGAGGTTGTGGTGGCTTCGACAGAGGTAAAGATGGAGCTGTCGGACCAATCGGCGGCGACATAACTCGGCTGCAGATGAGGTGGTGTGGTTGCCGAAAGTAGAGGAGGTGGATTGGCACCGGTCACCGGAGAAGGAGGGGATCCCCTTCCTCTCCGGCGATCGGCGAGGAAGGAGATGAGCATGGCTGAAGGAAAGGGCGGCGTCGGGTGCGTGCGGAGAAGAACTGTCCGGCTGAAACTTTTGTCGGTGATGAGAAAATTAAATGGATTTTTTGTAGCTGTCCGATCCAAGCAACTTTCAATCTCAGCCGTCCATTAGATCTAGGGCTAAATGAAGCTGATTAATCGAATTAAGGGTTGTACATCCAACGGATGAGACTTCCCTGACTTCGAATGGATGGATCTGATCAATCTGAAAGGCTAATCATGATCGGTCGAATCCGGATGAACGGTCAAGATGTCCAAATCTAAATATATGGACCAGATCACTCCAAATTTAGATGGATGGCTCAATCAATCAGATCTCATCGGACGGTCAAGATTAAATAAATCTGAACCCTTAATTAAATTGCCTCTTATCTTAATGAAGGGCTCAGATTCTTCCAGCTTAAAATGCCCAATATGACCCTTAGATGAAGCCATATTTGATCCAACCTGAGTCTAGTCCAGTGGCTCATCTTAATCTCCTTCAAATAAAGAAAAAATTCGCATATAAGTCCTAAATTTAGGAGAATTTGTAGTGAGGTCCAAAAATATATCCAACTCATAAAATATGCAAATAATCGATAATTAATCACTCGAGAGGATAAAAACAATGATATTAAGGACCAAAATAATCCGACAAAATGACAGTTATCAATTCCCCCACACTTATTCTTGCACATCCCGAGCAAGTCAATAAAACTAAAAACAACTGAAAGTATATTTCCCTAGCAATTCTCAAGCATACATAGAAAATCGTGAAAGAAAGTTACCTAGGATTGTCAATTCTCAGAAACTCAAGCAATCATGGACTTAAATCTTGCACAGGTTAACAAACATGGTAACTTCAATCCATTATGAATAGACTGAGAATGATTAAGCCTCACAAGGTAAGTGGTGGTTTTTCTCGCTCTCATAAGCATGTAATAGTGGAGTTCACTCAAGCTACTCATGGTTTATGAACTACCATATGCTTGCTTTTCTTCTACCATCACCACTATATACACATAAGAATGCACAATCACTGAAGGCTTATTAGGAATGTAAGGGAAAAATGAATGCAAGGAAAATGACAATATATGTGAAAGGAAAGAAAGGTAAAACATGAAATAGCTACAGAAATGCAAGGAGATATGGAAATACTTAAATGCTACATAGATGAGTACAAGAAAACAGTGCCCCAAAAGTTTTCATCCAAGCTAGCATTTTACCATCCACTAAACATGTAAACAACCCCTATCACATTCACAATACAAGTCCAGATATGATATCAAATAACTCTCTCAATATTTGTAATAAGGGATGTCTATCACGAAAATACCATCACACAGATAAAAAAAACTGCACAACATGTCAAAAGTTTTTTTTTTTTTGCCAAATGTTCTTTTTTTTTCCAATTTTTTTTTTCTTACTTTTTTTTTCAAATTTTTTTTTTCTTTTTTGACATGCAGTACACTTTCATATACTCCAAAACATCAAGCTCAGCTATAAAAATAAAAACACGGCTTGTCCATGGTGATCAAGCATGACATGCCTATGCTTACATTAAATTCTCCTGAACTACTCTCTCCCCCACACTTAAACTTTTGTCCGTCCCGGGCAAAAACTCATCATGAAACATCCAATATTCCACATCCAAGAATAGAAATGGAGAAGAGAAAAAAAAATGGCATGATGAAAATGTAGGGATAGAAAGACAATAGAATGAATAATGAAAATAACATGGCGTATGATAAGGAAATTATTTAAGTAGCATGTGACAACAAACGTAGTGAAGAAAAACCAGTAAGATTGCCTTCATAATAATCATGCAAACCTATGGTTGTGTGGTCTCGAAAGAATCAAAGCAAGTTCTAGAGTTTCAATAACCACAAGTGCATCACACACAAGCAATAAAAATAGGCTCAATCCTCACTAGGTAAACAAAAACAATCAACTCAGTCTATCAATATAGAATCCATCACCAAGTAGTAACCACATGAAATCAAAAAATCCATTCATAACAATAAATCCCCAAAACTTGACAATCAAATTTAGCTAGTTTTTACGACTTCTAAGATGATATAAAGGAATGCATAGGAAATTTATTTGAAAAACTGAAAAAACAAAAACTCAACAACCAAAACATAACAACTAAAATAAAAAAAATGAAGTAAAAGAAATGTATATACAAAGGAAAAGAAAAGAAGATAAGAAAAGGAATGAACTCCCCTGGGGTCCTGGCGGTTGGAGGCGGTTCAGGAGTAGTAGCAAGTCTAGGAGTGGAGTGGATCGAGTGGAAGTGAGCGTCTTCATGTGGTACATGTCGTAAAGTCTAGCTCCCTCCATCATCATCTTCATGAAGGTTCTTCTAGGTGGATGAGAATAATTCCAGTGTAAAATCCAACCTGTATAGAACAATAAGAGCTAAGATGAATTCCACTCCTTTCACTATCATCTTCTCAAAGACTATCTCAGGCAGTTGAAGACGATTTATTTAGAGCAACCAGTCTGGAAGCTGGACTGCTATATTTGGTGTTAGGGCCTTGTTCAGCAGAAATATGGGAGGCTTAGGCTGTAATAGGAGTGTCCAGTCTGGGGCTCTCCAGCTATCCATCACTCCTATAGAAATCATCTTGATATCGTCGCTTATCAGGTAGTTGCACATCTGAACATAACAATTCTGCAGACATTGTCTCCTTTATAACATCATCAACCTCAATATAAGTAACAGTATCTGCTACATCTGAAATATCATGTACAACATCAATAATACCACAAGCAGGAGGAACAATATCATCTATAATAATATCTGCACTCTTATCAACAATAACATCCACATCATCCACAACTTTACTACCATAGCACATAGAAATATCGGAGTCCTGTAGAGTAGCAGGATCATAAACTTGGCTATCGCATACTCCACAATCCATCCCCTTTAGCGCATCGATATCCAGAGAAATGGTCTCTGACGAAGGCTGAATAAATCCTTGTGCTTGCATCTGTTGGGACTGCTGTGAGCTATTAAGTATTGGGATATTCTGGAACTCAGGAACCAACCTCTGAAATGCTGGTGGAGGCTGATAAGAATATTGTGAATTTGCAGCCATGACCTCAATAAGTTCTCTAGCCTGAGCAGGAGTCTTGTTGACTAGAGCCCCTCCACTAGCTACATCAAGCATACACCTGTCCATAGGAAATAATCCATCATAAAAGTGCAGGATGAGTATGTGATCGCTAATTTGGTGATGGGGGCAACTAGCACACAATCTTTTGAATCTCTCCCAATACTCATATAAAGTCTCTCCCATCATTTGCTCAATACCCAAAATGTTCTTCCGAATTTCTACGGTCTTGGATGCAGGGAAAAACTTTTCCAAAAAGACTTTCTTCATTTCACTCCAACATGTAATAGAGCCAGGAGGAAGATAATAGATCCAATCCTTTGCCCTGTCTGATAAATAGAATAGAAATACTCTGAGCATAATATCCTCCAGTGATATACCCCGTGGCTTCATTGCTGAGTATACCATATAAAATTCTTGTAAGTGCCTAATTGGATCTTCACTAGCATAACCATGGAATTTCGGAAGCAAATGTACAATTTCAAAAAGTTCAACATCCACATTTAATTCAAGAAACTGAATGCAAAATGATTCGCAAGCAATATATGGTACAGTGAGTTCCCTAATGGTTCTGTTAATCCCTGAATCATAAGCCTGATGAAAGCCTCCTAATCTCTGATAATAGGAATCCATGTGTAAAGAAATTTCCTATTCTTTCCTGCAATACTAACAAACAATATCAAAATATACAGGAAGCAAACAAAATATAACACATGGATATACAAGACATAGAAGAATTAAGCCCTCAACAAAAGTTTTGAATTTTGATTTTTTTTTTTTTTAGAAAGATGGACAAACAATCCTAAGTCTACCAAGCATCATTACACTCCCCGGCAACGGCGCCAAATTTTGATAACGATTATTTGTCGTGGTACCGTTTCAAGTTAATTACCGAACCCCCTAACTACACTAATATAGCATAGTGGATGGCCCGGATCGTTTCCCAACGAGTGTAATCGATAGAATAGTAAACTGAGGATCACTGATTATTGCTTTGGGTTTTCTAATGAAGATGGGGGTTTGGGATTTGAGATCTAACCTACAATTGCAAGGTAATTAAAATCCTAAACTAATATGCAATAACTAAAACAAACAAAGCAGGAATTAAAGCAATAAAAACTGGAAAAGGAAATAATCTAATCAACCCAAGATATGCCCGGTGAATGACCAAGGTCCTTCGGCTAAGTCCAGCGAAGCTCAATCGAGACTCCGCAAGTGACAGTGGATGTGGGATGGTGCAAACTCCTGAATCCAGTAGTTTGATGGACACTCCGAACTCTCGCGAATCCGGTTGAGCTCGAAGAAGTGTCGTCAGAGCGGAACTTCTCCTCAAATCCAAAAGAGAAGGTGGATGAGTTGTGAGATGGAGGACATCGCCGAAATCACTCGATGAGGCGGTTCCTCCTCGAATCCGAAGGAGAAAAGTGGGTGGAGGCAAGGTGGACGCGGCTGCTAAGGCTCAAGGGAAGAAAAGATTTATCTAACAATCTAATGAAAACATGATTAAAAGAAAACAATTAAAGTAAAGCATGAAACTAAATCTACCCTAATGAACTACAACCTAATTACTCTAAGAAGCATTTAACCAAACACTACGTAGGCATGTAAGAAATCAAGCAAAGGGTGTGCAAATCTAAATGTGGCAGCAAATTTGATTACAAACGTTCCAAACTAAGAGTAAAGAACAATCAACAAGACATCAATGGAAGCTGGAAATAATCTGCTGAAAACTGAAAGAGGATCTGCCGGACAAAACGAAGAAGCTGTCGGAGAGTTGTTGGTCTGCTGGCCGGAGCGGATGGAATGATATGATACCGGAGGTTGTGGTGGCTTTGGCAGAGGTAAAGATGGAGCTGCCGGACCAATCCTACGGCGACATGTAACCCTACCGCATGATGAGGTGGTGTGGTTGCCGGAAGTAGAGGAGGTGGATTGGCACCGGTCATCGGAGAAGGAGGGGATCCCCTTCCTCTCCGGCGACCGGCGAGGAAGGAGATGAGCACGACTGAAGGAAAGGGCGGCGTCGGGTGCGTGCGGAGAAGAACTGTCCGGCTGAAGCTTTTGTCGGTGATGAGAAAATTAAATGGATTTTTTGTAGCTGTCCGATCCAAGCAACTTTCAATCTCAGCCGTCCATTAGATCTAGGGCTAAATGAAGCTGATTAATCCAATTAAGGGTTGTGCATCCAACGGCTGAGACTTCCCTGACTTCAAATGGATGGATCTGATCAATCTGAAAGGCTAATCACGATCGATCGAATCCGGATGAACGGTCAAGATGTCCAAATCTAAATATATGGACCAGATCACTCCAAATTTAGATGGATGGCTCAGATCAATCAGATCTCATCGGACGGTCAAGATTAAATAAATCTGAACCCTTAATTAAATTGCCTTTTATCTTAATGAAGGGCTCAAATTCTTCCAGCTTAAAATGCCCAATATGACCCTTAGATGAAGCCATATTTGATCCAACCTGAGTATAGTCCAGTGGCTCATCTTGATCTCCTACAAATAAAGATAAAATTCGCATATAAGTCCAAAATTTAGGAGAATTTATAGTAAGGTCCAAAAATATATCCAACTCATAAAATATGCAAATAATCGATAATTAATCACTCGAGAGGATAAAAACAATGATATTAAGGACCAAAATAATCCGACAAAATGACAGTTATCACATGCTCACATGATCTTTATATGCCTCTTGATGTAAATGATGCATGTATTGAAGAAAATAGGGCTTTAAGGGAAAAGGTAGACCATTTGACCAAGGCCTTAGAAAAATTCACCATTGGCTCCAATACATTAAACATGATCATAGGGAGCCAAAGGGCAAGCTTCAATGGAAAAGACCTAGGTTATAAGGGAAAGACAAATTAAAAGGCCTATAAATGTTTGATTGCTATGGGTCAAAGCAAAAATAAGACAATTGCTAGAAAATGGATTCCTAAGGAATATTTAGTGAACCTCATAGGAAAGAACCTATATTGGGTTCCTAAATCAATCCTTAAGGGTTAGGAAAACGCTAGGATAGTCAACCATAAGGATTTCACTTATATCATGTTGATTGGTTGACTTAGGATGGCGGGACTTAATTTTTGAAATAGTGTTGGGTGATGATAATGTGCCCATAAATTGATAATAATGCTTAAATCATGATAATTAATGTAATTATTATATATGTTTGCAATCATGATTTATGATCTTGACATTTAATATATAATCATGGGAAATAGGGTTTAGATCATGCTATATGTGATATTTGACTTTTTATCATGATTTTATACCTAATGCATGATTAAAAATTGATTGATACATTTGTGTCATGATCATAATGTGAAATCAATGCATATATGTTTTTATAATCATGTGGTATGTTTGAATAATACTTAACCATGGGTAGAATTGCATGAATTTGAAGGTTAAGTACATTAATACCTTTAGGAACATCTCACATTCACCATAAGGATAACTTTGATTGAAAACATAGTATGGGTGAGATAATAGGATGATACAAATGGCCCAATAATGCCTATGGCATTTAGATGGCCATTTTAAGTATTAAAATAGCAATAATAGACCAATCATGGGGAAGACTTATGTTTAATTCATAGACATATTGCCCAAAGATCATGGTTGGATATTTCTAATGTTTTCAAAACAATTTCTTATTTTAAAATCTGTGCTTTCATGTTTTGAAACAATTTAAAGCAAAACTAGGAGTTAAAATTGATGCAAACATGATCAAAATACTAGTTGGTTTTGAGACTTTTGGATTTTTGAAAAATCATTGAAAATATAAGTAATTTTCATGAAAACTTATTTTTCACTGATAAAGGACTTTAAAAGAAATGTTTTTTTTTCAAAATTTCATGATTTTTTAAATTTTCTGGAATTTATAGTGCATTTCTTAATTTAGTCCAGAAAAATCAAAAAACCTGTATTTTGCGTGCTAGTCGACTGGTAGTCTGAACCACTCGACTGATGTACTGTGCACGAGCACAGTAACTTGATTTTATCAGATTTTGTTTGGTTTTTGGCATTTTTTGTTGGATCGAAAGTGTCGCTAGAGGGGGGGGGGGGTGAATAGCGATACGATGTCGTTAAAAAACTTTTGCAATAAGTAAAAAGCAAGTAGAGAGTGCACAGCGGAAATATAAAGTAGACAAGATATTTTTACGTGGTTCACAATCTTTCGATTGCTAATCCACGGCCCTAGTGATCCTTGATCACGTACGGAGGGCAATTCACTAAAACCACTCCTCCTCGTTGGAGGTAGGAGCAACGATTACAAAAAGAAATCAAGGCAAAGGGACACTCCCCCTTTCCTTGTTACGATTAAAGCACAAAGACAATTTAAAGAAGTAGAACTTAAATAAATATACCGACAACTCTTATAAGTAGAAGATGTAGCTTTCGTTGTCGGCGGCACTTCGTCGTAGCAAATGTGAGTAGTAGTAGCGGCGTTACGACGGCGTGTTGAGAGCTCTTGAATTCTTGTAATTTGCTTGGCTTGAACATGTCTATTTATGGATATTGATCTATGAATTTAGACATAGGTAGTGTCCAAGGTGAGGTTCTTATCCCCAAGACTTGTTCATCCACATCCTTTGCGCTAACTCAAGGATGAGGTGTTTCATCCAACCACCTTGTGCCACCTCCAACCTCCTTGTGCGCTAACTCAAGGATGAGGTGTTTCATCCAACCACCTTGTGCCACCTCCAACCTCCTTGGGCGCCAACTTGAGGATGAGGTGTTTCATCCAACCACCTTGTGCCACCTCCAACCTCCTTGGGCGCTAACTTGAGGATGAGGTGTTTCATCCAACCACCTTGTGCCACCTCCAACCTCCTTGGGCGCCAACTTGTTGGAGCCATTCAACTTGTGCCACATCATGGGAGCCAACCATCTTGTGCCAACTCACCTTATTTTGGGCGCCCACCACAAGGAAGCTTGGTGATGGTTTGGATGTCCACCTTGATGCCACATCACCCTTTGTACCAAAACACGAGTCAAGTCCAAATTCACCCCCTTGAAATTCGAGCTCTTCTCGAGGTTTGGAACTTGACTAGCAGCTTGACTGTAGTCAAAGGGTTTTGGACCGCACAAGTTAGCTTAAAATATAAAGTACGATGGTTCTAACCATCCGATCTCGACCTAGACCTTCCATTGGAGGTATTGGGTCGGATCTACGCTTAACGACCTTGCTTCGCTTTCACACGAGCTTACCTTGTAGCCTCGCTTAGGTCTTCACCCGAGTACCTCGGCTTCCTCCGGTCCTCTGGCGTTGCGACCACCTCGGTTCCCACCGGGTGTCGAACCTTCCGCTCAACTTTAGCATTTCGCACACTTAATTGAGCTCGTAAGATAACAAATATACCCTTAACTATTGAGCCTTTTGCCATAATCAAAATACGGTTCGACTTTGGTGCTTTGCACCAACAATCTCCCCCTTTGATTCATGGCAAACCGACAAAAGTTAAGGAAAAATTAAGCATAATAAAGAAGCTAGCATAATGATTAAGCATGAATGAGCTAGCATAAAGATTAAATATGAATGAGCTAGCATAATGATTAAATATGAATGAGCTAGCATAATGATTAAATATGAATGAGCTAGCATAATGATTAAGTATGAATGAGCTAGCATAATGATTAAATATGAATGAGCTAGCATAAAGATTAAGCATGAGTGAGCTAGCATAAAGATTAAGCATGAGTGAGAAATATTATTGTTTCAAGTTCTCCCCTTTGAGGTAACCTCCCCCTTGACCGAAGGTGAGTTCTTGAAAAATAATTTTTACTCCCCCTTAATAGTTGCTTAAGTAAACGGAATTACTTAATATAAAAGGTAATAATTTTGTTTACTTTCTTCCTTACTTTTGTGACTTTCTCCCCCTTTTGCCTTAACTCAAAAAGTTTGTAAATATATTTTAAGGTTTGTAAGTCCAAGCAAGTTCCCAATATAAATATATATATATATATATATTTTTTTTAAATAATAATAAGCTTGAAAATATGTTTATCTAAAATGTACAACTCCGGTTGGACTTGATTGATATAGAATGATCAATAAGTCTTGAAGGAGTTGATTAATTTTAAATAATTATACTCCATGGTTCATGTCGATGCACTGAATCTACATACGGAACTGTGAGTAAGGTCCTAACATCTCACGCCCGCTCGTGGCTAAGTACACAAACACATTAGTCCTATGTGTTGTGAGATGTGTTGGCTCCTTAAATCTATAGGTATATGATTTCTAAGGTAAGACTTAGGCTAATTTCATAAAAAGAAGCAAAAGTAGAGTACATATATAGAAAAATTTAAATCCTACTCTATTACGCACATACCTAACTTTCGTCTTAATAAACTAAATTCGGCTTCGGGTAGTGGTTTGGTGAAGATGTCCGCTAGGTTTGATTTGGACTCAACATACTCTAGTTGTATAGTTCCATTAGTTACATATTCCCTAATGAAGTGGTGTTTAACTTCTATATGTTTTGTCCTAGAATGACATATTGGATTTTTAGTTAAGTTAATTGAACTAATGTTATCTATGTAGGTTTTAATGTTGTTAAAGATTAAGCTAAAGTCTTGGAGAGTGTGCTTCATCCACAGGAGCTGAGAGACACACTCACCCATCGCAACGTATTCGGCTTCGGTGGTAGATAAGGCAACGCAATGCTGCTTCTCATCGCACCAACTTACTAGACTCGAGCCGAGGATTTGACAACAACCACTCGTGCTCTTTCTATCGAGTTTACTACCGGCATAGTCGGAGTCGGAGTAGCCGATTAGATTAAACTCGGTAGATCTAGGGTACCAAATACCTACGTTTAGCGTGCCCTTTAGATATCTAAGGATACGCTTGACTAGGGTTAGGTGAGACTCCTTGGCACAGGTTTGTAACCTTGCGCACATACTTACCGCGAATAAAATGTCAGGTCGGCTCGCGGTTAAGTATAGGAGACTTCCTATTGCGCTCCTATAGTATTTTAGGTCAACGGGTTTTCCTTCTACATCTTCGTTTATATTAACATTAGTTGCCATAGGTGTATTGATTATTTTAGCATCTTGCATTCCAAATCGATTTATTAAGTCCTTAGTATATTTTTGTTGATGTAAATATATTCCATCTTTAGTTTGTTTAATTTGTAAACCTAAGAAGAAACTTAACTCTCCCACTAAATTCATTTCAAATTCACTTTCCATAAGTGAGATGAATTCGTTTAGCAGGATCGAGTTGGTAGTTCCAAAAATTATATCATCTACATAGATTTGGGCTATAAAGATTTCTTTTCCTACGGTTTTAACGAATAAGGTTGGGTCGACTAAACCTTGGTTGAATCCTTTGGACTTAAGATAGATCGAAAGCCTTCGCATCAAGCTCTTGGGGCTTGTTTGAGTCCATATAGGGCTTTCTTAAGTCTAAGGACATGGTCGTTTATCTAGATTTTCGAATCCGGAGGTTGATCGACGTAAACTTCTTCCTTAATGTATCCATTCAAAAATGCTGACTTGACATCCATTTGAAACAATTTAAAACCTCGATGTGCAAAGATATGCTAACAACATTGGATGGACTCTAGTAAGCTACGGGGCGTAGGTCTCATCGTAATCTAAACCTTCGACTTGACTAAACCCTTTGACTAACCTAGCTTTATTTCTAACTACTTCACCTTTATCATCAAGTTTATTTCAAATACCCACCTTGTTCCAATAATTGATTTTTCTTTAGGTGGTGGTACTAATTCCTGCACTTCATTTCTAGTGAATTGAGCTAGCTCTTCTTGCATAGCAATAATCCAATCGGGATCAAGAAGTGCTTGTTCAATAGTTTTGGGTCTGATTTTGGAAATTAACGAGATTTGACTAAGGTTTCGATATGAAGCTCTAGTTCAACTCCTAAATTTGGATCACCTATAACTTGATTGATAGGATGATTTGTTTGAGTCTTAGTGTGACTCGGGTTAGGGTCATCTATCACTTGGTCGATAGGATGACTTGGGTGAGTTCTAGTTTGACTTGGGTTAGAGTCATCTATCACTTGGTCGATAGGATGACTTGGGTTAGACGAGATTCAAGTTCAAGATCGAGTCGGGTTCGCTATAAGTTGATTTGCTAGTTGGTTTTGTTAAGGATTGAACGGTTCGTGTCCTTCAAAACTATATTAATGGTTTCTTCGACTCTAAGAGTGTCGTGATTGTATACCTATAAGCTCTCGGTGGTTGAGTATCCTAGAAAGGTTCCAGAGAGGTTTTGGATTTGAATTTCCTAGGTAATCCTTAGTGTTTAAGATATGTACCTTGCATCCAAATACCTAAAGTACTTGATGTTCGGTATTTTATCATGATAAATCTCAGACGAGGTCTTTGGTGCCTCTTTACCATAAGGATCCTATTTTGAGACATAGCAAGTCCGTACTAACTACCCTCGCCAAAATCTATCTGGGTAGGTTATACTCGCTTAACATTGTCCTAGCGGCTTCTTGTAGGGTTCTATTTTTCCGCTCGACTAACCCATTTTGTTGTGGGTTCTAGGACATGAAAACTCATGGTGGTATCCGCTTAGGTTACGTAAATCTGTAAACCTGTGGTTTTCAATTCACCACCATGATCGCTTCTAAGTCTTTTAATCTTAAGGTTCTTTTGATTTTCGATTAACCTACAAAGATTGATTAGTTGGTCTAGGGTATCATTTTTATGTTTGATAAACCTAACCCAAGTAAATCTAGAATAGTCACAATTATGACTAAGCAAAATTGACTACCATTGAGTGACTTAGCTCCATGTGAATCAAATAGATCCATGTGTAGGAGCTCAAGAACACTTTTGGTTCTGCTTCTTGATTAGTTAATTGATGTTGTGTCCTAGATTGTTTACCTTGTTGACAAGCATTACATATTTTATTATCCAAGTTGTTTAGTTTAGGCAAACCTATAACCAAACCACTCACTGACTCATCTTGTGGACGAGTCTTGAGTGCAGTGTCCGAGTCTTCGTGCCATAACCAAGATTCCTCTTGTCGTGTCATAAGACACTTGGTTGAGGAGTTGGGTAAATTTATTGTGTAGATGTTGCTACTCTAGTTCCTTTAAGTATTATTTTAGATGTTGCATTTATTTTGATTACGATTCATTTTCTAGAAATATGACCTTATAATTGTTATCACACAATTGGCTTACACTAAGTAAATTATATTGAAAGTTTTCTACTAATAAGACATTTTGAATTGTAAAGTTAGAGTTGAGCTCAATATCACCCGATCCGATGATTTTGAGCTTGCGCTATTTCAAGGCTACCGATCCTTGTCGCTTGAATCGTAACCCGAAAATTTGAGTTGATCCGGTCATGTGTCGAGCAACCACCGCCCAACATCCATTGATCCTACACATAAGGTAGTTGGATCGGATATTGGAATTACTAAAGGGTTGTTTGTAAGTTTTAAACCTAAATCATCTCACCAATATCTACATGATCAAAACATGTTATTCCTATGTGTTATTGTGAGATGACTTTCAATTTTACTTGATTAATTTTAATGAATTTAAATTAACCAACATTAGGTTAGATTCGATTTAGTCTAAGCTCATCAAGTAATCTTTTCAAGAGATTAGCTTCAGTGTCGTGGCGAGGCAGAGGCCTTCTTTGATCGGAACAACGACCACTTCCTTAGACAAAGCTAATTTCAAGAAATTGATAACTCGACTTACTTGAGACTACATCTTGGTCTAACTAGTTATTTTGAAAAGAGGCTCCCGAGGCTCAATCTTTCGTAGGATTTTAGTTGATTATGAGTCCTATCTAACCATTCTAAAAATAAAGGAAAACTAAGCATGCAATTTCTAAGACTTAACAAAATACATTTTGTATTGGCTCGACCATTGAATCGAGTGGGTCTATTCACATAGTGAATTTGGTCCTTGGGAACCCAATACATGTTAGATCCTAAAGTTGAAATCAAAGTGGTCTTAGGGACCCATGCTTGGACATTTTTCTTATGTTGGTTTACTATAGACATATATGACTTATTGGTTGTATTTGAGTTAAACCCGAGTCCGCCTTGTTGTACACGGCCCTTTGTGATCCAAGTAAGAGGTCAAGTCCCTTGGATCCCAAAGTGAACCTTTCCAACGTGTTAAGGTCTTCGACTTGTGTTTTCAAAAGCGAGTTCTCAACTTCAAGCTTTTCAACTTGAGTTGAGTCCTCCTCTTGAATACAGTAGTCGAAGAGGTTAGGAGACCTCATGTTTGAGAAGGTTAACCTCCTCAATTAGGGTCTCGACCTTGGACTCGGACTTAGCTAGTTTCTTATTTAAAAATTTAATTGCACCATACAAAGTATTAAGTAACGACCGACTTACCCTTAATGATTCTTTTGAACCGGATACGGATCCGTGGCTTGTCTTGAATGGAAGCTCATCATCGGATTCGGACTCGGACTCTTCTTGGTTCGAGTCGCGGCTCGATCGGCTTGGCCATTAGAGCTTGGATATCGCCTTCTTCCTCCGATAACTCCTCCCAAGTAGCGTTAGCGCTTTTGGTCTTTGATGCGTTATTCTTTAGCTTTGGGCACTTGGACTTGATGTGACCGAACTCGCTGCACTCATAGCATCTAAAATTAGAAGTATTTGAATTAGGTTTAGGCTTACCTTGAGTTGTTGGTCGTTGCCTCTTGATCATCTTCCGAACTAGATTGACTAGTTCGGATTCTATTTCGAGTCTACTTCCGATTCGGACTCTTCTTCCTTCGGGGTGGCTTGCTTGCGGGCTTCTTCTTCTTGGAACTCGCAACTAACGCAATACTCTTCTCTCCCGGACCACGTTAGTTTGCTCATGTAATTCAAGTTCAAAACAATTCGCCTAACCTAATTTTAGAAAGGTCTGGAGACCTTGTAGGCATCGACCATGGATGCCCACAAGGTGGTCCTAGGAAACGAGTTAAGAGAATACCGATAAGGTCGCGATTCTCGACCTTTGTCCGATGGCATGGAGTTGGTTGACGATGTCTTGGATACGAGCATGTAGTTGAGTTGCGGTCTCGTTTTCCTGCATTTTCAAGTTATACAATTTATTTAAAAGTAAATCTCTTTACATACCTTCGTGTCGCTTGCGCCTTCGTAGTTCCACTAGCTTGGTCCATAAGTCCTTTGCACTAATGAAGGGGCCGACGCGTTGAGCTCTTCCTTGGACAACCCACATTGCAAGATTTGAGTTGCCTTGGCATCGGCTTCTACTTGTTTTTCATGGAATTTGACCATTGATCGAACCCAAAGATTCACCATCTTCATTAATAGGAAGTGTGAAACCGGTTTGATTACGATCCACATCTCGATTTGGGTTTTAAGAAAGCATTCCATCCGACCCTTCCAATAACGAAAGTCATTACCGTTGTAAAATGGGGTCAAGGGCTGTGCTAAACCCTTCGAGATGGGCCATTTAAAAACAAGAAGAAGAACGAAAAAAGAATCTTGCAAAACACACACGAAAGAATATTCCAAGACTTTCGTCTTGGATTAGTAGGGGAAGTAAAAAGATATATAAAATGTAACTTGCAAAAGAAATAAACAATCAAATGCGAATGTCGCTTGAAGTTCCGAGGACAACCTTACTCGGATCTAACCCGAAGGACAACCTTATCCGGATCCTAAAGCCTCTAATGCAATTCTATATGTAGGAGAAGATAAGCAAGTGAAATAATTATACGAAAACAGAAATAAATAAATAAAAAATCTTTAAGAAAAAGAAAAACAAAGCTAGATTGGTGGTTTCACCGAATCTTAGCGCCCCCGGCTCTGATACCAATTGTTGGATCGAAAGTGTCGCTAGAGGGGGGGGGGGGTGAATAGCGATACGATGTCGTTAAAAAACTTTTGCAATAAGTAAAAAGCACGTAGAGAGTGCACAGCGGAAATATAAAGTAGACAAGATATTTTTACGTGGTTCACAATCTTTCGATTGCTAATCCACGGCCCTAGTGATCCTTGATCACGTACGGAGGGCAATTCACTAAAACCACTCCTCCTCGTTGGAGGTAGGAGCAACGATTACAAAAAGAAATCAAGGCAAAGGGACACTCCCCCTTTCCTTGTTACGATTAAAGCACAAAGACAATTTAAAGAAGTAGAACTTAAATAAATATACCGACAACTCTTATAAGTAGAAGATGTAGCTTTCGTTGTCGGCGGCACTTCGTCGTAGCAAATGTGAGTAGTAGTAGCGGCGTTACGACGGCGTGTTGAGAGCTCTTGAATTCTTGTAATTTGCTTGGCTTGAACATGTCTATTTATGGATATTGATCTATGAATTTAGACATAGGTAGTGTCCAAGGTGAGGTTCTTATCCCCCAAGACTTGTTCATCCACATCCTTTGCGCCAACTCAAGGATGAGGTGTTTCATCCAACCACCTTGTGCCACCTCCAACCTCCTTGTGCGCCAACTCAAGGATGAGGTGTTTCATCCAACCACCTTGTGCCACCTCCAACCTCCTTGGGCGCCAACTTGAGGATGAGGTGTTTCATCCAACCACCTTGTGCCACCTCCAACCTCCTTGGGCGCCAACTTGTTGGAGCCATTCAACTTGTGCCCCATCATGGGAGCCAACCATCTTGTGCCAACTCACCTTATTTTGGGCGTCCACCACAAGGAAGCTTGGTGATGGTTTGGATGTCCACCTTGATGCCACATCACCCTTTGTACCAAAACACGAGTCAAGTCCAAATTCACCCCTTGAAATTCGAGCTCTTCTCGAAATTTGGAACTTGACTAGCAATTTGATAGTCAAAGGGTTTTGGACCGCATACAAGTTAGCTTAAAATATAAAGTACGATGGTTCTAACCATCTGATCTCGACCTAGACCTTCCATTGGAGGTATTGGGTCGGATCTACGCTTAACGACCTTGCTTCGCTTTCACACGAGCTTACCTTGTAGCCTCGCTTCCGGTCTTCACCCGAGTACCTCGGCTTCCTCCGAAGTCCCTCTGGCGTTGCCCGACCACCTCGGTTCCCACCGGGTGTCGCAGACCTTCCGCTCAACTTTAGCATTTCTGCACACTTAATTGAGCTCGTAAGATAACAAATATACCCTTAACTATTGAGCCTTTTGCCATAATCAAAATACCGGTTCGACTTTGGTGCCCACTGCACCAACATTTTTTTCCTCCTTAGAGTTGATACCTTGGATTATAACATTTGGATAATTTTTTTGATGGTGTCAAAGTGGGAGAATTGATAGGTTTAAGTTAATCATGCTAAGAGGGAAAATTTAGCATGTCTTAAGTGGGAGTTGCATGTTTAAGGGGGAGTTGTTATACTCATGTTTTTACTTACATGCTTTCCTTGCTTATGTTTATTGTTATTTGTTTACCTAACTTAAACGGATTGCCACACATCAAAAAGGGGGAGATTGTTAGGGCAATCAAGCTATGTGATATGGTGTTGATGTGTGTGGCAAAGGGTTTAAGTTAGGATGATTGGATTTGATATGTGTGTTGGAGTCTTGTAGGACTTAGTAATTCGCACATGGAGCTTAGGCAAGATTCACCACTCACAACATCGTGCATGAGTTAGAGAAGGAGCATTGCAGAGTCGTGCGTTTGATGCTGCCGAGGGACCGCCGGACGAGATAACTTGAAGCGAAGCCAAAGAACCAGACTTTGAGGGCAAGAGACGCGAAGGAGCATTGAAGAGTCGTGCTCTTGATGTTGCCGAGGGACGTGGTCACGAACGAAGAGAGCTTCGGTGAGAGACTTTAAGTGAGATGAGAGAATGAGTGAATTGTAAGTAGCTCATTAGGTGAACTTGGTCGAATGGCTGAGTGTCAGAGGCTGGACCGCAAGGGTTGAGGTTTACCCGACTTCCGGAAGCTCAAACAGATGTTAAGTTTGAGTTTTCATCGATCGGCCATGTCAGCGATCGGCTATCAACGACAATCGATGGTGTGGCTGATGAATCATGTCGACATCAAGCGACAACTTGAAGGAAGTAGTTGGTGATAGTACTATGCTATGCATGAAGCTAGTCAAGCTCATGGGTCACTCATTGGAAGTCGACATCGATCGGCCCGATCATTCATTTGTTGGAGAAAGCGGCCATGGATCCCGCGAATCCGGCCTGGTCAGAAGCCATTGGAGTCGACATCAGTCGACTAATGAAAGCATCAGTCGACTGATAGTGTCCAACGGGAAGAAATGTTTCCTCTCTATAAAAAGAGTGGCTGGGGGCTTTTAGATGGTTAATGTTCATGCTCTAAACATCCAACTAAGTGCCCCACAAAGCTCAAACTCCTTCTTCTAGTTTTCTTTCATATCTATTGTAAAAGAAGGAGTGATCTCATTGTTGTAAAGGTTTACCTCCACCTTGCTTGGGATAAAGGGAGAGACCAATAGTGGATTGGTTTCGGGGTGATTCACCGGAGACGAATCGGACTGTGGATTAGCGGTGGGGCCGTGAACCACATTACATATTGTGTTAACATTGCTTTTGCTTTTGCTTATCTTAATTGCTTGTTTAGTTTTGTTTTCCTTGAGATAATTATATTTGTAGACAAGCAATTCGGTTCATACAACGAAAGAGGGCTATTCACCCCCCCTCTAGCCGACCACCGACGTTTCTACAAAAAAGATTGGAACAAGAGGTTAGAGGATGCTCTGTGGCCTAACAGGACTATCTATGAGACTCCCATAGGTATGCCCCCGTACCGGATTGTTTATGGCAAAGCTTGTCACTTGCCAGTGGAGATTGAGCACTGGATTTATTGGGCAGTGAAAGCTTGCAACATGGATGCTAACAGAGCTAGGAGAGAAAAAAAACTTCAACTTCAGGAACCTAAGAAGATACGATTAGAAGCCTATGAGAACTCCCGCATTTACAAGGAGAAGACTAAGAATTTTCATGACAAAAGGATTTTGAGGAAGGAGTTCCATATTGGCGATAGAGTTTTATTGTATGATTCTTGTCTCAAGTGGATAAGAGGGAAAACCTTCAGAGTGAATGGACACCATCTCAAAATATTTCATGAGGGGATTAGAGAAGCTACAGTAGATGAGGTGGACCTTGATGATGCTTCTT
This sequence comes from Wurfbainia villosa, assembly GCA_025175895.1. Classification (NCBI taxonomy): domain Eukaryota; kingdom Viridiplantae; phylum Streptophyta; class Magnoliopsida; order Zingiberales; family Zingiberaceae; genus Wurfbainia; species Wurfbainia villosa. The sequence continues at coordinate 22,973,824 of CM045990.1, read as the reverse complement.
CTCCGACTTGAAGGGGAGTGTGTTCTTTTGTTTACTACATTTCTTTTCTTCCTTTTATGTTCAGAATAATTTACTTTGTTTGGTTGTTTGATCGGCTGTTTACATAGATTTAGTGGTTTGTAGTTGATTTAAATAATATTCCCTATGCATGCCTTAGTATCATTTCAGAGGTGGTAAAAATTAGTTATGTTTGATCATCGAATTGTGGATTTTTGTGTATGATAGAAGACTTCACTTGCATGCAGTCACTTGTTATGATGGTGAACTTTTTCTTCATAGACTAAGCTTGAGGTTTTATTCACCTAGTGAGGTTGTAAGCCATTCTTATAATTTACCCACTTTTGTGTGATAACACATGTGATACTTGTTGCTCTAGAACTTGCTTTGATTCTTTTTGAAACCGCAGTAACATTTATTTGCATCAATATGATGAAGGATTTTATTCTTAGTTCTTTCCCTTACTTGGTTTGCTTGTCTAATTCACTTTATACTTCTATATTTGATGTCTTACTTATCATATCTCTTCATTTACTATCCATTGTCTTTGTATCTTTGTGGATTATCTTTCCCATATCTATTGTTTTCAATGTTGGAGGAATAGTTTGATGAGTTGCATTGTCCAAGACAGACAAAATTTTTAAGTGTGGGGGAGGAGCTATATTGTTTTATTGGAAACATGATATGGAAGGCATAGTTTTTAGAGGTCATTGGTCTTGAGATGGATTTGCCTGTGATCAATACTTGATTTTCTGCACACAAAAAAAGGCTGAAGGGTTTTGTCCCGGAACCGAAGCTCTGATACCACTTGAAGGTAGGAAACTTCGCTTCCCACTTCAACTCGGTCGCTTGTTCATGGTGATCCCTTCTACGTCCCCGGATAAAAAAATTTATCCTTGACAAGAGGGATTACCCAAGTAACCTTGTCATCGTCGTGCTATTCAATTAGAGTAGTCACTTGAATAAACTTGTTATTCAAGCGACCAACCTCTATTCTACGAATAGTCGCGGAATAGACGATGTACGGATCGCCGGATTTTGTCTTTATGTTGGGGGTCCAAGTTATATTTAGCCACAAAACAGAATATATCATGCATATATAATTGAAAACAATTTCAAACATGTTGCATATGAAGATAGATAATTGTTATACCTCTCGATCTTCTATCGTATGCCCTTCCTCCTTTGGGATGTCGTGTGGGCGACGATTTATCAAAAGTCGAAGCTCCTAGTGTTGGATCGAAGCGGATCGCTAGAGGGGGGGGTGAATAGTGATAAAAGCATTTTTTTTGTTCGTTCGTTAAAACCCGAGTAGATAATTAATTGCAGCGGAGAGATAAGCAATAAATAAATGAGACAAATATTTTTACTTGGTTCGTATCCTTCGGCTACTACTCCAAGGCCCTAGTGGTCCTTGACCACGCACGGAGGGCAAAACACTAAAACACTCCTCCTCGTTGGAGGTAGGAGTTAGACGATTACAAAAACCTTCGAAAGCAAAAGATAGAGAGACACACCCTCTCTTCTATTAATGTAAATTGCAACGATAGAAAACCTCAATAAAGAATTGCAGTATAAAAGAGATGACAAAATAAAATTATACCAACAACTAGTAAATATAAATTAAGCTAGGGTTGTTGGCAGCACTTCGTCATTGTAGAGTCGTCGGAGAGTCGTAGCGTTGCGGAGGCTTTTGAGCACTTAGAGATTGATGAAAAATCCTAGGAGAGGCCCTCCTTTTATAGCCCTTGAGCCCCTTTTCGAATGGGTCTTCAACCAATAGGAATTGGGCACAAGACTCCTTGAAAAATGGTGATAAAGCTTGACTCCTCGAGGCTGATTTTTGACTATCGGTTGAACTAATTGTTGGGGATCAAAACGGCCGGCTAGAGGGGGGTGAATAGCCCTCTTACGATGGATGTCGTAAATTGCTCGTCAACAAAAGATTAGCACAAGCGGAATATACAAATACAAATAGACAAAGTAAAAGATAAACAATAAAACAAATGCTAACACGATGGTGTAACGTGGTTCACGGCTACGCCGCTAATCCACGGTCCACGATTCGTCCTCGGTGAATCACTCCGGCAAAACCAATCCACTAATGGTCTCTCCTTTGCACCAAGCTAGGTGGAGGTAACCTTTACAACCAAGATCACTCTTCTTACAATAAGATTGAAGTAAAGACAAGTAAGAAGAGTTTAAAGCTTGTGGGGCACTAGGAAGATCACTTAGAGCATAAGCATTAGCCTCTCAAAGGCTCACACCCTCTCTTGATTTCTTCCCGCTGCCACCACCGATCACGCTCGACAGTCACTACAACGGCCCGAACACGTCGGATCCCGACAGTCCAACTAACACTTCGATCGATGGATCTCACCAACATCGCTTATGTGTTACAGAGTCGCAATCGCCTCACCGGGTAAACCCATCACTGGATACTCACTAACCCACTGATTGTAAGAGGCAATGATCGCCATTACAGGCACGATCGGTGCAGCAGGTGAAACTCAAACTTAACATAAGTTTGAGCTTCCGGCCGGGTAAACCTTAACCCTTGCGGTCAAGTCTCCGAATCACCATTCGCCAAGTTCACCTAATGAGCTACTTACATTTCACTCATTCTCTCATCTCACGCTCAAGCCTCTTCTTCGCTCACGCCACGCCCTCAAGAGATCAGCGCACGACTGCAATGCTCCTTCGCGCCTCTTGCCTCCAAGTCCGCTCTTGGCTTCACTTCAAGTCATCTCGTCCGGCGGTCCCTGATGCTCCAAGCGCACGGCTCGCAAAGTCATCCTTCACCGACTCAAGGACCGAGGTTGTGAGGGTGAACCCGCCAAGGCTCCATGTGCTTACTAAGTCCTCGCAAGACTCCAACGCACATATCAAATCAACAATATCACAACCTAACTTAAACCCTTTGCCACACACATCAAAACCTTATCATGGCAAGAGATTGCCCTAACAATCTCCCCTTTGATGTGTGGCAATCCGCTTGCTAGGTAAAACATTTGATATAAATTTCTAAGGTAAGAAAGTATGTAAACATAAACATGATATAACAACATGCATCTCCCCCTTAATCCATGAAACTCTCTCTACAAATTCTCCCCCTATCATAATTTACTTAAACACAATTATTTCTCCTCCTTTAAATCCATCAAAAAGATTAATACTAAGTTATAAACTCATGACATCAAGTCTAATAGAAGGAAAATACCAAAAACATGTTTAAAATCTGAAATCAAAAAATATTAAACTGTTTTTCAGGTGAGCAATGATCGCTATCAAGATGGCAATGATCGGGCACAATGGTTTCAAAATTACGATTTTAGGGCAAATTTCAGAAATGCATTAAAAATTCTAGAAAATTCAAAAAATCATGAAATTTTGGGGAACATATTTCTTGTAAGATTCTTTATCAGTGAAAAATAGGTATTCATGAAAAATTATTATATTTTCACGTATTTGCCAAAAATCCAAAAGCTTTAAAAACTACTAGGTTTTTGATTATGATAGTATCCATTTTAACACCTAGTTTCAGTTTGAATTGTTTCAAACATGAATACACATATTTTAAGGTAAGAAATTGTTTTGAAACCATATAAAAATATCTAACCATGATCTTTGGGCAATATGTTTATCAATTAAACATAAGTCTTCCCCATGATTGGTCTATTATTGCTATTTTGATACCTTAAATGACCATCTAAGTGCCATAGGCATTAGTGGACATTTGTATCATCCTAACATCTCACTCATGCTATGTTTTCAATCATGGTAGCCTAAGTGAATGTGAGATGTATCCTAGAGGTATTTGTATATACTTAACCATTATATTCATGCAATTATATCAAGGTTAAGTATCATCCTAACAATCCACATGATCATAAAGACATATATGACTTAATTTTACATTATGATCATGAAACACATGAATTCATTGAATTGTTATCATGCATTAGGTATTATATCATGATAATAAACAAAATATCACCTAAGGCATGATTTAAACCCTATTTCTCATGATGATGTACCAAATTTCAAAATCATAAATCATGATTGCACATATACATAGCAATTACATTGATTATCATGATTTAAGCATTATTAACTATTTATAGGCACGTTATCATCACCTAACACTATTTAAAAATGTTGTCCCGCCATCCTAAGTCAACCAAAATATAATATAGGTCAATTGCATATAGTTGACTACCCTAGGGTTATCCTAACCCTTAAGGATGGATTTTGGAACCCAAAATAAGTTCTTGCCTATGGGGTTCACTAGATACCCAAAATTGTTAGGGCAATCTCTTGCCATGATAAGGTTTTGATGTATGTGGCAAAGGGTTTAAGTTAGGTTGGTATTGTTATTTGATATGTGCGTTGGAGTCTTGCAGGACTTAGTAATTCGCACATGGAGCCTTGGCGGGTTCACCCTCACAACCTCGGTCTTTGAGTCGGTGAAGGATGACTTTGTGGAAGCCGTGCGCTTGGAGCATCCGAGGGACCGCCAGACAAGATGACTTGAAGTGAAGCCAAGGAAGCAGACTTCAGAGGTAAGAGACGCGAAGGAGCATTGCAGAGTCGTGCGCCTGATGATGCCGAGGGACGTGGCCGCGAACGAAGAGAGCTTCGGCGAGGGACTTCGAGTGAGATGAGAGAATGAGTGAAATGTAAGTATCTCATTAGGTGAACTTGGTCGAATGGCTGGGTGTCGGAGACTTAACCGCAAGGGTTAAGGTTTACCCGACCATCAGAAGCTCAAACTTATGTTAAGTTTAAGTTTCATCGCACTACCATCGCCATATAATGGCAACGCAGTGGGTTTGGTGGTATCCGATGGGTTTATGCCCGCCATGGAATGGCTGATCGCCAGAGGATGTCGCGGAACGCCGTGAGCCGTGACCGATTCTACGAGGCGCAATGATCGGTGAGGTCCATCACCGATCGCCAAGTGTTCCGTTGACTACAATAGTCGGATCCGGCGTGTTCGAGCGTGTAGTGACGATAATGATCGCCAAGGGCGCTGATCGTAGTGGCGCCAACAGGAAGAAATCAACCCTCTCTATAAAAAGAGAGGGTGTGAGCCTTTGAGAGGCTAATGCTTATGCTCTAAGTGATCTTCCTAGTGCCCCACAAGCTTTAAACTCTTCTTACTTGTCTTTACTTCAATCTTATTGTAAGAAGAGTGATCTTGGTTGTAAAGGTTACCTCCACCTAGCTTGGTGCAAAGGAGAGACCATTAGTGGATTGGTTTTGCCGGAGTGATTCATCGAGGATGAATCGGGGACCGTGGATTAGCGGCGTAGCCGTGAACCACGTTACACCATCGTGTTAGCGTTTGTTTTATTGTTTATCTTTTGCTTTGTCTATTTGTATTTGTATATTCCGCTTGCACTAATCTTTTATAGACGAGCAATTTACGACATCCATCGTAAGAGGGCTATTCACCCCCCTCTAGCCGGCCGTTTCGATCCCCAACACTGATTTCTTGGCCGGTTGAACTGATGGCTCAGCAGTTGAACTGATCCTTAGACGGTTGAACTGATGGCTCAGCAGTTGAACTGATCGTTTGCCGGTTGAACTGATTTCCAGACTTTTCGACTGTAATAAAGAGTTAGCTCAAAATATAAGTGAATTCGACGGCCACTTGCCATCCGATCTCAACATAGATCTTCTATGGGAAGTCTTGGTCGGATCGTCGCCTAAGGATGTCCCCGTATGAAGGACTCGACCTTACTTACGCTCACTCACACGAGCTTACCTCAACATTTACCTTTGAAGCCTTGCTTTCAGTCTCCACCTGATTCCTTCAGCTCCCTCCGAAGTCCTCCCGGTGTCGCCCGACCACTACGGTTCTCTCCGAGTGTCGCTCTGCACACTCAATTTAGCTCGTGAGATAATGACATGAGCTTAACTTTGTATCATTTGCTATAATCAAAACTCAGGTTCGACTTAGGTGCCTACTGCACCAACAATCTCCCCCTTTTTGATTTATGGCAAACCCACATACAAAGTTAAATCTCCCTTTTTGATTTATAGCAAACCCACATACAAAGTTAAGAAAATAAATAATGTGCATTAAGAAAAAAGTGCATGAAAAATAAAAATAAAGATTAAGTTGGAGTAGTAAGAATTATCTTCAAGTACTCCCCCTTGAGGAAACCTCCCCCTTGACCGAGGGTGAGTCTTGAAAGAAGACCTTAGTCCTCCCCCTTGAGGATTGCTATTTAAGAAGAGTTTAAATAATTAACATTACTTAAAGTTGGCCTTAGTAAAACATTTAAGTTAATAAGACTTCTTAACTTCCCTTTCTCCCTCTTTCTTAAGTAAAGCATTAGCATTTGGCCATAGTTTTTAATAATACTAATAATAATAATAAGTTTAAGTTAAAAATTCTCTTAACTTAGCCATTACTTCCTTTTAAGTAAAACTTAAAGTTAAGTAAAAATTTAGTTAACTTTTGGCCATGAAAACTTTTGATCCCTTAACTTTGGCCTTTTTCTCCCCCTTTTGCCATATATCGAAAAGTGGAAGGGTGTGTGGAAAATAAGTATTAAATTTAACGTCCAAGCATGTTCCATATTATTTTGAAAATAATATACTGAAAATAAGCTCATCTATAAAATGTTTGACTCATATTTGGCTTGATTGATATGAAAGATCAACCAGTCCTGGTCAGAGTCGGTTAGTATGTATGATTATACTCCGTGGTTCATGGCGATGCACTAGCTCTACATCTGGAACCAGGAGTAAGGTCCTAACATCTCACGCCCATCTACGTGGCTAAGTACACAAACACATTAGTCCTATGTGTTGTGAGATGTACTGGCTCCTTAAATCTATAGGTGCAAGATATCTAAGGTATGTCCTATGCTAGTTCCATGAAAATGAAAAGTATGAAATAGTAGTAATATAATTTGCAAAGTCCTATTCTACTATGCACATGCCCAATTTTTGTCTTAATAGACTAAATTCGGCTTCGGGTAGGGGTTTAGTAAATAGGTCTGCCAAGTTAGACTTCGATTCGATGTATTCGAGTTGTATGGCTCCGTTGGCCACATGTTCTCGAATGAAATGGTGTTTGACCTCTATATGTTTGGTCCTAGAGTGACATATCAGATTCTTAGTATGATTAATTGAACTAATGTTATCTACGTGAAGTTTAGTATTTGTAAAGTCTAACTTAAAGTCGCGGAGAGTGTGCTTCATCCAAAGAAGCTGAGTGACACACTCACCCATCGCGATGTATTCGGCTTCGGTGGTAGATAAGGCAACACAGTTTTGCTTCCTAGTGCACCAACTCACTAGACTCGAGCCGAGAAGTTGACAACAACCACTCGTACTCTTTCTATCGAGCTTACTACCGGCATAGTCTGAATCGGAGTAGCCGGTTAGTTCGAACTCGGTAGATCTAGGGTACCAAATACCGACATTAAGTGTACCCTTTAGATATCTAAGGATACGCTTGACTAGAGTTAGGTGAGACTCCTTGGCACAGGTTTGGAACCTTGCGCACATACTTACTGCAAATAAGATATCGGGTCGGCTTGCAGTTATGTAAATGAGACTCCCTATTACGCTCCTATAGTATTTTAAATCAATTGAATTTCCGATTACATCTTCTTCCATATTCACATTAGTTGCCATTGGGGTATTAATAATTTTAGCATCTTGCATTCCAAAGCGTTTAATTAATTCCCTAGTATATTTGCGTTGATGTAGGTATATTCCATCTTTAGTTTGTTTAATTTGTAGACCTAAAAAGAAGCTTAACTCACCTACTAAATTCATTTCAAATTCACTTTCCATAAGTGAAATGAACTCATTTAGTAGGATTGAGTTGGTGGTTCCGAAAATAATATCATCTACATAGATTTGGGCTATGAATATGTCTTTACCTAAGGTTTTTACAAAAAGAGTTGGGTCAACTACACCTTGGTTAAAACCTTTGGACTTAAGATAAATCGAAAGTCTCTCGTACCAAGCTCGAGGAGCTTGTTTAAGTCCATAGAGAGCTTTCTTTAACCTAAGGACATGAGTGGGTTTGTCTAAACTTTGAAGCAGGGGTTGACTAACATAAACTTCTTCTTTAATGTATCCATTTAAGAACGCAGATTTCACATCCATTTGAAACAACTTAAATCCTCGATGTGCTGCATACACTAATAGAATTCAAATGGACTCTAATCTAGTTACTGAGGCATAGGTCTCGTCGTAATCTAAACCTTCGACTTGACTAAACCCTTTAGCGACTAGTCTAGCTTTATTTCTAACCACTTCACCTTTATCATCATGTTTATTTCTAAACACCCACCTTGTTCCAATGATTGTTTTATCTTTAGGTGGTGGTACTAATTCCCATACTTTGTTCCTAGTGAATTGAGCCAACTCTTCTTGCATTGCAATAATCCAATCGGGATCAAGAAGAGCTTGGTCAATAGTCTTGGGTTCAATTTTGGAAATAAAGAAGATTTGACTAAGGTTTCTGTATGAGGCTCTAGTTCGAACTCCTAGACTTGGATCACCTATCACTTGGTTGATAGGATGATTTATTTGAGTCCTAGTTGGATTTGGGTTTGAGTCTACAACTTGATCAATAGGATGACTCGTTTGAGTTCTAGTTTGGTTAGAGTCATCTATCACTTGGTCATTAGAGTGACATGGTAGACTTAGATTAGGATTAACACTAGACCTGATTTCCAGATCAGAGTTGTTGGAATGTATACTGAAAGCCTAGCTCTTTTGTATGAAAATTTTTATTTTGAAATAAGAATCACATGATCATTGTTTGCACTTTATATTTATTATAAGTGTGCATATTGTCTAATACTTTACATTGTAGATAACATGGTGCTTGTTGTGGCACAGAAGATCATGTTATCAGTCCCTTGTAGAATATAAGTAGAGGCTCACAACCAAGATGGTTTTGGACAAACCATTGACATGGTTGTAGTGTATCTTGGTATTGTTTTGTCTTGAACATAGAGTTACACTAGTACACTTAGGTGTATTGAGCAGGACGGACATAGAGGTGATTCAATTTATTGCTGACTACATAATTGAATCGGACCACGGATATTACGTTGTACATGCTCTTAATCCTGATATAATAACGGGCACATGTACTTAGTATTTATTTCTTTGATTTACCAAAGGGTGAGATTTATATGGATTAAATAAATATGCCCGGTAAGTTGGGAAATGATATTATTTACATGGTGTGCCGCTAATTATAGGAGGAAACCGTGTCCTATATATTAGGTTGGTGATGTCCCCTTGAGGAGCTCATAAGGTTCATCATGTAAACCCTACAGGTTGACTTAGTCAACATGATGATAAGGTTGAGTGGTACTACTCGAGGAGTTAGATGTTAATTGATTGATAGTCAGTAAATCAATTAATTGGCGGACATTCGATATCTTAAACACGGGGAGATGGATGTACAAATAATGTATGGAGCCCATATTAATTTATGGGGGTTGGTGAGGTAATTCAATGATGATCCTCTAATGGAATGGAACATCATTGATGGATCAAGTTTGTGTGGTTCCGATCCATCGGGTGGCCAAGATCCAACTCCTCCTCATGGTCCCTATCGTAGCCTAATATAAACCTCATGAAGTCTAGATCCAATGATGGAAAACAAAACTCTAGATCCGATGGTGGAGATTAAATCTCTAGATCCGACGGTTGAGATTAAATCTCTAGATCCGACGGTTGAGATTAAATCCCTAGAACCGACGATGGAGATTAAATCTCTAGATCCGACGGTTGAGATTAAATCTCTAGATCCAACGGTTGAGATTAAATCCCTAGAACTGACGGTGGAGATTAAATCTCAAGATCCGACGGTTGAGATTAAATCTCTAGATCCGACGGTTGAGATTAAATCCCTAGAACCAACGGTGGAGATTAAAACAAGGCTTAAGCCAAACTCTATAAAAGGGGGCTTAAGGTTGGGCGGCAAAGAAGTTGGATGTTTTTGGAGATTAGGGTTTTGCCTTTCATTTGCTTGGGCGGCAAGAAATCCTAGGGAGATTAGGGTTTGGTTGGCGGCTAGGGTTTGCAAGGTGGAGTGGGCGACAACTATAAGAAAGGTTCTCTTCTTCTTCCTAGGGTGTTACCGGCACCTACCTCTTTTCCCTCTACCTTGGTCGGCGCTCAACCTATTCCTCTTCTCCTCTTCTTTTCCACTTGGCCGGCGGCACAAAGGAGCTAGGGATTGTTCCCTTGTTCGGTTCCTTTGTTGGCCATCTTGTTCTCTCTATTCTTGGGGCTGGCAGCATCAAGCTTTTGTGGCTTGTGGTTGGCTCAAGCAAGAAGGGAAGGAGAATTCTTCTTTCTTTTGATTGAAGAAGATCTAGGAAGCTTCAACTTGTGGAGGATCTTCGCCCACACGAAGTCTACAAGGAGGTTAGGACATACGATAGAAGATCAAGAGGTATAAATGTTTTACAAGTTTTATTATTGATCTTTGCATGTTCTTATTAATATGATTGTATGTGTTGATTATACATGTCTACATCCATATGTATTTGTATAATCATGGACCCCGAAGATATACACAAAAACCGGCGATCCGTTCGTCGTCTCTTCCGCGGCTAATCGACTAGAAGAGCTTGGTGGCTTGAACAACTAGTTTGTTCAAGCGATCGCTCAAGTCGTTTGCACGATGATGAATTGGTTGAGCTTAGGAAACTCATCCCATCTAGATTAGTTTTCATTAGTGAAAATTTTAATCCAAGGACATGGGAGCCAACGAGCCTCCGAGCAATGCCATCAAAATGGTATCAGAGCCACGGTTTTCGGTTTTGTGTGTTTTGGATTCGGTTACTTTCACGTACTTATCATATATTGTGTATGCCGAATGATAGTAGGATGTGCGTAGGATAACTTTTTGGTTGCAGGCATAAGATCCAACTAATATGGCTATATATGTGTGTATGTGATTGCATGTGTGTGTGATTGTATATTATTTGAATCCTCGGGGTTGACGAGGCTAAATTAGTATTTAATTTTTGTAATTAAATATGACATTGTTTAGCCACTCATTTTAGTTTACTTTCGATCTAGATTATTTGTACACTCCTTCGTGGAGTATAGGATCGATGGATGTAAATTAAAATAGTTTATCTTGGCTCGGATCTCTTTGGTGACTTGCGCACGGGAAAAGGTGGAGCGGACAAGGTGGCGACACGACGGGACGCATATTGGAGAACAATGCCATAATAGTTGGGAAAATTCTGATTTTTCTATATTTATTGCTGATTTGTTTTATATGCATGTTGTGTGTGCTTGAAAATTCCTCACTGTCAATTTACTAAGTGGGAGAGGGACATTTTAATTAATTCCCGCGGCCTCCATTACAATTTGACGTGTGATGCAACAAACATGCGCGTCGGCTCTGAGTGCCTTCCTCCCCATCGGATGAGTTTGTTTGCGGATCACTAGGTCAAATAATGGTTATAGAAAATTAGTTAAAAGCGTGTGTACTTCCCCATCGGTAAGGCACATAATCCGAGATAATTCCCTTAGTATCGTGTAATGGTGCACACTTAGATGCAAATAAAAAGTATCCTCCCCATCGGAGTCACTGCTTTTATTTGTAGGGCCAAAGAGGAACCAACTATTAATTTTATTTGTCAAAAAGTAAGGTTGACAAGATAATAAAATTAAAGGGTTAAACCTCCTCTTACAAATGTAGAATTCGTATATGTCCACACTATCGTGGCATGCGATATTCTTGGTGTTTTGAGGTGTTGGTTGATTTCGAAATTTTATTGTTTGAGGAATCAATGATATTTGAAATCTAATATTTTGATCATTGTGATTCTTAGGTTTTTTCAAATGGCTTTCAACCCACTTGCTGTGATATTAAAAGAAAATAAACTTACTGGAACAAATTATATTGATTGGAAAAGAAATTTGGATATTGTCTTAACTGCAGGGGAGTACAAATTTGTACTCTTCGAGGTCTGTCATCCTAAGCCCACCAATGACTCTGATGAAAAGGAGAAAGAGAGTTATAAGAAATGGATCAAGGCAGATGAGATGGCGTGGTGTTACATTTTGGCATCTATGTCAAATGTGCTGCAACATCAGCATCAGGCCATTGCCATGGCTTATGACATGATGCTCAATCTCAAGGAACTTTTCGGACATCTGAGTAGGGTGGCCAGATAGGAGGCTATGAGGAACTTGATGACGACCACCATGATCGAGGGAACACCCGTCAGGGACCATGTTCTCAAGATGATGGCTCATCTGAATGAGATGGAAGTCCTCGGAGCTGAGATCAATGGGGAAACCCAGGTCGATATCATTCTCCAATCTCTGCCTAGGAGTTTTGAGTAGTTCCGCCTCAACTACAACATGAACAAGAGGTTGTATTCGTTGGCGGAGCTTCTGACAAAACTCCAGGCGGCAGAAGGGCTTTTCGTCAAAGCGCTCAAGCCATGGTTGCTTAGAAGGTTTCTTCTTCTAAACCGAAAGGGAAGAAGAAGAAGAAACAAGGTGGAGCAAAGAAAGTGGCGATGGGACCTCGTGCAGAGTGAAGAAGCCGAAAGGCAAGTGCTTCACTTGCAAGCAGACTGGACATTGGAAGGCGGACTGTCCTCGCCGAAAGAACAAAGGTATATCTTCTTGTTTAGTTGTTGAAACATGTTTAGTGGTGTTATCTACCAGTACCTGGTGTGTAGATACAGGAGTCACTGATCATGTCTGCAATACTTTGCAGGGGTTCCAGGAAACCCGACGACTAGCTGAGGGAGAGATTACCGTCTTCATGGGCAATGCTTCAAAGGTGGTAGCTATTGCAGTGGGAGACGTTTATTTATCTTTTGATAGGAATAAAGTTTTGGTTTTGAGAAATTATCTTTATGTACCTACTTTTAGAAAGAATATAATTTTAGTTTCTAAATTGTTTCTGGATGGATATTCTGTTTCTTTTAATGACAAAGTTGTTATAAAAAGGAATAGGGAGATTATCTGTTCTAGTACATTGGTTGGCAATTTGTACACTCTTGAACCGAAAACTCCCACGATGCATATAGAAGTGAATAACTCATCTTTGGCACCTAAGACTTGGTCATATTAACCTGAGTAGAATTCAAAGGTTGATAGCTGATGGACCCTTGGGTTCATTAGTGGTGGAAGATCTCCCAACCTTCGAGTCTTGCTTGGAAGGTAAGATGACCAAGAGGTCTTTTAAGGCTAAGGGGTATAGAGCCAAAGATGTATTAGAATTGGTTCATTCTGATTTGTACGGTCCTATGTCTATCCAGACTAGAGGTGACTTTGAATACTTTGTCTCTTTTATAGATGATTATTCAAGGTATGGATACATTTACTTGATGCGCCGCAAGTCTGAATGCATTAACAGGTTCAAAGAATTCAAGGGTGATGTGGAGAACCGTCAAGGTAAAAGTATCAAGACACTACGATCTGATCGTGGTGGCGAGTAGCTCTTGGGAGAGTTTAGGAGTAACTTATCAGAGGCTGGGATTCAATCCCAATTGTCCGCACCTGGCACACCCCAGCAGAATGGTGTGGCGGAGCGAAGGAATAGGACTCTTATGGAAATGGTCAGATCGATGATGAGTTATTCTGAGTTACCTGATTCGTTCTGGGGGTTTGCCCTGGAAACGGCAACACACATTCTGAACTTGGTTCCATATAAGTCGACTCTACTCCCACATTGTGGGTGGGTGAAAGCCTAGTCTAAGACATATTCGGTTGGGGGTAGTCGGCCACATATCTTTGAAGGGAGATCTTTGGTAAGTTGGAATCTCGCGTTGTTTGTTGGCTACCCTAAGGGAACGAAGGGTGGTTTGTTCTATAGTCCTAGAGATCTGAAGGTGATCGTGAGTACGAATGCCAGATTTCTAGGGGAGGACTATGTGATGAACCACAAGCCCACGAGTAGGATTGTTCTTGAGGAGTTGATAGGGGAAGTCCCGACTTCAGTACCATCGGTACAAGAGGAAATACCACAAGTCACTGCACCGCGTGTCACATAGCATACACAGGAGGCACCTCGTCGTAGTGGGAGGGTTGTTAGACAACCCGAGAGATTCATGTTCTTAGGAGAGTCTTCGGACTTAGTCCCTGGTAAACATGAACCTGATCCCTAGACATATGACGAGGCACTCAAAGATAGAGATGTGGTATCTTGGCAAAGAGCGATGAATTCAGAGATAGAATCTATGGATTCTAATCATGTCTGGGAGCTAGTAGAACCACCCGATGGTGTGAAAGCCATTGGATGCAAGTGGATCTACAAGAGAAAGAAAGGAGTAGACGGGAAGGTTGAGACCTTCAAAGCTAGGCTTGTTGCGAAAGGGTATACTCAGAAAGCGGGTATCGATTATGAGGAGACCTTTTCACCGGTAGCTATGCTTAAGTCTATTCGGATTCTCTTATCTATTGCTGCTCATGAGGATTATGAGATTTGACAGATGGATGTCAAGACAGCTTTCTTTAACGGAAGTCTTGAAGAAAACATCTATATGAAGCAACCAGAGGGATTCATTGCAAAGGGCAAAGAGCATCTTGTGTGTAAGCTTAATCGGTCCATTTATGGATTGAAGCAAGCTTCTAGATCTTGGAACATCCGCTTTGATGAGGTAATCCAGTCATATGGATTTATTCAAAGTCCGGATGAGCCTTGTGTATACAAGAGATGTGATGGAAACGTAGTGGTATTTCTTGTACTATACGTAGATGATATTTTGTTAGTTGGCAACAATATCAGAGTGTTATCAGACGTAAGGGTATGGTTGTCCAAACAATTTGATATGAAAGACTTGGGAGAAGTGGGACACATCCTTGGGATCAAGGTGATAAGGGATCGCAAGAAAAGGATGTTGTGCTTATCTCAAGCTTTATACATTGACACTATCCTTGCTCGTTTTAGCATGCAGAACTCCAAGAAAGGTTTTCTACCTTTTAGGCATGGAGTACCTTTATCTAAAGAGATGTGTCCTAAAACATCAAAGGAGATAGAGGAGATGAAGGAGGTTCCTTATGCTTCGGTAGTAGGAAACCTCATTTATGCTATGCTATGTACGAGACCAGATATCTGCTTTACCATGGGCATGGTCAGCAGATATCAGAGTAATCCTAGACAGGGACATTGGACTGCGGTAAAGCATATATTGAAGTACCTGAGAAGGACTAGGGATTATATGCTGGTTTACCGGGCAGATCAATTAGTCCCTGTGGGTTACACAGATTCTGATTTCCAATCAGATAGGGACAACAATAAGTCTACCTCGGGGTTTGTGTTTACTTTTGGAGGTGGAGCCATAGTATAGAGGAGTGTCAAGCAGAAATGCATGGCAGACTCTACCATGGAAGCTGAGTATGTGACAGCCTCTGAGGTAGCCAAGGAAGCTGTATGGCTCAGGAACTACTTGATGGACTTGGATGTGATTCCTGGTTTGCCCAGAACTATCACAATTTATTGTGATAACAGTGGTGCAATTGCAAACTCGAAGGAACCACGAGCCCATAAGGCGAGTAAACACATAGAGCGCAAGTACCACCTGATACGAGAAATCATAAAGCGAGGAGAAGTAGATGTTGCCAAGATTGCATTAGAGGATAACCTGGCGGATCCATTCACTAAGGCCCTTCCAGCGAAAGCGTTTGATAGGCATGTGGAGGACATGGGGATCAAATGTATGGCAGTGTGATGACAACATAGTCTTTTAGTATAAGTGGGAGATTATTGGAATGTATACTGAAAGCCTAGCTCTTTTGTATGAACATTTTTATTTTAAAATAAGAATAACATGATCATTGTTTGCACTTTATATTTATTATATGTGTGCATATTGTCTAATACTTTACATTGTAGATAACATGGTGCTTGGTGTGACACAGAAGATCATGTTATCAGTCCCTTGTAGAATATAAGTAGAGGCTCACAACCAAGATGGTTTTGGACAAACCATTGGCATGGTTGTAGTGTAGCTTGGTTTTGTTTTGTCTTGAACATAGAGTTACACTAGTACACTTAGGTGTATTGAGCAGGACCGACATAGAGGTGATTCAATTTATTGCTGACTACATAATTGAATCAGACCTCGGATATTATGTTATACATGCTCTTAATCCCGATATAATAATGGGCACATGTACTTAGTATTTATTTCTTTGATTTACCAAAGGGTGAGATTTATATGGATTAAATCAATATACCCGGAAAGTTGGGAAATGATATTATTTACATGGTGTGTCGTTAATTATAAGAGGAAACTGTGTCCTATATATTAGGTTGATGATGTCCCCTTGAGGAGCTCATAAGGTTCATCATGTAAACCCTGCAGGTTGACTTAGTCAACATGATGATAAGGTTGAGTGGTACTACTCGAGGAGTTAGATGTTAATTGATTGATGGTCAGTAAATAAATTAATTGGCGGACATTCGATATCTTAAACACGGGGAGATGGATGTACAAATAATGTAGGGATCCCATATTAATTTATGGGGGTTGGTGAGGTAATTCAATGATGATCCTCTAGTGGAATGGAACATCATTGATGGATCAAATTTGTGTGGTTCCGATCCATCGGGTGGCCAAGATCCATCTCCTCCTCATGGTCCCTATCGTAGCCTAATATAAACCTCATGAAGTCTAGATCCAATGATGGAAAACAAAACTCTAGATCCGATGGTGGAGATTAAATCTCTAGATCCAATGGTTGAGATTAAATCTCTAGATCCGACTGTTGAGATTAAATCCCTAGAACCGACGGTGGAGATTAAATCTCTAGATCCGACGATTGAGATTAAATCTCTAGATCCGACGGTTGAGATTAAATCCCTAGAACCTACGGTGGAGATTAAAACAAGGCTTAAGCCTAACTCTATAAAAGGGGGCTTAAGGTTGGGCGGCAAAGAAGTTGGATGTTTTTGGAGATTAGGGTTTTGCCTTTCATTGGCTTGGGTGGCAAGAAACCCTAGAGAGATTAGGGTTTGGTTGGGCGGCTAGGGTTTGCAAGGTGGAGTGGGCGACAACTATAGGAGAGGTTCTCTTCTTCTTCCTAGGGTGTTGCAGGTACCTACTTCTTTTCCCTCTACCTTGGTCGCCGCTCAACCTATTCCTCTTCTCCTCTTCTTTTCCTCTTGGCCGGCGGCACAAAGGAGCTAGGGATTGTTCCCTTGTTCGGATCCTTGGTTGCCCTATCAAGATTTTGTGGCTTGGTGGTGGCTCAACCAAGAAGGGAAGGAGAATTCTTCTTTCTTTTGATTGAAGAAGATCTAGGAAGCTTCAACTTGTGGAGGATCTTCGCCCACACGAAGTCTACAAGGAGGTTAGGACATACGATAGAAGATCGAGAGGTATAAAAGTTTTTCAAGTTTTATTATTGATCTTTGCATGTTCTTATTAATATGATTGTATGTGTTGATTATACATGTCTACATCCATATGTATTTGTATAATCATGGACCCCGAAGATAAACACAAAAACTGGCAATCCGTCCATCGTCTCTTCCATGGCTAACCGACTAGGAGAGCTTGGTTGGTTGAACAACTAGTTTGTTCAAGCGATCGCTCAAGTCGTTAGCACGACGACGAATTGGTTGAGCTTAGGAAACTCATCCCATCTGGATTAGTTTTCATTAGTGAAAATTTTAATCCGGGGACATGGGAGCCAACGAGCCTCCGACCAATGCCATCAAGAGTTAGGTCTACTATGAATCAGCTCGCTAATTGGGGTTGCTGGGGGTTTTGTAGGTTCGTGTTCTTCATCAAATACTACATTAATAGTCTCTTTGACTCTAAAGGTGTCATGGTTATATACTCTATAAGCTCTACTCATAGTCGAGTATCCTAGAAAGATTTCGGTCGTGGTTTTGGATGTAAATTTCCCTAGGTAATCCTTAGTGTTTAGGATATGTACCTTACACCCAAATACCCTAAAGTACTTGATATTAGGTATTTTATCGTGATAAATCTCGTATGAGGTCTTAAGGTGCCTCTTTACCATAAGGATCCTATTTTGGACATAGCATGTCGTACTCACGGCTTCCGCCCAAAACCTATCGGGTAGGTTATACTCGTTTAACATTGTCCTAGCGGCTTCTTGTAGGGTTATATTTTTGCGTTCTACTAGGCCATTTTGTTGTGGAGTTCTAGGGCAAGTGAACTCATGGTGGTATCCATTTAGGTTACAAAATTCTGTAAACCTATGGTTCTCGAATTCACCACCATGATCAGTCCTAAGTCTTTTAATTTTAATGCTTTATTGATTTTCTATTAATTTAAATAGATTGATTAATTGATTTAGGGTATCACTTTTGTGTTTGATGAACCTAACCCATGTAAATCTAGAATAGTCATCAATTATGACTAAGCAAAATTTACTTTCATTAAGTGACTTAGCTCCATGTGAATCAAATAGATCCATGTGTAAGAGCTCAAGCACACTTTTGGTTCGTTCTTGATTAGTTAGTTGATGTTGTGTCCTAGATTGTTTACCTTGTTGACAAGCATTACATATTTTATTATCCAAGTTATTGAGGTTAGGTAAACCTCTGACTAAGTCACTCTGACTCATCTTGTGAATGAGTCTTGGGTGTGAGTGACTGAGTCGTCGGTGTCACAACCATGATTCCTCTTGCCGTGTCATAAGACACTTAGTTGAGGAGTTAGTTAATTAATAGTGTAAATATTATTATTTCTAGTTCCCTTAAGAATTGTTTTAGAAGTTTCATTTGTATTAATTACGCATTCATTTTCTAGAAATATGACCTTATAGTTATTATCACATAATTGGCTTACACTAAGTAAATTATATTGAAAATTTTCTACTAATAAAACATTTTGAATAACAAAATTTGAGTTAAGCTCAATATCACCTGATCCGATGATTTTAAGCTTGTCGTTATTTCCGAAGGCTACCGATCCTTGTCGTTTGAATCAAAGCTTTGAAAACATGAGTTGATCCCCAGTCATGTGTCGGGAGCAACCACTGTCCAACATCCATTCATCCTACATGCAAGGTAGTTGGATCCGATATTGGATTTATTAAAGATTGGTTGAAAATTATTAACCTAAATCATCTCACCCATGTCTACATGATCAAACACGTTATCCCTATATGTTCTTGTGAGATGACTTCCAATTTTACTTGATTTAAATTTAATGACTTAAACACTTGTAAACCTTGCGTTAGATTCGGATTTGACCTTAGGCTTATCAAGTCACCTTTTCAAGATCAAGGCTTCCAGGTCGTGGCGAGGCACAGAGGCCTTCTTTGATCGGAACAATAACCACTTCCTTAGACAAAGCCATTTTCAAGAAAATAATAACTTGACTCACCTAAGACCACTTCCTAGTCTAACTAGTCTAGGATACGGCGAGGTAGCTTCAGCTAGTTCCACTCGGTCAAGTGCACCGAACTAGATACGCCTTATCTAGCCCGAATACACAAGACTCCGCTTTCCTAGCGTACTATCATCTCGCCGCGTCCTGGTACTATGTTACCAAGTATTGACGAGTTATAGTCCTATCTAATCATTCTAAAAAGGAAAATCAAACTAAATAAAAACCTAAGCATGCAATTTCTAGGTTAAAACACAAACAAGTTTCGTACTAGCTCCCCCTGGACCTTTGAATCGATTCGGTCTCTCCACAGTGGATTTGGTCCTTGGGAACCCAGTACTGGTTCGATCCTAAGTTTGAAATTAAGGTGGTCTTAGGGACCCATGCTTGGACATGCTTTTTATGTCGACTTACAATCGACATATACGACTTGTTGGTCGTATTTGAGCTAAACCCTAGCCCGACCTTGTTGTACACGACGCTTTACGACCCAAGTAGGAGGTCAAGTCCTTTGGATCCCAAAGTAAACCTTTCCAACGTATTCCTAAGATCTTCGACTTGACTCTTCAAGAGTGAGTTCTCAACTTCGAGTTTTTCAACCCGAGTTGAGTCCTCCTCTTGAACTCGACTAGTCGAAGAGGTTAGGGAGACCTCGTGTTTGAGAAGTTTAACTTCCTCAACCAGGGTCTCGACCTTGGACTCGTACTTAGCTAACTTTCTAGTTAAAAACTTAATTGCATTATAAAGTGTATTAATGAGAGACCGACTTACCTTGAGTGTATCTTTTGAACCGAATGCGTATCCGTGGCTTGTCTTGAATAGTGCTTCGCAGTCCGACTCGTCTTCGGTTTCCGATTCAGGTTCCGGTTCCGACTCCGTCTCCGATTCCACCGGTTTATCCATGAGAACACGATCATTATCTTCTTCCTCGGATGCTTCTTCCCAAGTAGCGTTGAGTGCCTTTTTGTGTTTTGGTTCTTTGCTCTTGAGTTTTGGCCATTCAGACTTGATATGTCCAAACCTGTTGCATTCATAACATCTAATATTTGAACTTTTAGGCTTACCTTCGTTGGGTCGAGTGACGGTTCATTTTTGGCCCTTGACTATCCTCCGAACTAGGTTGACTAGTTCAGCCTCCATTTCCGAGTCGACCTCCGAATCGGACTCATCCTCTTCTTCCTTTGGTGGTGGCTTGCTTGCGGTTTTCTTCCTTGAACCTGCAAAAAGTGCTATACCCTTCTCGGGTTCCGAGTTAGACTGCTCATGAAGTTCAAAATCAGAAAATAGTTCATCTAACCTAAGTTTCGAAAGATCCTTGGAGACCTTGTAGGCATCGACCATGGATGCCCACAAGGTAGTCCTCAGAAAGGAGTTTAGGACATACCTTATAAGGTCGCGGTTTTCGACCTTTTGCTTGATCGCGTGTAGATTGTTGACTATGTCTTGGACGCGGGCGTGAAGTTACGTCGCGGACTCGTGTTCCTGCATTTTTAGATTATATAGTTTATTAAATAAAAGATCACGCTTACATACCTTGGCTTCATCGGTCCCTTCGTGTAGCTCCACTAGCTTTGTCCAAAGGTCCTTTGTGCTTATGAAGGGGCCGACGCGATTTAGCTCCTCCTTGGACAAGCCGCATTGAAGGATTTGAGTTGCCTTAGCGTCGGCTTCGACTTGTCGTTTTGTCACAATGGTCCATTGGTCACAATCCAAGGATTCACCAACTTCTTTAGTCGTAAGTGTGAATCCCGTTTGGATTATGATCCACATCTCAATTTGGGTTTTGAGAAAGCATTCCATCCGACCTTTCCAATAACGGAAATCATCTCCGTTGTAAAACGGAGGTCGGACGGTGGTAAACCCCTGGAGATGGGACATTTGGAAGGGAAACCTTGCACAAAAAATACCAAAAAAACACGAAAAAGGTTCCAAGACTTCGGCTTGGATTAGTAATGTAGGAAATGAAAAGAAACAAAAGGAATAAACGAGAAATAACCAACTAAAATAAAAGATGAGCACTTACAACCTTCGATGTCATAGAAATGGTACTAAATGATGGTTTTTGGGGATGAATACAGCTTGTTATGAGGGTTTACCTTCATAAGAAGTGTAGATCTCTTCGAGAGCTTCGTTTTGGTAGGTAGCCCATTTCGTGGGTCAACTTGTACGAAAAGTTATACCCGTTTTACCGTTGGCTACTCCAAAAGTGAATACTTGCAAAACAAAACCAAACGAAGAGTACCAAGACTTCGTCTTGGATTAGTAGTGTGGGAGAAAAATTTAAATGAACGAAAAAACAAATCTGTAAAAAATGCTAGATTGGTGGTTTCACCAAATCTATGCGCCCCCGGCTCTGATACCAATTGTTGGATCGAAGCGGATCGCTAGAGGGGGGGTGAATAGCGATAAAACCTTTTTTTTTTGTTCGTTCGTTAAAACCCGAGTAGATAATTAATTGCAGTGGAAAGATAAGCAATAAATAAAGGACACAAATATTTTTACTTGGTTCGTAGCCTTCGGCTACTACTTCAAGGCCCTAGTGGTCCTTACCACGCACGGAGGGCAAAACACTAAAACACTCCTCCTCATTGGAGGTAAGAGTTAGACGATTACAAAAACCTTCGAAAGCAAAAGATAGAGAGACATACCCTCTCTTCTATTAATGTAAAATGCAACGATAGAAAACCTCAATAAAGAATTGTAGTATAAAAGAGATGACAAAATAAAATTATACCAACAACTAGTAAATATAAATTAAGCTAGGGTTGTTGGCAGCACTTCGTCGTTGTAGAGTCGTTGGAGAGTCGTAGTGTTGCGGAGGCTTTTGAGCACTTAGAGATTGATGAAAAACCCTAGGAGAGGCCCTCCTTTTATAGTCCTTGAGCCCCTTTTCGAATGGGTCTTCAACCAATAGGAATTGGGCACAAGGCTCCTTGAAAAATGGTGATAAAGCTTGACTCCTCGAGGCTGATTTTTTACCATCGGTTGAACTGATTTCTTGGCCGGTTAAACTGATGTCTTAGCAGTTGAACTGATCCTTGGCCGGTTGAACTGATGGCTCAGCAGTTGAACTGATGCTTGGCCGGTTGAACTGATTTCCAGAATTTTCGACTGTAATAAAGAGTTATCTCCAAATATAAGTGAATTCGACGGCCACTTGCCGTCCGATCTCAACATAGACCTTCCATAAGAAGTCTTGGTCGGATTGTCGCCTAAGGATGTCCCCGTATGAAGGACTCGACCTTACTTACGCTCACTCACACGAGCTTACCTCAACATTTACCTTTGAAGCCTTGCCTTCGGTCTCCACCTAATTCCTTCGGCTCCCTCTGAAGTCCTCCCGGTGTCGCCCGACCACTATGGTTCTCTCCGAGTGTCGCTGACATTCGGCTTAGCTTAGCATTTCTGCACACTCGATTCAGCTCGTGAGATAATGACATGAGCTTAACTTTGTATCGTTTGCTATAATCAAAACTCAGGTTCAACTTAGGTGCCTACTGCACCAACACTTAGATCACCAATATTCCTTCCTTGCTCGTTCCGAGCAAGAGGAAGAATAGAAACAAGACCCTTCTCCTTCCTTTAGTCAACCAACAAGCAACAAGCAAGTTGCTTGCCGTCGGCCAACAAGGAAAAGGGTGAGAAAGATGAATACCGGCAAAAAGAACCAAGGGAAGACCTTAAGCTATGTTTCCACCGGCCAAAGAGAGGAGAAGAGGCTGGTTTGGATGCCGGCCAAGGGCTGAAAAAGGCTTATTGGCGCCGGCCACCTTGAGGGAGAAGAGAAGAAAGGAAACTCTTTCTTTATTTGGTGCCGCCAACACCCAATGCTTCTTGCCGCCCAAAACCCTAGCCTCTCCCCTTGATTCTAATTCTATGCCACACCAACCCTAGTCTCTCTTTTTATAGAGTTAGGGATAGGCCTTGTTTTAATCTCCACCATTGGTTCTAGGGATTTAATCTCAACCGTCGGATTTAGAGATTTAATCTCAACCGTCGGATCTAGAGATTTAATCTTTACCTTAGGATCTAGAGTTTTGTTTCCATCAATTGGATCTAGGATTCATGAGGTATTAATAGGCTACAATAGGGACCATGAGGAGGAGTTGGATCTTGGCAACCCAATGGATCAAGCCCACATAAAGTCCGATTCATTAATGATAATCCAATCCACTTCAGAATTATCATTGATCTACCTCACCAACCCCCATAAGTTAATATGAGCTGCATATATTATGTGTATATTTTCTCCCCGTGTTTAAGATCTCGAATGTCCGTCGATTAATTAATTTACTGACCATTAATTAATCAACATCTAACTCCATGAGTAGTACCACTCAACCTTTTCATCATTCCGGACCAAGTCCACCTATAGGGTTTACATGATGAACCTTATGAGCTCCTCAAGGGGACATCATCATCCTAATATATAGGACACAGTTTCCTTCTATAATCAATGTCATACCATATAAATAATATCATTTCCCAACTTACCGAGCCTATTGATTTAATCTATAAATCTCGCCCATTGGTAAATCAAAGAAATGAATCGTAAGTATATGTGCCTATTATTATATCGGGATTAAGAGTATGTACAATATAATATCTGAGGTCCGATTCGATTATGTAGTCAGCAATAAATCGAATCACCTCTAAGTCGGTCCTGCTCAATACAAACAAAGTGTACTAGTGTGATTTTATGGTCAAGACAAACCAATACCAAATCACACTACAACCATACCAATGGTTTGTCCAAAGCCATCTCGGTTGTGAGCCTATACTTATACTTTACAAAGAGCCGATAACATGATCTCCCGTGTGACACCACACACCATGTTATCTACAATGTAATGTATTAGACAATATGCATGACCCTAAAAATATGCAAACAATGATCATGTGATTCTTATTTCAAAAATAAAGATGTTCATACAAAAGATAGACTTTTTAGTATACATCCCAACAAACTCCCACTTATACTAAAAGACTATGTTGTCCTCAAACAGCCATACATCTAATCCTCATTCAATCCACATGTCTATCAAAAGCTCTCGCCGGAAGGGCCTTACTGAAAGGATCTGCCAGGTTATCCTGTGATGCATTCTTGGCTACAACAACTTCTCCTCTCTTTACGAATTCTCGTATCAGGTGGTACTTGCGCTCTATGTGTTTACTTGCCTTATGGGCTCGTGGTTCCTTTGAGTTTGCAATTGCACCACTATTATCACAATAAATTGTGATAGTTCTAGGAAAACCAGGAATCACATCCAAGTCCATCAGGAAGTTCCTGAGCCACACAGATTCTTTGGTCACCTTAGAGGCCATCACTTACTCAACTTCCATGGTGGAGTCCGCCACGCATTTCTGTTGACACTCCTCCATACAATGGCTCCACCTCCCACAGTAAACACAAAACCTGGGGTAGACTTATGGTTATCCGTATCTGATTAGAAGTCGGAATCCATGTAACCCACAGGGAGTAATTGGTCTGCCTAGTAAACTAGCATATAATCCCTAGTCCTTCTCAGGTACTTCAATATATGCTTTACCGTAGTCCATTGTCCCTGTCCTGGATTACTCTGATATCTGCTGACCATGCCCATGAAAAAGCAGATATCTGGTCTCGTACATAGCATCACATACATGAGGCTTCCTACCGCCAAAGCATAAGGAACCGTTTTCATCTCCTCTATCTCCTCAGATGTTCTAGGACACATCTCCTTAGATAAAAGAACTCCATGCCTGAAAGGTAGAAAACCTTTCTTGGAGTTTTGCATGCTAAAACGATCCATAATAGTGTATATGTATGAAGCTTGAGATAAGCACAACATCCTTTTCCTGCGATCCCTTATAACCATGATCCCAAGGATGTGTCTCACTTCTCCCAAGTCCTTCATATCAAACTGTTTGGACAACCATACCCTTACGTCCGATAACACCTTGACATTGTTGCCAATTAACAAAATGTCATCTACGTATAGTACAAGAAATACCACTACGTTTCCGTCACATCTCTTGTATACACAAGACTCATTCGGACTTTGAATAAATCCATAAGACTGGATTACCTCATCAAAACGGATGTTCCAAGACCTCAAAGCTTGCTTCAATCCATAAATGGACCGATTAAGCTTACACACAAGATGCTCTTTGCCCTTTGCAATGAATCCCTCTGGTTGCTTCATATAGATGTTTTCCTCAAGACTTCCATTAAGGAAAGTTGTCTTGACATCCATCTGTCATACCTCATAATCCATATAAGCAGCAATACATAAGAGAATCCGGATAGACTTAAGCATGGCTACCGGCGAAAAGGTTTCCTCATAATCGATACCCTCTTTCTGAGTATACCCCTTCACAACAAGCCTTACTTTGAAGGTCTCAACCTTCCCATCTATTCCTCTCTTTCTTTTGTAGATCCACTTGCAACCAATGGTTTTTACATCATAGGGTGGTTTCTACTAGCTCCCAGACCTGATTTGAATCCATAGATTCAATCTCAGCATTCATTGCACTTCGCCAAGATACTGCATTTTTATCTTGGATTGCCTTGTCATATGTCCAGGGATCAGGTTTATGTTCGCCAGGGACCAAATCAAAAGATTCTCCCAATAACATGAATATATCAGGCTGTCTCACAACCCTCCCACTACGGCGAGGTATCACCTGTGTATCCTCTGTGACACGCGGTGCAGTGACTTGTGGTATATCCTCTTGTACCGATGGTACTGAAGAAGTGACTTCCCCTTTTATTTCCTACAGAACAATCTTACTCATGGGCTTATGGTTCATTACATAGTCTTCCTCTAGAAATATGGTGTTTGTGCTAACGATCACCCTCTGATCTCTAAAACTATAAAACAAACCACCTTTCATTTCTCTAGGATAGCCAACGAACATTTGTACTTATGTACGAGGTTCTAGCTTACCAGCATCTGCCTTCAGCACATGTGCTGGACTCCCCCATATCCGAATATGTCTTAGACTAGGCTTTTGCCCAGTCCGCAATTCTGTGGGAGTAGAAGGCACTGATTTAGATGGAACCAAGTTCAGAATGTACAACGTCGGATCTAGAGCATATCCCCAAAACGAATCTGGCAACTCAGAATAACTCATCATTAATCTAACCATCTCCATAAGAGTCCTATTCCTTCGCTCTGCTACACCATTCTGCTGGGGTGTGCCAGGTGCAGACAATTAGGATTGAATCCCAGCCTCTGATAAGTAATTCCTAAACTCTCCCAAGAGGTACTCACCACCACGATCAGATCGTAGTGTCTTGATACTTTTACCTTGACGTTTCTCCACATCAGCCTTGAATTATTTGAACTTGTCAAAGCATTCAGACTTGCTATGCATCAAGTAAATGTATCCTTATCTCGAATAATCGTCTATAAAAGAGACGAAATACTCAAAATCACCTCTAGCCTGGATAGACATAGGACCACACAAATTAGAATGAACCAATTCTAACACATCTTTGGCTCTATACCCCTTGGCCTTAAAAGGCCTCTTGGTCATTTTACCCTCCAAGCAAGATTCGTAGGTTGGGAAATCTTCCACCACTAATGAACCCAGAGGTCCATCAGCTATCAACCTTTGAATTCTGCTTAGGTTAATATGACCAAGCCTAAGATGCCAATGATATCTTTGGTTCATCTTCGAAGGTTCTTTTCTATTATTGGAATTAGAAGATTAGTTATTAACTTCTATTTGCATCGTAGGAGCTTTTGGTTCAAGTGTCTATAGATTTCCTATCAATACACCCGAACAGATAATGCCCCTATTCCTTTTTATTACAACTCTATCATTAAAAGAAATAGAATATCCATCCATAAAAAATTTAGAAACCGAAATTAAATTCTTTCTAAATAAAGGTACATAAAGGCAATTCTTAAGAACCAAAACTTTATTTTTCTCAAAAAGACAAAATAAACATCTCCCACTGCAACAGCCGCCACCTTCGTGTTGGGATGTATACTGAAAAGTCTATCTTTTTTATGAACATCTTTATTTTTGAAATAAGAATCACATGATCATTGTTTGCATTTTTATGGTTATGCAATATTGTCTAATACATTACATTGTAGATAACATGGTGTGTGGTGTCACACGAGAGATCATGTTATCGGCTCCTTGTAATGCATAAGTAAAGGCTCACAACCGAGATGGCTTTGGACAAACCATCAGAATGGTTATAGTGTGATTTGGTATTGGTTTGTCTTGACCATAGAATCACACTAGTACACTTTGTGTGTATTGAGCAGGACCGACTTAGAGGTGATTCGATTTATTACTAACTACATAATCGAATCGGACCTCAGATATTATATTGTAAATGCTCTTAATCCTGATATAATAACGGGCACATATACTTAGTAGTCATCTATTTGATTTACCAATGGGAGAGATTTATAGATTAAATCGATAGGCTCGGTAAGTTGGGAGATGATATTATTTATTTGGTGTGCTGTTGATTATAAGAGGAAACCGTGTCCTATATATTATGATGATGATGTCCCCTTGAGGAGCTCATAATATTCATCATGTAAACCCTGCAGGTGGACTTGGTCCAGCATGATGAAAAGGTTGAGTGGTACTACTCATGGAGTTAGATGTTGATTAATTAATGGTCAGTAAATTAATTAATCAACGGACATTCAAGATCTTAAGCACGGGGAGAAAATGTAGAAATAATATATGGATCCCATATTAACTTATGGGGGTTGGTGAGGTAGATCAATAATAATCTTTTAGTAGATTGGATTATCATTAATGGATCGGACTTTATGTGGGCTTGATCCATTGGGTGGCCAAGATCCAACTCCTCCTCATGGTCCCTATTGTAGCCTATTAACACTTCATGAAGCTTAGATCCAATGGATAGAAACAAAACTCTAGATCCAAAGGTAGAGATTAAATCTCTAAGATCCGACGGTTGAGATTAAATCTCTAGATCCGACGGTTGAGATTAAATCTCTAGAACCAATGGTGGAGATTAAATCAAGCCTTAAGCCTAACTCTATAAATATTGGCTTGATGGTGGGTGGCAAGAAAAATGAGAGGAAAGGGGCCTAGGGTTTTGGGTGGCAAGGACAAGGGAGGCTTAGGGTTTTGGGTGGCCACAATTAAGGAAAGATGTTTTCTTCTTCTTCTTCCTTGAGGTGGCCGACACCCTTCTTCCCTATTCTCTCCTTGGTTTGGCCGACATCCAACCTTCTCCCCTTCATCTATGTCTTAGGAGATTAGGGTTTTCTTCCCTTGGGTGGCAAGGAATCCTTAGGATTGGGATTGGGCGGCTAGGGTTTGAGAAGGGGTGGGCGGCAACAATGGGAAAAAGGTTTTTCTTCTTCTTCCTTGGTGGCCGGTGCACATCCTTTTCCTATACACCTTGGTCGGATCTCAACTTATTCCTCTTCTTCTCCTTGGCCGGTGGACACAAGAGCTGGGGATTCTTTTCTTGAAGCTTTTGGCCGGCGCCTACACTTCTAGTCTTCATCTCTTTGGGCCGGCGGCAAGCATCAAGCTTGGAGCTTGATGGTTGGTCCTAGATAAGAGAAGAGTTTAGTTTTTATGATCTTCTTTTGTTCGGAGTGAACAAGGAAGGAAGATTGGTGATCTAGGAGCTTCAACTTTTGGTAGATCGTCGCCCACACGACGTCCGAAAGGAGGAAGGTCATACAATAGAAGATCGAGAGGTATATCGATTCTCTATTTTCATATGTTAAATGTTTGTATTTGTTTTTCAATTATGAGCATGATATATTCTGTTTGTGGCTAAATAATACTTGGATCCCGAACATAAATACAAAAGCCGGTGATCCGGACATCGTTTATTCTGCGGCTACTCGTAGAATAGAGGTTGGTCACTTGAACAACAAGTTTGTTCAAGAGACCTCTCTAAACGATTAGCATGAAAATGACTTGATTGTTTGGGCAATCCCTTTTGTCTAGGATTAAATTTTTTTAATCCGGGGACATCGATAGGATTGCCATGAACAAACAACCAAGGTGAAGTGGGAAGCGAAGTTTCCCCTCACGGACTCGATAAGCAAAGCCCTTCATTTCGTGGCATTGCTCAAGTAAACGGTAATCTTCCCTTTAGCTAGTCATCGGATTTCCTGGAACCCTTGCAAAGTATTGTAGACATGATCAGTGGCTCCCATATCTACACACCAGGTGCCGGTAGATAACACTGCTAACCATGTTTCAACGACTAGACCAAAGGATATACCTTTGTTCGCTTCGGATTGGGACAATCCTTCTTCCAATGTCCATCATGCAAGTGAAATACTTGCCTTTCGGCTTCTTCACTCCTCCCTGAGATCCTCCCACCAGCTTTGCTCCATCTTGTTTCTTCTTCTTCTTGCCTTTTGGCTTAGAAGTAGAAACCGTCTGAGCAACCATGGCCTGAGCCTGAGCAAGCCATTCTGTCGACTGGAGAATGATATCGATCTGGGTTTCCCCATCGATCTCAGCTCCAGGGACTTCCAGCTCATTCGCAGGCTTAGAAGGACACTCTTTGAGGAGTACATATTTGTATTCCTCACCAGTCAAGACAATGTCTAGATTTCTCTTCCAATCAACATAGTTGGGTCCAGTAAGTTTATTCTCTTTCAGTATCATAGCAAGCGGACTGAAAGTCATTTTTGAAAATCCTAAGAATCAAATAGAACAATACTTTAGATTTCAAAAAATTATTGATTCCTCAAACAATAAAATTTTAAAATCAACCAACACCTCAAAACATCGAGAATATCGTATGCCACGATAGTGTGGATGTATACGAATTCTACATTTGTAAGAGAAGGTTTTACCCATTAATTTTACTATCTTGTCAACCTAACTTTTTGACAAATAAAATTAATAGTTGGTTTCTCTTCGGCCCTACAAATAAAAGCAGTGACACCGATGGGGAGGATACTCTTATTTGCATCTAAGTGTTCACAATTACTCAATACCAAGGAAAGTAACTCGGGTTATGTGCCTTCTGATGGGGAAGTACACACGCTCTTAAATAATTTCCTATAACCATATCTGACCCTGTGATCCGCAAACAAACTCATCCGATTGGTAGGAAGGCACTCAGAGCCGATGTGCAAGTTTGCTTGCATCACATGTCAAATCGTAATGGAGGCCGTGGGAATTTATAAAAAATATCCCTCTCCAACTTAGTAATTTAAAATTGAGGAATTTTCTAGCCTACGACATACATATAAAACAATAAGCAATAAATATAAAAAATAAAAAATTTTCCAACTATTATGGCTTTTGTCTTCAATATGTCTCCCGTCGTATCACCATCTCGTCCGCTCCTCCTACGCCATCTACGAGCCTTCCGGAGATCCGAGACGAGAAAAAATATTTTAATTTACATCCATCGATCCTATACTCCATGAGAGAGTGTACATGAAATCCAGATCGAAAGTAAACTAAATTAGAAAGAGTGGCTAAACAATGTCGTATCTAATTTACAAAAATTAAATACTAGCCTCGTCAACCCCAAGGATTCAACAAATATACAATTACACACATACAATCACATACACACATATGGCAATAATAGTTGGATCCTATGCCTGCAACCAAAGAGTTAACCTACGCATGTCCTACTATTATCCGGCACATATAATATATGAAAAGTGCATAAAAGTAACCGAATCCTAAACACACAAATCCGGAAACCATGGCTATGATACCACTTGATGGGTTTTGTCCCGGAACCGAAGCTCTTATACCACTTGAAGGTAGGAAACTTCGCTTCCCACTTCAACTCGGTCGCTTATTCATGGCAATCCCTTCTACATCCCCAGATAAAAAAATTTATCCTTGACAAGAGAGATTGCCCAAGCAACCTTGTCATCGTCGTGCTATTCAATTAGAGTAGTCACTTGAACAAACTTATTGTTCAAGCGACCAACCTCTATTCTACGAATAGCTGCGGAATAGACTATGTACGGATTGCCGACTTTTGTGTTTATGTTCGGGGTCCAAGTTATATTTAGCCACAAAACAGAATATATCATGCATATATAATTGAAAACAATTACAAACATGTTGCATATGAATATAGATAAGTGTTATACCTCTCAATCTTCAATCGTATGTCCTTCCTCCTTTTGGACGTCGTGTGGGCGACGATATACCAAAAGTCGAAGCTCCTAGATCACCAATCTTCCTTCCTTGCTCATTCCTAGCAAGAGGAAGAATAGAAACAAGACCCTTCTCCTTCCTTTAGTCAACCAACAAGCAACAAGCAAGTTGCTTGCCGCCAGCCAACAAGGAAAAGGGTGAGAAAGATGAATATCGGCCAAAAGCTCCGAGGGAAGACCTTAAGCTATGTTTCCACCAGCCAAAGAGAGGAGAAGAGGCTGGTTTGGATGCCGACCAAGGGCTGGAAAAGGCTTTTGGGCGCTGGCCACCTTGAAGGAGAAGAGAAGAAAGGAAACTCTTTCTTTATTTGGTGCCACCAACACCCAATGCACCTTGCCGCCCAAAACCCTAGCCTCTCCACTTGATTCTAATTCTACTCCATGCCAACCCTAGCCTCTCCTTTTATAGAGTTAGGGATAAGCCTTGTTTTAATCTTCACCATTGGTTCTAGGGATTTAATGTCAACCGTCGGATCTAGAGATTTAATCTCAACCGTCGGATCTAGAGATTTAATCTCTACCTTTGGATCTAGAGTTTTGTTTCCATCCATTGGATCTAGGCTTTATGAGGTATTAATAGGCTACAATAGGGACCATGAGGAGGAGTTGGATCTTGGCCACCCAATGGATCAAACCCACATAAAGTCTGATCCATTAATGATAATCCAATCCACTTCAGAATTATCATTGATCTACCTCACCAACCCCTATAAGTTAATATGGGCTCCATATATTATATGTATATTTTGTCCATGTGTTTAAGATCTCGAATGTCCGTCGATTAATTAATTTACTGACCATTAATTAATCAACATCTAACTCCATGAGTAGTACCACTCAACCTTTTCATCATGTCGGACCAAGTCCACCTGCAGGGTTTACATGATGAACCTTATGAGCTCCTCAAGGGGACATCATCATCCTAATATATAGGACACAGTTTCCTCCTATAATCAACGGCACACCATATAAATAATATCATTTCCCAACTTACCGAGCCTATCAATTTAATCTATAAATCTCGCCCATTGGTAAATCAAAGAAATGCATACTAAGTATATGTGCCCGTTATTATATCCGGATTAAGAGTATGTACAATATAATATCTGAGGTCTGATTCAATTATGTAGTCAGTAACAAATCGAATCACCTCTAAGTCGGTCCTGCTCAATACACACAAAGTGTACTAGTGTGATTTTATGGACAAGACAAACCAATACCAAATTACACTACAACCATACCAATGGTTTGTCCAAAGCCATCTCAGTTGTGAGCCTATACTTATACTTTACAAGGAGCCGATAACATGATCTCCCGTTTGACACCACACACCATGTTATCAATAATGTAATGTATTAGACAATATGCATAACCATAAAAATATGCAAACAATGATCATGTGATTCTTATTTCAAAAATAAAGATGTTCATACAAAAGATAGACTTTTCAGTAGACATCCCAACAATCTCCCACTTATACTAAAAGACTATGCTGTCCTCAAACTGCCATACATCTGATCACCATTCCCTCCACATGCCTTTTAAAAGCTCTCGCCGGAAGGGCCTTAGTGAAAGGATCTGCCAGGTTATCCTCCGATGCATTCTTGGCCACAACAACTTCTCCTCTCTTTACGATTTCTCGTATCTGGTGGTACTTGCAATCTATGTGTTTACTTGCCTTATGGGCTCGTGGTTCCTTCGAGTTTGCAATTGCACCACTATTATCACAATAAATTGTGATAGTTCTGGGAAAACCAGGAATCACATCCAAGTCCATCAGGAAGTTCCTGAGCCACACAGCTTCTTTGGCCGCCTCAGAGTTCGCCACATACTCAGCTTTCATGGTGGAGTCCACCACGCATTTCTGCTTGACACTCCTCCATACAATGGCTCCACCTCCCAAAGTAAACACAAAACCTAAGGTAGACTTAATGTTATCCCTATCTGATTGGAAGTCGGAATCCGTGTAACCCACAGGGAGTAATTGGTCTGCCTGGTATACTAGCATATAATTCCTAGTCCTTCTTCTCTACTTCAATATATGCTTTATCGCAGTCCAATGTCCTTGTCCTGGATTACTCTGATATCTGCTGACCATGCCCACGGAAAAACAGATATTTGGTCTCGTACATAGCATCACATACATTAGGCTTCCTACCGCCGAAGCATAAGGAACCGCCTTCATCTCCTCTATCTCCTCAGATGTTCTAGGACACATCTCCTTAGATAAAGGAACTTCATGCCTGAAAGGTAGAAAACCTTTCTTGGAGTTTTGAATGCTAAAACGATCCATAATAGTGTCTATGTATGAAGCTTGAGATAAGCACAACATTCTTTTCCTGCAATCCCTTATAACCTTGATCCCAAGGATGTGTCCCACTTCTCCCAAGTCCTTCATATCAAACTGTTTGGACAACCATACCCTTACGTCCGATAACACCTTGACATTGTTGCCAATTAACAAAATGTCATCTAGGTAAAGTACAAGAATTACCACTACATTTCCGTCACATCTCTTGTATATACAAGACTCATCCGGACTTTGAATAAATCCATAAGACTGGATTACCTCATCAAAACGGATGTTCGAAGACCTCGAAGCTTGCTTCAATCCATAAATGGACCGATTAAGCTTACACACAAGACGCTCTTTGCCCTTTGCAATGAATCCCTCTGGTTGCTTCATATAGATGTTTTCCTCAAGACTTCCATTAAGGAAAGCTGTCTTGACATCCATCTGCCATACCTCATAATCCATATGAGCAGCAATACATAAGAGAATTCGGATAGGCTTAAGCATGGCTACCGACAAAAAGGTTTCCTCATAATCGATACCCTCTTTTTGAGTATACCCCTTCGCAACTAGCCTCGCTTTGAAGGTCTCAACCTTCCCATCTATTCCTCTCTTTATTTTATAGATCCACTTGCAACCAATGGTTTTTACACCATCGGGTGGTTCTACAAGATCCAAGACATGATTTGAATCCATAGATTAAATCTCAGCATTTATTGCACTTCGCCAAGATACTGCATTTTTATCTTTGATTGCCTCTTCATATGTCCATGGATCAGGTTCATGTTTGCCAGGGACCAAATCAGAAGATTCTCACAAGAACATGAATCTATCAGGCTGTCTCACAACTGTCCCACTACGACGAGGTATCACCTGTGTATCCTCTTTGACACGCGGTGCAGTGACTTGTGGTATATCCTCTTATATCGATGGTACTGAAGAAGTGACTTATCCTTTTATTTCCTCTAGAACAATCTTACTCATGGGCTTGTGGTTCATTACATAGTCTTCCTCTAGAAATCTGGCATTCGTGCTAATGATCACCCTCTGATCTCTAGGACTATAAAACAAACCACCTTTCGTTCCTCTAGGATAGCCAACAAACATGCATACTTCTGTACGAGGTTCCAGCTTACCAGCATCTGCCTTCTGCACATGTACTGGACTCCCCCATATCCGAATATGTCTTAGACTAGGCTTTCGCCCAGTCCACAATTCTGTGGGAGTAGAAGGCACTGATTTAGATGGAACCAAGTTCAGAATGTACACCGTCGTATCTAGAGAAAATCCCCAGAATGAATCTGGCAACTCAGAATAACTCATCATCGATCTAACCATCTCCATAAGAGTCCTATTCCTTCGCTCTGCTACACCATTCTGCTGGGGTGTGCCAGGTACAGACAATTAGGATTGAATCCCAGCCTCTGATAAGTAATTCCTAAACTCTCCCAAGAGGTACTCACCACCACGATCAGATCGTAGTGTCTTGATACTTTTACCTTAACGTTTCTCCACATCAGCCTTGAATTCTTTGAACTTGTCAAAGCATTCAGACTTGTGGTGCATCAAGTAAATGTATCCTTTTCTCGAATAATCGTCTTTAAAAGAGACGAAATACTCAAAACCACCTCTAGCCTGGATAGACATAGAACCACACAAATCAGAATTAACCAATTCTAACACATCTTTGGCTCTATACCTCTTTGCCTTAAAAGGCCTCTTAGTCATTTTACCCTCCAAGCAAGATTCGCAGGTTGGGAAATCTTCCACCACTAATGAACCCAGAGGTCCATCAGCTATCGACTTTTGAATTCTTCTTAGGTTAATTTCACCAAGCATAAGATGCCAAAGATATGTTTGGTTCATCTTCGAAGGTTCTTTTCTCTTATTGGAATTAGAAGATGAGTTATTAACTTCTATTTGCATCGTGGGAGCATTTGGTTCAAGTGTGTATAGATTTCCTATCAATGCACCCGAACAGATAATGTCCCTATTCCTTTTTATAACAACTCTATCATTAAAAGAAATAGAATATCCATCCATAAACAATTTAGAAACTGAAATTAAATTCTTTCTAAATAAAGGTACATAAAGGAAATTCTTAGAACCAAAACTTTATTTTTCTCAAAAAGACAAAATAAACATCTCCCACTGCAACAGCCACCACCTTCGTGGCATTGCCCAAGTAAACGGTAATCTCCCCTTTAGCTAGTCGTCGGGTTTCCTGGAACCCCTGCAAAGTATTGCAGACATGATCAGTGGCTCCCGTATCTACACACCAGGTGCCAGTAGATAACACCGCTAATCATATTTCAATGACTAGACCAAAGGATATACCTTTGTTCCGCTTCGGATTGGGACAATCCTTCTTCCAATGTCCATCTTGCAAGTGAAGTAGTTGCCTTTCGGCTTCTTCACTCCTCCCTGAGATCCTCCCACCAGCTTTCCTCCATCATGTTTCTTCTTCTTCTTGCCTTTTGGCTTAGAAGTAGAAACCTTCTGAGCAACCATGGCCTGATCTTGAGCAAGTCATTCTGTCGACTGGAGAATGATATCGACCTGGGTTTCCCCATCGATCTCAGCTCCAGGGACTTCCAGCTCATTCGCAGGCTTAGAAGGACACTCTTCGAGGAGTACATATTTGTATTCCTCAGCAGTCAAGACAATGTCTAGATTCCTCTTCCAATCAACATAGTTGGGTACAGTAAGTTTATTCTCTTTCAGTATCACAACAAGCGGACTGAAAGTCATTTTTGAAAATCTTAAGAATCACATAGATCATTACTTTAGATTTTAAAAAATTATTGATTCCTCAAACAATAAAATTTAAAATCAACCAACACCTCAAAACACCGAGAATATCGTATGCCACGATCATGTGGACGTATACGAATTCTACATTTGTAAGAGGAGGTTTTACCCATTAATTTTACTATCTTGTCAACCTAACTTTTTGACAAATAAAATTAATAGTTGGTTTCTCTTCGGCCCTATAAATAAAAGCAGTGACTTCGATGGGGAGGATACTCCTATTTGCATCTAAGTGTTCACCATTACTCGATACCAAGGAAATTATCTCGGGTTATGTGCCTTCCGATGGGGAAGTAGACACACTCCTAAATAATTTCCTATAACCATATCCGACCTTGTGATCTGCAAACAAACTCATCCGATGGGGAGGAAGGCACTCAGAGCCGACGCGCAAGTTTGCTTGCATCACATGTCAAATCGTAATAGAGGCCGTGGGAATTTATAAAAAATATCCCTCTCCCACTTAGTAATTTAAAATTGAGGAATTTTCTAGCCTACGACATGCATATCAAACAATAAGCAATAAATATGAAAAATAAATTTTTTCCAACTATTATGGCTTTTGTCTTCAATATGTCTCCCGTCGTATTGTCATCTCATCCACTCCTCCTACGCCATGTATGAGCCATCCGGAGATCCGAGCTGAGAAAAAATATTTTAATTTACATCCATCGATCCTATACCCCACGAGGGAGTGTACATGAAATCTAGATCAAAAGTAAACTAAAATAGAAATAGTGGCTAAACAATGCCATATCTAATTTACAAAAATTAAATACTAGCCTCGTCAACCCCGAGAATTCAACAAATATACAATTACACACATACTATCACATACACACATATGGTCATAATAGTTGGATCCTATGCCTGCAACCAAAGAGTTAACCTATGCATGTCCTACTATTATCCAGCACATATAATATATGAAAAGTGCAAAAAAGTAACCGAATCCTAAACATACAAATCCGGAAACCGTGGCTCTGATACCACTTAAAGGGTTTTGTCTCGGAACCGAAGCTCTGATACCACTTGAAGGTAGGAAACTTCGCTTCCCACTTCAACTCGGTCGCTTGTTCATGGCGATCCCTTCTACATCCCCGGATAAAAAAATTTATCCTTGACAAGAGGGATTGCCCAAGCAACCTTGTCATCGTCGTGATATTCGATTAGAGTAGTCACTTGAACAAACTTGTTGTTCAAGAGACCAACCTCTATTCTACGAATAGCAGCGGAATAGACGATGTACGGATCGCCGACTTTTGTGTTTATGTTCAGGGTCCAAGTTATATTTAGCCACAAAACAGAATATATCATGCATATATAATTGAAAACAATTACAAACATGTTGCATATGAAGATAGATAAGTGTTATACCTCTCGATCTTCTATCGTATGTCCTTCCTCCTTTTTGATGTCGTGTGGGCGACGATCTACCAAAAGTCGAAGCTCCTAGATCACCAATCTTCCTTCCTTGCTCGTTCTGAGCAAGAGGAAGAATAGAAAAAAGACCCTTCTCCTTCCTTTAGTCAACCAACAAGCAACAACCAAGTTGCTTGCCGCCGGCCAACAAGGAAAAGGGTGAGAAAGATGAATACAGGCCAAAAGCTCCAAGAAAAGACCTTAAGCTATGTTTCCACCAGCCAAAGAGAGGAGAAGAGGCTGGTTTGGATGTTGGCCAAGGGCTGGAAAAGGCTTATGGGTGCCGACCACCTTGAGGGAGAAGAGAAGAAAGGAAACTCTTTCCTTATTTGGTGCCGCCAACACCAAATGCTCCTTGCCGCCCAAAACCCTAGCCTCTCCCCTTGATTCTAATTCTACTCCACGCCAACCCTAGCCTCTCCTTTTATAGAGTTAGGGATAAACCTTGTTTTAATCTCCACCATTGGTTCTAGGGATTTAATCTCAATGGTCGGATCTAGAGATTTAATCTCAACCGTCGGATCTAGAGATCTAATCTCTACCTTTGAATCTAGAGTTTTATTTCCATCCATTGGATCTAGGCTTCATGAGGTATTAGTAGGCTACAATAGGGACCATGAAGAGGAGTTGGATCTTGGCCACCCAATGGATCAAGCTCACATAAAGTCCGATCCATTAATGATAATCCAATCCACTAAAGAATTATCATTGATCTACCTCACCAACCCCCATAAGTTAATATGGGCTCCATATATTATATGTATATTTTCTCCCCATGTTTAAGATCTCAAATGTCCGTCGATTAATTAATTTACTGACGATTAATTAATCAACATCTAAC
The DNA here is from genome assembly GCA_025175895.1 of Wurfbainia villosa. Taxonomy (NCBI): domain Eukaryota; kingdom Viridiplantae; phylum Streptophyta; class Magnoliopsida; order Zingiberales; family Zingiberaceae; genus Wurfbainia; species Wurfbainia villosa. The sequence goes on along the minus strand of CM045990.1, from coordinate 22,934,965 downwards.
TCCATGAGTAGTACCACTCAACCTTTTCATCATGCTGGACCAAGTCCACTTCCAGGGTTTACATGATGAACCTTATGAGCTCCTCAAGGGGACATCATTATCCTAATATATAGGACACGGTTTCCTCCTATAATCAACGACACACCATATAAATAATATCATTTCCCAACTTACCGAGCCTATCAATTTAATCTATAAATCTCGCCCATTGGTAAATCAAAGAAATGAATACTAAGTATATGTGCTCGTTATTATATCGAGATTAAGAGTATGTACAATATAATATCTGAGGTCCGATTCGATTATGTAGCCAGCAATAAATCGAATCACCTCTAAGTCGGTATTGCTCAATACACACAAAGTGTACTAGTGTGATTTTATGGTCAAGACAAACCAATACCAAATCACACTACAACCATACTAATGGTTTGTCCAAAGCCATCTCGGTTGTGAGCCTATACTTATACTTTACATGGAGCCGATAACATGATCTCTCGTGTGATACCACACACCATGTTATCTACAATGTAATGTATTAGACAATATGCATAACCATAAAAATATGCAAACAATGATCATGTAATTCTTATTTCAAAAATAAAGATGTTCATACAAAATATAGACTTTTCAGTATACATCCTAACAAAGGCACCATTGATGTTTCTTTTATTAAAAAAGAAAAGAAAAAACTATGCAATAGTAATGCTGGTAAATGGAATTTGCAATGTACTTGAGAAAGCCATTTGATCCTAAAAATCCAATTCTAAAGTTTCCAAATGTTCTAACTTCACCCCATATTACTGGTATCACCGAGCATTCTCACAGAGCAACTCATCAGGTTTATTCTTCCAAATCACCTATTGTTCCTTGTTCATTATACCTTTGTCTTGGACTTATTTTTGTATGGTTCATCTGCATTCTAGTTTTGATCTCATTCTGATTCTTGATAAATCCTTTTGATTCATGTATGAGATGTATTGATAGCAGTGGAGAAGTAGATGAAAAGCAAGCATATGGTAGTGCAAGATTACATGTTATTTTGAGTGTGATCCACTTCTACATTTATTATGTGAGAATCAGTGCATTTATCCACCTTGGGAGGTTTTGTAATAGACTTGGTCTATTTGATTTGATTGGAAATCATTATACATATTGACTGTTGTAGGAGTAGGATCTGTGAATACCTTAAATCCGTATCGATTTGGTGATCCTAAGTTAAGTAATTTTTTCTATCTTTGAATTATTGATCTGGGTATTGTTTGGGGAATGAGTGAGTTACTTGTTTTGTTTATTTTCATTATTGCTCAGGACGCACAAAAATAAGTGTGGGGGAATTTGATAGCTTCATTTTTATTGTGCTATTTTACTGATGGATTGGATATTTTATACTCTTTGATGTGAGTAATTATTGTTATTCGGTATGTTTTTACATATTGAATTTATTTGCTAAATTGTGTAATTCCTATAATTTCAGAATTATTTTTCATAAATTGGATGTGATCTTGTAGAAACACAAAGAGGGCCTAATTGGAGCGATCGGAGCCATCCATCCAGATTTGGATCGATCACAACCGTTGGATTTAATTGGATCAACCTATTTGATCAAAGCTTTAATTAAGCAATCAAACCCTAGCTCTAATTGATGGTTGAGATTTGAGGGGCATCTGATCGGACGACCACAACAAAGCCACTTAAAGCCATTTTTTTTCTCCGCACAGAAAAAAAGATCGAAGGGAGGAACAGAGATCACGCGGTGCCTTCTTCCCTAAATATCACGACCAATGATTCTCTTCAACACAACAGTGACGACGTATTTTCCGGAAGCCATCTCCGGTAGTATCCTCCTCCCATCCAACTGATGTCACCGCATTCCTCTCATATGTAGTAGTAGAACAAGCTGCGGTGGTTCGACAATTTGGTTTGCTGTGAGCGGAGGATGTCTGACCATCTTCACAGTGAGCTTCACATAGCCTATTTCCAGAGCTGAGACGTGCCTCAATAGGACGTGGTTCGAAAGGCTTAGGTCACTTTCTCTCTACCGTGGTTCGGAGACATCAATTTCCAGTTACGACATCCTCTAATCTCCATTCCAGTAATCGTTCTCCACTCCAGCATCGGCGAAGCTTCTCGACAGCCACTGTTACGATCTCCTTCATTATAGTTGCAGTGATTCGGCAGCTCCCTTCTTCACAGGGAAGTGGAAGTCTTAAGATTCATTCAACCCTTGCCGGAGAGACTTTCTGGAAAGGAACTCACTTCATCATCCACCAGAGAGGCCTGTTTGGTTTGTCATCGTCGCTGGAGAGGGTGGTTCCTTCTTCGGGTGTTGTGGATCATTGGTTACTTTTTATTTGGATTTCATACATTGAACAGATGTTGTTTATCTTGGAGTTGCAATTGGATGTTTGATTTGTAGTTTCATTTGGATGATTAACTTGTAGTTTGATTAGGATGTTTAATTGAATGTTGCAGTTGATGTTTAATTCATAGTTTATCTTGGAGTTTAATTAGTAGTTTCATTTGGATGTTTAGTTTGTAGTTTAATTTGAATGTTTAGCTTTGAGTTTAATTTGTAGTTAATGAGGGATATTGTTGATCGTTGTTGGTTAATTGTAGCTTAATTGTTGGTTAGTTTTATTTCTTGTATGTTTAAGTGCTATTTCCATCCATTAGAATCGTTTAATAATGGTATCGTATAGTGACAATACAGTGCATGGTTGAATTGCTTTGGCATGTTAGGTTAGCTTTCAATCAATTATCTTGATAGAAGTTAAGAACCTCCAGTTTTAGTCTTGTTTAAAAACAAACGTTTAACCATTGAGTTCACGTGAAAGATGACCCGAGTTACCCTGTACTGCATTAATGTAGTTAGGGGGTTCGGTAATTAATTTGGAATGGTACCACAACAAAACTATTGCACCAGTACCAAAGACTTTTTTAAATGATATTTTCGATCCAAAGATTTAGGTACCAAAGGAATTTGGTTTTCGTGTTTTCTAGGTAGGTGAGCAAAGTATGTGGATTGTGGATAGCGGTTGCTCAAAGCATATGATCGGAGATGCAAGCAAGTTCTCCACAATCGACTATGTTAAAAAGGGGACCGTGTCATTTGGGAATAGTGAAAAGCTCAAGATTTTAGGTAGAGGTACAATTGAGGTTTAACCTAAAATCATTATTCATAAAGTGTTATTAGCCAAAAGCATGAAGTTTAACCTACTTAGTGTGAGCCAACTTTGTGATGCCGACTAAAATGTTGAGTTTAAATCCACTAAATGTTTGATTAGGCACAAAAGTTTAGAAGATTGCATGTTAGTTGGGTATAGAAAAACAAATATTTATAATGTTAATTTATCCTATGCTTCTAACATTTCTACTAAGTGCCTCATATTAAAAGAAGAAAACGGTTGGCTATGGGATAGAAGACTTGGGCATATCAACATGAAGAACATAACCAAGGTGACCAATTTGGAGCTAGTGAAGGTAACCAAGGCGGTCAATTTGGATCTAGTGAAGGGGCTACCAAAAATCAAATACATCAAGGACATAATGTGTGATGCATGCCAAGAAGGAAAGCAATCCAAATCATCACAGAAGGGTAATACTTTAACTAGCACTTCATTTTTGGTGCAATCGGCCCAGGTCACGATTGACCAGACTCGAGTTTGACTCGAGTAGTGGTTCATGTTAGTCTTTTGATGTTTGACATTGATGTTTGACAAGGAGTTGACCATTGTTTGACAATGGGTTGACTATATGGTTGACATGGGGTTGACCATATGATGGAGAAGTCCAAGTAGGCCACTTGGCAATTGGAAAGTCCAACATGGGTTGGCATGGAAAGTCCAAGCATGGGTCTTAGCAAGGGAAAGTCAAAGTTTGAGTCTTGGCAAATGGAATGTCCAACATGGGTTGGCAAGGGAAATCCAAGTGTTGATATTGGCAGCGTAAAGTCCAAGCAGGAGTCTTGGAAGCATAAGTCCAATGGTTTGGTGGCGTAAAGTCCAAGTGGTAGCCTTGGCAGTGTAAGCGTAAATGTGCCTTGACGGTATAGACCAGCTTATCATGACAATAGCCGATGGAAGCTCCTGAAGGCTAGCGTATAGATGAACGTGTCATGGATGACATAGAGGGATCCAATAGGCGTGAGGCTGACGGAGGTGGCTAGAAGGGTAAGGTCTAGGTTAAGGGTGGTTTAGTAAGTATGAGGGCATCATACTTAGGGTTAAACCTCATGGTTATGGTTATCAGTCGACTGGGGTTTTGGACCTATCGATTGGTCAGTTTTGACACTTGGTAGCAGAGTCGACTTGTAGCAGTCGACTGGGATTATAACTAGTTGATTGACGTGAGTTGACTAGGGTTTGACTGTTGCTGCAATCGGCCCAGGTCACGATTGACCAGGACTCGAGTTTGACTCGAGTGATGTTTTGATGTTTCAACAAAAACATATGACAATGTAATTGTCATGGGAAAGTCCAAGTCTTGTGTACTTGGCATGGAAAGTCCAAGTGGAACACTTGGCATTTGGTAAAGTCCAAGTCTTGAGTACTTGGCATGAAAAGTCCAAGGGGGACACTTGGCACATGAAAAGTCCAAGCATGGTTCTTGGCAATGTAAAAGTCCAACATGGGTTGGCAAGGGAAAGTCCAAGCATGGTCTTGGCATTTGAGAAGTCCAACATGGGTTGGCAAGGGAAAAGTCCAAGCATGGATCTTGGCAATGTAAAAGTCCAACATGGGTTGGCAAGGGAAAGTCCAAGCATGGTCTTGGCATTTGAGAAGCCAAGGGGTTTGATATTGGCTGCGTAAAGTCCAAGCAGGAGTCTTGGCAGCATAAGTCCAATGGTTGGCGGCGTAAAGTCCAAGCGGAGTCTTGGCGGTAGTCCCGATGTGCCTTGGCAGTGTAGACAGATTAGCATGACATAGCCGATGGAAGCACACGGAGGCTAGCGCGATGGATGAACAAGTCATGGATGACTTGGAGGGATCCGAGGCGTGAGGTGATGGAGGTGGCTAGAAGGCTTAGGTCTAGGCTAAGGGTGGTCTAGCAAGTATGGGGCACCATACTTGGGTTAAAACCTCATGTTTGAGGTTGGCGGTCGGCATATGGCGGATTCATTGCCGAGTCGACGAGTTATTTGCCAATTTAGCTGGAATTACTCAGCGATCATTGCTCATTGGGCGATCGGGTGATGTCTGGCGATCGGCGCGAAGGTCGGCTGATGTCGAGGCTAGTTATGTCGAGCCGCGAGCCGTGGGCGGTCGACTACAGGCGTTAGCGATCGGCCGCCAATGTTGGATCGATCGGCCAAGAGTCCGTTGGAACTTGTCAGCGTGGATTGGTCGTTGTCTCACGAGGACTTATGGCGAATCGGCCCGATGGAGGATAAAAGCAGCTTTGGTGAGGCGATTTGAAGGCGATTTGCAGTGCATTTCGGGTCCTTCATGCTCATCCAAGCAACCAACAAGCAAGCGCTCAAAACCCTAGTTTGTAAAGTGTTCTTTACATTTTCACTTGTATTTGATTGTTTACTTTGTATTACTTGTTGTAATTCATTGTACAAGGTTTCTCCACCTCCGACTTGTTGTCGAGAAGGAGCTTTATTGCTTAGTGGTGTTTGTGGCATCGCTAGGGTTTGTACGAACCCAATCCGTGGAGTAGGAACCGTTACGGTTCCGAACCATGTTATATCGTGCGTGTTGTGATTGTATCTTGTGTTTGTATTTGTTATTGTTTATTCCTGCATGCTAACAAGATTGTAGACAAGCAACGCGAAGATTCCATCTACGAACGATCAACGCTATTCACCCCCCTCTAGCGTCCAATCTTCTACAATTGGTATCAGAGCAGGGCTCTTCTATGGACTAACCACGAGCTGAGCTAAAGAAGCTAGAGGGTGAAGATGGAAGAACAATTGGGATGGAATATTAACACACCAATCCCTTACTCCTTATATGGACAAGAAGGATTTAGACAATGGAAGGCGAGAATTGAGGACTTCCTAATGATGAGGGATTTCGAAGAATGGTCCATCTTAATGGAAGGATATAGCTATCCAAGAGGACCAAAGGGTGGATTCCTCAAGAAAAAGAGATGGACCGAAGAGCAAGTCCAAGCCTTCGAAAAGAATGAGAAGGTAATGAAGTTGTTAATCAATTTAATACCTAACAATATCTTGTGTATGTTAGGTAATTATGTAGATGCAAACGAGCTATGGAGCCAAGTGGCCAAGCTCCATGAAAGCCCATCAACGGTCCAAGAGGAAGAGACAGAAGAGGCTAATGCATCATCCTCACAAGGAAGTGAGGACTTGGAGGTTGAGAGATCATCAACATCCAAGGAGGAAGAGGAAGTAGAATCGGAAGTTGATAGGGAGTCAATTTCCAGGTTGGTGGAGGAAGTGGAAGAAGCATCCACTTCTAGGATTGAGGAGGAGATTAGATTTTCCTCAACACCGGAGCATCAAGAAGACGCTTCGACATCCGGTCAAGATGAAGAAGCCCAAAATCCAATTCCGGTCTCCATTAACCTAGGTAACTCAAACACTCTAATTTCAAATAAAAATAATATTATGTGTTTTGAGTGTAGGGAATTTGGGCACTATAAGAGCAAGTGCCCAAAGAAGATTAGGAAAGCTCCACCGGCACCAAAAGTCAAGGATGTCGGTTCCCCAACACCTAAAGGCATGGAGCACATCATATGCTTCAAGTGCAATTCAAAAGGACATTATAGGAATCAATGTCCTAGGGGGAGCAAAAAGACCCAAGAAGAAGCATCACAAGTAGGGGGAGCTAAGGCTAACCCTAAGGTACATTTTAGTAATGCATCTTCTAATTTAAATGCTAAAAAGCATGCTAGGAACTTTAATTTTCTTGCAATTTATGAAAAGCATGCTAATAGGAATAAATATTTTTGCTTAGGAGCTAAGGGAGTCCATGTAGGAAATAGGGAGAAATTTGGGACTAATGTCCCTAAAAACAACTTATTTAAGGACAAACCTAGGTAAAATAACTCAAGACCAATTCTACCTAGGGAATCAATTAAGAAAATAGGGGATCATCTAGGTTTTAATTCCAAGTGGACTAGGCATATGCCTAGGAAGTCCCATGCCCATGGTTTAAATCAAAACTCTAAAATTGGGCAATTAGAGATTGAAAACCAAGCCTTGAGGTCAAGGCTTGAAAAACTTAAGAAGACCCTTAGGAACATACAAAATCAATTTAAAGGGTCTAGTGGTCAAAATCAAGGGTCCAAAAGTCAAAGTCAACACCTAGGACCTAAGAGTCAAAAGCCAACCAAGGGCAAGCAAGGTTTGGGTCACAAACCTAAGCCTAAAGTGGCTTATCATAGTGTTCCATTTGACTATGGAACACAAACTAGGTCTAGGAAGACCAAGGTCAATAGGGAAGTCATCCCTAGAATTGACCAAAGGGTGTGCCTAGTGGCTAGGGTTTCAAGGAAACCTAGGGTGGCCACTAAGAAGGTTGCAAGGGGAGTTACCCCTAGAGTCAACCTAGGTAAGACCCAAATGACCAAGGCCAACAAGCCTAGGAGGGTCATTAGGAAGGTATCTAGGGAGGTTATCCCTAAGGAATACCTAATTAACCCTAGGAGCTCAAATCGGTTTTGGGTTCCTAAGAGCGTGATTGATTCATGCTAAGATGGGTTTAGGGTGTGCCAACCTTGATTGGATGGGTAGTTAACTCAACCATGGTAAAGGTGGCACTTTAGGATATTTTCAAGGTTATGGTTACTTTGGAAATAGATTTGAATCAATATCCTAAAAGATTTTAGGATGTGTCAATGCACTTTTGAAATTAAGAAAACTCAATTAAATTGACACAATTTAGGTTTAGAGGTTAGTGTGTCATTTTGGGTTTTTGGCACACTAGGGAGATTAGGTTAATATGGCAAAATATGATTAATCCCAACAAATGGCAATTAATATTAAAATTTAGGTATTATTATACCTATATATTTTATATGCCATGCTTTGTTTGCCATATAACATGCCATGACATCATGCTTACTTTTAATCATTTTATATGTCATGTTCATGTTTTAGGATTAAGGTTTTAAATGTCATGTGTTTTTAGATTTCATATTATGCCATGACATCATGATTATGAGCATATGCTTATTTATAACATTTCTAATGTCATAATCATTCATGGATTTAAGACAATTTGGTTGAAATTGAATTAAGGACTATGACATGACTTGAAGTCCCATTTATAAGGGAATCAAGTAGAGTTGCCTTAGAGAATGCATGAAACCCTAGATTAGGATGAACAAAACCCACATCTCACATTAAATTGACATGTATGTGTATTTTATACACCTTAGATACATGTGAGATACTAGGATATCAGTTGAGTTCAAGGTGCATAGTTTTTGCATCTAGATGAACTAAAACTCATCTTGTTTCATTAGTGGATCATTAGGAAAGCTTGTGTACAAGTCATGTGCATAGAGCCCAAGGAATATGATCCAAAACATGGTTTTGAAATCATTTTAAAATCAATTTAGAAAACCTTGGTGAAGTCTATCTTTTGATAGCAATCACCATTGATGAAGTTGATACAAAATAGGGTCAAAACATTGAAAATTTCAATGGTTTTGAGTTTTGTATCAAACTCACTATTTTATGGGTAAAATAATTTTCAAATATTTTTCACCCATTGTAATGACTATAAGTAATATACGTATCAAATTTTATGATTTTTCAAATTACGTAGAATTAATTATGCTTTTCCAAATCTCGATTCTGATAGCTGAAATTTGGAAATTTCTATCGATCGGCCCCTTGGTGGCGATCGATATGGGTGGAAGTCGATCGATTCTGTCAGTCATTGCCAGGTCTGATTTTGGGTTAACAAGGTTTGTTTAGCCCGTGTTCAGCTATGGAAAAGGTTCCTAATCACTCCTAACCCTAGGATATGCTTTGGGAAGCATTATAAAGGGTGAAAATCCATTGGATATGGATTAGGAGCTGTGTTAGGTCCAAGTATCAAATTTAGGGTGAGTGAAAGTTCTATGTTGAGCGTAAAACCTTAATTTTGATGGTTTAGAGTTCCTATTGGCTTAGGGGCTTCCCAAGGACATTGTTGGTGCAATGGTCAAGGGGAAGCAAGCCTTTAGGGGGAGGTATCCATCTTGGGATGATGGATGTGTTTTTCTCCTTGAAGAGGAGAAGTTATTGGGAGAGTATCATCAATTGGGAAATTGATGATACCAAATTTGGAAATTGGGAGAGAGTATAGGATTGCCTCTCTTGAGTGATATGTGATTTATCACTAGGAAGATGGTAGGCATCCTAGATATTTATTTTTGGATCAAGGGGGAGATTATAAGATCTCATTGGGACATGAGACATTGACCTCCTTGGAGAGAAAACCTTTTTGATGTTAGTCAAAAAGGGGGAGAATGTTTGGGGGAGAACATTTGGAGAGTGTTTACCAATTTGGGATAATTGGTAAGGGATTTGAGTTAGTGGTCTAACTCAAATGATTTGTTTGGTTTTTGTCAAACATCAAAAAGGGGGAGATTGTTGGTGCAATCGGCCCAGGTCACGATTGACCAGGACTTGAGTTTGACTCGAGTGATGTTTTGATATTTCGACAAAAACATATGACAATGTAATTGTCATGGGAAAGTCCAAGTCTTGTGTACTTGGCATGGAAAGTCCAAGTGGAACACTTGGCATTTGGTAAAGTCCAAGTCTTGAGTACTTGGCATGAAAAGTCCAAGGGGGACACTTGGCACATGAAAAGTCCAAGCATGGGTCTTGGCAATGTAAAAGTCCAACATGGGTTGGCAAGGGAAAGTCCAAGCATGGTCTTGGCATTTGAGAAGTCCAACATGGGTTAACAAGGGAAAAGTCCAAGCATGGGTCTTGGCAATGTAAAAGTCCAACATGGGTTGGCAAGGGAAAGTCCAAGCATAGTCTTGGCATTTGAGAAGTCCAAGGGGTTTGATATTGGCTGCGTAAAGTCCAAGCGGGAATCTTGGCAGCATAAGTCCAATGGTTGGCGGCGTAAAGTCCAAGCGGAGTCTTGGCGACGTAAGTCCAATGTGCCTTGGCGGTGTAGACACCATTAGCATGACATAGCCGACGGAAGTACCTAGAGGCTAGCGCGATGGATGAACAAGTCATGGATGAATTGGAGGGATCCTAGATGCGTGAGGCTGATAGAGGTGGCTAGAAGGCTTAGGTCTAGGCTAAGGGTGGTCTAGTAAGTATGGGGGCACCATACTTGGGTTAAAACCTCATGTTTGAGGTTGGCAGTCGACTGACAATATGGCCGGTTCGACTGCTGTGAGTCAACTTGAGTTCGACTGCCAATTTAGAGATGGAATTGCTCTGGCGATCATTTGCTCATTGGGACGATCGACTATGATGTCTCTGAGTCATTGCCAAGGGTCGATGATCGACTACTAGTTCTGTCGAGCGCGAACGGCCGTAACCGGCCAGCGGTCGACTACGAGGCATTGGTGATTGCGCCAAGAGTCCCATTGGAACTTGTCCAACGTGGATTGAGCCATTGTCTCACATCTGATCTTGTGATCGGCAGAGGACTTATGGCGATCAGTGATAGGCGGAAATCCAGCCCGATGGAGGATAAAAGTAGCTGTTCGTGGAAGGCTCAAGCATCAGTTATTTTGGGGGCTTTGGTGAGGCGATTTGAAGACGATTTGCAGGTGCATTTCAGGGTCCTTCATGCTCATCCAAGAAACTGACAAGCAAGCGCTCAAAACCCTAGTTTGTAAAGTGTTATTTACATTTTCACTTGTATTTGCTTGTTTACTTTGTATTACTTATTGTAATTCATTGTACGAGGTTTCTCCACCTCCGACTTGTTGTCGAGAAGGAGCTTTATTGCTTAGTGGTGTTTGTGGCATCGCTAGGGTTCGTACGAACCCAATCCGTGGCGTAGGAACCGTTACGGTTCTGAACCACGTTATATCGTGCATGTTGTGATTGTATCTTGTGTTTGTATTTGTTATTGTTTATTCTGCTGCGTACTAACAAGATTGTAGACAAGCAACGCGAACGAATTCCATCTACAAACGGTCAAACGCTATTCACTCCCCCTCTAGCGGTGTCAAATCTTCTACATCGACTGCGATAAAAGGCCTTGGTAGTCGACTGCCAACATTGGGCAGTCGATTGATGGCTTGAGCAGTCGACTCCCATGGAGTGGCAGTCGACTGATGGTGAGGGAACGTCATAGATGCGAGGTTGGCTTGACCAGTGACTCGACTGCCTGTGTATCAGTCGACTGATGTGTGTGATCAGTCAACTGATGGTCTATCCATTGAAACTTATCCAATGTGGATCGATTCATTATCTCTCAATGGCTACAGGAGTAGTAGACTGATGGTCATGAGCAATCGACTGCTCGACAAAATCCAACCTGAATGCAGGTTATAAAAGTAGCTCGTGGAGAGGGATTTTTGCAGAATTTTCTTGGGTGATTTGAAGGGGAATAGTTAGTGCTTTCCAGTCCTTCAAGGCTAGTCCAAGGCGATCAACAAGCAAGCATTCCAAAGCTCTTTGTAAAGTTTTCTTTACTTGGATTTTATTGTATTTTCTTGTATCTGTTTTGTATTACTTTTGTAATCATTGTAAGAGGTTTCTCCGCCTCTGACTTGTTGTCGAGAAGGAGTGTTTGTGATTAGTGGTGGTGTGTGCATCGCTAGGGCTCATTCGAGCCCAACCCATGGAGTAGGAACCCTAAGGTTTCGAACTACATTATATTTGGTATTGTGTGCTCATGTTGTGTATTTGTTTTTATCATTATATATTCCATTGCGTACATTAACACTTGTAGCAAGCACGCGATCGATTTCCATCTATGCAACGTACGCGCCATTCACCCCCCCTCTAGCGACGTACCGATTCCCAGCAAGTGGTATCTGAGCAAGGCTGCTCTTCATTTGGACTAATCGCCAAGGGAACACGCTGTAGGGAAGAAGATGGATTTTTAAGAGAAATTGGGATGTAACATCAACACTCCGGTCCCATATGCGCTCTATAGACGAGAAGGCTTCAATCAATGGAAGGCAAGGATTGAAGACTTCATCATAGTGAAGGACTTTGAAGAATGGTCATCTTGATGGAAGGATTCAATTATCCAAGAGGGCCAAAGGAAGGATTCCTCAAGATGAGGAAGTGGACCGAGGAACAAATCCAAGAATTTGAGAAAAATAAGAAGGTAATTAAATTCTTGGTTGATTTAATTTCTAATGACATCTTGTGTAGTTTAGGTGATTACATGGATGCCAAAGAGCTATGGAGCCAAGTGGAAAGATTCCATGAGAACCCACAACCGGTCCAAGAAGAAGAGGAAGAATAGGAATGCTCATCAGCTCAATCGGAGGAGGCCAAAGAAGAAAGCTCATCCTCACAAAAATGTGAGGAGTCGAAAGTTGAGAAGGAGTCAACTTCTGGATCGGTGGAAGAGAAAGAAGAAGAGGATGCCTCCACCTCTAAGGTTGAGGGGGAGGACATTAGATCACCGGAGATGGAGAAAAATCAAAGAGTAGCTTCTACCTCCGGGAGAGAAGAAGAACTCACTCCGGCCACCACCATTGACCTAGGTAACTCGAACACATGTGTTAATAATAAAATTCATATAATATGTTTTGAGTGTAGAGAAGTTGGACACTATAAAAGCAAGTGTTCGAAGAAGGTCAAGAAGATGACACAAGTCGTGCCAAAGACCAAGGAAACTGGTGCCCAAAGTCAAAAGAGCAAGGATCATGTCATTTGCTTCAAATGCCATCAAAAGGGGAACTATAGAAGCCAATGTCCTAGGGGGAGGAAGCCTAGCAAGGGTGAAGAAGGAGCATCAAATGTAGGGGGAGCTTCTAAAGCAAACCCTAAGGTAAATTTAAGTAATGCTCATTCTTTATATAAGGCCAAATGGCACGCTTTTAATAATCGTGCTATTGTTTATGAAAGACATGCTAGAAATAATAGACTTTATTGCTTAGGGGCTAAACATGTCGATTTTAAAAATAAGGAAAAATTTGGGACTAATGTCCCTAAAGCAATCCTACCTAAGAAAACATTAGGAAGATTGAGGGCCATCTAAGCTTTAACTCCAAGAATTCTAGACATATACCTAGGAAGGGCAAAAATGCTCAAAGAAACAATAGGCCCATAAAATTTGAGCAATTGGAAGTGGAAAACCAAGTCTTGAGGTCAAGGCTTGAGAAACTTGAAAAGACCCTTAAAAAGATGCAAAATCAAATGGAAGGGTCAAATGGTCAAAATATAGGATTTAGGAGTCAAAACCTAGGGTCTAGAAGAAAGGTCCACCCAAGGGCAAGAAAGGTTTGGGTCACAATCCTAAGCCCAAGGAGAGCTACCATAGTGTTCCATTTGATTATGGAACACAACCTAGGTCTAGGAGAGCCAAGGTTACTAGGGAAGCTATCCCTAAGGCTAACCATGGTGTGTGCCTAGTGGCTAAGGTTTTGAAGAAACCTAGGGAAGCCACTAAGAAGGTTATAAGAGGAGTCACCCCTAGAGCTAATCTAGGCAAGACCACAATGACCAAGGCTTCTAAGCCTAGAAGGGTCATTAGGAGGGTATCAAGGAAAGTCATCCCTAAGAAAAACCTAGTAAACCCAAGGAGATCCAATAGGTATTGGGTTTCTAGGAGTGTGATCGATTCACGCTAAATGGTTTAGAATGTGTTAACCTTGATTGGATGGGTAGTTAATTCAATCATAACAAAGTTGACACTTTATGGGGTTTACAAGGTAATGGGATACTTCGGAAATAAGTATAAATTTTTATTCTAAAAGGTTTTAGGATGTGTCAACATATTTTGAGAAGTTTGATAAATTAATCAAATTGACACAAATTAGGTCTAGAGGTCTTAGCGTGCCATTTTGAGTTTTTGACACACTTTTGGGAAATTTGATAATATGGAAAAATGAACTTAAAAATAACAAATGACAATTAATATTAAAACTTAGGTATTGTTATACCATTACATTTTATTTGCCATGATTGATTTGCCACATACCATGTCATGATATCATGTTTATTTTAAATCATGTAAAATGTCATGATCATGTTTAGTTTTTTTTTATGTCATGTATGCTTAGATTATAGTTTATGACATGACATCATGATTATTGGCACATGTTTAATTATTCTATCATTTAAGCCATAATCATCATCATTCATGCTTTTAGATAAATGAAAATTGATTTAAGGACTATGACATGATTTGAAGTCCCATGTATAAGGGGATCAAATAGTATTGCCTAGAAAATGCATGAAACCCTAGATTAGGATGAACAAAACCCACATCTTACATCAAATTGACTTGTATGTGTTTTCATACACCTTAGACATATGTGAGATGCTAGGAAAGGAGTTAAGTTCAAGGTGCATAGTTTTTTCATCTAGATGAACTCAAACTTATCTTATACCATGGGTGGATCATGGGGAAAGCTAATGTGAAAGTCATGTGCATTGAGCCCATTGATCATGATCCAATATAGGTTTTCAAAAACATTTTAAAATCATATTAAAAAACCTTGGTGAAGTCTATCTTTTGATAGCAACCACCATTGATGAAGTTGATACAAAGTAGGGCCAAAACATTGAACTTTTCAATGGTTTTGAACTTTGTGTCAATCTCTTATTTTTATGGGTATTTTATTTTTCAAATATTTTTCACCAATAATGATTGACTTAAGTATTATACGTATAAAGTTTCAAGAATTTTCAAATTAAGTATAATTAATTATGTATTTTTGAAATTCATTTTTTGAAAATGAATTTCTGCATTTGCAGAAATCAGTCGACTATCGCTTATAGCAGTTGACTGGCGTCAAGGGCAGTCGACTGGTGACTGTAAGAGTCAATTTGCAATGTTGATTTCGGGTATACAAGGATGTTTAGCCCATGTTTCAGCTATGTTAGGCTACCCTAACGTCTCCTAACCTTAGGATATGCTTTGAAAAGCATTGAAAAGGGTAAAAATCTATTGGATATGGATTAGGAGAGTTGTTTGGGTGTGTATCAAGTTTAAGGTATGTGAAAGTTCAAGGTGTTGGTGCAGGGGCACTAGATAATCGAACCTGTGTTTTGATTATGGCAAAGACATAAAGTTAAGTTTACATCATTATCTTATGAGCTAAATCGAGTGTGCAGAAAAGTACTAAAACTAGAGCTGAAGGCTAGCGACACCTGGAGGAAGCCGTGGTGGTCGGACGACACTCGAGTGACTTCGGATGGAGCTGAAGGAATCGAGTGGAAGGCCGAAAGAGAGAGCTACAAGGTAAGTATCGAGGTAAGCTCGTGTGAGTGAGAGGTGGTAAGGTCATGTCCTCTGTACGGGGACGACTATAGGCGGCGATCTGACTAAAACTTCCTGTGGAAGGTCTAGGTCGAGATCAAACGGTTAGAAACCATCACATTTATCATTTTCCGTGCTAACCTCTTACTGCAGGGAAGTGGCCAGGCTGGCAGTCGATTGTTGGACATTGGGCAGTCGACTGATGGGAGGCATCAGTCGACTGATGGCGACGAATCAACCTTTGCACTAGGTCAAAATGGATAAGGTTTGACATGGCCACTTTGCGATAAAATTTGATACAACTTCGTGATCTGTTCTGAAAGATGAGGAGACATATTCAGAGGCCAAACTCTATAAAAGGAGGGGAGGATTCCAACCCATTCATTCATCAAGTTTATTCTCAAGTGCTCCTACAATGTCAAAGCTCCAACACCGTCATAAAGCCGACGCGACGACAAGTTTGTCACGCTCGCCCTTTCCAGGGGTTGGAGGGGTGGCGCGACGCGATCATACATACATGCATTTACAGCGGAAGACTACATACATGCATTTACAACGGAAGACTTAACATTTTTTTTTTCCTTTTTAAAACATAAAGCATGAAACATGGAGCATGCATCATCATTTGATAAGTACTTAGTTCAAGTTCATGATAATCAACTTAAGGACATCAAGTAGCAACCATCAACATCAAGTAGAGTTTGACTCTTATCAACTAACATGCAAAACTTAAAGGAAAACATGCATAAGTTTGAGAACATAAACAAATCTCCTCCACCATGCCACTACCACACACACTTTGCCCCTCCTTTAGCTTAGCCATTCTTTACCCTTATCTGCAGTACAAGGGGACATAAAACTATAAGCACATAGGCTTAGTAAGATCCTTTCCTACTCACAAAAACCATACATCAAGAACTAGACATAGAGTAGTGATATGATCATTTAAGAACATATAAGCATAACATTCATATAAACATTCAAGAACATATAAACGTAGCATTCATATAAGAGAAATGACATGAGAATTCAGAAACATATAAGCATAGCATTCATATAAGAGAAATGACATGAGCATTCAGAAACATATAAGCATAACAATCATATAAATATCATAATCGCCTAGACATGAAATAAGGGTATATGCAAGATGCTCTTTGAAAACATATATCTTATAGATACTTAAACATAATATCAACATATTGGGCCCGACATTGTACCACATACATCATC
This sequence comes from Wurfbainia villosa, assembly GCA_025175895.1. NCBI lineage: Eukaryota > Viridiplantae > Streptophyta > Magnoliopsida > Zingiberales > Zingiberaceae > Wurfbainia > Wurfbainia villosa. The sequence goes on along the minus strand of CM045990.1, from coordinate 22,918,406 downwards.
ATTATAGTGTGCATCCCTAATAAACCTGAGGTAGCTAATCCCGAACCTACTAGAGTACTAGGCCCGTACTATGTCCATTGGCCTAGGGGAAACATAACATAGAAGCCCATCCTAGGCCCGGACTTATGACCGTCGGCCTAGGGGAAACATAACATAGAAGCCCATCCTAGGCCCAGACTTATGACCGTTGGCTTAGGGCAACTAGGAGCCCATCCCGTACTGGGTTCGTACTATGACCGTCGACCCAGGGGCACGTAGGAGCCCATCCCTTGGACCTTATTAGGGTCCGGTACAAGCCATGCAAAAAGTAAAATAGCATATCATGTTCCTTATCATAACATATCATATTTCTTTTCATAACATATCATGTTCCTTATCATAACATATCATATTTCTTTTCATAAACATAACATGTTCCTTATCATGACATATAACATTTCTTTTCCTATACATATCATGTTCCTTATCATGGCATATCATGTTCCTTCTTCATAGCATTTCATGTTCCTTCTTCATAGCATATCAGGTTCCTTTTCATAACATAAAGAGTGCTCTTAAACCCCATTCATAGGGAAGCATCTCTTAGGCATTCATCATACACACTTCTTCATCATGATGCAATGAGCATAACATAATCATACATTCATACAATTAACATGGACATAAGGTAGTGACATAAACCAATCATGCTATCATAAAGTCTAGCTAACATCATATTTGAATTTTATCTACATGTAGCATGGCATGGAGTATTAGTAGAGGGCATGTACATGGGCTGGCCGAAACCCTAAGGGAGGGTTCTTAGGAGTTTACATGCTAAAACAACTTGTGCAAGGTCTACTTAACATCATACCAACATCATACACATATAGAGTATGACATAAACATCATGAACAAGCATAACATGGTGTGGTCTAAACTCCATGGGGTTCTAACAAAATTTTAAACCCTAAACAACTTGTACAAGATCTAACTAACCACATGTTAATCTCCATTACATATAGATCATGGCATGGAAGGCCCTTAGGGGCCTAAATAGGTCTTGGGTGAGAGCTTCAAGGAACCTTAAGATCAATCATTTAAATCTAGCTTAGCTATCAACATGTTATCTTCATCTACATTCAAAACATAACATGACTACATATAGATCATAGCATGGAAGACCATTAGGAGCCTAATTGGGTCTTGGCCGAGAGTTTCAAGAGGCTTAAAGATCCAACACTTAAATCTATCTTAGCTATCAACATATTATCTTCATCTACGTTCAAAACATAACATGACTACATATAGATCATAGCATAGAAGACCATTAGGAGCCTAAAAGGGGTCTTGGCCGAGAGTTTCAAGAAACTTTAAGATCAAACACTTAAACCAAGCCTATATAGAAACATATTATCATCATATTCATACAAAACATAGCATGGACAATCATGGGAAGCATGAAGGAGGTCTTGGCCGAAAGTTTCATAAAGGATTTTCTTAACAACCATCAACCGAAGCAACATGTACTGCATGTGAGAGGATACTTACCTATAAATCTAAACACACCTATATAATCTGATCAAAACATATTCTTTATCATTTATCAAACATTTAACATGATCATACTCCCAAAACTCATATAGGAAGCCTTTCAAGACATGCAATCATGCTCTTTGTCCCCAAAACTTATAGGGGAAGCATTTTTGCGATCTTATGTCTTGCTTCAACATGAAATATACATAAAATACCTAAAAATCTAAACAAACATAATCTGTACAGAACATATAAATTCGAATAAAACATGGTGATAGAAGTTAAAAGGGCATATCAAAGAGTTACTTATGCTATAGGTGAAAGATAGCATCTTTGTGATCTTAGATCTTGCTTAAAAAGACATATACCTTAACTGTAAATCTGATCACACACATATATCATCTGATCCAAACATATAATCTTCAAAACATAGAAAAATAAGCTATATAATGAAATCGAAGAGCTACTTGTACTGCAGGTGAGAGATACTTACATCCTCTCGCTATCGTACTAGTATACCGCTAGGGTTTTTAGGAGATGAAGACCTTCCCTTGTTCCTTAGCCTTAGGAGTGATCCTCTAGAATATAATAAGCCTTTGTATCCCCTTGAAACCCTCTCAAAAACACCAAACAAGGGCATTAGGGTCTCGGTGAAGGAGGAAGGAGGAGGGAACATTTCGGTGGAGTTGGATCTTCTAGCAATACTAAGACTTGTGGGAACTCCTCTTGGAAAACCCCTCTTGAGAATCCCTACACAAGAATCCCTAGATCTTGGAATGAAAAGGGGAGGAAGGGGAAAAGAGAAATTCGGCCAAGGATGAGGAAGAAGGAGAATGAAAAAGGAAAGTGGGGTTTTTCTTCCTCTCTTATCTTAATTCTCCTCTTTAATACCTAGGGAATGAACACTCTTCATCCTTCCATAGGGGGATGAACCAACTCCTCATCTTCCCATCTATATTCTTTGTATATTCTTTATATATCTTATCCATGAATCATCCTATGGTCTAGTGGTGTCAAGGCTACCTCCCTATTAGAAGGTTCATGGTTCAAATCCTACCTATAACCATCTTTTATTTTATTTTATTTTAAACATTTTATGGCGTTAAAACCCATATAATTACTTTACATAGTTTATAATTTTACGGGCGTTACAAAGTTCTCATCTTCTTCATCAACAGCATCAACAAGTAACATATTTTGGTTATTGTATTCTTTGTTTTTATTCGTAACGAGGTGAGGTAGGCTTGTTGCCTCATCCTCGTACTTTCAGTTTTATGATCGTTGTCTCCTACCTCCAACAAGGAGGATACATTACAGTTCTTTGCCCTCCGTACGCGGTCTAGGACCGTTACGACCTTGGAGTAGTAACCGCTGGATTGTGAACCAAGTAAAAATAAATGTGTCTCTTTATTTTCTGTTGTGTTTACTCGTGTATCAAACGAACGAACAAAAAGATTTACGCTCGCTATTAACCCCCCCCTCTAGCGATGCTTCTCGATCCAACACAAGGTTGAACTTTTAACCTTAATTTTGATGGTTTAGTGTTCCTATAGGCTTAGGGACTCTCCAAGGACATTGTTGGTGCAATGGTCAAGAGGGAGAAAGCCTTTAGGGGGAGGTTATCCATCATAGGATGATGGATGTGTTCTTCCTCATGAAGGGGAGAATTTTGAGAATGAGAGATGCCCAATTTGGAAATTGGGAGAGTTTGAAGGATTGCCTCTCTTTAGTGATATGAGACTTATCAATAGGAAGATTGAAGGCATCCTAGATGTTTTTGGGCCAAGGGGGAGATTGTAAGATCTCATTGGGATATGAGACATTGACACCCTTGGGGAGAGCCTTTTTTATGTATGTCAAAAAGGGGGAGAATTAAGATAATTTGGGAATTCTCAATTTGGACAATTGGGAGGAGTGGTTTGAGTTAGTGTTCTAACTCAAAGATGTTGGTTTTTTATCAAACATCAAAAAGGGAGAGATTGTTGGTGCAATTGACCCATGTCACGATTGACCATACTCGAGTTTGACTCGAGTAGTGGTTGATGTTTGACAAGGAGTTGACCATTGTTTGACAATGGGTTTGTTAGTGAAAGCCCTAGAGCCAATCATGTAATGATTGTTGTATGGACTTTATTGTATCATATTCCTATTTATAAAGGCATGGTTATTATATTTACTTGTATTGGTGCCAAATAACTAAGTATAATAATGTCCTTGAGTAGTAGGTTCTTATCTATATCAATCGATTGGTTGAATCGATAATGAGATGATATAGAGAACACTACTCTTAATCATTCCTAGTCAAGTATTAACATTCAGGGATAATGTTAATGCGTAGAGACTAGCATGTAGGTCAACACGATGACTTGATCTCACAAGTCATGGATATGAGATATCAAGTTGACACATGGGTATGCATTGGAGAATGTATACTGAATGACTTGCCATGAGAAAGTATCATGGATCATTATATGAGTGTCATATACTTTCTCATGTGGCTATTAGTATGACTATTAGTCCTTAGACTTAAAGTCACCATGGTTCCCTACATAAGGAATTGCATACTTTGGCTTCGTCAAACGTTACCCGTAAATGGGTGGACTATAAAGGCAATTACTGGGTATATAACAAATTATGTGGAGGGATGTAAGTGATGTAGATGGGATCTCTCCCTCTTATATGATGGGAGTGACATCGTTATTCTTGATAGAGTGAGACCACGAAGTGCATTGCCATACTCAAATGAGTCAATATGAGATATTGAGCTCATTTAATTAGAGTGAGTCTACTTGGAGTTCAAGATATAGATTGTTCCGAGGATGACACGGTCTATGCCTCAATTGGTCAATCTAGATGTCAAGGATAGAGGGACATTGTCACATATTGTGAGAGTCACAATTAGTAGTCACAATGGTGATGTTGGAGCTCAATATTCTTGTAACTTGGGTAGCAATGATGTGTTGCTAGATACCGCTCATTACTTATGTTCCTAAATAGGTTTAGGAGCATTGCCAACGTTACAAGAACTTATAAGGTCACACACAAAGGGCAATTAGATGGAGATTAGGTTCATATGATGAACCATGAGGATTAGGTTCATGGGATGAACTAAATTGGATTAAGAGTAATCCAAATTAGACTAATTGAGTTAGACTCAATTTGATTCAAGTGTTTAATGAGTCTAATTTAGATTTGATTCATTGAGTCAATTTAAATTAATGAATAGAGATTCATTAAATCAAATTGACTTGAGTCAAGTGGTTAGATTTGATCAACTATGGGAGATAAGAGGTCAAGTTTGATTTGACTTGAGAGGGAAGATGAATGGTCAAATTTGACTTGATCAATTGCCATGTCATGGTGACATGGCATGGGGGCCAGCCAATGATAGTGTTCTACATCATCATGGACTTATCATGTGGTTCCACCTCATGAGGGAGACCAAGAGCCATTGGCTCTTGGAGTTACATGCATGCATGTAACCCTCCAAGAGTTATGTGGCCGGCCACTTCTCCATTTGATCGGAATTTTTTTTTTTTGGTGGTAACTCCATCTTCTTTTTCATTGGATCTTCTTCCTCTCAAGCTCTCTCCCAATCCTCTACTTTGGCCGAAACTTCCAAGGGGTGATAGCACACTCTAGGTTATTTTTCTCCACCACACCATTTGTCCGTGTGGATAGCAATAGAGGAGTGTACACTTGACACTCTTGAGTTCCGGCAAAGCATTTGGACGAGCAGGATAAGTGAAGGGCGTCGCTATGAGGGTAATGCTCTCATCTTGTAGATCTAAGGTAGATCTAGGGTATTTAAATACATACATGTTTTATTTTTATATATCTTCGCACGGATCCGTGGCCGGGCCTCCGAGGTTTCCATAATGCAAAAAGTGGTTTTTGCGGCTCGGAAAATCCAACAGTGATATCAGATCCACGTGCGAAGCATGTATGTGTTTCATATTTGTAGTTTTTGTATTGGATATAAAAATTGCATATTTTTAGGTTTCTGTAAGTTTCCTATTTTTATAGAATTTTTGGGTATTTTTCTCGAAGAGTCGAAGCAACGAGTGTTGGGACACTTGTAGGCTTCAACCACCGAGAAAAACTCTCCAAAACGGCGAGTTCTCGCTTTAGGTTTTTGGAACAACGACTTAAGTCACTGTAAGATCTAGTAGGCACACTCGTAAAGTTTATTTTATCTAGTAGGGGCGCTGCCCCTATCCCCGAAAGGGGCCTTGTCCCGCGATCGCGCCCGGAAACTGCTTAGCGGGACCGTTACAGAGAGGTGACTCATAAAATTGAAAAAAAAGGAAAAAATATAGAAATTTTATATAAAATAAATAATTTAGTATTATATATAATTATGTGACGGTCATGGCCCAAGAACCCCAATAAGATTAGATGTTAATGTGTTGTAATTCATAATACGGCCTACGTGCCGTTTTTGTGATTGTGCTTGTTGTATAGGGTATGCGACATGCACGTCGTGCCTCTTCTTTTAAAATTCTAGTTGTAAATAGTTTTAGACTCGAATGTAACTCGAGTTTCATATTTGTAATGTACAAAATAGAGCGGTGGAAATTCCACTAGTAGACGGAGTTACGAGAAGGGTGCCGATGACACATGGCGGTCAAAGGAGGCGCTTGGAGAAGCCGCTAGCCCTAGGTTGACTGTCCGATCTTCTCATTGCCTTAAGAAGATCGTAGTAGGGCCATGACCTAATCACAAATAATATATATATATATATATATATATATATATATATATATATATATATATATATATATATATATATATATATATATATATATATATATATATATATATATATATATATATATATATATATATATATATATATATATATATATATATATATATATATATATATATATATATATACACATATATATATTTGTTATGCTTGTATGTAAGTGATGCAAGCTAGTAGTATAATGCTTGTATGTATATGATGCATGCTAGAATAATGCTTGTATGTATGTGATGCATGCTAGTATAGGATAATAAAGGTCTCAATGCGTATATGATACACATTATGATTAGATTAGATCTTAATCGAATCAACTCGAAAAATGCCTACCAAGTCCTTGATAACCATTACTACCTCGATCATTTGTAGTCGTTGAATCTGCAAAAACAGAGCAATGCATATTATCTTGGTAGGGTGCAGAGGGACAATCTTAGTCCCGCCTATTACGGCTTGGGTTAGAGTAAGCTCAATTAGATTGAGTAAAACTTGTTAACTCAATTAGATCGAGTAGAACGATTGGCATATTCCAACCATTGGAAAGATAGGATAAGATCGCATTTACACTAAATCTTGGGTGATTTAGGCAAAGCTAACTCAAGGTCTTTTGTAAATGTGGGTCTTGATCCTATAAACAAGAGTTGCATAGAGATATAATCGGTAATGTGTTACCCACCGATCATACTAAGTCTTGGCCGATTTAGCCAAAGCTAACTCAAGGCTTAGTATGATGTGGATCTTGTCCCACAAGAATTATAGCTAGTTTGTATGAATCTAGTAGTGTGGTTTGACCACATCCATAACTTGATTCTACAAAATTCCTATAATTCAGGGAGCATCATTTGATTAAAGGGCTAATTAAATGATAAAAGGAATATGATATTAATTCTCTGCATTGTATGTTGTAGATTACTATATCGACAAACACGAACACTCTCTCTCTGCGTTTTGTCCTTGAGAATGACAAGCTAAATAGAGAAAATTTCCTGGACTGGTACAAGAACCTGAGAATTGTTCTCACCCAAGAAAGGAAATTGTATATCCTGGAGCATCCCATTCCAGAGGCACCTCCGGCCACTGCCTCGTGAGCTGACAAAGATGCTTACAAGAAGCATCAAGAGGATGCATTAGATGTGTCATGTCTTATGCTCGCGACCAGGAACTCTGAGCTTCAGAAGCAACATGAGTTCATGAATGCTTATGATATGGTTGAACATCTTCGTCAACTATATCAAGGACAAGCAAGGCACGAGAGATATGAAGTCTCTAAGGCATTGTTTCAGTCCAAAATGCAAGATGGGACTCCCGTAGGTCCATATGTACTCAAGATGATTGGGTACGTAAAAAACCTAGAGAGATTGGGATTCCCCCTTGGCCAAGAGCTGGCCACTGACTTGATCTTGCAGTCTTTGCCACAAAGCTACAATCAATTTGTCATGAATTACAACATGAATGAAATTGATAAGCCACTTCCTGAGATGCTCAGCATGTTGAGAACTGTTGAGCTCAACCTTAAGAAGAGAAAATCTGACTCAATTTTGATGGTGCAAAAGAATAAAGGCAAGGGCAAGCCTAAAGGTAAGGGAAAGACCCAAGACAAGGGCAAAGGCAAAGAACTAAAACCCAAAGGAGGGGTGGCCAAAGAAGGGGCTTGCTTCCATTGTAAGGAAGCTGTACACTGGAAGCGTAACTATAAAGCATACCTGGAAGATCTTAAGAAGAAGAGAAGTGAGACTTCTACTTCATGTATAAATGTTATAGAAGTCAATCTATCTATTTCTTCATCATGGGTATTAGATATTGAAAGTGCATCTCACATTTGTACCAATGTGCAGGTGTTGAGAAATAGCAGGGCATTGACAAAGGACGAGGTGGACCTACGAGTAGGCAATGGAGCAAGAGTTGTTGCTGTTACTGTAGGAACTTATGATCTATCTCTGCCCTCTGGGCTTGTACTAGAATTAGATGAATATTGTTATGTGCCTGCTTTAACTAAAAACATAATTTCGGTTTCTTGTTTGGACAAGAAAGGATTTACATTTATAATAAAGAACAAATGTTGTTCAATTTATTTAAATGATATGTTCTATTGTAGTGCACCTCTAATGAATGGACTCTACTTTCTAGATTTAGAGAGCCCTATTGATAACATAAGTACCAAAAGGTTCATGTTAAATGAGTTGAACCAAACCTATCTCTGGTATTGTCGCTTAGGTCACATAAATAAGAGTCGCTTATCTCAGCTCCATAAGGATGGGCTGCAAGACTCATTTGATTTTGAATCATATGAGACATGTGAGTCTTGCATTTTAGGAAAGATGACCAAGACTCCCTTTAGTGGACACAGCGAAAGAGCAACAGACTTATTAGGACTTATACAAAGTGATGTATGTGACCCTTTCAATGTTGCTGCTAGAGGTGGTTACAGGTACTTCATTACATTTACTGATGACTTTAGTAGATATGGTTATGTGTATCTAATGACACATAAATCAGAATCCTTAGAAAAGTTCAAAGAATTCAAGAATGAAGTACAAAACCAGCTTGGCAAGAGTATTAAGATACTTTGATCAGATCGAGGTGGTGAATATCTTAGCCATGAGTTTCGTGACTATCTAGCTGAGTGTGAGATTCTATCCCAACTCACTCCTCCTGGAACACCACAGTGGAATGGTGTGTCCGAAAGGAGGAATCGTACCCTATTAGATATGGTATGATCTATGATGAGTCACACGGATCTTCCTATATCCTTTTGGGAATATGCTCTAAACACAGCAGCCTTTACCCTTAACTGTGTACCATCCAAGGCTATGATAAAGACACCATATACGATATGGACAGGGAGAAATCCCAAGATGTCTTTCATGAGGATTTGTGGTTGTGACACTTACGTTCGACGTCAAGTCTCAGACAAACTGGGACCCAAATCCGATAGGTGCTATTTTGTTGGATATCCCAAGGACAGGAAGGGATATTACTTCTACATTCCCAGTCAGCACAAAGTGTTTGTGGCAAACACTGGGGTTTTTCTAGAAAAGGATTTTGTTTCTAGAAAAACTAGTGGGAGTACGTTCGATCTTGAAGAAATTCAAGATAAGAACCATAGCACTGAGGCCTTGATAGAGGTTGAACAGGAACCACAAAGTGTTGTGGGTGATGAGATTGTTGCTCAAAGAGTTATGGAACAACCACCTGTTCAAGTAGACCTACCTCTTCGCAGGTCTGATAGAGTACGTCGTCAGCCTGAGAGATACTCATTTCTCTTGTCTGACCATGATGACGTTATGCTCATTGAGAATGAGCCTACCTCCTATCAGGAAGCTATGATGAGCCCATATTCTGAGAAATGGCTAGAGGCCATGAGATCCGAGATGGAATCCATGTACACCAACTAAGTATGGACTTTGGTTGATCCACCTGAATGGGTCAAACCCATTGGGTGTAAGTTGGTCTTTAGGAGAAAGACTGACATGGATGGACTTATGCATACCTATAAGGGTTGATTGGTGGCTAAAGGTTTCAAGCAAATTCATGGTATTGACTATGATGAAACCTTTTCTCCAGTGGCGATGTTTAGTCCATTCGGATCATGCTTTGCTATTGCAGCATACCACGATTATGAGATCTGACAGATGGATGTCAAAACTGCGTTTCTGAATGGAAACTTACTTGAGGATGTGTACATGACACAACCTGAGGGTTTTGTAGATCCACAACATACTGGGAAAGTATGCAAGCTGCGAAGGTCCATTTATGGGCTAAAGCAAGCTTCTCGGAGCTGGAATCTTCGATTCGATGAAGCGATCAAAAAATTTGGTTTCATCAAGAATGAAGATGAACCCTGTGTCTACAAGAGGGTTAGTGGGAATACAGTTGTCTTTCTTATATTGTATGTAGATGACATACTACTCATTGGGAATGACATCCCTTCGCTATAGTCTGTGAAGACTTGGCTAGGGATGTGCTTCTCAATGAAGGACTTAGGTGAAGCAACCTGTATTCTAGGGTTGGCTTTAACCTGGAGCATCGGCTTGTTGGACTCTCTCCAAGGTCGATGTAAAGGGAGGTGAAGTTGGGTGCTATGCATATGATGTATACTTGTTAATGTGTTAACAACCCGATGCATGTGTGAACATTCAATTAGTTGATAGCACATTGTGATAGTTGCATATACGTGATATGCAATCAGTATATTTGATACCTACCATCGTAGTTATGAATGGCTTGTTGGACTCTCTCCAAGGTTGTTCATATCTATGATGGATATCAACCCATTCGGAGATGGACCTACGATCTCCCGAAGTGATTTTGGGGTTTTTGAAATTTGAAAAATGAATGGGATTTATAAATGTATATTGATGCATTTTAAAATAATTTTCTCATATATGCTTGTTTTGTATTTCTACGTTAATCGATTGATCATGACGTCTTTGAATTTGCGCACTATTTTGGATTCAAACAAATTGACTGGGCCTAACTTCCTGGACTGGCTTAGAAACCTGAGAATTGTTCTCAAGGCAGAAAATCTAGCATATGTCCTTGAAGAGCCTCTTCCCAACCGTCCTAAGGACGATGCAACTCCAGACCAAATGTTGGTCTATCAGAAGCATGTGGTAGATTCTGAGCTGGCGAGTTACATCATGCTAGTTGCGATGGTACCTGAGCTGCAAAAGCAGCATGAGCATATGGATGCTAATACTATGGTCTTCCATCTTCATGATTTGTTTGATGAGCAAGCGAGATCCGAAAGGTTCGAAGTCTCCAGGCTCCTCTTCACCACGAAGATGCAAGAAGGTTCGTCTATAGTGCAGTTTGTGCTAAAGATGAATGGGTACATCGAGCGGCTTGCCACCCTCGGGTTTGTGATGGATCATGAATTAAGTATTGACTTAATTATGCATTGTTTGCCCAAGAGTTTCTCACAATTTGTGATGAACTATCGTATGAACAAATTAGAATCCACTATTCTTGAGCTCCTCAATATGCTGAAGACTGTGGAGCCTTCTGTGAAGCATGAGGAGAAGGCGGTTCTGTTAGTTGATTCCTCAAAGAAAGGTTTTAAGAGGAAGGCAAAGGAATAGAAGAAAGGGAAGAACAAGAAGGCAAAACCAACACAAAAAGGCACTTGCCATCATTGTGGCAAGGAAGGTCACTGGCGAAGAAACTGCAAGATTTATCTTGAGTCGATGAAGAAGAAGAAGGCATTCGATGCTCCATCCTTTTCAGGTATATTCGTTATTGATTGTCATTCTATTTCCTTAGACACTTGGGTATTGGATACTGGGTGTGGCTCACATATATGTAATGACATACAGGGGCTAAGGAATAGAAGAAGACTCGTCAGAGGGGAGTCAAATTTGTGAGTTGGCAATGGAGCAAAGGTTGCTGCGGTCACCATCGAAACTTATTTGCTGAAGCTCCCTAGTGGACTAGTCTTGGAACTGGACAATTGCTATTGTGTTCCTTCTCTAATAAAGAACATTGTTTCTATTTCTTGCTTAAATAGAAATGGTTTCCATTTGACGTTTAGTAACAATTGTTGTTATATAACTTTGAATGGCGTACTTTATGGAACTGGAACATTGAGCAATGGCATTTATACGTTGGATGTATCCAGTGACATTTTCAATATCGAAGTGAGCAACAAGCGTGCTCGAAAGGATAATCACTTAGACTCCTACATGTGGCATTGTCGTCTTGGCTATGTAAGCAAGAAACGGATGTCCGAATTACACCGATGTGGAATTCTGGAATCGTTTGAATTGGATTCATACGATACATGTGAATCATTCTTAAAAGGCAAGAAGACTAAGTTACCTTTTACAAGAAAAGGTGAACGAGTGGGAGAGTTACTAGATCTAATACATACTGATGTATGTGGACCTATGTCAACTCAAGCTTTAGGAGGCTATAACTACTTTATTACCTTCACCGATGATCACTCACAGTTTGGGTATGTGTTCTTGATGAAACACAAGTCTGATGCCTTTGAAAGGTTCAAAGAATTCAGAAATGAAATAAAGAAACAACATGACAAGAGTATTAAAATACTTCGATCGGATCGGGGTGGTGAATACTTAAGTCAAGAATTTCTTGATTATCTAAGAGACATTGGTATATTGTCTCAATGGACTCCGCCATATACACCACAGCATAATGGTGTATCTGAAAGGCATAACCGGACCTTGTTGGACATGGTCAGGTCAATGATGAATCATGCGAATCTTCCCAAGTCCTTTTGGGGCTATGCACTTCAGACAACTATTTACTTGTTAAACAGAATGCCAACCAAGGTAGTCTCTACTACTCCATATGAGATATGGAATAGTAAGAAACCTCATGTATCTTACTTGAAGATATGGGGTTGTCCTGCTTATGTGAAGCGGACTGTATCAGACAAATTGGATGCTAAGTCTGATAAATGTCTATTTATTGGATACCCTAAGGAAATAAGGGGTTACCAATTCTATCATCCTGTGGAACAAAAGGTGTTTGTTTCAAGGCATGCTGTGTTTCTAGAGAAAGAGTTTCTCTTGCAAGAAAATAGTGGGAGTGTCGTCGAGCTTGAGGAGGCTCGAGAGACTCAAATAGACATTGATGAGATACCTGGTGAAGCACAACAGCCGATAACTCATAGTGATGAGCAATCGGCTGGACCTACTGTAACACCACATCTTCGTAGATCTGGTTGAACACGCAACATTCCTGAGAGATATGGATTTCTCGTAAGTGAATCGAACGACGTGTTACTCATTGATGATGAGGAGCCTACCAGTTATGAAGAAGTGCTGACAAGTTCAGAAAGGGATAAGTGGCTTGAAGCCATGAAGTCGGAAATGGATTCCATGTATGAAAACCAAGTTTGGAACTTGGTTGACCCACCTGAAGGCATCAAGCCTATAGGGTGCAAGTGGGTTTTCAAGAAGAAACCCGACATGGATGGTAATGTGATTACCTATAAGGCTAGATTAGTGGCGAAAGGATATCGTCAAAAGCAAGATGTTGATTATGACGAAACCTATTCGCCTGTAGCTATGCTTAAATCCATTCGGATGCTCCTGGCTATAGCGGCTCATTATGATTATGAGATATGACAGATGGATGTGAAAATAGCTTTCCTTAATGGAAACTTGCTCGAGGATGTGTATATGATACAACCTGAGGGTTTTACATTTGTTGATAAAACCAAGGTATGTAAGTTGCGACGGTCCATATATGGATTGAAGCAAGCATCCAGGAGCTGGAATATCCGTTTTGATGAGACAATCAAAAAGTTTGATTTCTCACAAAATCAAGACGAATCTTGTGTGTACAAGAAGGTTAGTGGGAGTGCAGTCATGTTCCTAGTATTGTATGTCGATGACATATTACTTATAGGAGACGATGTTTCAATCTTACAGTCAGTGAAGATTTGGTTATCCAAGACATTCTCCATGAAAGACCTGGGAGAAGCAACCTACATCCTCGGGATTAAGATCTATAGAGATAGATCGAAACTGTTGCTTGGTCTTTCGCAGTCTACATATATAGACCGAGTGCTAAAGAGGTTTAACATGTCAGAATCCAAGAAAGGTTTCCTACCCATCAGGCATAGGGTACACCTTTCGAAGTCTATGTGTCTGCGCACAGAAGACGAGAGGATTTGCATGAGTAAGATTCGCTATTCATCCGCAATAGGATCTATCATGTATGCTATGTTATGTACAAGGCCCGATGTATCTTATGCTTTGAGTGTCATGAGTAGATACCAATCTGATCCAGGAATGGATCATTGGGTGCCTGTTAAGACGATCCTTAAGTACTTAAGAAGAACTAAGGATGTGTTCCTAATATATGGAGAAGGGGACATGGTGATACGCGGGTATATGGATGCCAGCTTCCAGACAGACAAGGATGATTCAAGGTCTCAGTCTGGATACGTGTTCACCTTGAATGGGGGCGCAGTGAGTTGGAAAAGTTTCAAATAAGACACTGTAGCAGATTCTACCACTGAGGCAGAATACATTGCAGCTTAGGAAGCAACAAAGGAAGCGGTTTGGATTAAGAAGTTCATTTATGAACTTGGTGTGATTCCAGCCATTGTTGAAGCAATACCGGTCTACTGCGACAACAATGGAGCAATTGCACATGCAAAAGAGCCAAGGTCTCAACAACGATCCAAACATGTGCTTCGCCGCTATCATCTTATCAGAGAGATCATCAGTAGGAAGGAATTACAAATCGAGAAAATCCCCACTGAAAGGAACTTAGCGGATCCTTTGACTAAGGCATTACCTCAAAGTAAGTTTGAGGGTCATGTTAGAGCTTATGGTATTGGATACCGTAGCGATTGGCATTAGGCCAAGTGGGAGTTTGTTAGTGATATATGAGAGATGTCCTAAGGCAATCGCCTTATGTCTAAACCATTTATATGATAAATAAAGATTCACTATTTGAGTATACATGATTTCATGTATTTGATTCAATCTTAAACTCATTTACTGAATGTCCACGATACGATTCACAGCATGAAAGAATTTGTGATTGGATCACAACTAGTGAGTATCTCTACATGTGTAATTGTGATGTATCGGAATTATCCCTAGTCGATGAATTGATGAATTTGGACACCATTGATTCTATCGAGACTAGCACGAGGTATACTCCTTGGTGTATCCAAGCAGCAGATTCTCACTGGCTGGAGACATTGTGATGTCCGCAGTTAATCGTGGATGTTATTTATGGTAACTAGTTCATTGGAGTGACCAGCCGTAAGACTTCATATGGTTCTCTGCATATATAGATATGTCAATGAAGTTCTTACTGTAGCTTAAGTGCGATGTTCCTTTGACTTGCGGTATTCAAGTCATCTTGATCATGAAGACTTATGCTTTGATATCTTAAGCAAGCATCTCTGAGGAGATGTGGACCCGGGATGATTGGGTATAAGTCGAAGTGATCGAAGGTGTTTGAATAGCCTATAAAGGATTCACCACTATTTGCGAGGAGATGTATACCCATGGCCTCTTGTCGGATTATTACTAAAGTCTTTGGCCAAAGCATTACATGTTTAGAGTAAGGTACTCTTCGATACATGTGCAGTAACTAGAATCCGTAGGACGAGGAAATGATACTTGGGCTAGGTGTGACATAGTCAGCCTCGTGGGGACTAACACTATAGACCATGTCCTAAACCAAGTGGGTATAAGATGAGTGAAGGGAATGGGGCATGATTCATTCGAGCTGCTGAAGGGTTTCAGAAATAGTTCTCGATCAACCGTTGATCTTTTCGGTTAATTGGGGATCATGATGTACTACTAGGTGCCACTCATGATCGTTCTATAATTAATGGTTAATTATAGACGACCAACATAAACTGAGAACCTATTTGGTCACACGCACAACGAGCGTAATCCAAAGGATTTTAAACGAGTTTGAGAATGAGATTCTCAGACCGAGAGAAACTAGGTTTGGTTGGACCAAACAAGAAGCGAGCATGAAATTGTTTCAGTCGCAATGGAAGCGTGGATGGGCCGTGTCTTATGAAGACATGATGGACGAACTAAAATGGTTTGGTTCTAATCCAACGGAGGAGAATAAACCAAAGGGGTTTGGTTTGTTTTAAACGAATGAACCAAAGTTGGTTTGGTTCATTTTAACTTAAAATAAACCATCATGGTTTGGTTTATTTTAACTTAAATTAAAGGAGCGGGTTAACGGGCCTTTGGTTATGATCCAATAACCATTAAGATAATTTTTTCTCTATAAAATAGGGCTTAAGGGTTTTTGTTAAACCCTAATCAAAAGCCCTAACCTAATTGTGGCCGCCCAACCTCTCCCTCCTCTCCATCTAGTCGGCGCCAACTCCTTGCCGCCGCCCAACTCCTCCAACCGGCGACCAGCTGCTGCCGTCTTCTCCACTTGCAGGCATCAAGCTGCTGCCGGAGGAGCTCCGTTGATCATCCTTGGCTCCAGCGATAAGGTGAGCACATTGCTTTCCTTATTTTGCCGGCGCAAGGTCTCCACCAAAGCTGTCCAGTTTTCTAGACAGCTTGTTTCCTTCTTGTCGGAGCATCGTTTGGATGACGTTTGGAGCTCCGACAGCGCCTCTCTTTCCGGGGATTCGATCTCCGGCAATCCTCGTAGGTGGAGGACGAAGAATTCGTCAAACGGTTGACGAATTCCTCTCCGGAGAAGCGAGTTTTTGAGGACTCGTTTTGGATCCGATTTTTGATTCGGATCGTGATCTTCTCTCGATCACATCATCTTCAACACGTGGCTAGTAATCCGTACGAAGACGAGACTCGTGACTTTGTGAAGTCATCCCGAAGATACTAGGCGTGGATACGGATAGAGACGATTCTAGCGAGGATCGTTCCGGTTGATGCCTTTCCCACTACACGTGATATGTAAGGTATACGTAGTATAACTTTCCTTTTATTGCAAAATTTGAATTTACGGTTATGTCTACACATGTTGTACTATGCATGCGTGTGATGTGTGTATTGTAATAAATTAGATTTATTATTTTATTCCTTCCGCTGTGCACATGTTTACTAAACATGTTCGAACACACACTCGCCGTGGTGCCGGAAACCCAACATGCCAACGTGACAAGAACCTATAGGGTCACACACAAAGGGCAATTAGATGGAGATTAGGTTCATATGATGAACCAAAAGGATTAGGTTCATGGGATGTGTTGGGTTTCCGGCACCGCGGCGAGTGTGTGTTCGAACATGTTTCGTAAACATGTGCACAGTGAAAGAAACAAAAATAATAAATCTACATTTATTACAACACACACATCACATGCATGCATAGTACAACATGTGTAGACATAATCGTAAATTTAAATTTGCAATAAAAGAAAATTTAACTACGTATACCTTTCGTATCACGTGTAGCGGGAACGGCATCAACCGGAACGATCCTCGCTAGAATCGTCTCTATCCGTATCCACGCCGAGTATCCTCGGGATGACTTCGCTAAGTCACGAGCCTCGTCTTCGTACGGGTTACTAGCCTCGTGTTGAAGACGATGTGATCGAGAGATGATCACGATCCGAATCCAAATTCGGATCCAAAAACAAGTCCTCAAGATTCGCTTCTCCAGAGAGGTATTCGTCGACCGTTTGATGAATACTTCATCCTCCACCTCAGAGGATTACCGGAGATCGAATCCCCGGTAAGTTAGGCGCTGTCGGAGCTCTAACCATCGTCCAAATGACGCTCCGATGAGAAGAGAACAAGCTGTCCAGAAAACTGGACAGCTTTGGTGGAGGAAATAGGGCCGGCCAAAAAGGTAGGATGAAGCTCACCTTGATGCCAAACCCAAAGGAGATCACCGGAGAGTTGCCGGAGGATCACCGGCCGAAGCTTGGACGCCGGCAACAATTTGGACGGTGGCACAAGGAGCTGGGCGGCAGCAATGGGTGTTGGCGCCGAATAGATGAAGAGGAGGGAGAGGTGGGAGGCCAAAACTTGGTTAGGGTTTTGGATTAGGGTTTAAGACCTGTTTTATAGAGAACTAATTCTCTTAATGGTTATTGCATCATAACCATAAGGCCCGTTAACCCGCTCCATTAATATAAGTTAAAATAAACCAAACCATGATGGTTTATTTTAAGTTAAAACGAACCGAACCAACTTTTGGTTCATTCGTTTAAAATAAACCAAACCCTTTGGTTTATTCTCCTCCATTGGATTAGAACCAAACCATTTTGGTTCATCCATTATGTCTTCATAAGACACGGTCCATCCACGCTTCCATTGCGACTGAAATGATTTCATGCTCGCTTCTTGTTTGGTCCAACCAAACCTAGTTTCTCTCGGTCTGAGAATCCCATTCTCAAGTCGTTTTAAATCCTTCGGATTACGCTCGTTGTGCATGTGACCAAATAGGTTCTCGGTTTATGTTAGCCGTCTATAATTAACCATTAATTATAGAACGATCATGAGTGGCGCCTAGTAGTACATCATGATCCCCAATTAACCGAAAAGATCAACGGTTGATCCAGAACTATTTCTGAAACCCTTCAGCAGCTCGAATGAATCGTGCCCCATTCCATTCACTCATCTTATACCCACTTGGTTCAGGACATGGTCTATAGTGTCAGTCCCCACTAGGCTGACTACGTCACACCTAGCCCAAGTATCATTTCCTCGTCCTACGGATTCTAGTTACTGCACATATATCGAAGAGTACCTTACTCTAAACATTTAATGCTTTGGCAAAAGATTTTAGTAACAATCCGACGAGAGGCCTTGGGTATACATCTCCTTGCAAGGAGTGGTGAATCCTTTATAGGCTATTCAAACACCTTCGATCACTTCGACTTATACCCAATCATCCCGGGTCCACATCTCCTCAGAGATGCTTGCTTAAGATGTCAAAGCATAAGTCTCCATGATCAAGATGACTTGAATACCACAAGTCAAAAAAACATCGCACTTAAGCTACAGTAAGAACTTCATTGACATATCTATATATGCAGAGAACCATATGAAGCCTTACGGCTGGTCACTCCAATGAACTAGTTACCTTAACTAGCATCCACGATTAACTCTGGACATCACAATGTCTCCAACCAGTGAGAATCAGCTGCTTGGATTCACCAAGGAGTATACCTCGTGCTAGTCTCGACATAATTGATGGTGTCCAAATCCATCAATTCATCGACTAGGGATAATTTTGATACATCACGATTACACATGTAGAGATACTCACTAGTTGTGATCTAATCACAAATTCTCTCATGCTATGAATCGTATCGTGGACATTCAGTAAATGAGTTTAAGATCTAATCAAATACATGAAACATGTATACTCAAATAGTGAATCTTCATTTATCATATAAATGATTCATACATAAGGCGATTGCCTAAGGACATCTCTCATATATTACTAACAGACTCCCACTTGGCCTAATGCCAATCGCTACGGTATCCAATACCATAAGCACTAACATGACCCTCAAACTTACTTTGAGGTAATGCTTTAGTCAAAGGATCCGCTAAGTTCCTTTCAGTGGAAATTTTCTCGATTTGTATTTCGTTCCTACTGATGATCTCTCTGATAAGATGATAGCGGCGAAGCACATGTTTGGATCATTGATGAGACCTTGGCTCTTTCGCCTGTGCAATTGCTCCATTGTTGTCGCAGTAGACCGGTATTGCTTCAACAATGGCCGGAATCACACCAAGTTCATAAACGAACTTCTTGATCCAAACCGCTTCCTTTGTTGCTTCCGAAGCTGCAATGTATTCTGCCTCAGTGGTAGAATCTGCTACAGTGTCTTGTTTATAACTTTTCCAACTCACTGCGCCCCCATTCAGAGTGAACACGTATCCAGACTGAGACCTGGAATCATCCTTGTCTGTCTGGAAGCTGGCATCCGTATACCCGCATATCACCATGTCCCCTATATTAGGAACACATCCTTAGTTCTTCTTAAGTACTTAAGGATCGTCTTAACAGCCACCCAATGATCCATTCATGGATCAGACTGGTATCTGCTCGTGACACTCAGAGCATACGATACATCGGGCCTCGTACATAACATAGCATACATGATAGATCCTATTACGGATGCATAGGGAATCTTACTCATGCAAATCCTCTCGTCTTCTGTGCGCGGACACATAGACTTCGAAAGGTGTACCCCATGCCTGATGTGTAGGTAACCTTTCTTGGATTTCGACATGCTAAACCTCTTTAGCACTCGGTCTATATATGTAGACTGCGAAAGACCAAGCAGTCATTTCGATCTATCTCTATAGATCTTGATCCCGAGGATGTAGATTGCTTCTCCCAGGTCTTTCATGGAGAATGTCTTGAATAACAAAACCTTAACTGACTGTAAGATTGACACATCATTTCCTATAAGTAATATGTCATCGACATACAATACTAGGAACACGACTGCACTCCCACTAACCTTCTTGTACACACAAGGTTCGTCTGGATTTTGTGAGAAATCAAACTTTTTGATCGTCTCATCAAAACGGATATTCCAGCTCCTGGATGCTTGCTTCAATCCATAAATGGACCGTCACAATTTGCATACCTTGGTTTTATCAACCGATGTGAAACCCTCAGGTTGTATTATATACACGTCCTCGAGTAGGTTTCCATTAAGGGAAGCTATTTTCACATCCATCTGCCATATCTCATAATCATAATGAGCCGCTTTGGCCAGGAGCATCCGAATGGATTTAAGCATAGCTACAGGCGAATAGGTTTTGTCATAATCAACACCTTGCTTTTGACGATATCCTTTCGCCACCAATCTAGCCTTATAGGTAATCACATTACCATCCATGTCGGTTTTATTCTTGAAAACCCACTTGCACCCTATAGGCTTTATGCCTTCAGGTGGGTCAACCAAGTTTTAAACTTGGTTTTCATACATGGAATCCATTTCCGACTTCATGGCACCAAGCCACTTATCCCTTTCTGAACTTGTCAGCACTTCTTCATAACTGGTAGGCTACTCATCATCAATGAGTAACACGTCATTCAATTCACTTACGAGAAATCCATATCTCTCAGGAATATTGCATGTTCTACCAGATCTACGAAGATGTGGTGTTTCAATAGGTCCAGCCGATTGCTCATCACTATGAGTTGTCGGCTGTTGTACTTCACCAGGTATCTCATCGATGTCTATTTGAGTCTCTCGAGCCTCCTCAAGCTCGACGACACTCCCACTGTTTTTTTGCAAGAGAAACTCTTTCTCTAGAAACACAACATGCCTTGAAACAAACACCTTTTGTTCCATAGGATGATAGAATTGGTAACCCCTTGTTTCCTTAGGGTATCAAATAAATAGACATTTATCAGACTTAGCATCCAATTTGTCTGATACTGCCCGCTTCACATAAGTAGGACAACCCCATATCTTCAAGTAAGATACATGAGGTTTCTTACCATTCCATATCTCATATGGAGTAGTAGAGACTACCTTGGTTGGCATTCTGTTTAACAAGTAAATAGTTGTCTGAAGTGCATAGCCCCAAAAGGACTTAGGAAGATTCGCATGATTCATCATTGACCTGACCATGTCCAACAAGGTCCGGTTATGCCTCTCAGATACACCATTATGCTGTGGTGTATATGGCGGAGTCCATTGAGACAATATGCCATTGTCTCTTAGATAATCAAGAAACTGTTGACTTAAGTATTCACCACCTCGATCTGATCGAAGTATTTTAATAATCTTGTCATGTTGTTTCTCTACTTCATTTCTGAATTCTTTGAACCTTTCAAAGGCTTCAGACTTGTGTTTCATCAATAACACATACCCAAACCGTGAGTGATCATCGGTGAAGGTAATGAAGTAGCTATAGCCTCCTAAATCTTGAGTTGACATAGGTCCACATACATCACTATGTATTAGTCCTAGCAACTCTCCCACTCGTTCACCTTTTCCTATAAAAGGTAACTTAGTCATCTTGCCTTTTTAAGCATGATTCGCATGTATTGTATGAATCCAATTCAAACGATTTCCAGAATTCCACATCGGTGTAATTCGGACATGCGTTTCTTGCTTACATGGCCAAGACGACAATGCCACATATAGGAGTCTAATTGATTACCCTTTCGAGCACGCGTGTTACTCGCTTCGATATTGAAAATGTCACTAGATAAGTCCAACGTATAAATGCCATTACTCAAAGTTCCAGTTCTATAAAGTACGCCATTCAAAGTTATATAACAACAATTGTTACTAAACGTCAAATAGAAAACATTTCTATTTAAACAGGAAATAGAAACAATGTTCTTTATTAGAGAAGGAACATAATAGAAATTGTTCAGTTCCAAGACTAGTCCACTAGGGAGCTTCAGCAAATAAGTTTCGATGGCGACCGCAGCAACCTTTGCTCCATTGCCAACTCGCAAATTTGACTCCCCTCTGACGAGTCTTCTTCTATTAGTTAGCCCCTGTATGACATTACATATATGTGAGCCACACCCATTATCCAATACTCAAGTGTCTAAGGAAATAGAATGATAATCAATAACGAAGATACCTGAAGAGGATGGGGCATCGGATGCCTTCTTCTTCTTCATGGACTCAAGATAAATCTTGCAGTTTCTTCGCCAGTGGCCTTCCTTGCCACAATGATGGCAAGTGCCCTTTTGTGCTGGTTCTGCCTTTTTTGCCTTTTTGTTCTTCCCTTTCTTCTGTTCTTTTGCCATCCTCTTAGAACCTTTCTTTGAGGAATCAACTAACAGAACTGCCTTCTCCTCATGCTTCACAGAAGGCTCTACAGTCTTCAGCATATTGAGGAGCTCAGGAATAGTGGATTCCAATTTGTTCATCCGATAGTTCATCCCGAATTGTGAGAAACTCTTAAGCAAACAATGCAGAATTAAGTCAATACTTAATTCGTGAT
Source organism: Wurfbainia villosa (assembly GCA_025175895.1). Lineage (NCBI taxonomy): Eukaryota > Viridiplantae > Streptophyta > Magnoliopsida > Zingiberales > Zingiberaceae > Wurfbainia > Wurfbainia villosa. Next base: position 22,895,747 of record CM045990.1, on the reverse strand, counting down.
CCATCACAAACCCGAGGGTAGCTAGTCGCTCGATGTACCCGTTCATCTTTAGCACAAACTGCACTACAGACGAACCTTCTTGCATCTTCGTGGTGAAGAGAAGCCTAGAGACCTCGAACCTTTCGGATCTCGCTTGCTCATCGAACAACTCATGAAGATGGAAGACCATAGTATTAGCATCCATATGCTCATGCTGCTTTTGCAGCTCAGGTACCATCGCCGCTAGCATGATGCAACTCGCCAGCTCAGAATCTGCCACATGCTTCTGATAGACCAACATTTGGTCTTGAGTTGCATCGTCCTTAGGACGGTTGGGAAGAGGCTCTTCAAGGATATATGCTAGCTTTTCCGCCTTGAGAACAATTCTCAGGTTTCTAAGCTAGTCCAAGAAGTTAGGCCAGTCAGTTTGTTTGAATCCAAAATAGTGCACAAATTCAAAGACGTCATGATCAATTTATTGACCTAGAAATACAAAACGAGCATATATGATAAAATGATTTTAAAATGTATCAATATACATTTATAAATCCCATTCATTTTTCAAATTTTAAAAACCCCAAAATCACTTCGGGAGATCGTAGGTCCATCTCCAAATGGGATGATATCCATCATAGATATGAACAACCTTGGAGAGAGTCCAACAAGCCATTCATAACTACGACGGTAGGTATCAACTATACCGATTGCATATCACGTATATGCAACTATCACAATGTGCTATCAACTAATTGAATGTTCACACATACATCGGGTTGTTAACACATTAACAAGTATGCATCATATGCATAGCACCCAACTTCACCTCCCTTTACATCGACCTTGGAGAGAGTCCAACAAGCCGATGCTCGGGTTAAAGCCAACCCATTAATCAAGAAATATTTAACATGGTTAGAGCAAGATTCAACTAATTAGCCCAGCTTGGAGAGAGTCCAACAACCAAAGCTAACGATTGACCTCTGACTCTTACCATATTAGTATTAAACTATTCCATGGTTTGAACATGTTCGGGTTCGAGCCGGGCTTGGAGAGAGTCCAACAACCCAAACAAGAAACGGAACTCTGGTTCTAACCATATTAATGGAAGGTGTATGATTTAATATTGAGTAAGGGTTTTTATGTCTCATCCTCTTTGCATGCAAATAACTATTATCTACATGGCATGACATACATGACATACATCTACATGTCACGACACGCATGACATAATGATATGCATCTAATGCAATTACATGACATACAATTATATCATGTATATAATTTCCTTATATGTCATAACTATTTATGGAAATAAAATATGTTTAAGATTTGATTCTCCAAATCAAATCATGATTAAATTAGGAAACAAATTTCCAAATCTAATCACATATTTTATTTATGGAAATAGTTGATTAAGGAAAGTCAATTTAGGAAACCAATTTCCTAAATCATCAAGACTACTTATGGAAATAAAATATTTTAAAATTTGATTTCCCAAATCAAATCATGATTAAATTAGGAAACAAATTTCTAAATCTAATCAAATATTTTATTTATGGAAAATATCAATTTCCATAAATACTTCCAACTTTCAAAAAGTGGAAGATTTCCATAAATACTTCTAGACTTTCCAAAATTAAAAAATTTCCATAAATACTTCTAACTTTCCAAAAGTAGAAAATTCCAGAAATATCATTATGACTATCGCAAAACTATTTTACGATTATGTCGAAACACAACCTGGGCTCTGATACCACTGTTGGGTTTCCGGCACCGCGGCGAGTGCGTGTTCGAACATGTTTCTTAAACATGTGCACAGCGGAAGAAACAAAAATAATAAATCTACATTTATTACAACACACACATCACACACATGCATAGTACAACATGTGTAGACACAACCGTAAATTTAAATTTGCAATAAAAGGAAATTTAACTACGTATACCTTTTGTATCACGTGTAGCGGGAACGACATCAACCAGAATGATCCTCGCTAGAATCGTCTCTATCCGTATCCACGCCGAGTATCCTCGGGATGACTTCGCTAAGTCACAAGCCTCGTCTTCGTACGGGTTACTAGCCTCATGTTGAAGACGATGTGATCGAGAGATGATCACGATCCGAATCCAAATTCGGATCCAAAAACAAGTCCTCAAGACTCGCTTCTCCGGATTCCTCCACCTCAGAGGATTACTGGATATCGAATCCCCGATAAGTTAGGCGCTGTCGGAGCTCTAACCGTCGTCCAAACGATGCTCCGACGAGAAGAGAACAAGCTGTCCCGAAAACTGGACAGCTTTGGTGGAGGAAATAGGGCCGGCCAAAAAGGTAGGATGAAGCTCACCTTGATGCCAAACCCAAAGGAGATCACCGGAGAGTTGCCGGAAGATCACCGGCCGAAGCTTGGACGCCGGCAACAATTTTGATGGCGGCACAAGGAGCTGGGCGGCGGCAATGGGTGTTGGCGCCGAATAGATGAAGAGGAGGAAGAGGTGGGCGGCCAAAACTTGGTTAGGGTTTTGGATTAGGGTTTAAGCCCTCTTTTATAGAGAACTAATTCTCTTAATGGTTATTGGATCATAACCATAAGGCCCGTTAACCCGCTCCATTAATATAAGTTAAAATAAACCAAACCATGATGGTTTATTTTAAGTTAAAATGAACAGAACCAACTTTTGGTTCATTCGTTTAAAATAAACCAAACCCTTTGGTTTATTCTCCTCCATTGGATTAGAACCAAACCATTTTGGTTCATCCATTATGTCTTCATAAGACAGGGCCCTGTAGGGGATCGAATGGTCGGCTAAAGGGGGGTGAATAGCCCTCGAACGTTGGTTGTCGGTATTTGCTCGTCTACAAAGAGATTAGCGCAACGGAAACAATAAAGCAAGACAAGCAAATAGAAATACAAGAAATTAAATGCTAACAAGATGGTGTAACGTGGTTCACGGCTACGCCGCTAATCCACGGTTCCCGATTCGTCCTCGGTGAATCACTCCGTCAAAACCAATCCACTAATGGTCTCTCCTTTGCACCAAGCTAGGTGGAGGTGACCTTTACAACCAAGATCACTCTTCTTACAATAATATTGAAGTAAATACAAGTAAGAAGAGTTTAAAGTTTGTGGGGCACTAGGATGATCACTTAGAGCATAAGCATTAGCCTCTCAAAGGCTCACACCCTCTCTTTTTATAGAGAGGGCTGATTTCTTCCCGTTGGCCGCTACCAGTCGACTGCTACCCTTGGCAGTCGACTGCCGTCACTACAACGGCCTCCGAATACGTCGGATCCCGACCGTTGTAGTCCAACAGAACTCTTGGCAGTCGACTGATGGACCTCACCAGTCGACTGCTGCCTCCGTAGTTGACTACCCAATCGTCTACGAGCGGTTCTGTGCCCGGGATATCCTCTGGCAGTCGACTACCATTCCATGGCAGTCGACTGCTGGGCATAAACCCATCAGTTGGATACCAGTCGAACCCACTCGACTCAGAGCAGTCGACTGCCATTACATGGCAGTCGACTGGTGCCGTGTGAAACTCAAACTTAACATAAGTTTGAGCTTCCGACGGTCGGGTAAACCTTAACCCTTGCGGTCAAGTCTTCGACACTCAGCCATTCGGCCAAGTTCACCTAATGAGCTACTTACATTTCACTCATTCTCTCATCTCACTCGAAGTCCCTCGCCGAAGCTCTCTTCGTTCGTGGCCACGTCCCTCGGCAGCATCAGGCGCACGACTCTGCAATGCTCCTTCGCGTCTCTTGCCTCCGAAGTCTGCTTCCTTGGCTTCACTTCAAGTCATCTCGTCCGGCGGTCCCTTGGATGCTCCAAGCGCACGGCTTCCGCAAAGTCATCCTTCACCGACTCAAGGACCGAGGTTGTGAGGGTGAACCCGCCAAGGCTCCATGTGCGAATTACTAAGTCCTGCAAGACTCCAACGCACATATCAAATAACAATACCAACCTAACTTAAATCCTTTGCCACACACATCAAAACCTTATCATGGCAAGAGATTGCCCTAACAATCTCCCCCTTTTTGATGTGTGACAATCCGTTTAAGTTAGGTAAAAACATTTGATATAAATTTCTAAGGTAAGAAATCATGTAAACATAAACATGATATTGCAACATGCAACTCCCCCTTAATCCATGAAACTCCCCATACAAATTTCTCCCCCTATCATAATTAACTTAAACATAATTATTTCTCCCCCTTTGACACCATCAAAAAGATTAACACTAAGTTATAAACCCATGACATCATGTATAATAGAAGGAAAAATACCAAAAACATGTTTAAAATCTGAAATCAGAAAATATTAGACAGTTTTTTAGGTGAGCAATCGACTGCTATCAGTATGGCAGTCGACTGGCACAATGGTTTCCGAAATTCTGATTTTCTGGGCGAATTTCAGAAATGCTTTAAAAATTCTAGAAAATTCAAAAAATCATGAAATTTGGGGAACATGTTTCTTGTAAGATTCTTTATCAGTGAAAAATAGGTATTCATGAAAAATCATTATATTTTCACATATTTACCAAAAATCCAAAAGCTTTAAAAACTACTAGGTTTTTGATTATGATAGTTTCCATTTTAACACCTAGTTTCAGTTTGAATTGTTTCAAAACATGAATACACATATTTTAAGGTAAGAAATTGTTTTGAAAACATATGAAATATCCAACCATGATCTTTGGGCAATATGTCTATGAATTAAGCATAAGCCTTCCCCATGATTGGTCTATTATTGCTATTTTGATACCTTAAATGACCATCTAAATGCCATAGGCATTAGTGGACATTTGGATCATCCTAACATCTCACTCATGCTAAGTTTTCAATCATGGTAGCCTATAGTGAGTGTGAGATGCATCCTATGGGGTATTTGTATATACTTAACCATCATATTCATACAATTCTATCAAGGTTAAGTATCAACCTAACAATCCTCATGATCATAAAGGCGTATATCAATTAATTCTATATTATGATCATGAAATACAAGTATTCATCAATTAATAATCATGCATTAGGTATTATATCATGATAAAAAACAAAATATCACCTAAGGCATGATTTAAACCCTATTTCTCATGATGATGTACCAAATTTCAAAATCATAAATCATGATTGCACATATACATAGCAATTACATTGATTATCATGATTTAAGCATTATTAACTATTTATAGGCATGTTATCATCACCTAACACTATTTCAAAATGTTGTCCCGCCATCCTAAGTCAACCAAAATATGATATAGGTCAAGTCCATATGGTTGACTACCCTAGGGTTTTCCTAACCCTTAAGGATGGATTTTGGAACCCAAAATAGATTCTTGCCTATGGGGTTCACTAGAAATTCCTTAGGAATCCATTTCCTAGAAATTACTTTCTTCTTATCTTGTCCCCTAGCAATTAGGCATTTGTAGGCCTTTTCATTTTTCTTTTCTTTATAACCTAGGCCTTTCTTATTAAAGCTAGCTCTTTGGCTCCCTATAATCATGTTCAAGGTGTTTGAGCCAATTGTGAATTTCTCTAGGGCTTTTGTCAAATAGTCTACCTTTTCCCTTAAAGCCCTATTTTCTTCTATACATGCATCACTAACATCCAAAGGCATATAGTTATCATGTGAGCATGCATCATTTAAGCTAGAAGAAATATTATCATCATTTAAGCATGCTTTTTCTAACTTACTTTCTAAGTCCTTAATTTGATCTAGCATGCTTTTGTTCTTCTTCTTAGCTCTAAATAAATCCTTAGTTAAGCTATAAATCATAGAGACTATTTTACTAGGTGAAAGATTGGTTATCATAGTTTCCAAGTCCTCTTCTTCTTCGGATGAGGAGGATGAGGAAGTAGAGGCTCCCCCTTCACTTGAGCTCTCTCCACTTGAGCTTGATTCTTCATTTTCGGTGGAGGAGCAATCCAAGTCGTCGAATGCCATCAATGCTAGGTTGGTGACAAATGCATTTTCTTCCTCGGATGATGATGAAGATGAGGAGGAAGGGTCATCCCAAGTCTTTGCTTTGAATGCCTTGGCCTTCCCCTTTTCCTTTGCCTTCTTCTCCTCTTCCTTTTTCTTCTTGCTCCCCTTCTTCTTCCTCTTTTCTTCTTTATTTTTCTTCTCTTCCTTGCTCTTGTTTAGGAGGGGACAATTATCCCTTATATGTCCCTCTCCTTGGCAATTGTAGCATATGACTTTCCCCCTTGGTCTTCTACTCCTATCATTGGATTTATTAAATCGAAAACCTTTTAAAGCACGCCTTACCCTCCTTACCATATACGCTTCTTCCGTGCTATCCATGGAGGAGGAGGAGGATGCTTCAACATCATCGGAGGAGGAGGGGATCTCTATCTTCTTCTTCCCCTTGTTTGCCAAGAATGCTACTCCTCTTGAAGGTTGGATTTTTGGCTCTTCTTGTATTCCTTCAAGCCTCGTTTCTTGGAGCTCCATTGTTGAGAAGAATTCCTCCAAGGTACTTACTCCAAGTTCTTGGAGATGTAGAACGAATCCACCATAGAGCTCCATCTTGAAGACCGGGGAAAGGCATCTATGGCCTTCATTACCATATCCCGATTGGAGAGCTTTTCACCTACACTTGTTAAACCGGTTAGTATTTCCTTAAATCTAGAGTGTAGGGATTTTACCTTCTCTCCCTTTTCAAGTTTGATATTGGACAATTGGGAGCGAAGAACATCTCTCCTTGCTAGCTTTGCCTCGGATGTGCCTTCATGGATTTCTATTAGTTTCTCCCACATTTCCTTGGCGCTAGCACACTCTCCTATCCTATTGACTTCTTGTTGAGGGAGGACATTGTATAGGTGGTGCTTGGCCTTTGAATTTGACAAATATTCTTCTCTTTGCCTCTTGCTCCACCTTGATTTCTCCAATGGCTCCCCATTTTCGTTCCTGGGCAACTCGAAACCATTTTCCATTATTAAAAGGATTTCAAAGTCAGTTTCGAATAATACCTCCATTCGCTTCTTCCACCAAGCAAATTCGCCGTCGAACTTCGGTGGGTGGATGTTTGAGCCGGCCATTTTAAATGTTGCTTGTTGTGGCGGTTAGTCCTCGACAAGCTTTCCTTTGCTCTGATACCACTTGTAGGGGATCGAACGGCCGGCTAGAGGGGGGTGAATAGCCCTCGAACGTTGGATGTCGGTATTTGCTCGTCTACAAAGAGATTAGCGCAACGAAAACAATAAAGCAAGACAAGAAAATAGAAATACAAGAAATCAAACTCTAATAAGATGGTGTAACGTGGTTCACGGCTACGCCGCTAATCCACGGTTCCCGATTCGTCCTCGGTGAATCACTCCACCAAAACCAATCCACTAATGGTCTCTCCTTTGCACCAAGCTAGGTGGAGGTAACCTTTACAACCAAGATCACTCTTCTTACAATAAGATTGAAGTAAAGACAAGTAAGAAGAGTTTAAAGCTCAGGGGCACTAGGAAGATCACTTAGAGCATAAGCATTAGCCTCTCAAAGGCTCACACCTCTCTTTTTATAGAAAGGGCAGCGATCATTCGCAAATCACTACAACGACCTCCGAACACGTTGGATCCCGACTGTTGTAGTCCAATGGAACACTTGGCAGTCGATTGATGGACCTCACCGATCGATCGCCTCGTAATCGGCCTATCGGCTACGAGCGGTTCTGCGTTCGCTGATATCCTTCGTGATCGCCATGTCATAGCGATCACGGGTCATAAACCCATCATCGGATACCAATCGAACCCACTGACTAGTAGTACGTCATTACATGGCAATGATCGGTGCCGTGTGAAACTCAAACTTAACATAAGTTTGAGCTTCCGGCGGTCGGGTAAACCTTAACCCTTGTGGTCAAGTATCCGACACTCAGCCATTCGGCCAAGTTCACCTAATGAGCTACTTACATTTCACTCATTCTCTCATCTCACTCGAAGTCCCTCGCCGAAGCTCTCTTCGTTCGTGGCCACGTCCCTCGGCAGCATCAGGCGCACGGCTCTGCAATGCTCCTTCACGTCTCTTGCCTCCGAAGTCTGCTTCCTTGGCTTCACTTCAAGTCATCTCGTCCGGTGGTCCCTCGGATGCTCCAAGCACACGGCTTCCACAAAGTCATCCTTCACCAACTCAAGGACCGAGGTTGTGAGGGTGAACCCGCCAAGGCTCCATGTGCGAATTACTAAGTCCTGCAAGACTCCAACGCACATATCAAATAACAATACCAACCTAACTTAAACCCTTTGCCACACATATCAAAACCTTATCATGGCAAGAGATTTCCCTAACAGGCCCATCCACGCTTCCATTGCGACTGAAACGATTTCATGCTCGCTTCTTGTTTGTTCCAACCAAACCTAGTTTCTCTCGGTCTGAGAATCCCATTCTCAAGCTCGTTTTAAATCCTTCGGATTACGCTCATTGTGCGTGTGACCAAATATGTTCTCGGTTTATGTTCGCCGTCTATAATTAACCATTAATTATTGAATGATCATGAGTTGCGCCTAGTTGTACATCATGATCCCCAATTAACCGAAAAGATCAACGGTTGATCCAGAACTATTTCTAAAACCCTTCAGCAGCTCGAATGAATCGTGCCCCATTCCCTTCACTCATCTTATACCCACTTGGTTCAGGACATGGTCTATAGTGTCAGTCCCCACTAGGCTGACTACGTCACACCTAGTCCAAGTATCATTTCCTCGTCCTACGGATTCTAGTTACTGCACATGTATCGAAGAGTACCTTACTCTAAACATTTAATGCTTTGGCCAAAGACTTTAGTAACAATCCGACGAGAGGCCATGGGTATACATCTCCTCACAAGGAGTGGTGAATCCTTTATAGGCTATTCAAACACCTTCGATCACTTCGACTTATACCCAATCATCTCGGGTCCACATCTCCTTAGAGATGCTTGCTTAAGATGTCAAAGCATAAGTCTCCATGATCAAGATGACTTGAATACCACAAGTCAAAGGAACATCGCACTTAAGCTACAGTAAGAACTTCATTGACATATCTATATATGCAGAGAACCATATGAAGTCTTACGGCTGGTCACTCCAATGAACTAGTTACCATAACTAGCATCCATGATTAACTCCGGACATCACAATGTCTCCAGCCAGTGAGAATCAGTTGCTTGGATACACCAAGGAGTATACCTCGTGCTGGTCTCGACAGAATTGAGGGTGTCCAAATCCATCAATTCATCGACTAGGGATAATTCCGATACATCACAATTACACATGTAGAGATACTCACTAGTTGTGATCCAATCACAAATTCTCTCATGCTGTGAATCGTATTGTGGACATTCAGTAAATGAGTTTAAGATCCAATCAAATACATGAAACATGTATACTCAAATAGTGAATCTTCATTTATCATATAAATGGTTCATACATAAGGCGATTGCCTTAGGACATCTCTCAGGATGAACTAAATTGCATTAAGAGTAATCCAAATTAGACTAATTGAGTTAGACTCAATTTGATTCAAGTGTTGAATGAGTCTAATTTAGATTTGATTCATTGAGTCAATTTAAATTAATTAATAGAGATTCATTAAATCAAATTGACTTGAATCATGTGGTTAGATTTGATCAACCATGGGAGATAAGAGGTCGAGTTTGACTTGACTTAAGAGGGAAGATGAATGGTCAATTTTGAATTGACCAATTGCCATGTCATGGTGACATGGCATGGGGGCCAGCCAATGATGGTGTTCCACATCATCATGGACTTATCATGTGGTGCCACCTCATGAGAGAGACCAAGAGCCATTGACTATTGGAGTTACATGCATGCATGTAACCCCCCAAGAGTTAATTGGTCGGCCACTTCTCCATTTGATGGGAATTTTTTTATTTTGGTGGTAACTCCATCTTCTTCTTCCTCTCAAGCTCTCTCCCAATCCTCTACTGTGTCCGAAACTTCCAAGGGGTGTTAGCACACTCTAGGTTATTTTTCTCCACCATTTTTCCGTGTGGATACCAATAGAGGAGTTTACACTTGACACTCTTGAGTTCCGGCAAAGCATTTGGATGAGCGGGATAAGCGAAGGGTGTTACTACGAGGGTAATGCTCTCATCTTTTAGATCTAAGGTAGATCTAGGGTATTTAAACACATAAATGTTTTATTTTTATATATCTTCGCACGAATCCGTGGCCGGGCTTCCGAGGTTTCCGCAACGTAAAAAGTTGTTTTTGTGGCTTGGAAAGTCCAATAGTGGTATCAGAGCTACGTGCGAAGCATGTATGTGCTTCATATTTATAGTTTTTGCATTATATATAAAAATTACATATTTTTAAGTTTCTGTAAATTTCCTATTTTTATAGAATTTTTGGGTATTTTTCTCGAAGAGTCGAAGCAACGAGTGTTGGGACACCTGTAGGCTTCAACCACCGAGAAAAACTCTCCGAAACGGCGAGTTCTCGCTTTAGGTTTTTGGCACGGCGATTTAAGTCACTGTAAGATCTAGTAGGGACACTTGTAAAGTTTATTTTTGCGAGTAGGGGCGATGCCCCTATCCCCGAAAGGGGCCTTGTCCCGCAATCGCGCCCGAAAACCGCTTAGCGGGACCATTACGGAGAGGTGACTCATAAAATTGAAAAAAAAAGGAAAAATTATAGAAATTTTCTGTAAAATACATAATTTAGTATTATGTATAATTCTTTGATGGTCATGGCCCAAGAACCCCAATAAGATTGGATGTTAATGTGTTGTAATTCATAATACGGCCTAAGTGCCGTTTTTGTGATTGTGCTTATTGTATAGGGTATGCGACCTGCGCGGCGTGCCTCTTCTTTTAAAATTCTTGTTGTAAATAGTTTTAGACATGAATGTAACTCAAGTTTCATATTTGTAATGTACAAAATAGAGCGGTGGAAAGTCCACTAGTAGACGGAGTTACGAGAAGGGTGCCGATGACACATGGCGTTCAAAGGAGGCGCTTGGAGAAGCCGCTAGCCCTAGGTGACCTTCCGATCTTCTCAATGGCTTAAGAAGATCGCAGTAGGGCCATAACCTAATCACAAATAATTTATATATATATATATTTGTTATTCTTTTATGTATGTGATGCATGCTAGTAGTATAATGCTTGTATGTATATGACGCATGCTTGGATATTTTTTCTTGTATGTATATGATGCATGCTAGAATAATGCTTGTATGTATGTGATGCATGCTAGTATAGGATAATAAAGGCCTCAATGCGTATATGATACACATTACAATTAGATTAGATCTTAATCGAATCAACTCAAAAAAATGCCTACCAAGTTCTTGATACCCATCACTACCTCGATCATTTGTAGTTGTTGAATCTGCCAAAGCAGAGCAACACATATTATCTTGGTAGGGTGCGGAGGGACAATCTTGGTCCCGCCTATCACGGTTTGGGCTAGAGTAAGCTCAATTATATTGAGTAAAACTAGTTAACTCAATTAGATCGAGTAGAACTATAGGCATATTCCAACCGTTCGAAAGATAGGATAAGATCACATTTACACTAAATGTTGGGCGATTTAGCCAAAGCTAACTCAAGGTCTTTTGTAAATGTGGGTCTTGATCCTATAAACAAGAGTTGCATAGAGATGTAATCGGTAATGTGTTACCCACCGATCATACTAAGTCTTGGGTGATTTAGCCAAAGCTAACTCAAGGCTTAGTATGATGTGGATCTTGTCGCACAGGAATTATAACTAGTTTGTATGAATCTAGTAATGTGTGGTTTGACCACATCCATAACTCGATTCTACAAAATTCCTATAATTCAGTGGGAGCATCATTTGATTAACGACTTAATTAAATGATAAAAGGAATATGATATTAATTCTCTGCATTGTATGTTGTAGATTAGTATGTCGACAAACACGAACACTCTCTCTATGCATTCTGTCCTTGAGAAGGACAAGCTCAATGGAGCAAATTTCTTGGACTGGTACAGGAACCTGAGAATTGTTCTCACCTAAGAAAGGAAACTGTATGTCCTGGATCAGCCCATTCCAGAGGCACCTCCAGCCACTGCCTCGCGAGCTGACAAAGATGCTTACAAGAAGCATCAAGATGATGCATTAGATATGTCATGTCTCATGCTCGCGACCATGAACTCTGAGCTTCAGAAGCAACACGAGTTCATGAATGCTTATGATATGGTTGAACATCTTCATCAACTATATCAAGGACAAGCAAGGCACGAGAGATATGAAGTCTCTAAGGCATTGTTTCAGTCCAAAATACAAGATGGGACTCCCGTAGGTCCATATGTACTCAAGATGATTGGGTACGTAGAAAACCTATAGAGATTGGGGTTCCCCCTTGGCCAAGAGCTGGCCACTGACTTGATCTTGCAGTCTTTGCCATAAAGCTACAATCAATTTGTCATGAATTACAACATGAATGAAATTGATAAGCCACTTCCTGAGATACTCAGCATGTTGAGAACTACTGAGCTCAACCTTAAGAAGGGAAAATCTGACTCCATTTTGATGGTGCAAAAGAAGAAAGGCAAGGGCAAGACTAAAGGTAAGGGAAAGTTCCAAGCCAAGGGCAAAGGCAAATAACTGAAACCTAAAGGAGGGGTGGCCAAAGAAGGGGCTTGCTTCCACTGCAAGGAAGTTGGACACTGGAAGCATAACTACAAAGCATACCTGAAAGATCTTAAGAAGAAAAGAAGTGAGACTTCTACTTCAAGTATAAATGTTATAGAAATCAATCTATCTATTTCTTCATCATGGGTATTAGATACCGGATGTGCATCTCACATTTGTACCAATGTGCAGGCGCTGAGAAATAGCAAGGCATTGACAAAGGGCGAGATGGACCTACGAGTAGGCAATGGAGCAAGAGTTGCTGCTGTTACTGTAGGAACTTATGATGTATCTCTGCCCTCTGGGCTTGTACTAGAATTAGATGAATGTCGTTATGTGTCTGCTTTAACTAAGAACATAATTTCGGTTTCTTGTTTGGACAAGAAAGGATTTACATTTATAGTAAAGAACAAATGTTGTTCAGTTTATTTAAATGATATGTTCTATTGTAGTGCACCTCTAATGAACGGACTCTACTTTCTAGATTTAGAGATCCCTATCGATAACATAAGTACCAAAAGGTTCAAGTCAAATAAGTTGAACCAAACCTATCTCTGACATTGTCGCTTAGGTCACATAAATGAGAGTCACTTATCTCAGCTCCATAAGAAGGGGCTGCTAGACTCATTTGATTTTGAATCATATGAGACATGCGAGCCTTGCCTTTTAGGCAATATGACCAAGACACCCTTTAGTGGACACAGCGAAAGAGCAACAGACTTGTTAGGACTTATACATAGTGATGTATGTGACCCTTTCAATGTTGCTGCTAGAGGTGGTTACAGGTACTTCATTACATTTTCTGATGACTTCAGTAGATATGGTTATGTGTATCTAAAGACACATAAATCAGAATCCTTTGAAAAGTTCAAAGAATTCAAGAATGAAGTACAAAACCAGCTTGACAAGAGTATTAAGATACTTCGATCAGATCGAGGTGGTGAATATCTTAGCCATGAGTTTCGTGACTATCTAGTTGAGTGTTGGATTCTATCCCAACTCACTCCTCCTGGAACACCACAGTGGAATGATGTGTCCGAAAGGAGGAATAATACCCTATTAGATATGGTACGATCTATGATGAGTCACACAGATCTTCCTATATCCTTTTGGGGATATACTTTAGACACAACAGCCTTTACGCTTAACCGTGTACCATCCAAGGCTATGATAAATACATCATATACGATATGGACAGGGAGAAATCTCAAGATGTATTTCATAAGGATTTGGGGTTGTGAGGCTTACGTTCGACATCAAGTCTTAGACAAACTGGGACCCAAATCCGATAGGTGCTATTTGTTTGGATATCCCAAGGACACGAAGGGATATTACTTCTACATTATCAGTCAGCACAAAGTGTTTGTGGCAAAGACTAGGGTTTTTCTAGAAAGGGATTTTTTTTCTAGAAAAATTAGTGGGAGTACGTTCGATCTTGAAGAAATTCAAGATAAGGACCATAGCACTGAGGCCTTGATGGAGGTTGAACAGGAACCACAAAGTGTTATGGGTGATGAGATTGTTGCACAAAGAGTTGTGGAACAACCATCTGTTCAAGTAGACCTACCTCTTCGTAGGTCTGATAGGGTACGTGATCATCCTGAGAGATACTCATTTCTCTTGTCTGACCATGATGACATTATGCTCATTGAGAATGAGCCTACCTCATATCATGAAGCTGTGATGAGCCCGGATTCTGAGAAATGGCTAGAGGCCATGAGATCCGAGATGGAATCCATGTACACCAACCAAGTATGGACTTTGGTTGATCCACCTGAATGGTTCAAACCCATTGGGTGTAAGTGGGTCTTTAGGAGAAAGACTGACATGGATGGACTTACGCATACCTATAAGGGTCGATTGGTGGCTAAAGGTTTCAAGCAAATTCATGGTATTGACTATGATGAAACCTTTTCTCCAGTGGAGATGTTTAAGTCCTTTTGGATCATGCTTACTATTGCAGCATACCACGATAATGAGATCTGGCAGATGGATCTCAAAACCACATTTCTGAATGGAAACTTACTCAAGGATGTGTAAATGACATAACCTGAGGGTTTTGTAGATCCACTGCATACTGGGAAAGTATGCAAGCTGCAAAGGTCCATTTATGGGCTAAAGCAAGCTTCTCAGAGCTGGAATCTTCAATTCGATGATGCGATCAAAAAGTTTGGTTTCTTCAAGAATGAAGATGGGCCCTGTGTCTACAAGAGGGTTAGTGGGAATACAGGTGTCTTCCTTATATTGTATGTGGATGACATACTACTCATTGGGAATGACATCCCTTCGCTATAATCTGTGAAGACTTGGCTGGGGACGTACTTCTCATTGAAGGACTTAGGTGAAGCAGCCTGTATTTTAGGCATCAAGATCTATAGAGATAGATCTAAGAGATTGCTTGGCCTAAGTCAGAGTATATACATTGACACGGTATTACTATGGTTTGCCATGCAGAATTCCAAGAAGGGACTTCTGCCGATGTCACATGGTGTGAGTCTGTCAAAGACTCAAAGTCCCTCTTCTAGAGAGGAGAGAGACCGCATGGATAAGATCTCTTATGCATCTGCTATAGGATCTATCATGTATGTCATTCTATGTACTCGTCCTGATGTCTCGCATGCTTTGAGCATGACGAGTAGATACCAGTCAGATCTAGGTGAGCGTCACTGGATAGCAGTCAAGAATATTCTTAAGTACTTGAGAAGGAGTAAAGAATATTTCTTGATATTTGGAGGCGATGAGGAGCTAGCTGTAAAGGGTTACAGCGATGCAAGCTTCCAAACTGACCAGGATGATTATAGATCGCAGTCAGGGTTCGTGTTTTGATTGAATGGTGGCGCTGTGAGCTGAAAGAGTTCGAAGCAGGACACAGTTGCTTATTCTACAACAAAAGTCGAGTATATAGATGCATCTGAGGTAGCAAAGGAGGCAGTTTGGATCCACAAGTTCATTACTGAGCTTGGGGTGGGTCCTAGCATAGCAGATCCCATAAAGCTCTATTGTGACAACAATGGAGCGATTGCACAGGCTAAGGAACCTCGCTCACACCAGCGGACCAAACACATACTATGGCACTTCCATCTCTTTCGAGAGATTATCGATAGAGGAGATGTGAAGATTTGTAGAGTATCCACAGAGGCTAACATCACAGATCCCTTGACCAAGGCTTTGGTACAGAAAAGGCATGATGGTCACACTAGGTCATTGGGTATTAGATACTACGGTGATTGACACTAGTGCTAGTGGGAGATTGTTAGTGAAAGCCTTAGAGTCAATCATGTGATGATTGTTGTATGGACTTTATTGTATCATATTCCTATTTATAAAGGCATGGTTATTATATTTACTTGTATTAGTGCTAAATAACTAAGTATAATAATGTCCTTGAGTAGTAGGTTCTTATCTATATCAATTGATTGGTTGAATCGATAATGAGATGATATAGAGAACACTACTCTTAATCATTCCTAGTCAAGTATTAACATTCAGGGACAATGTTAATGCATAGAGACTAGCATGTAGGTCAACACGATGACTTGATCTCACAAGTCATGGATATGAGATATCAAGTTGACACATGAGTATGCATTGGAGAATGTATACTGAATGGCCCGCCATGAGAAAGTATCATGGATCATTATATGAGTGTCATATACTTTCTCATGTGGCTATTAGTATGACTATTAGTCCTTAGACCTGAAGTCACCATGGTTCCCTACATAAGGAGTTGCATACTTTGGCCTCGTCAAACGTCACCCGTAAATGGGTGGACTATAAAGGCGATTACTGGGTATGTAACAAATTATGCGGAGGGATGTGAGTGATGTAGTTGAGATCTATCCCTCCTATATAATGGGAGTGACATCGTTATTCTTGATAGAGTGAGACCACGAAGTGCATGGTCATACCCAAATGAGTCAATATGAGATATTAAGCTCATTTGATTAGAGTGAGTCTACTTGGAGTTCAAGATATAGATTGTACCGAGGATGACACGGTCTATGCCTCAATTGGTCAATCTAGATGTCAAGGATAGAGGGACATTGTCACATATTGTGAGAGTCACAATTAGTAGTCACAAAGGTGATGTTGGAGCTCAACATTCTTGTAACTTGGATAGCAAAGATGTGTTGCTAGATACTGCTCATTGCTTATGTTCCTAAATCGATTTAGGAGCATTGCCAACGTTACAAGAACCTATAGGGTCACACACAAAGGGCAATAAGATGGAGATTAGGTTCATATGATGAACCTTTTGGGTTTCCGACACCGCGGTGAGTGTGTGTTCGAACATGTTTCGTAAACATATGCACAGCGGAAGGAATAAAATAATAAATATAATTTATTACAACACACACATCACACACATGCATAGTACAACATGTGTAGACCTAACGTATACCTAATGTATACCTAACGTATCACGTGTAGCGGGAAAGGCATCAACCGTTACGATTCTCGCTAGAATCGTCTCTATCCGTATCTACGCCGAGTATCTTCGGGATGACTTCATGAAGTCATGAGCCTCGTCTTCGTACGGGTTACTAGCCTCATGTTGAAGACAATGTGATCGAGAGAAGATCACGATCCAAATCAAAATTTGGATCCAAAATGAGTCCTCAAAAACTCGCTTCGAGAGTATTCTCTTGACTAATCCTTCCTTCATCTCCACCTATGAGGATTTCCGAGATCGAATCGAAAGGAAGATGATGTCGGATCTCCAAACGCTGCTCAAATGATGCTCGAGGGGAAACAAGCAGTCCGTAAACGACAGCTTTGAGAACCTGCTGGCCAAATAAGGAAAGCAATGTGCTCACCTTGTCGCCGAAGCCAAGGAAGATCACCGGAGCTCCTCCGGCAGTAGCTCGACGCTGGCAAGAGGGATGGTCGACAACAGCTGGACGCCGGTTGAACGACCTAGGCGGCAGCAAGGAGGTTGGCGCCGACCACTTGGAGAAGAGGGAGAGGGTGGGCGGCCAAACAATTAGGGTTGCTTGGTTTTGGATTAGGGTTTAACAAAAACCCTTAAGCCCTATTTTATAGAGAACAAATTCTCTTAATGGTTATCGGATCATAACCAAAGGCCCGTTAACCCGCTCCATTAATTTAAGTTAAAATAAACAAAACCATGATGCTTTATTTTAAGTTAAAACGAACCGAACCAACTTTGGTTCATTCATTTAAAAATAAACCAAACCCTTTGGTTTATTCTCCTCCATTGGATTAGAACCAAACCAATTTGATTCATCCATCATGTCTTCATAAGCACGGCCCATCCACGCTTCCATTGCGACTGAAACGATTTCATGCTCGCTCCATGTTTGGTCCAACCAAACCTAGCTTCTCTCGGTCTGAGAATCTCATTCTCAAGCTCGTTTTAAATCCTTCGGATTACGCTCGTTGTGCGTGTGACCAAATAGGTTCTCGGTTTATGTTGGCCGTCTATTATTAACCATTAATTATAGAATGATCATGAGTGGCACCTAGTAGTACATCATGATCCCCAATTAACCGAAAAGATCAACGGTTGATCCAAAACTATTTCTGAAACCCTTCAGCAGCTCGAATGAATCGTGCCCCATTCCCTTCACTTATCTTATACCCACTTGGTTCAGGACATGGTCTATAGTTTCAGTCTCCACTAGGCTGACTACGTCATACCTAGCCCAAGTATCATTTCCTCGTCCTACGGATTCTAGTTACTGCACATATATCGAAGAGTACCTTACTCTAAACATGTAATTCTTTAGCCAAAGACTTTAGTAACAATCCGACGAAAGGCCATGGGTATACATCTCCTCGCAAGGAGTGGTGAATCCTTTATAGGCTATTCAAACACCTTCAATCACTTCGACTTATACCCAATCATCTCGGGTCCACATCTCCTCAGAGATGCTTGCTTAAGATGTCAAAGCATAAGTCTTCATGATCAAGATGACTTGAATACTGCAAGTCAAAGGAACATCGCACTTAAGCTGTATTAAGAACTTCATTGACATATCTATATATTCAAAGAACCATATGAAGTCTTATGGCTGGTCACTCCAATGAACTAGTTACCATAACTAGCATCCACGATTAACTCCGGACATCACAATGTCTCCAGCCGGTTAGAATCAGCTGCTTGGATACACCAAAGAGTATACCTCGTGCTAGTCTCGACAGAATCAATGGTGTCCAAATCCATCAATTCATCGACTAGGGATAATTCTGATACATCACAATTACACATGTAGAGATACTCACTAGTTGTGATCCAATCACAAATTCTCTCATGTTGTGAATCATATCATGGACATTCAGTAAATGAGTTTAAGATCTAATCAAATACATGAAAATATGTATACTCAAATAGTGAATCTTCATTTATCATATAAATGGTCCAAACATAAGGCGATTGCCTAAGGACATCTCTCATATATCACTAACAAACTCCCACTTGGCTTAATGCCAATCGCTACGGTATCCAATACCATAAGCTCTAACATGACCCTCAAACTTACTTTGAGGTAATGCCTTAGTCAAAGGATCCGCTAAGTTCCTTTCAGTGGGCATTTTCTCGATTTGTATTTCCTTCCTACTGATGATCTCTCTGATAAGATGATTGCGGCGAAGCACATGTTTGGATCATTGATGAGACAACATCAAGTTCAGAGATGAACTTCTTGATCCAAACCGCTTCCTTTGCTGCTTCCAAAGCTGCAATGTATTCTGCTTTAGTTGCAGAATCCACTATAGTGTCAAGCTTAGAACCTTTCCAACTTATTGCGCCTCCATTATAGGTGAATACATACTCAGACTGAGACATGGAATCATCCTTGTCTGTCTGGAGCTGGCATCCGTATACCCACGTATCACCATGTACCCTTCTCCATAAATTAGGAATGTATCCTTAGTTCTTCTTAAGTACTTAAGGATCATCTTAACAGTCATCCAATGATCCATTCTTGGATCAGACTGGTATCTGCTCGTGACACTTAGAGCATACGATACATCGGGGCTCGTACATAACATAACATACATGATAGATCCTATTGCGGATGCATAGGGAATCTAACTCATGCAAATCCTCTCGTCTTCTGTGCGCGGACAAATAGACTTCGAAAGGTGTATCCCATGCCTGATGGGTAGGAAACCTCTCTTGCATTCTGACATGCTAAACCTCTTTAGCACTCGATCTATATATGTAGACTACGAAAGACCAAGCAACCGTTTCGATCTATCTCTATAGATCTTAATACCGATGATGTAGGTTGCTTCTCCAGGTCTTTCATGGAGAATGTCTTGGACAAGCAAATCTTAACTGACTGTAAGACTGAAACATCATTTCCTATAAGTAATATGTCATCGACATATAATACTAGGAACACGACTGCACTCCCACTAATCTTCTTGTACAGACAAGGTTCGTCTGGATTTTGTGAGAAATCAAACTTTTTGATTGTCTCATCAAAATGGATATTCCAACTCCTGGATGCTTGCTTCAATCCATATATGGACCGTCGCAATTTGCATACCTTGGTTTTATCAACCGATGTGAAACCCTCAGATTGTATCATATACACGTCCTTGAGCAGGTTTCCATTAAGGAAAGCTGTTTTCACATCCATCTACCATATCTCATAATCATAATGAGCCGCTATGGCCATGAGCATCCGAATGGATTTAAGCATAGCTATAGGTGAATAGGTTTCGTCATAATCAACACCTTGTTTTTGACGATATCCTTTCGCCACTAATCTAGCCTTATAGGTAATCACATTACCATCCATTTTAGTTTTCTTCTTGAAAACCCACTTGCACCCTATAGGCCTGATGCCTTCAGGTGGGTCAACCAAGTTCCAAACTTGGTTTTCATACATGGAATCCATTTCCAACTTCATGGCATCAAGCCACTTATCCCTTTCTGAACTTGTCAGCACTTCTTCATAACTGGTAGGCTCCCCATCATCAATGAGTAACACGTCGTTCGATTCACTTACGAGAAATCTATATCTCTCAGGAATTTTGCATGTTCTACCAGATCTACGAAGATGTGGTGTTTCAATAGGTCCAGCTGATTGCTCATCACTATGAGTTATCGGCTGTTGTGCTTTGTTAGGGCAATCTCTTGCCGCAATATGGTTTTGATGGTGTGGAAAAGGGTTTAAGTTAGTTTGATATGTTGATTTGATATGTGTGTTGAAGTCGTGCAGGACTTAGTAATTCGCACATGGAGCCGTGGCGAGTTTCACATCTCATGACTCGTGCCTTGAGTCGGTGAAGGATAGCTTTGCGGAAGCCATGCGTTTGGAGCATCCGAGGGACCGCCGGATGAGGAGCTTGGAGTGAAGCCGGAGGAAGTAGACTTCGAGGCATGAGACGCGAAGGAGCATTACAGAGCCGTCGCTGATGCTGAGGGAGGCCGAAAACGAAGAGAACGGCGAGGACTCCGAGGGATGAGAGTGAGTTGTAACCGGAAGGGGTAGCTCTTAGGTGAAACTTTGGCCAAGTGTCTGATGAATTTTTCGACACGGTCGCCATGTCATGGTGATCGATCCGATCGATGGTTTGATCGCCGGTCTACTAGGCTTGATCGTTGATCACCAACTACGATGGGCGATGATGAGTTGATCACCGATCGCCAAGGATGGCAATGATCGATGGCACCGCGGCACAATGCACTGAGTCGACCTCGCTGAGGACTCGACGGGTCGACATCGATCGGTGATGGGTGCCATCAATCGATGCCGATGGTATCCAATGTGGAAAGATGTTATTGGGCAATCGGCGGACTCCGGGACCGATGGGTGCCATCACGATCGCTCGTGTCAACGAGAAGAAACCCTATTCCTCTATAAAAAAGAAGGGGATGAGGCTTTGGGGGGTTAATGCTTGAACGCCCAACTACTCCCAAAGTGCCCTAAACGATTTTCCACTCTTCTACTTGCTCTAATCTTCATTCCATTGTAGAAGAGTGATCTTTGTGTAAAAGAGGTTACCTCCACCTAGCTTTGTGCAAAGGAGAGATATAGTGGATAGATTTCGGAGTGATTCACCGTGGACGAATCGGATCGTTGATTAGCGGCGTAGCCGTGAACCACGTTACATCTCCGTGTTTGTATTGTCTTTGTTTTATTTCTATTTGCTTGTCTTAGATTATTGCTTCCACTTGCGCTAACGTTTTGTAGACGAGCAAAATACAACGACCAATGAACGAGGGCTATTCACCCCCCTCTAGCCGGCCATTCGTATCAATCCGATCCAACAAGTGGTATCAGAGCAAGGTTAAGCTTGTCAAGGACTAACCGCCACAACAAGCAAATTTTCAAAATGGCCGGCTCAAACATCCACCCACCGAAGATCGACGGCGAATTCTCTTGGTGGAAAAAGAGAATGGAGGTATTCTTCGAAACCGACTTTGAAATCCTTTTAATAATGGAAAATGGTTTTGAGTTGCCTAGGAACGAAAATGGGGAGCCATTGGAGAAGTCTAGGTGGAGCAAGAGGCAAAGAGAAGAATACTTGGCAAATTCAAAGGCCAAGCACCACCTATACAATGTCCTCCCTCAACAAGAAGTCAATAGGATAGGGGAATGTTCTAGTGCTAAGAAGATGTGGGAGAAACTAGTGGAGCTTCATGAAGGTACCTCGGAGGCTAAGCTATCAAGAAGAGACCTCCTCCGCTCCCAACTCTCAAACATCAAATTAGAAAAGGGAGAAAAGGTAACTTCCCTACATTCTAGATTTAAAGAAATATTAATTGGGCTAACAAGTGTAGGTGAGAAGCTATCAAACCGGGATATGGTAATGAAGGCCATAGATGCCTTTCCCCGGTCCTCAAGATGGAGTTCCATGGTGGACTCATTTTACATCTCCAAGAACCTAGAAGTGAGCACCTTGGAGGAATTCTTTTCAACCATGGAGCTTCATGAGACAAGGCTTGAAGGTATACAAGAAGAGCCTAGAGTCCAAAATTCAAGGGGAGTAGCCTTGTTGGCAAATAAGGGGAAGAAGAAGATGGAAGTCCCCTCCTCCTCATCCAATGAAGCCTCCTCCTCCTCCATGGATAGCACCGAAGAAGCCTACATGGTAAGGAAGGTAAGGCGTGCATTTAAGAATCTTAGATTTGATAAATCTCATGATAGGAATAGAAGACCAAGGGGGAAGGTCATATGCTATAATTGCCAAGGAGAGGGGCATATAAGGGACAATTGTCCCCTCCTAAACAAGAGCAAGGAAGAGAAGAAAAAGAAGGAAGAAAAGAAGAAGAAGAAGGGGAGCAAGAGAAAGGAAGAAGAGAAGAAGGCAAAAGGAAAAGGGAAGGCCATGACACTCAAAGCCAAGACATGGGATGACGTTGCTTCATCCTCCTCATCCGAAGAAGAAGAGCATGTCTACTCCAACCTAGCACTAATGGCTCTTCATGACTCGGATTGCTCCTCCTCCACTGAAAATGAAGAATCATGCTCAAGTGGGGAGAGCTCAAATGAAGGGGGAGCTTCTACATCCTCATCATTCGAAGAAGAAGAAGAGGATATGGAAACTATGGTAACGAATGCTTCTCCTAAGAAAATAGTTTCCATAGTTTCTAGCTTAACTAGGGATTTATTTAGAGCTAAGAAGAAGAACAAAAGCATGCTAGATCAAATTAAGAATTTAGAAAATAAACTAGAAAAATCATGCTTAAATGATAATATTTCTTCTAGCCTAAATGATGCATGCTCACATGAATATATGCCATTTAATGTTAATGATGCATGCATAGAGGAAAATAGGGCTTTAAGGGAAAAGGTAGACTATTTAACCAAAGCCCTAGAAAAATTCACTATAGGCTCCAACACCGTGAACATGATCATAGGGAGCCAAAGAGCTAGCTTCAATAAAAAGGGCCTAGGATACAAAGAAAAGAAAAATGAAAAGGCCTACAAATGCCTAATTGCTAGGGGACAAGATAAGAAGAAAGTAATAGCTAGGAAATGGATCCCCAAGGAATACTTAGTGAACCCAATAGGAAAGAACTTATTTTGGGTTCCAAAATCCATCCTTAAGGGTTAGAAAACCCCTAGGGTAGTCAACCATATGGATTTGACCTATATCATATTTTGGTTGACTTAGGATGACGGGACAACATTTTTTTAGATAGTGTTGGGTGATGATAACGTGCCCATAAATAGATAATATTGCTTAAATCATGATGATTAATGTAATTGCTATGTATGTTTGCAATCATGATTTATGATTTTGACATTTGGCACATTATTATGAGGAATAGGTTTAAATCATGTTTATCATCATATAATACCTAATACATGATTATAATTTGATGAAAACATGTATTTCATGATCATAATGTGAAATTAATTCATATATGTCATTATGATCATGTTAATTGTTAGGTTGATACTTAACCATGATAGAATTGCATGAATATATTGGTTAAGTATATACAAATACCCCCTAGGATGCATCTTACACTCACTATAGGCTAACTTAATTGAAAACTTAGCATGAGTGAGATGTTAGGATGATACAAATGTCCACTAATGCCTATGGCATTTAGATGGTCATTTAAAGTATCAACATAGCAATAATAGACCAATCATGGGGAAGGCTTATGTTTAATTCATAGACATATTGCCCAAAGATCATGGTTGGATATTTCATATGTTTTCAAAACAATTTCTTACTTTAAAATACATGTATTCATGTTTTGAAACAATTGGATGCAAGACTAGGTGTTAAAATGGATACTCTTATGATCAAAAACCTAGTAGTTTTTAAAGCTTTTGGATTTTTGGCAAATACGTGGAAATATAATGATTTTTCATGAAAACATATTTTTCACTGATAGATATACTTAAAATAAATGTGTTCCCCAAATTTCATGATTTTTTGAATTTTTTGGAATTTTTAATGCATTTCTGAAATTGATCGAAAATCGAAAAATCCGAAATTCACGTGCCGATGTATCCGAATCTGAATGATCGATGGATAGAATATTAGACCAGTAAAGGCTGAATTCCGATTTTAAATCAACTTGTGGTATTTTCTTTCAATTAGACTTGATGCCATTAACTTAGTGATAATCTTTTTGATGGTGTCAAAGGGGGAGAAATGATTATGTTTAAGTTAATTATGATAGGGGGAGAAATTAAGGGAGAAATTAAGGGGGAGTTTCATGGATTAAGGGGGAGTTGCATGTTGCTATATCATGATTATGTTTACATGCTTTCTTTCCTTTAAAATTTATATCAAATGTTTTTACCTAACTTAAACGGATTGCCACACATCAAAAAGGGGGAGATTGTTAGGGTAATCTCTTGCCGTAATATGGTTTTGATGGTGTGGCAAAGGGTTTAAGTTAGTTTGATATGTTGATTTGATATGTGCGTTGAAGTCGTGCAGGACTTAGTAATTCACACATGGAGCTGTGGCGAGTTTCACATCTCATGACTCGTGCCTTGAGTCGGTGAAGGATAGCTTTGCGGAAGCCGTGCGCTTGGAGCATCCGAGGGACCGCCGGACGAGGAGCTTGGAGTGAAGTCGGAGGAAATAGACTTCGAGGCATGAGACGCGAAGGAGCATTGCAGAGCCGTGCGCCTGATGCTGCCGAGGGACGTGGCCACAAACGAAGAGAACTTCGAAGGCGAGGGACTTCGAGGATGAGTGAGCGATTGTAACCCGGGAAGGGTAGCTCTTAGGTGAAACTTGGCCATTTGGCCATGAGTTTTCCGACGCGATCATTGCCATGTCATGGCGGATCGGTGCTCTAGTCGATGGTTCGATCGGTGGTCTAATAATAGTTGAATCAAGTTGATCGGTCATTGCCGGTATGGTGCGGTCGGCCCGATGATCGTAATCGATCGGCTGCCTTGAGGACTCGATTGATCGACATCGATCGGTGATGGGTGCCATCGATCGGTGATGCGATCTCTGGATGGTATCCAGCGTGGAAAGCGGCCGTTATTGGGCGTGGCTGCGGGACGGTCGTGATGGGTGCCATCGATCATTGCTGTGTCAACGGGAAGAAACCCTCTTCCTCTATAAAAAGGAAGGGGATGAGGCTTTGGGGGGTTAATGCTTGAACGCCCAACTACTCCCAAAGTGCCCTAAACGATTTTCCACTCTTCTACTTGCTCTAATCTTCATTCCATTGTAGAAGAGTGATCTTTGTGTAAAAGAGGTTACCTCCACCTAGCTTTGTGCAAAGGAGAGATCTAGTCGCTAGATTTCGGAGTGATTCACCGTGGACGAATCGGATCGTGGATTAGCGGCGTAGCTGTGAACCATGTTACATCTCCTTGTTTGTATTGTCTTTGTTTTATTTCTATTTGCTTGTCTTAGTTTATTGCTTCCTCTTGCGCTAACGTTTTGTAGACGAGCAAAATACGACGACCAACGAACGAGGGCTATTCACCCCCCTCTAGCCGGCCATTCGTATCGATCCAATCCAACATGCTTCACCAGGTATCTCATCAATGTCTATTTGAGTTTCTCGAGCCTCCTCAAGCTCGACGACACTCCCACTGTTTTCTTGCAAGAGAAACTCTTTCTCTAGAAACACAGCATGCCTTGAAACAAATACCTTTTGTTCCATAGCATGATAGAATTGGTAACCACTTGTTTCCTTAGGGTATCCAATAAATAGACATTTATCAGACTTAACATCCAATTTGTCTGATACAGTCCGCTTCACATAAGCACGACAACCCCATATCTTCATGTAAGATACATGAGATTTCTTACTATTCCATATCTCATATGGAGTAGTAGAGACTACCTTGGTTGACATTCTGTTTAACAAGTAAATAGTTGTCTGAAGTGCATAGCCCCAAAAGGACTTGGGAAGATTCGTATGATTCATCATTGACCTGACCATGTCCAACAAGGTCCGGTTACGCCTCTTAGATAGACCATTATGCTGTGGTGCATATGGCGGAGTCCATTGAGACAATATACCATTGTCTCTTAGATAATCAAGAAACTCTTGACTTAAGTATTCACCACCTCGATCCGATCGAAGTATTTTAATACTCTTGTCATGTTGTTTCTCTACTTCATTTCTGAATTCTTTGAACCTTTCAAAGGCTTCAGACTTGTGTTTCATCAAGAACACATACCCAAACCGTGAGTGATCATCGGTGAAGATAATGAAGTAGCTATAGCCTCCTAAAGCTTGAGTTGACATAGGTCCACATACATCAGTATGTATTAGACCTAGCAACTCTCCCACTCATTTACCTTTTCCTATAAAAGGTAACTTAGTCATCTTGCCTTTTAAGCATGATTCGCATGTATCGTATGAATCCAATTCAAACGATTCCATAATTCCACATCGGTGTAATTCAGACATGTGTTTCTTGCTTACATGGCCAAGACGACAATGCCACATGTAGGAGTCTAATTGATTATCCTTTCGAGCATGCTTGTTGCTCGCTTCGATATTGAAAATGTCACTGGATACGTCCAACGTATAAATGCCATTGCTCAAAGTTCCAGTTCCATAAAGTACGCCATTCAAAGTTATATAACAATAATTGTTACTAAACGTCAAATGGTAACCATTTCTATTTAAACAAGAAATAGAAATGATGTTCTTTATCAATGAAGGAACATAAAAGCAATTGTCCAATTCTAAGACAAGTCCTGCAGGGAGTTTCAACAAATATGTTCCGATGGCGAGTGCAGCAACCTTTGCTCCATTCCCAATACGTAAATTTGACTCTCCCTTGATGAGTCTTCTTCTATTCCTTAGCCCATGTATGTCATTACATATATGTGAGCCACACCCAGTATCAAATACCCAAGTGTTTGAGGAAATAGAATGACAATCAATAACGAAGATATATGAAAAGAATGGAGCATCTTATGCCTTATTCTTCTTCACGGACTCAAGATAATTCTTGTAATTTCTTCGCCAATGGCCCTACTTGCCATAATGATGGCAAGTGCCCTTTTGAGCTGGTTCTGCCTTTTTAGCCTTTTTCTTCTTCCCTTTATGTTGTTCCTTTGACTCCATCTTAGAACCTTTCTTCGAGGAATCAACTAACAACACCATCCCCTGCTCATGCTTCTCAGAAGGCTCCACAGTCTTCAGCATGTTGAGCATTACCACAGATGAACTTTCTTGCATCTCAGAGGTGAAGAGGAGCTTGGAGACTTTGAACCTTTTGAATCTCACTTTCTTATCAAACAACTCATGAAGATGAAAGACTATGGTATGAGCATTCATATGCTCATGCTGCTTTCGCAGCTTGGGTACCATCGTGGCTAGCATGATGCAACTCTCCATTTCAGAATCAATCACATGTTTCTGATAGACCAACAATTGGTCCGGAGTTGCATCGTCATTAGGATGGGCGGGAAGAGGCGCTTCGAGGACATACGCAAGATTTTCACCTTGAGAACCATTCTCAAGTTTCTAAGCCAGTCCAAGAAGTTCTACACAATCAATTTATTCGAATCCAAGATAGAGTTCAAATTCAAAGACATCATGATCAATCAATTCTCCTAGAAATACAACTCGAGCATATATGAGAAAATGATTTTAAATTGCATCAATATACATTTATAAATCCCATTCATTTTTCGAATTTCAAAAACCCAAAAATCACTTCGGGAGATCGTAGGTCCATCTCCGAATGGGTTGATATCCATCATAGATATGAACAACCTTGGAGAGAGTCTAACAAGCCATTCATAACTACGATGGTAGGTATCAACTATACCGATTGCATATCACGTATATGCAACTATCACAATGTGCTATCAACTAATTGAATGTTCACACATACATTGGGTTGTTAACACATTAACAAGTATGCATCATATGCATAGCACCCAACTTCACCTCCCTTAACATCGACCTTGGAGAGAGTCCAACAAACCGATGCTCCAGGTTAAAACAAACCCATTAATCAAGAAATAGTTTTAATATGGTTAGAGTGCATTCAACCAATTTGCCCGGCTTGGAGAGAGTCCAACAACCAAAGCTAACGATTGACCTCTGACTCTTACCTTATTAGTATTAAACTATTCCATGGTTTGAAAATGTTCAGGTTCGAGCCGGGCTTGGAGAGAGTCCAACAACCCAAACAAGAAATGGAACTCTAGTTCTAACCATATTAATGGAAGGTGTAGGCTTTAATATTGAGTAAGGGTTTTTATGTCTCATCCTCTTTGCATGCAAATAACTATTATCTACATGGCATAGCATACATGACATACATCTACATGTCACGACACGCATGACATAATGATATGCATCTAATGCAATTACATGATATACAATTATGTCATGTACAATATTTCCTTATGTGTCATAACTATTTATGGAAATAAAATATATTTAAGATTTGATTCTCTAAATCAAATCATGATTAAATTAGGAAATAAATTTCCAAATCTAATCACATATTTTATTTGTGGAAATAGTTGATTAAGGAAAGTCAATTTAGGAAACTAATTTCCTAAATCATCAAAACTACTTATGGAAATAAAATATTTTAAGATTTGATTTCCCAAATCAAATCATGATTAAATTAGGAAAAAAATTTCCAAAATCTAATCAAATATTTTATTTATGGAAAATATCAATTTCCATAAATACTTCCAACATTCCAAAAGTAGAAGATTTCCATAAATACTTCTAGACTTTCCAAAATTAAAAATTTACATAAATACTTCTAACTTTCCAAAAGTAGAAAATTTCCAGAAATATCATTATGACTATCGCAAAATAATTTTACGATTATGTCGAAACACAACCTGGGCTCTGATACCACTGTTGGGTTTCCGACACCGCGACGAGTGTGTGTTTGAACATGTTTTGTAAACATGTGCACAGCGGAAGGAATAAAATAATAAATCTAATTTATTACAACACACACATCACATGCATGCATAGTACAACATGTGTAGATATAACCGTAAATTCAAATTTTGCAGAAAAAGGAAACTTAAACTACGTATACCTAACGTATCACGTGTAGCGGGAAATGCATCAACTGGAACGATTCTCGCTAGAATCGTCTCTATCCGTATCCACGCCGAGTATCTTCGGGATGACTTCATGAAGTAACGAGCCTCATCTTCGTACGGGTTACTAGCCTCGTGTTGAAGACGATGTGATCGAGAGAAGATCACGATCCGAATCAAAATTTGGATCCAAAACGAGTCCTCAAAAACTCGCTTCTCCGGAGAGGTATTCGTCAACCATTTGACGAATCCTTTGTCCTCCACCTATGAGGATTTCCGGAGATCGAATCCCCGGTAAGGAAGATGATGTCGGATCTCCAAACGTCGTTCAAATGATGCTCTGACAAGAGGGAAACAAGCAGGCGACGGCAAGGAGGTTGGTGCCGACCACTTGGAGAAGACGGAGAGGGTGGGCGGCCAAACAATTAGGGTTGCTTGGTTTTGGATTAGGGTTTAACAAAAACCCTTAAGCCCTATTTTATAGAGAACAAATTCTCTTAATGGTTATCGGATCATAACCAAAGGCCCGTTAACCCACTCCATTAATTTAAGTTAAAATAAACCAAACCATGATGCTTTATTTTAAGTTAAAATAAACCGAACCAACTTTGGTTCATTCATTTAAAAATAAACCAAACCCTTTGGTTTATTCTCCTCAATTGGATTAGAACCAAACCAATTTGGTTCATCCATCATGTCTTTATAAGACACGACCCATCCACGCTTCCATTGCGACTGAAACGATTTCATGCTCGCTCCATGTTTGGTCCAACCAAACCTAGTTTCTCTCGGTCTGAGAATCTCATTCTCAAGCTCGTTTTAAATCCTTCGGATTATGCTCGTTGTGCGTGTGACCAAAGAGGTTCTCGGTTTATGTTGGTCATCTATAATTATCCTTTAATTATAGAATGATCATGAGTGGCACCTAGTAGTACATCATGATCCCCAATTAATCGAAAAGATCAACGGTTGATCCAGAACTATTTCTGAAACCCTTCAGCAGCTCGTATGAATCGTGCCCCATTCCCTTCACTCATCTTATACCCACTTGGTTCAGGACATGGTCTATAGTGTCAGTCCCCACTAGGCTGACTACGTCACACCTAGCCCAAGTATTATTTTCTCGTCCTACGGATTCTAGTTACTGCACATGTATCAAAGAGTACCTTACTCTAAACATATAATTCTTTGGCCAAAGACTTTAGTAACAATCCGACGAGAGGCCATGGGTATACATCTCCTCGCAAGGAGTGGTGAATCCTTTATAGGCTATTCAAACACCTTCGATCGCTTCGACTTATACCCAATCATCCCGGGTCCACATCTCCTCAGAGATGCTTGCTTAAGATGTCAAAGCATAAGTCTTCATGATCAAGATGACTTGAATACCGCAAGTCAAATGAACATCGCACTAAAGTTGCAGTAAGAACTTCATTGACATATCTATATATTCAGAGAACCATATGAAGTCTTACGGCTGGTCACTCCAATGAACTAGTTACCATAACTAGCATCCATGATTAACTCCGGACATCACAATGTCTCCAGCCAGTGAGAATCAGCTGCTTGGATACACCAAAGAGTATACCTTGTGCTAGTCTTGATAGAATCAATGGTGTCCAAATCCATCAATTCATCGACTAGGGATAATTCCGATACATCACAATTACACATGTAGAGATACTCACTAGTTGTGATCCAATCACAAATTCTCTCATGCTGTGAATCGTATCGTGGACATTCAGTAAAAGAGTTTAAGATCTAATCAAATACATGAAAACATGTATACTCAAATAGTGAATCTTCATTTATCATATAAATGGTTCAAACATAAGGTGATTGCCTTAGGACATCTCTCATATATCACTAACAAAACCATGAGGCTTTGGTTCATGGATGAACTAAATTGGATTAAGAGTAATCCAAATTAGACTAATTGTGTTAGACTCAATTTGATTCAAGTGTTGAATGAGTCTAATTTAGATTTGATTCATTAAGTCAATTTAAATTAATGATTAGAGATTCATTAAATCAAATTGAATTGAATCAAGTGGTTAGATTTGATCAACTATGGGAGATAAGAGGTCAAGTTGGACTTGACTTGAGAGGGAAGATTAATGGTCAATTTTGACTTGACCAATTGCCATGTCATGGTGACATGCCATGGGGGCCGACAAATGATGGTGTTCCACATCATCATGGACTTATCATGTGGTGCCACCTCATGAGGGAGACCAAGAGCCATTGGCTCTTGGAGTTACATGCATGCATGTAACCCCCCAAGAGTTAAGTGGCCGGCCACTTCTCCATTTGATGGGAATTTTTTTTTTTGGTGGTAACTCCATCTTCTTCTTCCTTGGATATTCTTCCTCTTAAGCTCTCTCCCAATCCTCTACTTTGGCCGAAACTTCCAAGGGGTGCTAGCACACTCTAGGTTATTTTTCTCCACCATTTGTCCGTGTGGATACCAATAGAGGAGTGTACACTTGACACTCTTAAGTTCCGACAAAGCATTTGGACGAGCGAGATAAGCGAAGGGCGTCGCTACGAGGGTAATGCTCTCATCTTGTAGATCTAAGGTAGATCTAGGGTATTTAAACACATACATGTTTTATTTTTATATATCTTTGCACGGATCCGTGGCTGAGCTTCTGAGGTTTCCGCGACGCAAAAAGTGGTTTTGCGGCTCGGAAAGTCCAATAGGGTTGACTATATGGTTGCCATGGGATTGACCATATGATGGAGAAGTCCATGCAGGACACGTGGCAATTAGAAAGTCCAATATGGGTTGGCATGGAAAGTCCAAGCTTGAGTCTTGGCAAATGGAAAGTCCATGCATGAGTCTTGGCAAGGGAAAGTCCAAGCATGAGTCTTGGCAAGGGAAAGTCCAAGCTTAAGTCTTGGCAATTGGAAAGTCTAACATGGGTTGGCATGGAAAGTCCAAGCATGAGTCTTGGCAAGGGAAAGCCCAAGCTTGAGTCTTGGCAAATGGAAAGTCAAACATGGGTTGGCAAGGTAAGTCTAAGGGTTGATATTGGTGCCGTAAAGTCCAAGCAAGAGTCTTGGCAGCATAAGTCCAATGGTTTGGCAGCGTAAATTTCAAACGGTAGTCTTGGCAACGTAAGCCCAAATGTCCCTTGGCAGTATAGACTAGCTTAGCATGATAATAGTCGATGGAAACACCTGAAGGCTAGCATATGGATGATTAAGTAATGGATGACTTGGAGGGATCCGATAGGTGTGAGGCTGACAGAGATGGCTAAAAGGCTTATGTCTAGGCTAAGGGTGGTCTAGCAAGTATGAGGGCATCATACTTGGGGTTAAAACTCATGGTTGAGGTTATCAATCGACTGAGGCTTTGGACCAGTCGATTGGTCAAGTGTTTTGACACTTGGCAGTCGAGTCGACTTATAGCAGTCGACTGGGATTATGACCAGTCGATTGATGTGAGTCGACGAGGGTTCTACTGCGGCATAAGGCCTTGGCAGTCGACTGCCAGCATTGTGTAGTCGATTGATGGCTTGAGCCGTCGACTGCCATGTAGTGGCAGTCAAATGATGGCTTGAGTAGTATACTGCCATGGAGTGATAATCAATTGATGGCTTGAGCAGTCGACTGCCAAGGAGTGGCGGTCGACTATGGTGAGGGAATGTCACAGACGCGAGGCAGGCTTGACCAGTGACTTGACTGCCTGTGCATCAGTCGACTGATGGATGTGATCAGTCGAATGATGGTCTATCCGTTAGAACTTATCCAACGTGGATTGAGTCATTGTATCACAATGGCTACGGGAGCAGTCGACTGCTACGCAGAATCCAACCTGAATGTAGGTTATAAAAGCAGCTCATGGAGAGAGATTTTTGCAAGATTTTTTTGGAAGATTTGAAGGGGAATAGTTGGTGCTTTCCAGTCCTTCTAGGCAAGTCCAAGGTGATCAACAAGCAAGCATTCCAAAGCTCTTTGTAAAGTTTTCTTTACTTGCATTTTATTGTATTTTCTTGTATTTGTTGTGTATTACTTTTGTAATCGTCGTAAGAGGTTTCTCTGCCTCCAACTTGTTGTCGAGAAGGAGTGTTTGTGATTAGTGGTGGTGTTTGCATCGCTAGGGCTCATTCGAGCCCAACTAGTGGAGTAGGAACCCTAAGGTTTCAAACCACATTATATTTTGTATTGTGTGCTTGTGTTGTGTATTTATTTTTATCATTATATATTCCACTGCGTACTCTAACACTTGCAGCAAGCACACGATCGATTTCCACCTACACAATGTACGTGCCATTCACCCCCTCTAGCGATGTACCAATTCCCAACATTCATTACCATTAGAATTATTATATCTAGATCTCTTTGATTGTCATAACACTTCCTCATTAGATGGAAATAAATATTGCTTAGTGATAGTGGATGATTTTTCTAGGTATACTTGGGTGTATTTCATGAAACATAAGGATGCTATCTTAGAAATAATCGTAGGCTTTAATAAAAGAGTTGAAAATAAAAAGAATCTTAAAATCAATCGGATCCGTAGTGATCATGGTGGATAATTTAAGAATTCAAACTTTTCAAAATTTTGCTGAGAACAAGGGTACTAGCATGATTTCTCTTGTCCTAGAACACCCCAATAAAATGGAGTGGTGGAAAGGAGAAATCATGCCCTACAAGAAGCAGCTAGGACTATGCTTCATGCATATTCTTTACCTTGCTACTTGTGGGCAGAAGCGGTTAACACCGCTTGCTATATCCAAAACTATGTCTTAGTCCATAGGTTTTTAGGTAAAACACCCTTTGAATTATGGAATGGTGCAATTCCTACAAATCACTGTTTTAAGGTCTTTGGTTGCAAAGTCTATATTTTAAATACCAAAGACAATTTAGGAAAATTTGAGTTTAAGGCAGATGAAGGAATCCTAATTGGATATGCATCCACTAGTAGAGTTTATATGATATACAATAAGATGACTCAAAAGGTTGAGGAATCCTCTAATGTTGAGTTTGATGAATCTACTAGTACATACCCTAGAAAATGCTCCATTGATAAAGATATCAATGACAAAAATTAAGACATTACCCAAAGACTTCAAAATTTGACCTTAGGGGGTAATGATCAAGGGGGAAGAAGAGGAGATTCCGATGATGAAAGGAGGAAGAATGATGATAATCACAATCAATGTGAATCACCTCGTAGGACCCTAAGAATTCATCAAAACCATCTTCTAGAACAAGTAGTTAGAGAACTTTCCCAAGGAGTAAGGACTAGGTCCTTCTATAGAGATCCTACTAGCCATGTTGCCCTAATCTCCCAAATTGAGCCAAAATCGATTAACGATGCCTTGCTTGATCCGGATTGGATATTAGCAATGCAAGAAGAACTAACTCAATTTGAGAGAAGTCAAGTATGGGAACTAGTTCCTAGGCCCAATAATAGTACAATTGTTACCACAAAATCGGTCTTTAAGAACAAGTTGGATGATCAAGGAAAAATCACTAGGAACAAGGCTAAGTTAGTGGCCTGAGGGTTTAATCAAGTGAAGGACTTGATAATGATGAGACCTATGATTCGGTATCTATATTAGAGTCTATCCAAATCCTATTATGGTATGCCACTTACATGGGTTCTAAATGGAATCATTAAGGAAGAGGTCTATGTGGAGCAACCACCCCCGGGTTTGAGATTGTAGATTGTACAAACCATGTTTATAGGCTTAAGAAATCCTTATATGGGTTAAAACAAGCTCCTGGGCTTGGTATGAAAGACTCTCATCTTTCCTAATCTCTAAGGAATTTAGAAGAGGCCAAGTTGACCAAACATTATTCCTAAAGTCGAAAGAAAAAGATATCTTTATTGCTCAAGTGTATGTTGATGACATCATATTTGGGTCAACAAATGATGAACTTCTCCAAAACTTCATCAAAAATATGAAAAATGAATTTGAGACGAGTCTAGTTGGAGAATTGAATTTTTTTAGATTTACAAGTCAAACAAACTAGTGAAGGAACCCATGTTTATCAAACCAAATATTCCAAAGAAATCATTAAGAAATTTGGTTTAGATAATGCTAAGGTGGTGTCTACTCCTATGGGAACCAACACTAAAATAGACAATGATCTAGATGGAAAATTAATAGACTCAAAAATTTATAGGAGTTTGATTGGTGGTTTATTATACCTAACTGCTAGTAGACTCGATATATTATTTATGATAGGTATGTATGCAAGATACCAAACTTGTGCTAAAGAGTCCCACTTGGTAGCAGCCAAGAGAATATTAAGATATATTAATGGAACTCTTAATGTAGGTCTATGGTACCCTAGGACTCATACATTTTCTTTGGTTGGGTACACCAATTCCGATTATGTGGGTAGCAAATTGAATCAGAAAAACACTAGTGGTGGGTGTTAATTTCTTGGATCCCCCCTATTGAGTTGGAGTAGTAGAAAACAACCTTGTATTGTTTTGTCCACCGCAGAGGTCGAATATATGGCTATGGGTGGTTGTGTGGTACAACTATTATGGATGAGACATACCTTAAAAGATTATGAGCTACACTACTCCAACATCAAATTTTATTGTGATAATATGAGTACCATCAATTTGACCAAAAATCCGATATATTACTCCAGGACAAAGCACATTGAAGTGAAGCATCACTTCATTAGAGATCATGTGGCAAGAAGAGGCAATGAACTTAATTACATTGAATCTAAGTCCAATCTTACTGACATCTTCACCAAGGTTCTCCTCGAAGCAGAATTTACATTACTAAGAAGAGAACTTGGAATGTATTTTGTAGAGTAGTTGGTATAGGTTTGCATGATCCCATAGCTAAAATCTAGGATTATAACTTGATACATCTCACAAAATACCTAAGAGTCCATGATTTTTGTATTGAGCCACCTAGACATTATGTGTGATATTAGGAAGATGCATTTGATTCATCATGCTTGTTATGATGCA
The DNA here is from genome assembly GCA_025175895.1 of Wurfbainia villosa. Taxonomy (NCBI): domain Eukaryota; kingdom Viridiplantae; phylum Streptophyta; class Magnoliopsida; order Zingiberales; family Zingiberaceae; genus Wurfbainia; species Wurfbainia villosa. Next base: position 22,859,262 of record CM045990.1, on the reverse strand, counting down.
TTACTTTGAACCAAATTGACATCTAGAGACATGAATTCTTCATTCAACTAATCATTGGGAAGACTTGTGTATAATTGATGTGCACATAGCTCTAAGAACATGTTTGGAAATATCATAAATAACTTTTAAACTGTGTTTATCATATTTCAAAAAAATAATTTTGTGTTGTTAAGCAAAAATGGTACAAAGTTTAAAAAAACCATTAGAGTTTTTGCTAGTTTCAAAATCTGTATCAATCTTGAAATTTAGAAGAGATATATTTTTCAAAATATTTTCCCTTTATAAAATATGGATTAACTAATGTGTCTACCAAATTTCATAAATTTTTGACACTTCTAGATTTATTTATTCATTTTGAAATTTTTTCTGAAAACCTAAACTGTAACTTACAACAGTTACCAGTCTACTGCTAGACTGGTAACTTACAACAGTCTGTATCAAAGTTTGAAAAAACCATTAGAGTTTTTGCTAGTTTCAAAATCTGTATCAATCTTGAAATTTAGAAGAGATATATTTTTCAAAATATTTTCCCTTTATAAAATATGGATTAACTAATGTGTCTACCAAATTTCATGAATTTTTGACACTTCTAGATTTATTTATTCATATTGAAATTTTTTCTGAAAACCTAAACTGTAACTTACAACAGTTACCAGTCTACTGCTGCAAAAACCAGTCGACTGATCTTGACCTAATTGACTGGTGTCTTTCTTAGTCGACTGTTAATCCTATTTTTGGGTCCAAGTGCTTAACTTAGCCATCTAACATCAATTCTAGGAAATTCTAACCCCATGATATGATTAAAGGAACCTTTAAATGAAAACTTTTTTAAGGTAAAAAGGGGGAGAAAGGAAAACTAGTGCAATGGTTAAGGGGGAGCTTTCCTATGAAATATATCTAAACCCAAGACCTATGTGCACATGTTTTATTGTTGGTGCAAAGTTTGGACAATACCTTTATCTATGTTTTCATACTTTTCCCAACAAAGTTAGAATGTGTCTTGGATTAAGGGGGAGGCTTAAGTATATTTTATTCCTTAATTCAAGGCATAAAAACCTTACTCACACATGATTTCTTGAAAATTTACCTATCTCTTTTTGATGTGTGTCAAAGTGGGAGAGGGGAAGATTTAAATTAGAATTCATATTGTGACATAGGATATTATTATTGCATATTTAAAGGCTAACTTAATTGATTGTCAAACATCAAAAAGGGAAAGATTGTTGGTGCAAGGATGCTCCAAGTATTAATCTTTTGATGTTTGGGTAATCATTTATAATTAGGCAATATTTGTGATCTAACATGGATGTTGAGTATCAAGTACAAAGAAAGTCCAAGTGTGAAGACTTGGCAAGTAAAGTCCAAGGTGTTGGAGGATCGGTGGCCGGCTAGAGGGGGGTGAATAGCCTTCTTCGTATACGATGGAACTCGATCGTGTCTTAATCGTCTACAATATCGTTAACACAGTGGAAATGCAATGATAAAGACAATTAAGCTAAACAAAATAAGTAAAGAGAAAGAAAACACAAACACACCGATGTAACGTGGTTCACAACCCTTGCCACTAGTCCATGGATGATTCGTTCGACGAATAACTCCCTCAAATCAATCACTAGTCTCTCCTTCAAGGTGGAGGTAAACCTTTCTTACAATCTCTCCCTCTTACAATAAGATTGAAATAAAAGAAAGTAAGAGGAGTAAAAATCATTTAGGGACTTTAGGAGAACTTTAGAGTAGAAGCATTAACCTCCCAAAGTGACCCAAGGTCTCTTCTTATAGGGAAGAGTCCATTCTTCCCGTTGGATACCGAGTAGTCGACTAATGCAGTCATCAGTCTACTGCTGTTGTAGCCATTGCCTCGCAATGACCTTATCCACATTAGCTTCCAGCCAATGGGTCCCACATCAGTCAATTGACCATCCGCATCAGTCGACTGATGGAGTCATCAGTCGAGTGACCGAAGCGATCAGTCGACTCCAAAACCTTCTGTGCCCAAATTCATCTCGATCAGTCGACTACCATCCCTTGGCAGTCGACTGCCAAACCCTAGCAGTTGACTGTTGGACCAGAAAGCTTCAGTCGAACACCGGTCGAGTGCCATCGACCCAGAGCAGTCGACTGATATCTATATTAGTTGACTGGTGTCGGGTAAAACCTCAAACGCCAATGTTTGAGCATCCGACGGTCGGGTAAAACCTCAACCTACTCGGTTGAGCATCCAACTCTTGACTTAGCCATTCAGCCAAGTTCATCGATGAGCTACATTACACTTCGCTCATTTTCTCATCTCCCTTGAAGTCCCTCGCCGAAGTTCTCTTTGTCCGGCCATGTCCCTCGGATGCACTAAGCGCATGACTTCGCAATGTCATCCTTCACGTCTCACCCTGAAGTCTACTTCCTTGGCTTCACTCCAATGCTGCTCATCCGGCGGCCCCTCGGATGCACCAAGCGCACGACTTCACAATATCATCCTTCACCGACTCACGGACCCAAGCCATGAGATGGTGAACCCACCAATGCTTTCGTCAAGCCAATCCCATGTGTGAATTACTAAGTCTTGCATGACTTCAACACACATATCAAATCACATAACAATCCTAACTTAAACCCTTTGCCACACACATCAAAACCACATCATACATGGGTTGATTGCCCTAACAATCTTCCCCTTTTTAATGTGTGGCAATCCATTTAAGTTAGGTAAAATAATAACCAAAATACATAAGGTAGGAAAGCATGTAAAAAAACATGAGTATCAAACACTCCCCCTAAATACATGCAACTCCCCCTTAACACATGCTAAATCTCTCCCCCTACCATGATTCATTTAAATACACATATTTCTCCCCCTTTGACACCATCAAAAACACTATCATATGTTATATAAGCATGACATCAAGTCCAAAAGAAGAGAGACACCAAAACATGCTCAAAACCTGATAAAATAGGTTATTGTTCTCGTGCACAGTACGTCAGTCGACTGGTTCAGACTACCAGTCGATTGGAACCAATTTTCCAGCTTTTTCGGATTTCAGAACCCAATTTTAGAAATGCATTAAAAATTCCATAAAATTCAAAAAATAATGAAAATTTGAAAACACATTTCTCATAAGTCCCTTTATCAATGAAAAATAGTTTTTCATGAAAATTTATTTAATTTTCCAACATTTGACAAAAACTCAAAAGTTGTAAAAACCTTCAAAGTTTTATCAATTTTAGAACCTAGTTTTACCTTGAAGTGATTTAAAACATGAATACACAGAATGTAACACAAGAAATGTTTTGAAATCATTTGAAATATCCAACCATGATCTTTGGGCAATATGTCTATGAATTAAACATATGCTTTCTCCATGATTGATCTATTATTGCTATCATGATACTTGTAAATGACCATTTAAATGCCATAAGCATTAGTGGACCATTTGTATCAACCTAACATCTCACCCATGCTATGTGTTCAATCAAGTTAGTCTATAGTGAGTGTGAGATGTGACTAAAGGTATTTATACTTAACCAAAATTTAATGCAATTTCTACCCAAGGTTAAGTATTATCTAAAATGATCATGAGTCCTATATTATGATCATACATCAAACATTACCATCCAAATCATAAATCATGATTATTTATCAAGTATAAAATCAAGCATAAATCATGATTTAAACATTCAATTCATGGGTTACACATTATCATCACCCAACACTATGTTAAAAATTATCACCCACATCATCCTAAGTCAACCATTTAACATGATATAAGTAAAGTCCAATTTTGGTTGACTATCCTAGGTTCTCTTAACCCTTAAGAATGGACTTAGGAACCCAATATAGATTCTTTCCAATAGGGTTCACTAAGTATTCCTTTGGAATCCATTTCCTAGCTACCATTGTTGTTTTAGTTTGACCCCTAACAATCAAACAATGGTAAGCCTTCTCATTCTTGGATTCCTTATAACCTAAGCCCTTCTTGTTAAAGCTTTCCCTTTGGCTCCAAATGATGATATTTAGGGTGTTGGAGCCAATTGTAAATTTTTCTAGGGTCTTAGTCAAATGATCTACCTTTTCCCTTAAGGCCTTATTCTCTTCTAAGCATGCATCATAAACTATTAGAAGAAATACAATCATCATGTGAGCATGCATTTTTCAATTTTTCTTCTAGAGTTCTAATTTCATCAAGCATGCATTTGTTCTTCTTCCTAACCCTAAATAGCTCCTTAGTTAAACTAGTAATCAAGGAAATAACCTTCTTGGGAGGGAGATTCGTTACCTCACTTACCCAATCTTCCTTTTCTGAAGATGATGATGATGATGAGGCTCCCCCTTCACTTGAGCTCCCCTCACCTGAGCTTGTTTCTTCTTTTTTCGAGGAGGTGGAGTCCAAGTCTTCTATTGTCATAAGTGCAAGACTTGTGAATGCTTGTTCTTCCTCCGATGAGGATGATGAATCATCTCACATCACCGCTTTCAAGGTGTGTGCTTTAGCCTTTCCTTTTTCTTTCGATTTCTTCTCTTCATCCTTCTTCTTGCTCCCTTTCTTCTTGTCTTCTTTCTTTCTCTTTTCTTCCTTGCTTTTGTTCAAGAGGGGACAATCATCCCTCATGTGTCCCTCTCCCTAGAAATTGTAGCAAATGATTTTTATTCTAGGCCTTCTTCCCCTATCATGAGATTTATTAAACTTAAAATTATTTAAAGCACGCCTTACCTTCCTTACCATATATGCTTCCTCATTCCTATTCATTGTAGAGGAAGATGAATCTTCATCGGATGAGGAGGGTGGTGTATCGTTCTTCTTCTTCTTTCCCTTGTCGGCCATGAGTGCTAATCCTCTTGGCTTTATGCTTGGTTCTTCAATTATGCCTTCAAGCATAGTCTCATGCAATTCCATGGTGGAGAAAAATTCTTCTAGAGTACTTATCTCTAGATTCTTTGAAATATAGAAGGAGTCCACCATGGAGCTCCATTTGGATGACCGGGGGAAGGCATCTATGACTTTCATTATCATGTCCTAGTTGGAGAGTTTTTCACCTACACTTGATAAACTGGTTATTATTTCCTTAAAACGTGAATGAAGAGATAATACCTTCTCCCCTTTATCTAGCATGATATTGTTCAATTGAGAGTGGAGAAGATCCCTTCTTGCTAGCTGATGCACGCAAATGTGACCTAAAATCTCGCGACGGAGACCGTCGAGGACTCAAAGTGCACACTCGCGCTCAACGTCCGCAAGTGCACGGATGTCATCAAGTAATAAAGAATATCGATCCCACAGGGACTGAGATTTCAAGTATCGGTTTGTCTACTGGATGTGTTGTTGTTCAGATTGGTAATCCTAGAGTTCATGAATGAGTGGTCGTCGGCAGTCCAAACTCAATACGGTGTCACACGGAAAAAGAGAAGGGTTGCTACGAGGATTTGGATGGATTCTAGGACTTCAGTTTCGTTTGTGTGTTGCAGAACATGCTATCAATTGAATGTATCCAGATTTTCTTGCTAGGGTTTTGTGGAAAGGACATCATACACTATGGTACGAGGATGCCGAATTGATCCCTGTGACAAGCCAGAAATGAGACACATTACCGACTCTAATGCATCCTTTTATCCACAGTTACAGGCGATGAGGCTAACCTCTAGGTTCCTCCTAATATCTCTTAAATCTTTGATATGAGGACTGTCACCCCTCGTATTATCTATCAACAAAAGATAGAAAACCAAAACACAAAGCTATAGATCTAAACAATCATTCAGCTGCAAATACGATTTCAAGAACGGAAACATATTTGAAATAACAATGTTCTACTCAACACAAACTACTCCCTAATCCTAGAATCAGAGAATCTACTCCATGAATACGAGAAGAGAATCACAAAACATTATAGAATTCATGAATATAATGATAAACATGTAAGAAATATGAATTACAATGTAAATGCAGCTCTTCCCTTTGGCGTTGTGGTGCAGAACGTGATCCTAGAGCGGCTTTCTTTCTCCCCGATGTGAGTTCCCAAAGCTTTTTAGGGCTTTCGGAGTGTTGTCCTGGCCATCATGCCTCCCCCCTAGGCGTTGGGCATAAATTTCCTTATATAGACATCATGCCAGATCCTCGCGAAATATGGGAAAAACCCTGGTCGCGTCAAGTTGCCTGGCTGCCACACGACTGTGTGAAAACACACGGACAAACCATGTGTAAGGCTGTGGCAGCCATTTTAGAACCCTGGACACAGTCGTGCATAGCCACATGCCCAGGTAGTGTCCCACTTTGTGTCTAGCTGCCAAATGCCTCCTTTTTGCTCCGAAAGCGCCTTTTTTCCCCATGGAATGGTATCCTACATACAAAAGTACAAAGAGTAGAACTCTGAACCAGAAAACAAGAAATGCATGCATAATAAAGTAGAATATGCATGAAATAAATATAAAACTAAACGAGATGTGAGAGAAAACAACTCCTAAAACCCTATATGTTTTGCTCACATCAATTCCCCCAGACTTAATTCTTTGCTTGTCCTCAAGCAAACCCTAGTGCCCTAAAATTTAAAAAAGGTATTGTTCCATACTTAGCATGTTAACTAGATTTATCAAGTGGTATTTGCAATCAAAACAAAATAGATATGTTCTAGAAATTCACTAAGTTAGCTCCTCGTGCTCGTGCTAAGCGAATCTTCTTAAGAGACACTCATTCCATGGTAAGTTAAGTCATCATCCTATAGCTTTCCTAAGGTCTCCAGCTCTTAGGCACTTACCTGCCTAAAGCGAGGGTCGTTCCCTAGATCTAGCACAAAGTCTCAAAGGCGTGCTCGGCATTGAGAGAAATTGGTAGGTGTTTCCCCAATAACCTAACTTGGTCTCAAAGGAGCACTTAACCATTTCCACCCATGACAATTGTTTTTTATCCCTCATAATCTCTTTTTCTTCTTTCTTCTCTTTTTCATTCCTTTTTCTCTCTCCTTTTTTTATTTTATTTTTCGGCTCACTGAGATTTTGATTTTTTTTGAATGGGCTTACACAATTCGAGCATATCCAGTAACTAAAATGCTAAACCTAGGGTCACCTGTGGATTCCAAAGTACTAGACTATTGAGATGAATCATAATTTGGTATGTACTAGATTCTCCCTTTCAAAAAGTTCATCATGTGTATGTGTAAAATAAAAGTCAACCAGTGTAAGACTAGAACATTCATTAGAGCAAATAAAATAAAATACCACGAGGTAAATAAAGTTAAGCTACCCATGGAAACAACTCATAAAAGAAAACTCTAAAAATACCACTGAGGTAGCTTAAAGATAGTAAACATTAAGTACTGACCAAACTAAAAACCCTATGTATGAACAAATGAATGCTAACTAAAACAAATGCAAATGACAAAAAATAAACTACTGCTAGAAACAAAATAAATCAAAATTTGGGGCCCCCCCAGACTTAAGCGAAGCATACCTCTAGTATGGTGGACGAGGTGGAAAGTCTGGTAGCCTCGACATCTCGGGGTCCTGGGAGAACCTACTGTTGAGCCGCTGATGCCATATATACATGTGGTTGATCTGAGAGCTGGTGGATGTAGCGACTGCTCGGTGCTCCTCCTCCCTAGTCCACTGTGCATGTTGGGCATGCATGTGCTACCGCATCTCCTGGCGGTAGGTCGCTTCCTCCTAGCGACAGGCAACCTCCCCCTGGAAGTAGACACGTGCCTCGTCGTAGAACTCCTCGGCTCACTGGAAGTGCTCCCGGAAGCCCTGAAACTTCGCATGCATGTAGGTGCTCTGCTCCTCCCATCGCTACCTCTGCGTCTGCTACTCGGCATATATGTCATCGAGGTGCGATCGGAACTCCAAAAAATTATAGGCAGATGTACTTGCATCCTGCTCAAAAGTAGAAAAAGGTGGCGGTATAGGTGCAGGCTCATGTCGACGTGGACTAGGTGGGCTCCTATGCATGTGTGGACTGAAGGGAGAGTGATTTAAAGGGGGAGAGATGGGTGCCGATGTGGATGGTCCCTCATATGGCGGGGACTCCACTATCAGGTCTAAGCGCCAGTTGGCACGTGTGGTGATGGTGGTACGATCAGGGTCGGGGAGCATAAGGGTCGTCAGGTTTTTCCTTACAAAGCACAAGAAGTATCCCTCCCTCACTATCATTTTCATGGCCATACACACTCCCAGGTCGATCCTAGGGCTCCCCTCTATGCTATCTAGCATGGTGTAGTCGTACCCCATCCTATGACAAATGTGGATAAGTAGGCCCCCCACATTAATCTCTCCTCTCGCTGCTTTGCCCATTTTCACTAACTGTCTAATGAAATAGGACCCTACATCAATGCTACTCCTTTCTTGTAGCATGTCCCACAAGCAAAGTAGCTCACTAGCTTGCACTACACCGTCACTGTCCCCTTGACCAAAAATAGTCCTTACCATGATTCAGTGTATGTATCGGAAAATGGGGTTTCGGAGGCGCGACGGTTTGGCCCTAGAAGGGTCGTATGTGTGCTCCCCTGTCAATTTAGTCCAAAAGATTCGAGAGTTGAACCCAATAGGGGATCTTCTCTCTCTCCCACTAGGCAGGCCAAAACATGTGTTCCATTGGTGTAGTGTCCATTCATGCTCAATGTTAAAAAGCCTAAAGGTAATCCTACCCTCCTCGCTCTCTCTACCCGTTAAAACTTCCGCTTCTAAAGAACTTAAAAATTCGAAAACTATCCTAGGTTAGGTTGGGTGTATTATCCCATTATCTCTCCCCACCCCATTTTTGCAAATAGGGCTTGAATGTCACCAAACAAACCTAGGGATTCTAAGAGATCTTCATCAAGATACCTAGTAGCGGTGATTTTTCTAGTAGAAAGCATATCAAATATTTCCCTATGCTCATTATTGCGAAAGAGAAGTGTTGGTAAAGTGTTACCTTCCTCCGGAGCTTGAGGGGCATCCTTTCTCCTTGCTCTTCACTCTGAGGCAGTAGATCGGGGCGCTACTTGCCTTGTCCTCCTCATCCTTGCTTCTTTTGGCTTCCTTGAAGGTTGGAAAAGCTTCTAGGTGGTGGGGAAGAAGGATCCACACGGCTAGGGAAAGAGAAATCAAAACACATGGTGCATTTGGGATGGAAACGTACGATATGCCTTACTTAACCTCGCGCTCCACGGCCATGTGAAAACACACGACCAGGTCATGGGCACCTCAGGTTAGTCGGGCACGACCGTGTGCTACCCATTTTTCTCCTTTCGTGCACAATGGTCTGAATTCTCTCACATGCTTTGCTATGTAAGCTAAAATTGATTTTTATTTTTACCTAGCAAGTTCTTTCTAGTCCTAATGCTAAACAAAATGGAAATCAAAGTTCAAAATAACCAAATGAATGCAATACAATAAAAAGGAAACCTAAAAACTAAACTTGGGTTGCCTCCCAAGAAGCGCTTTGTTTAAGGTCTTTTAGCTCGACCCCACTCCATTATCAACTTGGCTCCAGAGGTTCTGTAAACCTCCATTCATCTATCTTGGGATCTTTATATACGATTTTCTCCTTAGCTCTAGCTGGAATAATGTACTTCCCTAATGTGGGTCCACGACCTCCCATACTAGCAGGCTCAAATTCCATCATATCCTCTACCACTCTTAGGGTCATCTTGTGATTCCTGACATCAATAACAATTCCGATAGTTGCTAAAAATGGTAGCCCAAGGATGATAGTGTAACACCCGAAAAATAAAATAAAATAAAATAAAAATAAAATATGGTTTGCTATAGCTAGGATTTGAACCATGAACCTCCTAATTGTGAGATAGCCTTGATAACACTACACCATAAGATAATTCATGGCTAGAATAGATAAGGAATATACAAAGAAGATAAATGAGAAGATGAGAGGGTGAAGAGTTGTTTCATCTCCCCATGAGAAGATGAAAAGTTTATTTTTCTCACCTCCCTAGCCATTAACGTGGAGATTAAAGGGAGAAGGAAAGCAAAACCACTTCACATTCCTTTTTCTTCGTCCCTCATTCTTGGCTGAAACCTATCCTTCTCCTTCCTCTCTCTCCATCCCAAGCTTTAGGACCCCTTGTGTTGGTGTTCTTGAGGGGGTTTTCAAGGGGATTTTCTCACAAGGGCTTGGTATATGCAAGGATCACTCTTAGGGCTAAGAAATGTGTAGAAGATCTTCATAACCCTAGCTGTATATTTATTGAATCTAGCAAAAGGATGTAAGTATCTCTCACCTGTAGTATAAGTAGTTCTTTGATTGTTTTATATAGCTTCTTTTCCTATGTTTTGATAGATTATATGTTTGAATCGGATGATATATGTGTGTGTTCAGATTTATAGTTAAGGTATATGTCTTTTTAAGCAAGATCTAAGATCACCAAGATGTTATTTCTCACCTATAGCATAAGTAACTCTTTGATAAGCCCATCTAGCTTCTATCACCATGTTTTATTCGGATTTATATGTTCTGTCCAGATTATGTTTGTTTGGATTATTAGGTATTTTAAGTATATTTCATTGGAAGCAAGAGGTAAAGATCACAAAGATGCTTCCCCTATAAGTTTTGGGGACAAAGAGCATGATCGAATGTCTTGAAAGGCTTCATATATGAGTTTTTGGGAGTATGATCATGTTAAATATTTGATAAATGACAAAAATATGTTTTGATCATATTATATGGGTGTGTTTAGATTTATAGGTATGGTATATTTTGTTTTAAGCAAGACATAAGATCACTAGGATGCTATCTCTCACCTATAGCATGAGTAACTCCTTGATTTGCACATCTAGCTTCTAGTATCTTGTTTTTATTCAGATTTATAGGTTCTATCCAGATTATGTTTGTTTGGATTTTTAGGTATTTTAAGTATATTTAATTGGGAGCAAGATGTAAAGATCGCAAAGATGCTTTCCCTACGAGTTTTGGGGACAAAGAGCAAGATCAAACGTCTTGAAAGGCTTCCTATATGGGTTTTTTATTATGATAATGTAAAATACTCATTACCTAGAAAAAAATAAGTAAGTTATATATAAAGGAAGTATTTTACTTTGATGTGGCATGTACCGGGACTTTAGATCGCCCACGGGCCCCTAGACCGCCCTTAGTAAGTTGCCCTAATAAGTTCGGCGGCTAGCTACCCCAAATTCTATTAGGGTTGCGCGCAAATTGGTACTATGCCGTGCTGCCCAAACAAGGATGTTTACTGATTTTAAAGTATATATGTACATATGGTTTTCTAAAGTTAACTAAAGCATAATGGTTACAAGTTTAAGTATGTCACATGTATATGTTTCTACAAGTGAAGCATATTTCAAAGCATGTATTGTAAGTTGTGTATGTCAAGTTCATACATTTCAAGTTGAGCCATTGTGTTATGTACAAGTGGCTCTATATGTTTAATACAGAAAGTTCATGCATGTCAAGTTGAATCATTGTATCATGTGCAAGTGTTCCTAAATGTTTAATGCAGAATTTTCTTAAATGCAAGTAAGAGCATATGTTTGCATGTGAGTATTCTAATAGCATGCTTTCCTAATGTGATGTTTTGTGAGAATAGGAGGTACTTACAAAGCTTCATTGCTTATAGTTTGCATTCCTTATACTGTAGATAAGGGCAAATCAAGGCTTGAGTGAGAGGGGGCAGTGGATGAAGTGTTTTGGTGTGTGTGGCGGCGGAACAGTGGATTATGATCCTGAACTTGCTAGTATTTTGTTATGTGTTAAGACCTTCGAACTTGTTCGTGTGCTAGTGTTCATGCTTATGTGTTTGATCATGTTGTGTCTAAGAATGTTGAACTTGCTAGTATTATAACTTTGAACTTGCTAGTGTACTAGTGTTCATGTTATGTGGTAGTGTTCATGTTAGGTGCTAGTGTTGATGTTAGGTATTGTTGTTTATGTTGATGTTCATGTCAAGGATGCATATATTACTATCACCATGCATGAGGTTGAGTTACTTGAGAATGTTTTATGTTAGAACTCTAGCGAAGGTGCATGCTTGGAAATGTTAAGAACTTGCGTAATAGTCCTGTGTTAATATACCAATGTAGTTGATCTATTCCCTTAGCTTCCGCTGTTTCAAGTTAAGAGTTTAAATTATGATACTTGGATAGAAATCATGTTTAGATCTTGTTACGGGTTGTTGTCACTCTTTTGTTTTAAATCAGGTATTAGTTATTTTACAAGTAGTGTATGTGAGTTTATGGAATGATTGAGTCAGGTTTTACCTGATCACGCAAAGAGTAAGATAAAGTATGATGGTAACACCTCCCTTACTAGTGTAAGTAGAGGGGGGGGGTGTTACAGACAGGTATTTGTTGGTGCAGGGGCACTAGATAATTGAACCTTGGTTTTGATGATGGAAAAGATTCAAAGTTAAGTTATTTTGTTATATCATGTGATATGCTAAGTGTGCAGGAAGTGTTTAAGCTAAGCCAAAGGCCGAGCGACATTCGGAGAATCTCAAGTTGAGAAATCGTGGTGGTCGGGCGACACTAGGAGAACCTCGAGGAGTCGAGGAACCTCAGTGGTGACCGAAAGCTAAGCGACAGGTCAAGAGGACCAAAGGTAAGCTCCGTGTGTGGAGCGGTGGTAAGGACGCGCCCTCGGTTAGAGGACAATCCTAGGTGTCGATCCGACTAAGGCTTCCGGAGGAATGCTGAAGTTGAGATCGGACAGTCAAAGGACTGTCACACTGCACGACATTATGCATCTATTATGCTAATCTTGTATTGCAAGAATTCTCAAGTGCAACAGTCAACTGGAGATGTCAGTAGTCGACTGAAGGCAGTCGACTGCTAAGAGGATCAGTCAACTGATGTCGACGAATCAGCCCAGTGCACAAGGTCAAAGAGATAGAGATTGATGCCACCACCTCAGGATAAGATAAGCTGCCACCTCAGGATAAGATAAGCCGCCACCTCAAGATAAGATCCACGAGTTTTGGATCTGGATCCGAACAAATTCCAAGGCGCAAATCTATAAAAGGAGGGGAGGACTCACACCCAAATTCAAGAATCTCCCAAGTGCTCGTGCTCTCTACAACGCTACTCCGACCGTGCAACATCTTCTAATTAATTGTCGGTATTATTATTATCTTTCTGTACTTAATTTGTATAAGGACCGGTAAGGTTGTTACCGGCCTTATAATCATTGTAATCGTCTTGTCTCTTACCTCCAATGAGGAAGAGACTTTTAGTGATTGCCCTTCGGAAGTGATCAAGGATCGCAGGGCCTTGGATTAGTAGCCGGTGGGCTGTGAACCAAGTAAAAAAGCTTTGTGTCTTTCTTGTGTTTGTCTTTTAGTTTTCCGCTGTGTACTTGGTTTTAATCGTCGAAAAAGAAAAGTTTTTACGAACGCTATTCACCCCCCCTCTGGTGCTCATATCGATCCAACAATTGGTATCAGAGCGGAGGCGCTAAGATTCGGTGCAACCACCGGTCGAGCATTTTCTTTTCTTTATTTTTATTTTTATTTTTAAATATCTCCCGCACTACTAATCCAAGACCAAGTCTTGGGACTTTTTGGTTTGTGTTTTTTTTTTTGCGAGTTTTAGAAAATCATTGACCGAGCAAACCATGGAAGAGTCTCCCATAAGGCATAAAGGTAACAATGTCAATTTAAATTTTAAATTTAATATTATTTGCTATAAGTGCAGGGAGAGAGGACACTATAAAAATAAGTGTCCTACTCGTAAGACTCGAACAACGCAATCGACGGCAAAGGAGACACCATTGCTAGGAATCCGGAAGAACAAGGAGCACATCAAGTGCTTCGAGTGCGGAAGATTCGGTCACTACAAGAATCGATGTCCGAAAAAAAAGGTTAGTAAAGTTAATAATTTTGAAAAGTTGAGTTTTAGAATAGTTGATAATTTAGATAAATTGTGTAATTGTTGTCAATTAATTAATACAATTAATAATTCAACTAATAAAAAATTAATTAATTCATATTTAATTAGTTTAAATAATAATAATAATAATATCATGGAAGAAAATGATCAAATTAATCTAACATTTGATAAAATTAACAAAGAGATTAATCAAATATTTAGTTTAATCAACATAGATCTAGATCAAGTCAAAGATAAAACCAATCTAGGACTTGATCAGAATAATCAAACACATGATCAGAATAAACAAACCATAGGACAGAATCATCAAATCCTAGATCTGATTAATCTAGATAATTCCGAATTAAAAAATTCTATTTTGAAAAATTCAACCATAAAAAAATCGAAATTAACTTTAAAAAATTCCAAAGATAATCTAAATAATTCTAATAATAATTCTACCTTGAAAAACTCTAACAATTTTATCTTAAATAATTCTAATAATAATTCTACCTTTAAAAACTCTAACAATCTTATCTTAAATAATTCTAATAATAATTCTACCTTTAAAATCTCTAACAATCTTATCTTAAATAATTCTAATAATAATTCCATCTTTAAAAATTCTAATAATCTTATCTTGAATAATTCTACCTTAAAAAATTCTAATAATTCTATTTTTAAAAAGTCTAATAATCTTATCTTAAAAAATTCTAATAATTCTACTTTTAAAAAGTCTAATAATCTTATCTTGAAAAAGTCTAATAATATTATTTTAAAAAATTCTAATAATCCTATTTTAAATAATTCACAATCTAACTTAATTAAAAATTCAAAATTAGATAATCAAACCAATAAAATTAATTATAATAGAGTACCATTTGATTATACACAAATTAATAATCTAGTAATTAAACCTTCAACTTTTAAAAATTCAACTAATAAATATGTAGACTTGGGTTACAAGTCTAATCTAACCAAAAATCAAGACATTAAAATTTGTAAACCTAATTATAATAAAGTATCTTGTAACTATAGAACAAATAAAAGTCTACCCAAGAAAACAACCATTTCTTTAAATTGATTGAATGTAGCTTGCTTATGCATACATATCATTATCATGCTTATTTTGTCATGTCATACATACTAGTTTTAAATTCACTCTCATAGAATGGTTAAATAGGAAATAATTAATTAATCTTGACAACATAGTATCAGGATGCGGTGAGATGATAGTACGTTAAGGAAACGAAGTCAAGTGTATCCAAGTTGGATAAGGAGTATCTAGCTTGGTGCATTTAACTAAGTGGAACTAACTAAAGCTACCTCACCATATCCTAAACTAGTTAGACCAGGACGTAATCCTAAGTGAATTAAGTGTGTAATTTCCTAAGTTGGCTTTGTCTAAGGAAGTGGTCATTGTTCCGATCAAAGAAGGCCCCTGTGCCTCACCACGACCTGGAAGCCCTCTTTTGAAATGTTCACTTAACTAACTAAGGGTGAAATCCAAATCTAACCCAAGATTAATTAATTTCTAAGGCATTAAATTAAATTCATCTCACAATACCTATAAGAATAACTTGGTTGATCATGTAGAATGGGTGAGTTGGTAAGGACAACAAATTAAAAATGATTTTGAAAATGATTTCAAAATTTATATACACATAAATAGATTCTTAAAACTATTTTTATTGGTTGCCATGATTATTGTGTGTAGTTATACGTAGTTTTCAAAACAACTATGCTTCTTAAAATGATGGTTAGTTGACCAATACTGAACGTATAAATCCTTAGGTCAACTTTAGATACCTAGACCCTCTGAACACTTAAGTGAGTCTTCCTTATGGCCAACAAGAATGTCCTAAGAGTTTGTCAGACAAAAGGGGAGACCCTCTAGATATGCCTTCCTTGTGGCTAACAAGGATGTTAGGTTAAGGGGGAGGTTCTAATTGGATAATCATCATAGAAGTTGTTAAAAAATATTTTTTAAAAAAAATCACTAATACTTTCTAAATTTAAATCCTTTTTTTGATAATATGCCAAGGGGGAGAGAAGACTGAAGTTGGACAAACTTAGTATCTAGCTACCTCCAGTTTGGCATAAAAACCAATAGACATGAGCCTTTAAAATGTTTTTTTTTTAATTCTTTCTCAAAATTTTATAACAATGTTAAAGGTTAGGGGGTCACATTCTAACCTAGGATATACATTGTTGGTGCAGGATCTAGAAACATAAACTCCTAAACTCTTAAGTATTAAAGGGAGTTGAACATATTAAATCAACTTGATTAGCATGTTTAAAAATTCTATTTCTTGGCAATGTACCCAATATAATGTTATTTTTGATATATGTCAAAGGGGGAGAGAGAATAAAGTTAAGAGGTTACTTACTTTTTCTTTCCCAAAAAAAGTAATTATTTTTCAAAACTCACCTAGGGTTAAGGGGGAGGTACCCTTAAGGGGGAGGTTTCGAAAAATGAGTATTCAATGCTTACTGCTTATTTTCTCTTAACTTTGAATTGGTTTGCCATAGATCAAAAAGGGGGAGATTGTTGGTGCAGGGGCACTAGATAATTGAACCTTGGTTTTGACGATGGCAAAGATTCAAAGTTAAGTATTTTGTTATCTCATGTGATATGCTAAGTGTGCAGGAAGTGTTTAAGCTAAACCAAAGGTCGAGCGACATTCGGAGAATCTCAAGTTGAGAAATCGTGGTGGTCGGGCGACACTAGGAGAACCTCGGGGAGTCGAGGAACCTCAATGGTGACCGAAAGCTAAGCGACAGGTCAAGAGGACCAAAGGTAAGCTCCGTGTGTGGAACGGTGGTAAGGACGCGCCCTCGGTTAGAGGGCAATACTAGGCGTCGATCCGACTAAGGCTTCCGGAGGAATGCTGAAGTTGAGATCGGACAGTCAAAGGACTGTCACATTGTATGGCATTATGCATCTATTGTGCTAATCTTATATTGAGATGTCTCGATCAAGGCGGATCGCTAAGAGGATCAGTCGACTGATGTCGACGAATCAGCCCAGTGCACAAGGTCAAAGAGATAGAGATTGATGCCACCACCTCAGGATAAGATAAGCTGCCACCTCAGGATAATATAAGCCTCCACCTCAAGATAAGATCCACGAGTTTTGGATCTGGATCGGGACAAATTCCAAGGTGCAAATCTATAAAAGGAGGGGAGGACTCACACCCAAATTCAAGAATCTCCCAAGTGCTCGTGCTCTCTACAACGCTATTCGACTGCGATGACATCTTCTAATTAATTATCGGTATTATTATTATCTTTCTGTACTTAATTTATATAAGGACCGGTAAGGTTGTTACCGGCCTTATAATCATTGTAATCGTCTTGTCTCTTACCTCCAACGAGGAAGAGACTTTTAGTGATTGCCCTTCGGAAGCGATCAAGGATCGCAGGACCTTGGATTAGCAGCCGGTGGGCTGTGAACCAAGTAAAAAAGTTTTGTGTCTTTCTTGTGTTTGTCTTTTAGTTTTCCGCTGTGTACATGGTTTTAATCGTCGAAAAAGAAAAGTTTTTATGAACGCTATTCACCCCCCCTCTAGCTCTCATATCGATCCAACAGTATCTTCGGATCCTCTTCCATCTCCATGACCACAAAGTCGGTTGGAAGTGTAAAGTTTCCCACCTTCATAGGTACATCTTCTAGAATCCCCAATGGGTATCGGTATGTGTGGTCAGCCAGTTGTAATGTCATAGTAGTGAACTTCAAATTTCCCAACCCTAGCTTTTTATATAAGGTATAGGCCATTAGGCTCTCACTCGCGCCCAAATCACAAAAGGCTTTGTTAATCAGGGTTGTTCCTATATAACATGGAATATAGAAGCTCCCCGAATCTTTTAGTTTCTGAGGGGTCTTGTTCCGGAAATAAGCACTTGATTCCTCCGTGAGGGCCACTGTTTTAGACCTTTCGACCTTCCTACAATGCGCCAGAATATCTTTCATGAATCTTGCGAACTAGGGCATTTGGTGCAAAGACGAGTATCGACATTCCACCGAGATCGAACTCAAAGATATCCGTAAATTATACCAAACTCAAGATCCTTATTTGCATTGGTCAACCGTGGGAATGACAGAAAGGGTGGTTGAGTTTTGTGGTGTTCCTCGATTTATTTCCACTTCTTCCTTCTCGCCCCTCAAAGGTTTCCGTATTTTGGGTCCTAGCTCCCCTTCAGCAACCAACTGACCCATCATCTCTTTCAGAGTCCTCCCACTTTGCAACATCACTGCTTGGCACTGCTCTACCAGATTGACCATTGCTTTTCCTGGCAGCTTCCCTGGTACCCTGGAGATCTGGTTGGCAATATGAGCTACTTGAATCTCTAACGACTTTTGCCTATTGGCAATCCCTTATAGGCGATCCTAACTCTTCTATCATCGTATCCGTCTGCAAATGTTACCGCTGAAATTCAATATTCGCCTCCCGTTGCATTCGAATAAAGTTCTCTATTATACTCTCTAAACGGGTGTCAGGCGGCTGTGGCTGCCCATTTCCTCCCGATTGTTGAAAATTTCCCGAGTTATTCCTATAGGAAAAATTTGGGTGGTTCCTCCATTCGGGATTGCAAGTATTGGAGTATGGGTTATTGCTCTTTTGATTTCGGTCGCCAACCGCATCAACATGCTCAATCTACTTTTCCAAGCCACCCTGTCCTCTATAGTAGTCTGTCCTCACTGTTCGGTGGTCCACTGAGTTGATCACATATCATCCCGCGACAAGAGTTGGGTGACTACGTTCGAAAGCCCATTGATGGTGGTTCTAGGCCACCTCATCTATCATCTCCTTACTTCCTCGATAGTCTTGTTCATAAGTGCTCCTGCGGCAGAATCGAGGGACATCTTTGTGGTGTACGTGATCCCATTATAAAAGATGTAGATCATCAGCCACCTTTTTAGTCCATGGTGGGGGCATTGGTAAAGTAGCCCCTTATAGCAATCCCAAGATTCAAATAGGGACTCCCCTTCCTTCTGACGGAAGCTTGTGATTAGATGTCGCATGTGAGCAGTCTTGCTTGGTGGGAAGTATTTATTCAAGAACTGCTGCTCACATTGCTCCCATGTAGTAATGCTTCCCGAAGGTAGGGAGTGAAGCCATGCCTTAGCCTTATCCCACAATGAGAACGGGAATAGGCTCAGGCGGATCGCGTCTATAGGGACTCCATTTATCTTCATCGTCGTGTAGATTTCCAAGAATGACTCTAGGTGCCAGTTCAGGTCTTCAGTCATAGCTCCCCTGAATTGACTCTACTGGACCATGTGTATGAGTGTCGATTTCAATTCAAAGTTGTTTGCCGAATTGGACGGTCCAGCTATACTCATCCTAAATCCTCTCATGCTAGGGGCTGTATAATCCCGCAAAGGTCGGCTACCTATATTCACTTTGGATGCAGCTTGGTCCTCTATCCTCTTATGTTCAGCTCTCCGACGATGATAGGTTCGTTCGATTTCTAGATCGATCGGAATGAGGCCTTCGGATCCTAGGCATCTAAGCGTACGAAGAACTGAGCCACAAAATTAGGAGTATTTACCTAAGGTTTAGAAACATGAAATAAACTAATATAGCTAACTAAATTGAGGAGCAAATAAGAAAATGTAGAACTACTACTAAAATAAAAATTAAATCTAAATATGTAAAATCTAAAACTGAAGTAAATAAAATAAAAGAAAGTAAATAAATCTAATCCTAAGTCCGATCCAACTATCCACTTCTTGATTTGATATCGAATTAATTAGTCCCTGACAACGGTGCCAAAAACTTGATGCATGCAAACGCGACCTCAAATCTCGTGACGGAGATCGTCAAGGACTCGAAGTGCACGCTCGCACTCAACGCTAGCAAGTGCACAAATGCCATAAAGTAATAAAGAATATCAATCCCACAGGGACTGAGATTTCGAGTATTGGTTTGTCCAGTGGATGTGTTGTTGTTCGGATTGGTAATCCTAGGGTTCATGAATGAGAGGTCATCAGTGGTCCGAACTCAGTATAGTGTCACATGGAAGAAGAGAAGGGTTGCTATGAGGATTTGGATGGATTCTATGACTTCGATTTCATTTGTGTGTTGTAGAACATGCTATCAATTGAATGTATCCAGATTTCCTAGCTAGGGTTTTGTGGAAAGGACATCATACACTATGGCACGAGGATGCCGAATCAATCTCTGCGATGAGCCAAAAACGAGACACATTATCAACTCTATCGCATCCTTCTATCCACAGTTGCAGGCGATGACGCCAACCTCTAGGTTACTCCTAATATCCCCTAAATCATAGATATGAGGACTGTCACCCCTCGTATCGTCTATGCACAGAAGATAGAAAACCAAAATGCAAAGCTATAGATCTAAATAATCATTCAACTGCAAATACAATTTCAAGAACGGAAACATATTTGAAATAGCAATGTTCTACTCAACACAAACTACTCCCTAATCCTAGAATCGGAGAATCTACTCCATGAATACGAGAAGAGAATCACAAAAACATTATGGAATTCATGAATATAATGATAAATGTGTAAGAAATATGAATTACAATGTAAATGTAGCTCTTCCCTCTGGCGTTGTGGTGTAGAACTTGATCCTCGAGGGGCTCTATTCCTCCCTGATGCGAGTTCCCGAAGCTTTTTAGGGCTTCGGAGTACCGTCCCGGTGGTCATGCCTCCCCCTAGGGGTTGGGCGTAGCTTTCCTTATATAGACATCACGTCAAATCCTCGTGAAATCAGGAAAAAACCCTGGTTACATCATGTTGTCTGGCCCACACACGACCGTGTGAAAACACATGGCCAGGCTGTGTGTAATGTTGTGGCATCCATTTTCGAACCCAGGACACGGCCGTGTGTAGCCACACGCCCAGGCCATGTCCCACTCTGTGTCCAGCTGCCAAATGCCTCTTTTTTGCTCTGAAAGTGCCCGTTTTCCCCATGGAATGCTATCCTGTACACAAAAGTACAAAGAACAGATCTCCGAACCAGAAAACTAGAAATGCATGCAAAATAAAGTAGAATATGCATGAAATAAATATAAAACTAAACGAGATGTGAGTGAAAACTACTCTTAAAACCCTATATTTTTTTCTCACATCACTAGCTTTGCCTCAGAGGTGCCTTTATGAAGCTCTACAAGCTTTTCCTACATTTCTTTGGCGCTCACATATTCTCCTATCCGGTTTATCTCTTGTTGAGGAAGCACATTGAATAGGTGATGTTTTGCCTTTGAATTCGCCAAGTGCTCCTCCTTTTTCTTCTTTGTCCATATTGACTTTTCAATTAGTCTCCCCTCTTCATCCCTAGGTACTTCAAACCAATTTTCCATGATAAGCATAATTTTAAAGTCGGTTTCGAAAAATACCTCCATTCACTTTTTTCCACCAAGAGAATTCTCCTTCAAACTTAGGCAGATGAATGTTGGAGCCGGCCATCTCTTGTCATGCTTGTGTTGGCGATGAGTCCGCGACAAGCTCCTCGCTCTAATACCACTTGTTAGAGGATCGATGGACGACTAGAGGGGGTGAATAGCCTTCTTCGTATACGATTGAACTCGATCGCGTCTTAATCGTCTACAATATCATTAGCGCAGCGGAAATGCAATGTTAAAGACAATTAAGCTAAAAAAAATAAGTAAAGAGAAAGAAAACACAAACACATCGATGTAACATGGTTCACGACCCTTGCCGCTAGTCCACGGACGATTCGTTCGGCGAATCACTCCCTCAAATCAATCACTAGTCTCTCCTTCAAGGTGGAGGTAAACCTTTCTTACAATAAGATTGAAATAAAAACAAGTAAGAGGAGTAAAAATCATTTAGGCACTTTGGGAGAACTTTAGAGTAGAAGCATTAACCTCCCAAAGTGACCTAAGGCCTCTTCTTATAGGGAAGAGGCCATTCTTCCCGTTGGGCACTGAGCAGTCGACTGCTGCTGTAGCCGTTGCCTCGCAATGGCCTTATCTATGTTGGCTTCCAGCCAATGGATCCATCATCAGTCAACTGACCATGCCCATTAGTTGACTTATGGAGCCATCAGTCGAGTGACCGAAGCGATCAGTCGACTCCAAAACCTTTTGTGCCCAAATTCACCTTGATCAGTCGACTGATGGTCGAGCAGTCGACTGCCAAACCCTATATGTCGACTGTTAGGCCAAAAAGCTTCAGTCGAACACCGGTCCAGTGCAATCAACCCAGAGCAGTCGACTGATATCTATATCAGTCGACTGGTGTCGGGTAAAACCTCAAACGCCAATGTTTGAGCATCCGACAATCAGGTAAAACCTCTACCTACTCGATTGAGAATCCGACTCTTGATTTATCCATTCGGCCAAGTTCACCTATGAGCTATGTTATACTTCGCTCATTCTCTCATCTCCCTTGAAGTCCCTTGCCGAAGTTCTCTTCGTCCGACCACGTCCCTCGGATGCACCAAGCACACGACTTCGCAATGCCATCCTTAGCGTCTCGTCCTAAAGTCTACTTCCTTGGCTTCACTCCAATGCTATGTTGGTGCAACAGTGCCCTAAGCATTTATATATTTTTATGTTTGGATAATCATCTAAGTTAGGCAATATTTGTGACCTAACTATGATTGTGTTAAGTGACAGGAAAATCCAAGTATGAAGGCTTGGTAAAGAGAAGTCCAAGCAGACCTTGGCAAAAGAAGTCCAAAGGTGAGGTCTTGGCAGCGTAAGTCCAAGCATGTAGTCTTGGCGGCATAAATCCCAAGTGGACCTTTTGCAAAGAAGAAACTCAAAGCATGACGAAATTGAAGGAAGCTTTTGAAGGCAAGTGCATGGATGGAGTCGTGGACTCAGAGAAATCCTGGAGGCGCAAGGCTGATGGAAAAGCTAGAAGGTTAAGTCTAGGCTTAGGGTATGTTTTCAAGTATGAATTAGTCATACTTGGGGAGTGCCAGTCGACTAGAACATTGTACCATTCTAACTGGCCTTCAATATGCAGCATTGGAGGTCGGAGAACTACTGGCAGTCGACTGAGAGTTATCCCAGTCGAACTAATGATAGTCGACTCGGACCGGACTGCCACATACTAGCTAGCAGTTGACTGCCATTATTAGAAGTCAACTACCATGAACAGAAAGGCTCGTAGCCGACTAGCCAGTCGGCTACGGGAAACATCAGTCGAACTGCTACTTTAGGCAGTCGACTGATAGCACTCCCGTTGGTGATGACGACTACGAATCCGGCTCACCAGAAGCCGTTAGCTGCAGCTGCAGTCGACTGATAGTCCTCCAACGGGAAAATCAACTTCTTTCCTATAAAAGGAGGCTATAGGGTGCTTGATGAGTCTAGTGCTTACATTCATACTTATACTCTCAAGCTCCCCTAGTGTTCTAAAGCTTTCTAAGTGATTTCTAACCTCTTCTTCTCTAATTTCACTTCTATCATTTGTAAGAAGAGAGGTTCATTTGTAAAGAAGGCTTCTCCACCTCAAAGGAGATCTTAGTGAAGATTGGCTTGGGTTGATCCACCTTACGGATTGCCGTGGAGTAGGAGCTTAATCTCCAAACCACATAAATTGTCTTCGTTAGCGCTTGTCATTATTTCTTTAGTATTTTTGTTTTTGCTTCCCCACACCATTTGTGTAGAAACAAAAAGAGGCTATTCACCCCTCCTCTAGCCTTCCAAAGATCCCTAACAAGTGGTATTAGAGCTCGGATTGCATCAGAGGATCTAACTATCAACCGAAGCATGACATTTCAAGAGGGATATAGTATGGTGAGGCCTCCATTTTTCAAGGGCAATGATTTCAGCTATTGGAAAGGTAGGATGGAATACTCCCTAATGAATGACATTGAAAATTGGTTTAGTATTGTAGATTGATTTGAAAAGTCGATCGATGAATTCGTAGCACCACTACCGATAAAAGATTGGACAAGGGAGATGGCAAAGAAAGCGCAAACTAATGCAAAAGCAATGACCACACTTCAATGTGGTCTATCCAAGGAGCAACTTTCCAAAGTCGGGCCCTTCAACTCCGTAAAAGAGCTTTGGGAGAAGCTCATCGAATTGAATGAAGGATCAAAGAAGACTAGAAGAGCCAAAAGAGACCTATTGATAGGTCAACTCCAAAGCTTCACCATGAAGACCAATGAGACTATGAGCCAAATGCACCGTCGCTTCAAGGAGATAGTCAACAGACAACATGTGATAGGTGAGAAGGTCAAAAACCGAGACCTTGTGAGGTATATTCTTCAAGCTTTCCCTAGAACAACCTTATGGGCATTAATGGTAGATGCTTATAAGGTCTCTAGAGATCTTTATTTGGATAAATTATATGAACTTTTTTGTGAATTTGAGTTGCACAAGCAAGCTAACACTTCATCCAAGGAGAAAGGTGTAGCTCTTTTTGTAGGAAAGAAGGACAAGAAGAAGAAGGAGAAGAAAGAAGTCTCTTCCTCATCCAAATCCGAGGAGGAGTCATCTAGTAGTGATGAAGAGCTATCAGTAAGTGAGGTGGCTCATTATGTAAAGAAGTTTGGTGGGAGGTCAAGGAAACTCACCAAGAAGGATGTGAGGAGGATGTTCCAATACTCCAAAGGTAAAAATTCTACTAGTTCAATTCCTTCTTCTAACGTTACTTTCTATGGTTGTAAAAAAAAGGGTCATATCAAGCCAAATTGTCCGGAACTAAAGAAAAAGGAGGAAAAAGAAATGAAGAAGAAGGACAAGAAGGAGAAGAAGAAGAAGGAGGCCATGATAGCCCAAAATTGGGATACACAAAGCATAGAAGATTCCTCCGATGATGAAGAACTTTGCCATGTCACAAGAAACATGACACTCATGGCCTTGGAGGATAGCTCAAGTGAAGAGTCATCCTCCTCCTCAAGCGATGAATCGTCATCTAGTGACGATGAGGTAAAGGACTCCCCTAGAATAGAATTACTATAAAAAACTATTGCATGCCTTCAAAATGCACTAAATAAATCAAAGTCTAAGATTAAGGATTTAAAAGTAGAAATTAGATCCATTAAGAATGTAGAAATTTCTTGTGATGATGCATGTTCATTTAGGAATGAGAATGATGAACTTAGAAAATAAATAGGTAACCTAAGAGCATGCTTAGAGAAATTTATGAATGGGTCCAAGTATCTTGATATGATTCTTAGGGACCAAAGGGCCATTTATAACAAGGCCGGCATAGGATATAGGCCTAAGGAGAAGGAGGTAGCCTTTACATCCCTTGTGAGTAGAAAAACAACCGTTAGGAGCAAGGTTAGAAAGGTTTGGGTCTCTAAGAAATTTTTAATTGATGCTACCGGACCTAAAATTTGGGTGCCTAAGACTTACATTTTTCATGTTGTATAGGTAGAAGGACCAAGCTTATAGATTGTTGATAGTGGTTGCTCAAAACACATGACCGGTGATGAGAGCAAATTCACAACAATCAACCACATTAGCAAAGGGAAAGTGTCTTTTGGGAATAGTGGTAAACTTAAGATCCTAGGAAAAGGGACAATAGAGGTATCCCCAAACCTTGCAATTCACAAAGTATTATTAGTTAAAAATATGAAATTTAATTTGCTTAGTGTAAGTCAACTATGTGATGCCAATTTTGATATTAAATTTGATTCTTCTAAATGCTTCATAAGACACAAAAATCAAAATGATTGCATGTTAGTAGGTTTTAGGAAATCAAATATATACTATGTTGATTTATCTTATGCTCCTAACGCTTCTACAAAGTGTCTTATTGCAAAAGAAGAAGAGAGTTGGTTATGGCATAGGAGGCTAGGGCACATCAACATGAAAAACATTGCCAAAATAGCCAAGATGAAGCTAGTCAAGGGGTTGCCAAAAGTCAAGTATCTTAAGGACAAAATGTGTGATGCATGTCAAGAAGGAAAACAATCAAGATCATCATACAAAGGTAAAACTTTACTTAGTACCGCTTTACCTTTAGAACTCTTGCATGTTGATTTATTTGATTGTCATAGCACCCCTTCATTAATTGGTAGTAAATATTATTTAGTTATAGTAGATGATTTTCTAGATTTACTTGGGTATTCTTCATGAAACATAAGGATGAAACCCTAGGAATAATCATAGGACTTAGCAAAAGAGTAGAGAATGAAAGGAATCTCAAAATCAACCGGATTCGTAGTGATCATGGTGGAGAATTTGAGAATTCTAACTTCTCCAAATTTTTCTTAGAACAAGGGTACAAGCATGAATTTTCTTGTCCTAGAACACCTCAACAAAATCGGGTGGTGGAAAGGAAAAATCGTGCCCTACAAGAAGCGTCTAGGACTATGCTTAATGCATATTCTCTACCTAGCTACTTGTGGACGGAAGCGTTCAACACCACTTGCTATATCCAAAATAGGATTTTAATTCATAGGTTTTTAGGAAAACCCCCATTTGAATTATGGAATG
The DNA here is from genome assembly GCA_025175895.1 of Wurfbainia villosa. NCBI lineage: Eukaryota > Viridiplantae > Streptophyta > Magnoliopsida > Zingiberales > Zingiberaceae > Wurfbainia > Wurfbainia villosa. Next base: position 22,833,059 of record CM045990.1, on the reverse strand, counting down.
GTACAATTCAAACAATTCATTATTTCAAAGTCTTTGGATGCAAAGTTTTCATTTTAAACACCAAAGACAACCTCGGTAAATTTGAATCCAAAGCGGATGAAGGACTCCTAGTTGGATACTCATCCACTAGTGTAGGGTATAGAGTTTATAATAAGAGAACTCAAAAGATTGAGGAATCCTCAAATGTGCAATTTGATGAAACCTCTAATACTTAGCCTAGGAAATCTCTCATTGATAATGATATCAATGACAAAAATCAAGAAATTACTCAAAAATTTCAAGATTTAACTTTAGGGGGTAATGATTAAGGGGGAGAGTTAAATCAAGGGGGAGTAATAGGTGATTTCGATAATGAAAGAAGGGTTGAGGATAATCATGATTAAAATCAACCTAATACACCTCCTAGAACAATAAGAGCTCATCAAAATCACCCTCTAGATCAAGTTGTAGGTGAATTATCTCAAGGTGTTAGGACTAGGTCATTTCATAAAGCTCCCTCTAGTCATATATCCCTCATCTCCCAAATTGAACCCAAAATAATCAATGATGCATTACTTGATCCGGATTGGATCTTAGCAATACAAGATGAATTGACTCAATTTGAAAGGAGTCAAGTATGGGAGTTAGTTCCTATACCTAATGATAATACCATCATTACTACTAGATGGGTTTTTATGAACAAACTAGATGATCAAGGCAATATAACTAGGAATAAGGCAAGGTTAGTTGCAAGGGTCTTCAATCAAGTTGAAGGACTTGATTATGATGAAACATATGCCCTGGTTGCTAGGTTAGAGTCCATTAGAATTCTATTAGGATATGCCTCCTACATGGGCTTTAAACTTTATCAAATGGATGTAAAGTCAGCATTCCTAAATGGGTTCATTAAGGAAGAGGTATATGTAGAACAACCTCTCGGGTTTGAAAATGTAGATTACCCTAACCATGTATTCAAGCTTAGAAAAGTTTTATACGGTTTAAAACAAGCTCCTCGGACTTGATATGAAAGATTGTCATCTTTCTTGGTCTCTAAGGGATTTATAAGGGGTCAAGTAGACCAAACTCTCTTCATTAAATCAAAGTCTAAGGACATCTTTGTAGCCCAAGTATATGTAGATGACATTATCTTTGGGTCAATAAATGATGAGCTCTTCAAGACTTCATCAAAAAAATGGAGAATGAGTTTGAGATGAGTCTAGTTGGGGAAGTAAATTTCTTCCTAGGTCTACAAGTTAAACAAACAAATGAAGGAATTTATGTATACCAAACCAAATATGCTAAGGAAATGATTAAGAAATTTGGTTTGGAAAATGCTAAGGTAGTTTCAACCCCAATGGTAACTAATACAAAAATAGACAATGATCATGAAGGAAAATAAATTGACCTTAAACTCTATAAGAGTATGATTGGTAGCCTTTTGTACCTAACCGCTAGTAGACTCGATATACTATTTGCGGTAGGTATGTGTGCAAGGTACCAATCATGTGACAAAGAGTCCTATTTAGTGGCCGTTAAGATAATTCTAAGATATATCAAAGGCACACTAAATGTAGGACTTTGGTACCCTAGGACTAAGTCTTTTAATTTGGTTGGGTACACCGACTCCGACTATGCGGGTTGCAAGTTGGATCGGAAGAGTACTAGTGGTGGATGCCAATTTCTTGGATCCTCCCTAGTGAGTTGGAGTAGTAGAAAGCAACCTTGTGTTGCTTTGTCAACTACCGAGGCCGAATATGTGGCTATGGGTGGTTGTGTGGCTCAATTTCTTTGGATGAGACACACATCAGAAGATTATGAGCTAAACTACTCCAATGTTAAAGTCTATTGTGATAATGTGAGTACCATAAATTTGACCAAAAATCTGGTACATCACTCTAGAACTAAGCACATTGAAGTGAAGCATCACTTCATTAGAGATCATGTGGCTAAGGGGGACATTGAACTTAATTACATAGAATCTAAGTCCAACTTAGCCGACATATTCACCAAGCCTCTCCCCGAAGAGGAATATTCATCACTTAGGAGAGAACTTGGAATGTGCTTAGTAGAATAAGAGGTCTACGTTTGCATGATCCTATAGAAATTCTAGGTTTTATACCTTTAAGCATCTCACAAAACACCTAAGAAACTATGATTTTTGTATTGAGCCACTTAGACAACATGTGAGATGTTAGGAAGATGCACTTGGTTCATCATGCTTGTGATGTTGCATTACTATGAACCATAGTGACATCTAGAGACATTAATCTTTCATTGGACCAATCATTGGGAAGACTTATGCACAATTGATGGGCATATAGCTCCAAGAATATGATTGAAAATGTCAAATAAAATATAATTTAAACTATGTTTATCATACTTTGAAAAAAATAGTTTTCAATTGATAAGCAAAAGTGATACAAAGCTTGCAAAAATTTCATAACTTTTGCTAAATCTCGAGTTTGTGTCAATACCAAAATCTAGAAGTGACATATTTTTAAAACTATTTTTTCATGATAGGAAATGATCTAACAAAGTTGACGACAAAATTTCGTAATTTTTTGATTTTTATTGAATTAATTAGATATTTTCCAATCTAGCCAGAAAACCTATCGATCGATAGCGATCATGCGCTATCGCCCGCCGATCGATACGCCTTTTCCCAAACCGAGCTCACCCGGTTCACGGCAATTCGATATTTATGGCCGATCGCCATGCATGTAATCATCCGTTCTGTCGATCGACTTTATCGCCGATCGCAAAATAACGACAGTCAACTGATATCGTAGGTTTTAGGGTTATCCCACCAGTTCGACTCATCAAAAACCTGAACCCCCCCTCTTCTTCTTCTTCTTATGTACATTTCCGCCGTGATCTTCTCGCCTCTTTCTTCCTTTTTTCGATGATCCCACCGGCCAGTTCTCGTGCTTGAAGGCTTCTTCGACTTGAGGACCCCCTCCTCTCACGGTTTCACGCCTTGGTCTCCACCACAGCCCATTCCTTCGATTAGGGCTTCGTGGAACCTAGACTTTGGCGCCATTCTTTGGTCATTAGCAGCCTTCCACCATGCCTCCTAGGTAAACCCTCACCCCTGCTCTTGGATTGGTTGCTTATCTATTTTTGATTCACTAACCAATGTTGTTTTTGTTTATTTTTGTGATGCATTCTTCATCATCATGAATTCTTGACCTGCATTGTTCCTTTTTTCCTTTCAATACGCACATTTAGAGTTAAGCACTTTGCATCTAAGCATACCCGATTACCACCTATCAATGAAGGTCAATCGAACCCTCCACCCACGATCGATCCTAGGTTTCCGAATTCGACCCTTGAACATGCATTCCATAAAAATAAATTTCAACTCATCCCTCCTCGATCATTAGACCCCAAATTTATTAAGGATAACTGTTTCGACATTGTCCAGATTGTCCAATTCTACAACCTTGAGTCCTTGGTATTTTGTGATCACCCGGTCAACATTACCCTACTTTCTGAGTTTTTCAATAACTTGCGACCGGCTGGGGATGGCTTGAGGTATCGGACTCGCATTTCTCAATGTGATCTGGATTTTAGCCCCTAGATTTGGACGAATTTTCTTGGATGTCGCCCTTACGAGAATGAGTTCATCTTTTATCCTTCTTGGAGTGAGCCACTTCCACCTCCCTTTGAGGATATCTCTCTAGACTCGCTTCATGCTCTCTTCTACAATTCTCCTCGTCCTCTATATACTAATTGTTGGGGGATCGAAACGGCCGGCTAGAGGGGGGTGAATAGCCCTCTTACAATGGATGTCGTAATTCATTCGTTCTCGTGTGCTTGTCTACAATTGTCGTTAATATATGCAGCGGAATAACAATAGAAATAACAACAATACAAGCACAATCAATACACAAGCATATACGTGGTTCGGAACCGAATGGTTCCTACTCCACGGGGTGAGCTCAACGAGCTCGTGTTATGCGCACGACACTAACAACACTCCTTATCGACTACACGTCGGAGGTGGAGAAACCTCTCACAAGCTATTACAACAAGTAATATGAAATACAACAAGAAATACAAAGACAATACAAAAGAGAACTTTTACACAATTGTTTTGATCGCTTTCTTGTTGCTTTCTTTGCTTGCTCTTGAAGGTCCGGAATGCAACAAAGAATTCTCCAAAGTCACCTCAAAAGCCTTGGCGAAATCCTCCTCTTGAGCTCCTTTTATAACCTCGTGATCATACCGATTTCGCGTCTATTAGTCGATCGATCGTGACCATCACGACCGATCGTCCCGTGAGCCATTGTCTCACAATGCCGATCCACGCTGGTTAAGTTCCAACGGATCACACATCACCGATCGATGGCACCCATCACCAATCGATCATCCATCACCGAGGCCGGGCGAAGCTCGACTCCATTATGTGCCCGGCACAGGTCATCACCGATCGCCATCCTCGACAATGATCGATTCTTCCAATAACAATGACCGCCTCCCTGAAAGTGATCACCCTGCACTTGGTTCAATTGAACACCGGTCGAACCCATACGACTCTAGAGCATCAATGACCGAACCTATGCTACTGATCGATGTCGGCTAAAACCTCAAACACAAAGTTGTTTGAGCATCCGACACTCAGTCTTAGCCACTTGGCCAAGTCCACCTTATCCCTCATGGAGTTCCCCACCGAAGCTCTCTTCCCTCGGCCTACGTCCCTCGGATGCGCCAAGCGCATGGCTTCGCAATGCCATCCTTCGTGTCTCATGCCCTAGAAGTATGCTTCCCTTTGGGCTCACTCCATTCGCTCCCCGTCCGACGGTCACTCGGATGCACCAAGCGCACGGCTTCGCAATGCCATCCTTCACCGACTCAAGGACCCGAGCCTAGTGAACTTGCCAAGTTCTCAAGACTTCCCAAATGCACCAAGCGCACGGCTTCGCAATGCATTTCTCACCAAGCACCAAGCGCACGACTTCGCAATGCTTTGGATTTCCCATGCCAAGCACCAAGCGCACGGCTTCGCAATGCTTTGGACTTTCCCATGCCAAGGCATCCCCCTTGGACTTCCACACCAAGCTCCATGCTTGGATTTTCCATGCCAACCCCATGTTGGACTTTCCCATGACAATCCCATGTCATGAGTTTTGTCTATCATCAAAATACTATCAAGGTACTGCTCGAGTCAAACTCGAGTCAACCTGGGCCAATTGCACCAACAATCTCTCCCTTTTTAATGATTGACAAAACTACCATCTCAAGTCTACCAATTCTCCCATATTGGCAATTCTCATATCCCAATGAGAATTCCAACGAACCCTAATTCGTAACTTGGTAACTTCTCCCCCTTTTTGACATTACATCAAAAAGGTCCTTCCCAAGGGTATGAATGTCTCATATCCCAATGAGATCTTACAATCTCTCCCTTGGAGGAACACATGCCTACAATCTTTCTAGTGATCCCATATCACTTAAAGAGAGGTAACCCAATTTTCCTCCCATGAGGAAATACACATCCATCTTCCCATGATAGATACCTCCCCCTAGAGGCTTGCTCCCCCTTGACCATTGCACCAACAATGTCCTTAGAGAGTCCCTAAGCCAATAGGAACATTAAACCAAACAAAATTAAGGCAAAGTTCAACAATGAACTCTCTTCCACCTTAAAGTTGATACTCTCCCTCAACCCAACTCCTAATCCATATCCAATGGATTTCCACCCTCTCTAATGGTCTCCCAAGCATATCCTAGGGTTAGGAGTGGTTAGGGGACCAACACACAGCTGAACATGGGCCTAACCAACAAGGTTTACCTGAATCAAGATTGTCAATGATCACAGAAGAAACCAATGATCGACACTTATCACCGATGGCCTCTGGCGATCGATAATCAGAATGTATTATCCAATTTCAGAAATGACTTTCTAAATTCATAAGTAAATATACATAAGTAGATAAATCTTGAAATTTGGTATTTATACTACTTATCACAAACATTATGGGTGAAAAATATTAGAAAATTATTTTACCCATTAAACTAGGAGATTGATACAAAGTTCAAAATTTAAGAAAAGCTTCAATAAGGTGTAGGGATTTTTTTATGCAAAATAGCATATGCGCAATGGAAAAAACAGGATCCCTTCCAAGTGATCCTTGCGAATGAAAACCTCGTACAAAAAAAAATTAAATTTCTCTAAAAGAAAAATCTATCTTATAGGAGAATATTACCTTTGTTGCGTGCCCTTTTTAATCTCGCTTCTCCTTGGGTTTGTTGGATCTTTTAGCACATTCAATTGTCCGTGCCTCTATATGTATCCACACGAGCAAGCTCTTGTCTCACAAAAGAAACTAGAAGAGCTCTCCTTTACTTCTTGCTAGAGATGTCCCTAAAGGAGAGGAAGGTAGGGAAAAAGAGAAAGGAAGAAGAAGACCAATCTTCTTGCTAGCCTACACTCACAAAAGCCACACAACCAAAGCCTCTCACCACCAAGCTCTCTCCAAGCCTCAAGCTTCCCCGCACTTTGGCCGGCCACCCCATGGAGTGTTTTATAGGATTGAAAAAACCTTTCACCTCCTATCACATTCAATGCAATCAATTGCATTGAAAAATAATACACTCCTTGTTTGGCCGGCCACATGTGGAGAAATTACAAAGGTCAAAACCCTTTGTCTCCTTCCACCTCATCAAGCTTAGGTGGCATGCTTAGGTGGCATGCATGCATGTTGAATTAATCTTATTAATTCAATAAGCTGATGTTATCATATTGAATTAATCTCATTAAATCAATAAGGTAACATATTAAATTAATCTTATTAAATCAATTAAGCTTAGGCTATCATGATAACATATTTATTTAATCTTATTAAATTAATAAGCTTAGCATATTGAATTAATCTCATTAAATCAATAAGCTAAAATTATCATTAAGCTTAAAGTCCAAAAAACATTTTGTACTTAAGCTTATTCCCAAATTATTCTAGTCAAACTAGAATGCACTAATTCTTCTAATCATCATGCTCTTTGTGTGTGACCCTATAGGCTCTCATAACGTTGGCAGTGGATCTAAACTCTTTTAGATACACAAGCAATGAGCGGCATCTAGCAATACATCATTGCTACCCAAGTTAGGAAATAAGTCAAGATCCGACTAACCTTTCCGTGACTACTATAATGTATGATCGTGTCCTTCTATCCTTGATATCAGATTGACCAATGAGGCATAGACCGTGTCATCCTCGATCAATCTATGTGTTTCTTGATCCCTGAGTAAACTAACTCAAACAAATGAGCTCAATATCTCATATTGACTCATTCGAGCATGACCATGCGTTTTAGTAGTTCTACTCAATCAAGGGGCCCACATATATCACTCCCGTCATATGGGAGGGATAGATCCCATCTACATCACTCTCATCCCTCCGCATAATTTGTTATATATCCAGTAATCGCCTTTATGGTCCACCATGTTACGGGTGACGTTTAACGATACCAAAGTACATAACTCCTTATGTAGGGAACCGTAGTGACTTCAGGTTTGAGGACTATTCATACCAATAGTCACATGAGAAAGTTTATGACACCCATATGACGATCCATGAAACTTTCTCATGGCGGGTCAGTTCAGTATATATTCTCTAATATATACCCATGTGTCAACTTGATATCATATATCCATGACTTGTGAGATCAAGTCATCAATTGACCTACATGCTAGTCTTTATGTATTAATATTGCCCTTGCATATTAATACTTGACTAGGAGCATTTTAGGAAAGTGTTCTCTATAGCCTCTCATAATCAATTCTGCCAATTGATGTGTTGTAGATAAGAACCAACTTTTCTAGGGCATTATTATATTTAATTTAGCTGGCACAAGCAAGACGTAAATATAATAACCAATCCTTTGCCTTTATAGAATATGATACAAAATGTTCCCTATTCAACCATCACATGATTTGTTCTAGGGCTATAACTAACAATCTCCCACTAGCACTAGTACCAATCACTATAATATCTAATACCTAGTGACCTAGTGTGACCATCATGCTTCCTCTGTGCCAAAGCCTTGGTCAATGGATCTGCGATGTTAGCTTCTGTCGGTACTTTGCATATCCTCACATCTCCTCTATCGATGATCTCTCGAATGAAATGGAAGCGCCGCAGTATGTGTTTGGTACGCTGATGTGATCGAGGTTCCTTAGCCTGTGCAATAGCCCCATTGTTGTCACAAAAGAGGTCTATTGGATCTGTAATGCTAGGAACTACCCTAAGCTCATTGATGAACTTGCGGAGCCAAACAACCTCCTTTGCTGCATCAGACGCAGCAATATACTCGGCTTCTGTTGTAGAATCAGCAACTGTGTTCTGCTTCGAACTCTTCCAGCTCACAGCTCCACCATTCAGGCAAAACACGTACCCCGATTGCGATCTATAGTCATCCTTGTATGTTTGGAAGCTTGCATCACTGTAACCCTTTACAGTTAGCTCCTCATTGCCTCTAAATATTAGGAAATATTCTTTCGTTCTTCGTAAGTATTTAATGTTGGTGCAATCGGCCCAGGTCATGATTGACCAGACTCGAGTTTGACTCGAGTGATGTTTTGATGTTTGACAAAGGGATTTGACAAAGTGGTTTGGCATTGATGTTTGACATTAATGTCAGTAAATATGTTGGGGAGGTTGTTGGAGCAATCGACCTGGGTCATGCTTGACCGGACTCGAGTTTGACTCGAGGAAGACCTTGATGGTTGACTGGGGTTGACCAGGTGATTATGGGAAAGTACAAGCATGGGTCTTGGCAAGGTAAAGTCCAAGTCATGGGTACTTGGCATGAAAAGTCCAAGTCTTGTGCACTTGGCATGGAAAGTCCAAGTGGAACACTTGGCATTTGGGAAAGTCCAAGTCTTGAGTACTTGGCATGAGAAGTCCAAGCATGGGTCTTGGCAAATGAGAAGTCCAAGCATGGGTCTTGGCAAATGGAAAGTCCAAGCATGGGTCTTGGCATGGAAAGTCCAACATGGGTTGGCAAGGGAAAGTCCAAGCTTGAGTCTTGGCATTTGGGAAGTCCAAGGGGATTGATATTGGCAGCGTAAAGTCCAAGCGGAGTCTTGGCGGCATAAGTCCAATGTGCCTTGGCGGTGTAGACACCGTTAGCATGACATAGCCGAGGGAAGCACCTGGAGGCTAGCGCGATGGATGAACAAGTCATGGATGACTTGGAGGGATCCGAGAGGCATGAGGCTGATGGAGGTGGCTAGAAGGCTTAGGTCAGGCTAAGGGTGGTCTAGCAAGTATGGGGGCACCATACTTGGGTTAAAACCTCATCTTTGAGGTTGGCAGTCAAATGGCTTTATGGCCGGTTCAACTGCCATGAGTCGACTTGAGTTTGACTGCCGTTTAAGAGCCGAATCGCTCGCCGATCGCCATGGGAGCAATAACTGATATTTGAGTCGACCGCCAAGATTCGAAGCCGATCGCTAGTTCACCGAGCATTGAATGCTCAGTAGTCGATCGGGCAATGACTACGCTGGCCGGGCAAATGACCGCAATGTTGGCAATCGACTGTAAAGAGATCTGTTGTAGGTTTTCCAGTGTGGATCGAGCCGTTGTCTCACGACAACAGTGGCATCAGTCGACTGGTGACTTATGGCAGTCGACTGATAGGCAGAAATCCAGGTCGCGCGGAAGGATAAAAGGAGCTCGACGGGAGGATTTTTTGCAATGGTTTCTTGAGCATCTTTGGGGCGGTTTGTTGCTGCAAATCAGAGTCTCCAAGGCCACTCTTCAAGCAACCAAAAGAAAGCAATCCAAAGCATTTGTAAAGTGTTTTCTTTACTTGTATTGCATTATTCTTCATTGTATTTGCTTGTTGCTTTTAGATTATTGTTGTAATCTATTGTAAGAGGTTTCTCCACCTCCGACTTGTGTCGAGAAGGAGTATTTGTGATTAGTGAGTGTGTGTGCATCACTAGGGCTCTTTAGAGCTCGATCCGTGGAGTAGGAACCGTTCGGTTCCGAACCACGTTAAATCTTTGTGTTATTGTGTTTGTGATTGTGTTTCGTTATTGTTATCATATATATATTCCGCTGTGCTAACGAAACTTGTAGACACGAACATGCAATCGAATTCCATCTTCCTACGGTCAACACTATTCCCCCCCCCCTCTAGCGGCCTCAATCTCCAACAAGTGGTATCAGAGCCCGGGGCTCTTCTACGGACTAACCGCCGGGAGCTAGGACAAAGAAGGCTAGAGGGTAAAGATGGAAATCCAAGGACAATTGGGATGGGATATCAACACCCCAATTCCGTATGCCTTCTATGGACGAGAAGGTTTCAATTCTTGGAAGGCGAGATTTGAAGATTTTTTGATGATGAGAGACCTTGAGGAGTGGTCCACATTGATGGAAGGATTTGAATATCCTAAGGGACCAAAGGGAGGGTTTCTCAAGAAGAAGAAATGGAGTGAGGAGCAACTCCAACAATTCGATAAAAACAAGAAGGTAATCAAATTCATTTTTGATTTAATTCCTAATGACCTCTTGTGTAGCCTAGGTGACTATGTGGATGCTAAGGAGCTATGGAGCGATTTGGCCAAGCTCCATGAAAGCCTATCATCGGTCCAAGAAGAAGGACCATCACCCTCTCAAGATCAAGAAGAAACATCTAAAGAGCTTGAGGATTCGGAAGTTGATAGGGAATCAACATCCGGATCGGAGAAGGAAGTAGAATCGGAAGTTGATAGGGAGTCAATTTCCGGGTTGGTGGAGGAAGTGGAAGAAGCATCCACTTCTAGGATTGAGGAGGAGATTAGAGTTTCCTCAACACCGGAGCAACAAGAAGAACCATCTACATCCGGTAGAGAGGAAGAGCAAGCTCAAGAATCCACTCCGACCACCACAACCACCCTAGGTAACTCAAGCATGTCAATTAATAATAAAATGAATATTATATGCTTTGAGTGTAGGGAGAAAGGACACTACAAGAGTAAGTGTCCTAAATGGGTTAAGAAGACTCCATCCGTGCCAAAAGTCAAGGAGACCGATGCCTCAATGAAAAAGAGAAAGGAGCAAGTGATTTGCTTCAAATGCCGACTATCGGGTCATTACCGGAGTCAATGCCCGAAGGGGGAGAAGAAGGGGCAAAGGGGAGCATCACAAGTAGGGCGAGCTACTAAGGCTAACCCTAAGGTATATCAAGTTAATAATTCTCTTTCTTTAGTTAATAGACAAAAGCATGCTAGAAATTTCAATTCCCTAGCAATTTGCCATGAAAATCATGATAATACAAATAAATACTTTTGTTTAGGAGCTAAAAATATTCACTTAGATAATAGGGAGAAATTTGGGACTAATGTCCCTAAAAACAACTTATCTAAGGACAAACCTAGGTCAAATAACTCTAGAAAATTTTTACCTAGGGAGACAATTAGAAAGGTGCAAGAGCACCTAGGTCTAAACCCTAAATGGACTAGGCATATGCCTTGGAAGTCCAATGCCCACGATTTAAATCAAAATTCTAAAATTGGGCAATTAGAGGTTGAAAATCAAGTCTTGAGGTCAAGGCTTGAAAAACTTGAAAAGACCCTAAATAAGATACAAAATCAATTTATAGGGTCTAGTGGTCAAAATCAAGGGTTCAAAAGTCAAAGTCAACACCTAGGACCTAAGAGTCAAAAGTCAACCAAGGGCAAGCAAGGTTTGGGTCACAAACCTAAGCCTAAAGTGGCATATCATAGTGTTCCATTTGACTATGGAACACAAACTAGGTCCAGGAAGACCAAGGTCAATAGGGAAGTCATCCCTAGAGTTGACCAAAGGGTGTGCCTAGTGGCTAAGGTTTCTAGGAAACCTAGGGTGACCACTAAGAAGGTTGCAAGGGGAGTTACCCCTAGAGTCAACCTAGGTAAGACCCAAATGACCAAGGCTAACAAGCCTAGGAGGGTCATTAGGAAGGTATCTAGGGAGGTTATCCCTAAGGAATACCTAATTAACCCTAGGAGCTCAAATCGGTTTTGGGTTCCTAAGAGCGTGATTGATTCACGCTAGGTGGGTTTAGGATGTGTCAACCTTGAGTGGATGTGTAGTTTACTCAACCATGATAAAGGTGACATTTTAGGTTATTTTCAAGGTTATGGATACCTTGGAAATAGGGTGGAATTATAATCCTAAAAGATTTTTGGATGTGCCAATATTAGTTATGAAGTTTGATAAAATGATCAAATTGGCACAAATTAGGGTTTAGAGTGTTAGTGTGCCATTTTGGGTTTTTGGCACACTAGGGAGATTAAGGTTAATATGGCAAAATATATCTAACTATATCAAATGGCAATTAATATTAAAAATTTTGGTATTACTATACCTATATATTTTATATGCCATGCTTTGATTGCCATATGCCATGTCATGACATCATGCCTATTTCTATGATTTTATATGTCATGTTCATGTTTAGGATTAAGATTTCAAATGTCATGTGCTTTTAGATTTCATCTTATGTCATGACATCATGATTATGAGCATATGCTTATTTACAACATTTCTAGTGCCATAATCATTCATGCATTTAAGACAATTTGGTTGAAATTGAATTAAGGACTATGGCATGACTTGAAGTCTCATTTATAAGGGAATCAAGTAGGGTTGCCTTAGAGAATGCATGAAACCCTAGTTTAGGATGAACAAAACCCACATCTCACATCAAATTGACATGTATGTGTATTTATACACCTTAGATACATGTGAGATGCTAGGATATGAGTTGAGTTCAAGGTGCATAGTTTTTTTGCATCTAGATGAACTAAAACTCATCTTGTTTCATTTGTGGATCATTGGGAGAGCATGTGTACAAGTCATGTACATAGAGCCCAAGGAATATGATCCAAAATAAGGTTTTGAAAACATTTTAAAATCATTTTGAAAAACCTTGGTGAAGTCTATCTTTTGATAGAAATCACCATTGATAGAGTTGATACAAAATAGGGCCAAAACATTAAAAATTTCAATGGTTTTGAGTTTTGTATCAAACTCACTATTTTATGGGTAAAATAATTTTCAAATATTTTTCACCCATTGTGTGTGTCATAAGTATTATACGTATGAATTTTCACGATTTTTAGAATTACATATAATTATTTATGAATTTTCAAAATTCATTTCTGATAGCTGAAAATTGAGATTTTTCATTATCACGATCGCCTGTGGTGATCGATGTGAGTGGCAATGATCGACATCGTCAGAGTCGATCGCTGTGTCTGATTTCGGGTTAACAAGGTTTGTTTAGCCCATTTTCAACCATGGTAAAGGTCCCTAACCACTTCTAACCCTAGGATATGCTTTGGGAAGCATTATAAAGGGTGAAAATCCATTGGATATGGATTAGGAGAAGTGTTAGGTCAAAGTATCAAATTTAGGGTATAGAAAGTTCAAGTTTGCACTTAGAACCTTAATTTTGATGGTTTAGAGTTCCTATTGTCTTAGGGGCTTCCCAAGGACATTGTTGGTGCAATGGTCAAGGGGGAGCAAGCCTTTAGGGGGAGTTATCCATCTTGGAATGATGGATGTGTTTTTCTCCTTGAAGAGGAGAAGTTATTGGGAGAGTATCATCAATTGAGAAAATTGATGGGTTTTTGATACCCAATTTGGAAATTGGGAGAGAGTATAGGATTGTCTCTCTTGAGTGATATGTGAATTATCACTAGGAAGATGGTAGGCATCCTTGGTATTTATTTTTGGATCAAGGGGGAGATTGTAAGATCTCATTGGGACATGAGACATTGACCTCCTTGGAGAGATAACCTTTTTGATGTTAGTCAAAAAGGGGGAGAATGTTTGGGGGAGAACATTTGGAGAGTGTTTACCAATTTGGGATAATTGGTAAGGGATTTGAGTTAGTGGTCTAACTCAGATGATTTATTCGGTTTTTGTCAAACATCAAAAAGGGGGAGATTGTTGGTGCAATCGGCCCAAGTCACGATTGACCAGACTCGAGTTTGACTCGAGTGATGTTTTGATGTTTGACAAAGGGATTTTACAAAGTGGTTTGGCATTGATGTTTGACATTAATGTCGGTTAATATGTTGGGGAGATTGTTGGAGCAATCGACCCGGGTCATGCTTGACCGGACTCGAGTTTGACTCGAGGAAGACCTTGATGGTTGACTGGGGTTGACCAGGTGATTATGGGAATGTACAAGCATGGGTCTTAGCAAGGTAAAGACCAGTCATGGGTACTTGGCATGAAAAGTCCAAGTCTTGTGCACTTGGTATGGAAAGTCCAAGTGGAACACTTGGCATTTGGAAAAGTCCAAGTCTTGAGTACTTGGCATGAGAAGTCCAAGCATGGGTCTTGGCAAATGGAAAGTCCAAGCATGGGTCTTGGCATGGAAAGTCCAACATGGGTTGGCAAGGGAAAGTCCAAGCTTGAGTCTTGGCGTTTGGGAAGTCCAAGGGGATTGATATTGGCAGCGTAAAGTCCAAGCGGAGTCTTGGCGGCGTAAGTCCAATGTGCCTTGGCGGTGTAGACACCGTTAGCATGACATAGCCGAGGGAAGCACCTAGAGGCTAGCGCGATGGATGAACAAGTCATGGATGACTTGGAGGGATCCGAGAGGCATGAGGCTGATGGAGGTGGCTAGAAGGCTTAGGTCAGGCTAAGGGTGGTCTAGCAAGTATGGGGGCACCATACTTGGGTTAAAACCTCATCTTTGAGGTTGGCAGTCGACTGACATTATGGCCGGTTAGACTGCCGTGAGTCGACTTGAGTTCGACTGCCGTTTAAGATATGGAATCGCTCGCGCTCATGGGAGCAATCGAATCGATGACGGCAATGATCGCCAAGGGTCGTGATCATCGCTAGTTCATCCGCGAGCACGAGAATGCTCGTAGCCGATCGGGGCCGATACAGCGGTGGCCGATCGGATCCAATGTTGGCAATGATCGCAAAGAGATCCGTTGAAGGTTTTCCAGCGTGGATCGAGCCGTTGTCTCACGACAACAGTGACATCAGTCGACTGGTGACTTATGGTAGTCGACTGATAGGCAGAAATCCAGGTCGCACGGAAGGATAAAAGGAGCTCGACGGGAGGATTTTTGGCAATGGTTTCTTGATCATCTTTGGGGCGATTTGTTGCTGCAAATCAGAGTCTCCAAGGCCACTCTTCAAGCAACCAAAAGCAAGCAATCCAAAGCATTTGTAAAGTGTTTTCTTTACTTGTATTGCATTATTCTTCATTGTATTTGCTTATTGCATTTAGATTATTGTTGTAATCTATTGTAAGAGGTTTCTCCACCTCCGACTTGTGTCGCGAAGGAGTATTTGTGATTAGTGAGTGCGTGTGCATCACTAGGGCTCTTTAGAGCTCGATCCATGGAGTAGGAACCGTTCGGTTCCGAACCACGTTAAATCATCGTGTTATTGTGTTTGTGATTGTGTTTCGTTATTGTTATCATATATATATTCCGCTGTGCTAACGAAACTTGTAGACACGAACACGCGATCGAATTCCATCTTCCTACGGTCAACGCTATTCACCCCCCCTCTAGCGGCCTCAAATCTCCAACATTTAAGAATATTTTTGACTGCTATCCAGTGACTTTCACCTGGATCCGACTGGTATCTACTCGTCATGTTCAAATCATACGAGACGTCAGGACGAGTACAAAGCATGGAATACATGATAGACCCTATAGCAGATGCATAAGGGATCTTATCCATGCGATCTCTCTCCTCCTTAGAAGAGGGGCATTGAGTCTTCGAAAGACTCACACCATGTGATAAAGGCAGAAATCCTTTCTTGGAATTTTGCATAGCAAAATGATCTAGCACTTTATCAATGTATGTACTCTGACTTAGGCCAAGTAATCTTTTAGATCTATCTCTATAGATCTTGATGCCTAGAATATAGGCAGCTTCACCTAAGTCTTTCATCGAGAAACAATTCCCTAACCACATCTTCACAGACAGGAGTGAGGGAATATCATTTCCGATGAGAAGTATGTCATCTACATACAAGATAAGAAATACAACTGTGCTCCCACTATTTCTCTTATAGACACAAGGTTCATCTTCATTCTTGATGAAACCAAACTCCTTGATTGCATCATCGAATCTAAGATTCCAGCTTCGAGAGGCTTGCTTTAGTCCATAAATGGACCTTTGTAGTTTGCATACATTTGCAGGATGCTTTGGATCTTCAAAACCCTCAGGCTATGTCATGTACACATCCTCGAGTAGCTTTCCATTCAGAAAAGCGGTTTTGACATCCATCTGCCATATCTCATAATCGTGGTAGGCTGCAATAGCAAGTATTATCTGAATGGATTTAAGCATCGCAACTGGTGAAAAAGTTTCATCATAGTCAATACCATGAATTTGTTTGAATCCTTTTGCCACTAATCTACCTTTATAGGTATTCTTATTACCATCCATGTCAGTCTTTACTTTAAAGACCCACTTACACCCAATGGGTTTTACCCTTTCAGGTGGATCAACCAAAGTCCATACTTGGTTAGTGTACATGGATTCCATTTCAGATCTCATGGCCTCTAGCCATTTCTCAGAATCTAGGCTTATCATAGCTTCTTGATAGGATGTAGGCTCATCAAGATCGACAAGCAATACATCATCGTTGTCAGTCAAGAGAAAAGAATATCTCTCGGGTTGATGACGGATCCTATCAGATCTACGAAGAGGTTGGTCTACTTGAACAGGTGTTTGCTCCACAAGTCTTTGGGCAACAATTTCCTCATCCACAACACTTTGTGGTGCCTGTTCATTTTCCATCGAAGCCTTAGTGTTATCTTCATCTTGAATTTCTTCAAGATGAATTTTACTCCCACTAGTTTTTCTAGAAATAAATTCTCTTTCTAGAAAGACAGCATTTCTGGCAACAAACACCTTGCCAAGTGTGGGATTGTAAAAGTAATATCCCTTAGTTTCCTTGGGATATCCTACAAAATAACACTTATCTGATTTGGGTCCTAGTTTATCTGAGACTTGATGTCTAACATAAGCTTCACAACCATAAATCTTTATAAAAGACATTTTGGGACTCTTCCCAGTCCATAACGTATATGGTGTCTTTTCTACGGCTTTTGATGGGACGCGATTAAGTGTGAAAGCGACTGTCTCTAGAGCTAAACCCCAAAAGGAAGTAGGTAGATCAGTCTGGCTCATCATTGATCGTACCATATCTAATAGAGTATGATTTCTCCTCTCAGATACACCATTCCATTGTGGTGTTCCAGGTGTAGTGAGTTGGGATATTATCCCACACTCAGCCAGGTGATCACGAAACTCTTGACTAAGGTATTCACCACCTCGATCTGATCGAAGTAGCTTAATACGCTTACCAAGTTGGTTTTGTACTTCATTCTTGAATTCTTTGAACTTTTCAAAGGATTCTGACTTATGTCTCATCAAATATAAGTAGCCAAATCTACTCATATCATCAGTGAAAGTAATAAAGTACTTATAGCCTCCTCTGGCTTCGACATTGAAAGGGCCACATACATCAGTATGTATGAGTCCTAACAAGTCCGTCGCTCTCTCGCCATGTCCACTAAATGGAGTTTTAGTCATCTTTCCTAAAAGACAAGATTCACATACCTCATATGATTCAAAATCAAATGAGTCCAATAATCCATCTTTATGGAGTTGGGATATGCATTTTTCATTTATGTGACCTAGGCGACAGTGCCAGAGATATGTTTGGTTCAAATTATTCGATTTGAACCGTTTGGTATTTACGTTATAAATTGGGTTTTCTAAATCTAGAACATAGAGACCATTCATAAGTGGTGCATTACAATAGAACATTTCATTCAAATAAATGGAACAACATTTGTCCTTTATTATAAAAGAAAAGTTTTTCTTGTCTAAACAAGATACAGAAATTATGTTCTTCGTTAATGCAGGTATATAAACACACTCCTCTAGTTCTAAGATAAGCCCTGGCAAAGACAAAGAATATGTTCCTGCCTACAAAGAAGAACTTTTGCGCCATTGCCTACTGTAGGTCCACTTCGCCCTTTGCCATTAGTCTACTATTTCTCGCCTACACATTAGTACAAATGTGAGATGCACATCAGATCTAATACCCATGTAGAAGAAATAGATAGATTAACTTCTATAACGTATACCGAGGCGTAAGTCCCACTTCTTTTCTTCTTTACTTCCTCAAGGTAGACTTTGCCCCACTTCCAAAGGTCCGGGCCTCACCGCGAATGGAAATCCCTTCCTTAGGTACTTTACCTTTACCCTTTGAAGTGGATGAATTGGCCTTGCCTTTGGCTTGGGTCTTACACTTGCCTTTGCGCTTACCTTTGCCCTTCTTGACCATTAGTACGTTACTAACTTTCTTCTTGAGATTCGATTCAGCAGTTCTTAACATGCTGAGAATCTCAGGCAAAGGCTTATCAATTTCATTCATGTTATAATTCATGACGAATTGATTATATGCTTCCGGCAATGATTGCAGGATAACATCGATTGCCAATTCTTGGCTCAGTGGAAAACCTAGTCTTTCAAGGTTCTCAATGTACCCTATCATTTTAAGTACGTGAGTTCCTACAGGTGTTCCTTCTTGCATCTTGCATGCAAAAAGAGCCTTAGACACTTCAAAACGCTCGTGCCTAGCTTGTCCTTGATATAGTTGTTTCAAATGCTCAACCATACCATAGGCATCAATGTTCTCATGTTGCTTCTGAAGCTCAAAGTTCATGGTGGCAAGCATAAGACATGACACATCTAATGCGTCATCTTGATGTTTCTTATAAGCATCCTTTTCAGCACGAGTGGCCGCAAGGGCGGGTGTTTATGGGATAGACTACTCTAGGACCTACAGTTTACGTTCTTGCTTGAGGATAATCCTCAAGTTCCTATACCAGTCTAGAAAGTTAGCTCCATTGAGCTTGTCTTTCTCAAGGAAAGATCGCAAGTTGAGGGGTGTGTCGTGTTAGATGACATGGTGATCTACAACATTAAAATGAAAAATTAAGTATCATACCTAAGTCATTTAATTAGGCCTTTAATTAAATGAGGCTCCCACTAAATTCTCATAGCTTTGATATGAGCTAATCATTGATGTAGGCAAACACATTTTGCTTACATCATTAGCTTCTATTTAGCTATAAATTTATATGGGATAAAGAACCACATCATACTTCGTCTTGAGTTAGCTTTGGCTAATCGTCCAAGACGTAGTATGATTAGGTAGGCAATATTTTGCCAATTACATCTGATGTAACTCTTTAATAGCTTTGTTTAAGTTTAGATTAGTTTAGTGCTTATTCCTAAACCAGCTTCCAGGCCGTGGCGAGGCACAGAGGCCTTCTTTGATATCGGAGCAACGACCACTTTCTAAGACAAAGCTAATGTTCGGAAATCACACAAAACTAATTTTTAAAACTTATGTTCAAAGCTAATATATGCCTCTACTTTCTTAATTAATTAAGAAAAACTTAATTAAGTCTTAACCAAGTTTGATAGAGGGACATCACGATTGTCCACTCGCATTCTTCCAAGATAAAATGCATTGCTTTTCTTTGGCAAACCCAACAACAAATGATCGAGGAAGTAGTGAGTACCAAACTTTGGTAGGCATATCGTTTTTGACTTATTAAGAAATAAACATAAACATGCATCACATACATATTAGCATACATCACATATAAGCAAAATTAACATGCATCACATACATATTAAACTAAGTGTGTCATGGTTATGACCCTTATTCTACAATCTTCTCAAGCCAATGAAAAGATTGATTGGTCAACCTAGGGATAACATCTTCTCCCAAGTGCTTCCTTTTGGTTGTCTTGTGTTGTTGACTTCCTCCTTGTAACGTCATCTTCCAATGGACCCTCCATCTTTATTTTGTATATTACAAAAGGAGAAATACTCGAGTTACATTTGAGACTAAAACTAATTTTACAACAAGAATTTTAGGAGAAAGGCACGACACGCAGGTCGTATTAAGAATTACAACACACATATTCACAAACTTTTTGGGACTAGGCCATAACCATGCACTATGTCAATTTTAACTTTTAAAAGACATCGGATATTTTATTATGTTTGAAAAATTGCTAATGCAATTATCAACTCATAATAAAATTTATCATACTTCTATATCATATATAAAATAGAGAAAACCTATTTTTTTTTATACGATCTTTCACAAGTGGCTCTGATACCACAGTAGGGATTTTTTTTTATGCAAAATAGCATATGCGCAACGGAAAAAATAGGATCCCTTCGAAGTGATCCTTGCGAAAGAAAACCTCGTACAAAAAAAAATAAATTTCTCTAAAAGAAAATCCTATCTTATAGGAGAATATTACCTTTGTTGCGTGCCCTTTTTAATTCCGCTTCTCCTTGGGTTTGTTGGATCTTTTAGCATGTTCAATTGTCCGTGCCTCTATATGTATCCACACGAGCAAGCTCTTGTCTCACAAAAGAAATTAGAAGAGCTCTCCTTTACTTCTTGCTAGAGAAGTCCCTAAAGGAGAGGAAGGTAGGGAAAAAGAGAAAGGAAGAAGAAGACCACTCTTCTTGCTAGCCTACACTCACAAAAGCCACACAACCAAAGCCTCTCACCACCAAGCTCTCTCCAAGCCTCAAGCTTCCCCCCACTTTGGCCGGCCACCCCATGGAGTGTTTTATAGGATTGAAAAAACCTTTCACCTCCTATCACATTCAATGCAATCAATTGCATTCCGGCCACATGTGGAGAAATTCCAAAGGTCAAAACCCTTTGTCTCCTTCCACCTCATCAAGCTTAGGTGGCATGCTTATGTGGCATGCTTAGGTGGCATGCTTATGTGGCATTCATGCATGTTGAATTAATCTTATTAATTCAATAAGATTATGTTATCATATTGAATTAATCTCATTAAATCAATAAGGTAACATATTGAATTAATCTTATTAAATCAATTAAGCTTAGGCTATCATGATAACATATTTATTTAATCTTATTAAATTAATAAGCTTAGCATATTGAATTAATCTCATTAAATCAATAAGCTAAAATTATCATTAAGCTTAAAGTCCAAAAACCATTTTGTACTTAAGCTTATTCCCAAATTATTCTAGTCAAACTAGAATGCACTAATTCTTCTAATCATCATGCTCTTTGTGTGTGACCCTATAGGCTCTCATAACGTTGGCAATGGATCTAAACTCTTTTAGATACACAAGCAATGAGCGGCATCTTGCAATACATCATTGCTACCCAAGTTACGAAATAAGTCAAGATCCGACTAACCTTTCCGTGACTACTATAATGTATGACCGTGTCCTTCTATCCTTGATATCAGATTGTCCAATGAGGCATAGACCGTGTCATCCTCGATCAATCTATGCGTTTCTTGATCCCTAAGTAAACTAACTCAAACAAATGAGCTCAATATCTCATATTGACTCATTCGAGCATGGCCATGCATTTTAGTAGTTCTACTCAATCAAGGGGCCCACAGATATCACTCCCGTCATATGGGAGGGATAGATCTCATCTACATCACTCTCATCCCTCCGCATAATTTGTTATATACCCAGTAATCGCCTTTATGATCCACCCTATTACGGGTGACGTTTGACGATACCAAAGTACATAACTCCTTATGTAGGGAACCGTAGTGACTTCAGGTTTGAGGACTATTCATACCAATAGTCACAT
This sequence comes from Wurfbainia villosa, assembly GCA_025175895.1. Classification (NCBI taxonomy): domain Eukaryota; kingdom Viridiplantae; phylum Streptophyta; class Magnoliopsida; order Zingiberales; family Zingiberaceae; genus Wurfbainia; species Wurfbainia villosa. Next base: position 22,811,423 of record CM045990.1, on the reverse strand, counting down.
GAGAAAATTTATGACACTCATATGACGATCCATGAAACTTTCTCATGGCGGGTCAGTTTAGTATATATTCTCTAATATATACCCATGTGTCAACTTGATATCATATATCCATGACTTGTGAGATCAAGTCATCAATTGACCTACATGCTAGAGTTTATGTATTAATATTGCCCTTGCATATTAATACTTGACTAAGAACATTTTAGGAAAGTGTTCTCTACAGCCTCTCATAATCAATTCTGCCAATTGATGTGATGTAGATAAGAACCGACTTTTCTAGGGCATTATTATATTTAATTTAGCTGGCACAAGCAAGACGTAAATATAATAACCAATCCTTTGCCTTTATAGAATATGATACAAAATATTCCCTATTCAACCATCGCATGATTGGTTCTAGGGCTATAACTAACAATCTCCCACTAGCACTAGTACCAATCACTATAATATCTAATACCTAGTGACCTAGTGTAACCATCATGCTTCCTCTGTGCCAAAGCCCTGGTCAATGGATCTGCGATGTTAGCTTCTGTCGGTACTTTGCATATCCTCACATCTCCTCTATCGATGATCTCTCGAATGAGATGGAAGCGCCGCAGTATGTGTTTGGTCCGCTGATGTGATCGAGGTTCCTTAGCCTGTGCAATAGCCCCATTGTTGTCACAATAGAGGTCTATTGGATCTGTAATGCTAGGAACTACCCCAAGTTCATTGATGAACTTGCGGAGCCAAACAAGCTCCTTTGCTGCATCAGACGCAGCAATATACTCGGCTTCTGTTGTAGAATCAGCAACTGTGTCATTCTACGAACTCTTCCAGCTCACAGCTCCACCATTCAGGCAAAACACGTACCCCGATTGCGATCTATAGTCATCCTTGTATGTTTGGAAGCTTGCATCACTGTAACCCTTTACAGTTAGCTCCTCATTGCCTCTAAATATCAGGAAATATTCTTTCGTTCTTCGTAAGTATTTAAGAATATTTTTGACTGCTATCCAGTGACTTTCACCTGGATCCGACTGGTATCTACTCGTTATGCTCAAAGCATACGAGATGTCAGGACGAGTACAAAGCATGGCGTACATGATAGACCCTATAGCAGATGCATAAGGGATCTTATCCATGCGATCTCTCTCCTCCTTAGAAGAGGGACATTGAGTCTTCAAAAGACTCACACCATGTGATAAAGGCAGAAATCCTTTCTTGGAATTTTACATAGCAAAACGATCTAGCACTTTATCAATGTATGTACTCTGACTTAGGCCAAGTAATCTTTTAGATCTATCTTTATAGATCTTGATGCCTAGAATATAGGCAGCTTCACCTAAGTCTTTCATCGAGAAACAATTCCCTAACCACGTCTTTACAGACTGGAGTGAGGGAATATCATTTCCGATGAGAAGTATGTCATCTACATACAAGATAAGAAATACAACTGTGCTCCCACTATTTCTCTTATAGACACAAGGTTCATCTTCATTCTTGATGAAGCCAAACTCCTTGATTGCATCATCGAATCGAAGATTCCAGCTTCGAGAGGCTTGCTTTAGACCATAAATGGACCTTTGCAATTTGCATACCTTTCCAGGATGCTTTGGATCTTCAAAACCCTCAGGTTGTGTTATGTACACATCCTTGAGTAGCTTTCCATTCAGAAAAGCGGTTTTGACATCCATCTGCCATATCTCATAATCGTGGTAGGCTGCAATAGCAAGTATGATCCGAATGGATTTAAGCATCGCAACTGGTGAAAAGGTTTCATCATAGTCAATACCATGAATTTGTTTGAATCCTTTAGCCACCAATCTACCTTTATAGGTATGCTTATTACCATCCATGTCAGTCTTTACTTTAAAGACCCACTTACACCCAATGGGTTTTACCCCTTCAGGTGGATCAACCAAAGTCCATACTTTGTTATTGTACATGGATTCCATTTCGGATCTCATGGCCTCTAGCCATTTCTCGGAATCTGGGCTCATCATAGCTTCTTGATAGGATGTAAGCTCGTCAAGATCGACAAGCAATACATCACCGTTGTAAGTCAAGAGAAAAGAATATCTCTCGGGTTGACGACGGATCCTATCAGATCTACGAAGAGGTTGGTCTACTTAAACAGGTGTTTGCTCCACAACTCTTTGGGCAACAATTTTCTCATCCACAACACTTTGTGGTGCCTACTCATTTTTCATCGAAGCCATAGTGTTATCTTCATCTTGAATTTCTTCAAGATGAATTTTACTCCCACTAGTTTTTCTAGAAATAAATTCTCTTTCTAGAAAGACAACATTTTTGGCAACAAACACCTTGCCAAGTGTGGGATTGTAAAAGTAATATCTTTTAGTTTCCTTGGGATATCCTACAAAATAACACTTATCTTATTTTGGTCCTAGTTTATCTGAGACTTGACGTCTAACATAAGCTTCACAACCCCAAATCTTTATAAAAGACATTTTGGGACTCTTCCCAGTCCATAACGTATATGGTGTCTTTTCTACGACTTTTCATGGGACGCAATTAAGTGTGAAAGCGGCTGTCTCTAGAGCTAAACCCCAAAAGGAAGTAGGTAGATCAGTCTGGCTCATCATTGATCGTACCATATCTAATAGAGTATGATTTCTCCTCTCTGATACACCATTCCATTGTGGTGTTCCAGGTGGAGTAAGTTGGGATATTATCCCACACTCAGCTAGGTGATCACGAAACTCTTGACTAAGGTATTCACCACCTCGATCTGATCGAAGTAGCTTAATACGCTTACCAAGTTGGTTTTGTACTTCATTCTTGAATTCTTTGAACTTTTTAAAGGATTCTGACTTTATGGTCCACCCTATTACGGGTGACGTTTGATGATACCAAAGTACATAACTCCTTATGTAGGGAACCATAGTGACTTCAGGTTTGAGGACTATTCATACCAATAGTCACATGAGAAAATTTATGACACTCATATGACGATCCATGAAACTTTCTCATGGCTGGTTAGTTCAGTATATATTCTCTAATATATACCCATGTGTCAACTTGTTATCATATATCCATGACTTGTGAGATCAAGTCATCAATTGACCTACATGCTAGTCTTTATGTATTAATATTGCCCTTGCATATTAATACTTGACTAGGAACATTTTAGGAAAGTGTTCTCTACAGCATCTCATAATCAATTCTGCGAATTGATGTGCTGTATATAAGAACCTACTTTTCTAGGGCATTATTATATTTAATTTAGCTGGCACAAGCAAGACGTAAATATAATAACCAATCCTTTGCCTTTATAGAATATGATACAAAATGTTCCCTATTCAACCATCACATGATTGGTTCTAGGGCTATAACTAACATAAGGAGCCCTCTTTGTATCATCTCATTCAATGGTGATAGCTATCAAAAGATAGGCTTCACCAAGGTTTCTCAAAATGTTTTCAAAATGTTTTCAAAACCTTTAATTTATTTTCCTTAAACATCTCACTTATATCTAGATGTGTAAAACACATTCAAGGCAATTAATCTAGTGAGATGTGGGTTTTTATTCTTTTAATGGTCTCATGCATATTTCTAGGCAATATTATTTGATTCCCATCAAATCATGCCATAGTCCTTAATTTCATTTTATTTGTATGCATGATATGATTATGGCATAAATTTGATATAAGTAAAAGCATATGCCAATATCATGATGTCATGGCATGTAAATGAGATCTAGGCATTCATGACATCTAAGCATAAATCTAAACATGATCATGACATTTTTATAGATAAAATGAGAATGATGTCATGACATGGCAAGGCAAACAAATCATGGCAAGTAAAATATACTAAGGTATAAAATACCTAAGTGTTAAAATTAATTTTCCATTTCTAGGGATTAAATTCATTTTGCCTTAATGCCATTCATTTCCCTAGTGTGCCAAAAACCCAAAATGACACACCAATACCTCTAAGACCTAATTGTGCCAATTTAATCATTTTTCAACTTCTCAAGCATATTGGCACACCCTAATGTGTCAACTCACAATGGCTAGGTTAACCACCCATCCACTTAGGGTTGACACACCCTAACCCATTTAGCGTGAATCGATCACGCTTCTAGGAACCCAATACCTATTGGAGCTCCTTGGGTTAACAAGGTATTCCCTAGGGATAACTTCCCTAGATACCTTCCTAATGACCCTTTTTGGCTTTGAAGCCTTAGTCAAATGGGTCTTACTTGGGTCAACTCTAGAGGTGACTCCTCCATTGACCTTCTTAGTGGCTACATTTGATTTCTTTGAGGTGTTAGCCACTAAACACATATCATGGCTAGACTTAGGGATGGTTTCCCTATTAGCCTTGGTTTTCCTAGACCTAGATGTGGTTCTATAATTAAATGGAACATTATGGTAGGACATAGGTTTGTGACCCAAACCCTTCTTGCCCTTAGACATTTCTTGTTTTCTAGGTCTTGACTTTTGTACATTAGACGCCTTAACCGAATTTGATATTATTGCTAGGGTCTTCTCCAATTTTTCTAGCCTTGACCTCAAGGCTTGGTTTTCTAACTCTAATTTTCTCAATTTTGAATTTTCATTAGGTTTAGGGGAAATGTTCTTCTTCTTAGGCATGTGTCTACCCTTCTTAGGGTTAATGCCTAGATGGTTTTCAACTCTCCTAATGGACTCTTTAAGTAAAATAGGTCTAGAATTATGAGTCCTAGGTTTATCCTTAGTTATATGAACATGCTTGGCACCTAAGCAATAAACCTTATTATTTATCTTAACATGCTTTTCATTAATAATGGAAAGAGAACTAAAATAATTCTTAGCATGCTTTTTAACTCTAGGAATTAAAGGTGCATTATTTAAATATACCTTAGGGTTAGCTTGGGAAGCTCCCCCTACATGAATGACACCTTCTTGCCCTTTCCTCCTCCCCCTAGGGCATTGGCTTCGGTAGTATCCCCGTTGATTGCACTTGAAGCACACAATGTGCTCTTTGCTCTTAATTGAGAGAACACCGGCATCGTTTGACTTTGGGTTGACTTTTGGTGTCGTTCTCTTGTAATGCCCTTTCTCCCTACACTCAAAGCATATTATGTGATTTTTATTTAAAATAATAACACTTGAGTTACCTAGGGAGGTGGTGGAGACCTATTCCTGATCTTCACTTCTCCCGGATGTGGATGCTTCTTGTTCTTGCTCCGGGATGGAAGATTGCCTCTCCTCCCCCTCAATGCTAGAGGTGGAGGTCTCCACCAAGTCATCAACATCTTCAAATGTTGTGGGTTCTTCTTCCTCGGCATTTTCTTCTACTTGTGCTGGTTAGGAATTTTCTTGGAAATTTATTATCTTATTCCATAGTTCCCTTGCATCCCTATAATCACCCAATCTAGACCAAATAGTGTTAGGTAACAAATCACTAATCAATTTAATTACCTCGAGATTTGTCTTGAAATATTTGATTTGGTCTTGGGTCCATTTTGATTTTTCCATGGGCTTGTTTTCTTTGTCCCTAGGCATCTTAAAACCTTTTTCTACAATTAACATAGAATCAAAATCGGTTTCAAGATATACCTCCATCCGTTTCCTTCACCAAGAAAAATCTCCATCGAATTTAGGTGGGTGGATGTTGTAGCCGGCCATCTTGTAGTGCTCTCGCGGTAGTTAGTCCTTGAAGAGCGACCTTGCTCTGATACCACTTGTTGGGGGATCGAAACGGCCGACTAGAGGGGGGTGAATAGCCCTCTTACGATGGATGTCATAATTTGTTCGTTCTCGTGTGCTTGTCTACAATTGTCGTTAATATACGCAGCGGAATAACAATAGAAATAACAACAATACAAGCACAATCAATACACAAGCATATACGTGGTTCGGAACCGAATGGTTTCTACTCCACGGGGTGAGCTCAATGAGCTCGTGTTATGCGCACGGCACTAACAACACTCCTTATCGACTACACGTTGGAGGTGGAGAAACCTCTCACAAACAATTACAACAAGTAATATGAAATACAACAAGAAATACAAAGACAATACAAAAGAGAACTTTTACACAATTGTTTTGATCACTTTCTTGTTGCTTGCTTTTGCTTGCTCTTGAAGGTCTGGAATGCAACAGCAATTCCCCTCCAAAGTTACCTCAAAAGCCTTGGCGAAATCCTCTCTCTTGAGCTCCTTTTATAACCTCGTGATCGTCGATTTCACGCCATCACCGATCGATCGTGACTATCACCGATCCGGGTCCCGTAGCCATTGTCTCACAACGGCCAGATCCACGTTGGTTAAGTTCCAACAGATCACACATCAGTCGACTGATGTCACCCATCAATCGACTGATCATCCATCACGAGCGCAGCTCGACTTCATTATGTGCTCTGCAGATAGGTCATCACCGACCGCCATCCTCCAAATGATCGATTCTCCCAATGACCGCCTCCTGTAGAGTCGATCGATCACCAGACTTGGTTTAATCGAACACCGTTGAACCCATACGATTTAGAGCAATGATCGGGCACCTATGCTACCGACCGATGTCGGCTAAAACCTCAAACACAAAGTTGTTTGAGCATCCGACACTCAGTCTTAGCCACTTGGCCAAGTCCACCTTATCCCTCATGGAGTTCCCCACCGAAGCTCTTTTCCCTCAGCCTACGTCCCACGGATGCGCCAAGCGCACGACTTCGCAATGCCATCCTTCACATCTCATATCCTAGAAGTATGCTTCCCTTTGGGCTCACTCCATTCGCTCCCCGTCCGGCGGTACCTGGGATGCACCAAGCGCACGGCTTCGCAATGCCATCCTTCACCGACTCAAGGACCCGAGCCTAGTGAACTTGCCAAGTTCTCAAGACTTCTCAAATGCACCAAGCGTACGGTTTCACAATGCATTTCTCACCAAGCACCAAGCGTACGACTTTGCAATGCTTTGGATTTCCCATGCCAAGCACCAAGCGCACGACTTTGCAATGCTTTGGACTTTCCCATGCCAAGGCTTCCCCCTTGGACTTCCACACCAAGCTCCATGCTTGGATTTTCCATGCCAACTCCATGTTGGACTTTCCCATGACAATCCCATGTCATGAGTTTTGTCTATGATCAAAATACTATCAAGGTACTGCTCGAGTCAAACTCGAGTCAACCTGGGCCGATTGCACCAACACTAATCTTTTCCAATCCCAAGAACTTTCTTCTCATGACAATGTCCTTTATAAGGTCATTGCTCATTGCATTCTTCCGATAGTTACCTGTGGGTTGACTTTGGTTTGACCTGTTCACTTCTTCCTTATGCATATATTCCGTCAGAGTTTAGATATCAATATTGGTCTCAATACCTTCCATTGCATCACTCATTTCATTAGGTCGAACAATGGGAAGGTCCATATGCCATTTGGTAATGTACTTACTCAGTGGCTGGGTTCCGTCGGCATCGATGTGACCATGGGGGTCATTAAGACCATGACCACGAAATATGACCAAATGAACGCTTAGAGCTTCTCTTTGGCGGGCTTGAAGACCCACGAGAGATCCATTTTCTGGGACCCAACACGACGGTTGGCAGGCGGCGCTCCGGCACTGGAGGGTGCCGCTGCTGAGGGTGCTGCTGCTACGGGTGCCGCTGCGGAAGATGCTACTGCAGGCGGTGCCATTATGCCAGACTTAGCTTTCCTAGACCACTTTGATGCCTTAGCAGAAAGGATGGATGCACGCTTTGAGGAGCTTCGTTTGGAGCACCAGGAACTTCGCCGGGAGCCCCAGGAACTCCTCTCCCTGGTGAGTGGGATACTCCGACAGCAGCAGGACATTCTGGCGATTCTCTGCCCTCCTGCACCCAAACATCTACCCCCTCACAATGGTTCATCATTCGTACCGATGGATGTTGTTGATGACGATCTCTAGATAGCCTGTGTTTTGTATTTTGTTTTGGCCATATGTACGACACTAACTCAGACTTTTGTTAGTAACTTTTTGGTTAATGAAATGGAGTTGTTTTTAGTTCATCTCTATTCATGTCTATATTACTATGGGTTGATATTTTATGTTTAGGAATTGAACACATATTACTAAGTGTTTTTTTTTAAATAAACTTTATTGTAATCCTCGTTAAGAGTATTGATACGATACAATCCAACTTTTTTTTTTCATATTTTTGTTATTTTGAATCTTGTGTCAATCCGTTAATCTGATGAGCATAATTTTAGTCTAATATTTTTCACACGTTATATTAGTCATAAATAATGTCTATGCCGAGTTTCATGATTTTTGGACAACCACGGAATTTCCTACTCATTTTTGAACTTCGACTGAAAAACTCTGATTTCAGAGTTATCTGATATCAGTCGACTGCCAAGGTCGACAGTTGACTGATGACAAAATCAATCAAACCGGTGACATTGTTTTGGGCTAGAAAACCTATTTTCATCGTTTAAAAGTCCAATTTTGGATCTTATATCTCTATACCATTATTCCCATAGTATATTAATGATAACCTGTATGGAAAGAAGGATTTCATTTATGAATTGTTGGTGCAAAGTTAGGACATATTTTCTTATTCTATTGTTTATGCTTTGCTCCACATGTTATTCACACTTCATGAACCATGTCTTGGATTAAGGGGGAGCCTCATATCGATCTTAAACCTTAGTTCAAGACATAATCAATTTAATTCTTTTATGAACTTATCATTGCATGAATCCTTCTCTTTTTGATGTATATCAAAGGGGGAGAAGGAAACTTTAAGTTAGAATTCATATTGGAAATATGATGCTTTCATTGTGTGCATATGTTAAAGACCAAACTTAAATGATTGTCAAACATCAAAAATGGGGAGATTGTTGGTGCAACAGTGCCCCAAGCATTTATATATTTTGGTGTTTGGATAATCATCTAAGTTAGCCAATATTTGTGATCTAACTATGATTGTGTTAAGTGACAGAAAAATCCAAGTATGAAGGCTTGGTAAAGAGAAGTCCAAGCGAACCTTGGCAAAGGAAGTCCAAAGGTGAGGTCTTGGCAGCGTAAGTCCAAGCATGTAGTCTTGGCGGCGTAAACTCCATGCGGACCTTTGGTAAAGAAGAAACCCAAAGTATGACGAAATCGAAGGAAGCTTTTGAAGGCAAGTGCATGGATGGAGTCGTGGACTAAGAGAAATACTGGAGGTGCAAGGCTGATGGAGAAGCTAGAAGGTTAAGTCTAGGCTTAGGGTATGTTTTCAAGTATGAATTAGTCAACCTTGGGGTGTGCCAGTCGACTAGAACATTGTGGCAGTCGAATTGGCCTTCAATATGCAGCATTGGAGGTCGGAGAATCAGCGCATCGATCGAGTTATCCAAGTCCGATGATAGTCGACTCGAGCATCGCTCGCATACAAGCTAGCAATCTACTACCATTATTAGTAGTCGACTGCCACGGACAGAAAGGCTTATAGCCAACTAGCCAGTTGGCTACGGGCAACATCAGTCTAACTGCTGCTTTTGGCAGTCGACTGATATCCCTTCCGTTGGTGATGACGACTGCGAATCCCACGAATCTGGCTCGCCAAAAGCCGTTAGCTACGGTTGCAGTCGACTGATGAAGCACATCAGTCGACTGATGGTCCTCCAACGGGAAAATCTACTGCTTTCCTATAAAAGGAGGCCATGGGGTGCTTGATAAGGCTAGTGCTTACATTCATACTTATACTCTCAAGCTCCCCTAGTGTTCTAAAGCTTTTTAAGTGATTTCTAACCTCTTCTTCTATAATTTAACTTCTATCATTTGTAAGAAGAGTGGCTCATTTGTAAAGAAGTCTTCTCCACCTCAAAGGAGATCTTAGTGAAGATTGGCTTGGGTTGATCCACCTTACGGATCGCCGTGGAGTAGGAGCTTAATCTCCAAACCACGTAAATTATCTTTTTTAGTGCTTGTCTTTGTTTCTATAGTATTTTTGTTTTTGCTTCCTCTAACCATTTGTGTAGAAACAAAAAGAGGCTATTCACCCCCCTCTAGCCTTCCAAAGATCCCTAACATGCTGCTCCGACGGTCCCTCGGATGCTCCAAGCGCACGACTTTGCAATGTCATCGTTCACCGACTCAAGGACCCGAGCCATGAGATGGTGAACCCACCAATGCTTTCATCATGCCAATACCATGTGTGAATTACTAAGTCTTGCACGACTTCAACACACATATCAAATCACATAACAATCCTAACTTAAACCCTTTGCCACACACATCAAAACCACATCATACATGGGTTGATTGCCCTAACAAAAGGGCGATGTCTTGGCAAGAAAAGTCCAAGAATGGGGACATGGCGACATAAGTCCAAGTGTGTATTCTTGATAGCATAAGTCCAAGTGGATCTTGACAGGGAAGGCTAAGGGTGAAGATTTCATAGCATAAAATACAAGTATGTACTCTTGGCAGCGTAAGTCCAAATGAACCTTGGCGGAAGACCCCAAAGCATGACAAAGTCGAAGGAAGCTTTAGAAAGAAATCACAAGGATGAATGAGTTGTGGACTCAGAGGGATCTTGGTGAAGGGAAGAAGCTTCACTTATTACTTCACCTCAGTCACTTGTGCATGGCGATCCTCTCTACGTCCCCAGATAAAAAAAAATTAATCCAAGATGATGACGAATTACCCAAGCAACCGATCCATCATCATGCTATTCGATTAGAGTGGTTTCTTGAACAAACTTATTGTTTAAGCAACCTAACTCTTTTCCTCGATTAGCCGCGGAATAGATGATGTACGGATCGCCGGTTTTTGTGTTTATCTTCTGGGTCCAAGTAAATTAGCCACATGCAATTACATACATCATACATAAAAACAAAAGGAAACCAAAACAAGAATTATACCTCTTGATCTTCTATCGTATGTCTTATCCTCCTCTTGGACGTTGTGTGGGCAACGATCCTCCAAGAGATGAAGCCTCCTAGATAACATATCATCCTTTCCTTGTTCACTCCGAACAAAAGAAGATAATAAGCTCCCTTCTTCTCCTATATAGTTCCGGACACAATCCCTTTGGAGAAAGAATAAACCTCCTTCTCCTCTTTATTGTTGCCGCCGGCCACCAAGGAGAGGGTGATGGAATATGAATGCCGACCAACAAGAGGAGATCTTGTTGCCGCCAGCCAAAGGAGAGGAGGAGAGGGGTGGTGCCGTCGGCCCTAGGAGAAGATGGTGGTGTGCCAGCCAAGAGGGAAAACCCAAGGAAAACAAACCTTAGACCCTCTTGTGCCGCCGACCAAGGAGACAAAACCCTAATTCCACTTCTCCTCCTTGCCACCCAAGCCAAACCCTAACCCTAGCATCCAAAAACATTAGTTGCCGCCCAAGCCCTAGCCCTCCTTTTATAGAGTTATGCTTAAGCCTCCTTTCAATCTCCACCGTCGGATCTAGAGTTTCAATCTTCACCGTCGGATCTAGGGTTTCATTTTCCACCGTCAGATCTAGGCTTCATGAGAGTTTTAATAGGCTATAATAGGGACCATGAGGAGGAGTTGGATCTTGGCCACGCAATTGATCTAGCCCACATAAATTCCGATCCATTAATGATAATCCATTCCACTAGAGGATTATCATTTATCTACCTCACCAACCCCCTTAAATAAATAAGGGCTCCTTATATTAATTGTACAAATATCTCCCCGTGTTTAAGATATCGAATGTCCGTCCATTAATTAATTTACTAACAATTAATTAATCAACATCTAACTCCATGAGTAGTACCACTCAACCTCATCATCATGCCGGACCAAGTCCACCTGCAGGGTTTACATGATGATCCTTATGAGCTCCACAAGGGAACATCATCATCCTAATATATAGGACACGATTTCCTCCTATAATCAACGACACACCATGTAAATAATATCATATACCAACTTCCTGAGCCTATCGATTTAATATAAAAATCTCGCCCATTGGTAAATCAAAGAAATAAATACTAAGTACATGTGCCCATTATTATATCGAGATTAAGAGCATGTACACCATAATATCTGAGGTCCGATTCAATTATGTAGTCAGCAATAAATTGAATCACCTATAAGTCAGTCCTGCTCAATACACATAAAGTCTACTAGTGTAATTCTATGGTCAAGACAAACCAATAATAAATTACACTACAACCATACCAATGGTTTGTCCAAAACCATCTCGGTTGTGAGCCTTTACTTATACTCTACAAGGAACTGATAACATGATCTCCCGTGTGACACTACACACCATGTTATCTACAATGTAATGTATCAGACAATATGCATAACTATAAATATGCAAACAATGATCATGTGATTCTTATTTCAAAAAATAAAGATGTTCATACAAAAGATAGACTTTTCAGTATATATCCCAACAATCTCCTACTTCTACTAAAAGACTATGCTATCCTCATACTGCCATACATCTGATTCTCAATCCCTCCACATGCCTATCAAAAGCTCTCGCTGGAAGGGACTTAGTGAAAGGATCTGTCAGGTTATCCTCTGATGCAATCTTGGCTACAACAACTTCTCCTTGCTTTACGATTTCTCGTATCTGGTGGTACTTGCACTTTATATGTTTACTTGCCTTATGGGCTCGTGGTTCCTTCGAGTTTGCAACTGCACCACTGTTCTCACAATAAATTGTGATAGTACTGTGCAAACCAAGAATCAAATCCAAGTCCATCAAGAAGTTCCTAAGCCATACAGCTTCTTTGGCCGCCTTAGAGGCTGCCACATACTCAGCTTCCATGGTAGAGTCCGACATGCATTTCTGCTTGACACTCCTCCATACAATGGCTCCACCACCCAAAGTAAACACAAAACCTAAGGTAGATTTACTGTTATCCCTATCTGATTAGAAGTCGGAATCTGTGTAACCCACATAGAGTAATTGATTTGCATGGTATACCAGCATATAATCCCTAGTCCTTCTCAGGTACTTCAATATATGCTTTACCATAGTCCAATATAATTATCTTGGATTACTCTGATATCTTCTAACCATGCCCATGGCAAAGTAGATATCAGGCCTTGTACATAACATAGCATACATGAGGCTTCCTACTGCCGAAGCATAAGGAACCATCTTCATCTACTCTATCTCCTTTGATGTTCTAGGACACATCTCTTTAGATAAAAGTATTCAATGCCTAAAAGGTAGAAAACCTTTCTTGGAGTTCTGCATACTAAAATGAGCCAAAATGGTGTTTATGTATGAAGCTTGAGATAAGCACAACATCCTTTTCCTGCGATCCCTTATAACCTTGATCCCAAAGATGTGTCCCACTTCTCCCAAGTCATTCATATCAAACTGTTTGGACAACCATACCCTTACGTCCGATAACACCTTGACATTGTTGCCAATTAACAAAATGTCATCTATGTATAGTACAAGAAATACCACTACATTTTCGTCACATCTCTTGTATACACAAGACTCATCCAGACTTTGAATAAATCCATAAGATTGGATTACCTCATCAAAACGGATGTTCCAAGATCTTGAAGCTTGCTTCAATCCATAAATGGACCAATTAAGCTTGCACACAAGATGCTCTTTGCCCTTTGCAATGAATCCCTCTAGTTGCTTCATATAGATGTTTTCCTCAAGACTTCCATTAAGGAAAGTTATCTTGACATCCATCTACCAGACCTCATAACCCATATGAGCAGCAATACATAAAAGAATCAAGATATACTTAAGCATGGCTACCGGCGAAAAGGTCTCCTCATAATTGATACCCTCTTTCTGAGTATACCTTTTTCGCAACAAGCCTTGCTTTGAAGGTCTAAACCTTCCCGTCTATTCCTCTCTTTCTTTTGTAGATCCACTTGCATCCAATGGCTTTTACACCATTGGGGGGTTCTACTAGCTCCCATACCTGATTTGAATCCAAATATTCTATCTCATAATTCATTGCACTTTGCCAAGATACCGCATCTTTATCTTGGATTGCCTCGTCATATGTCCAGGGATTAGGTTCATGTTCGCCTGGGACAAAATCAGAAGATTCTTTCAAGAATATAAATCTATCAGGCTGTCTAACAACCCTCCCACTACGACAAGGTATCACCTTTGTATCCTCTGTGACACGTGGTGCAGTCACTTGTGGTATATCCTCTTGTATCGGTGGTACTGAAGTAGTGACTTCCCCTCTCAATTCCTCCAGAACAATCTTACTCATGGGCTTGTGGTTCATCACATAGTCTTCCTCTAGAAATCTGGCATTCGTGCTAACGATCACCCTTTGATCTATAGGACTATAGAATAAACCACCTTTCATTCCTCTAGGATAGCCTACGAACATACGCACTTCTGTACGAGGTTTCAACTTACCAACATTTGCCTTCAGCACATGTGCTGGACTCCACCAAATTCTAATATGTCTCAGACTAGGCTTTCGCCTAGTCCACACTTCTGTGGGAGTAGAAGGCACTGATTTAGATGGTACCAAGTTCAAAATATACACTGATGTATCCAAAGAATACCCCCAGAATGAATCTAGCAACTAAGAATAACTCATCATCGATCTAACCATCTCCATAAGAGTCCTATTCCTTCGCTCCGCTACACCATTATGCTGAGGTGTGCCAGGTGCAATCAATTGGGATTGAATCCCAGCCTCTGATAAGTAGTTCCTAAACTCTCCCAAGAGGTACTCACCAACACGATCAGATCATAGTGTCTTGATACTTTTACCTTGACGTTTCTCCACATCAGCCTTGAATTCTTTGAACTTTTCAAAACATTCAGACTTGCGGCGCATCAGGTAAATGTATCCATATCTTGAGTAATCATCTATAAAAGAGACAAAATAATCAAAACCACCTCTAGCCTGGATAGACATAGGACCACACAAATCAGAATGAACCAATTCCAACACATCTTTGGCTCTATACTCCTTGGCCTTAAAAGGCCTCTTGGTCATTTTACCTTCCAAGCAAGATTCGCAAGTTAAGAAATCTTCCACCACTAGTGAACCAGAGGTCCATCAACTATCAACCTTTGAATTCTACTTAGGTTAATATGACCTAACCTTAGATGCCAAAGATATGTTTAGTTCATTTTTAAAGGTTCTTTTCTCTTATTAGATTTAGAAGATGAGTTATTTACTTCTATTTAGATCGTGGGAGCTTTTGGTTCAAGGGTATATAAATTTCCTATCAATGCACTAGAACCGATAATCTCCCTATTCCTTTTTATAACAACTCTGTCATTAAAAGAAATAGAATATCCATCCAAAAACAATTTAGAAACCGGAATCAAATTCTTTCTAAATAAAGGTACATAAAGGCAATTTCTCAGAATCAAAGTTTTATTTCTATCAAAAGACAAATAAACATCTCCCACTGCTACAATCGCCACTTTAGTAGCATCGCCAAAGTAAACTGTAATCTCCCTCTCAGCCAGTCGTCTGATTTTCTGAAACCCCTATAAAGTATTGCAGACATGATAAGTGTATTGGGATTTATATTGAAAAGTCTATCTTTTGTATGAACATCTTTATTTTTTGAAATAAGAATCACATGATCATTATTTGCATATATATGGTTATGCATATCGTCTAATACATTACATTGTAGATAACATGGTGTGTGGTGTCACACGGGAGATCATGTTATCAGTTCCTTGTAAAGTATAAGTAAAGGCTCACAACCAAGATGGTTATGTATAAACCATTGGAATGGTTGTAGTGTGATTTGGTATTGGTTTGTCTTGTCCATAAAATCACACTAGTACACTTTGTGTGTATTGAGCAGGACCGATATAGAGGTGATTCAATTTGTTACTGACTACATAATCGAATCAGACCTCAGATATTATATTGTACATACTCTTAATCTGGATATAATAACGGGCACATATACTTAGTATGCATTTCTTTGATTTACCAATGGGCGAGATTTATAGATTAAATCGATAGGCTCGGTAAGTTGGGAAATGATATTATTTATATGGTGTGTCGTTGATTATAGGAGGAAACTGTGTCCTTTATATTAGGATGATGATGTCCCTTGAGGATCTCATAAGGTTCATCATATAAACCCTACAGGTAGACTTGGTTCAGCATGATGATAAGGTTGAGTGGTACTACTCATGGAGTTAGATATTGATTAATTAATTGTCAATAAATTAATTAATCGACGGACATTCGAGATCTTAAACACGGAGAGATATATGTACAAATAATATATGGAGCCCATATTAACTTTTGAGGGTTGGTGAGGTAGATCAATGATAATCCTCCAGTGGAATGGATTATCATTAATGGATCAGACTTTATGTGGGCTTAATCCATTGGGTGACAAAGATCCAACTCCTCCTCATGGTCCCTATTGTAGCCTATTAAAACCTCATGGAGCCTAGATCCGATGATGGAAAATAAAACTCTAGATCCGATGATGGAAAATAAAACTCTAGATTCGACGGTGGAGATTAAATCGCTAGATCCGACGGTTGAGATTAAATCTCTAGATCCGACGGTTGAGATTAAATCCCTAGATCCGACGGTGGAGATTAAAACAAGGCTTAAGCCTAACTCTATAAAAGGAGGCCAAGGCTTGGGCATGTAACATACTTTGTGAGATTAGGGTTTTTCTTTCTTTTGACTTGGGCGGCAAGAAATAAAAGGGAGGCTAGTGTTTTAGAGGAGGCATTGGGCGGCCACACTTTTGGAAGTTTTTTCCTTCTTCGTAGGGTTTTGGCTGGTGCCCATCTTCTCTTTTTCTCTCCTTGACTAGAATCCAATCTTCATTCTCTCATCCTTGGCCGATGGTAAAGGCTAGGGTCTCTTCCCTTGGAGTTTTTGGCCTGCGTCCATAATCCTCATCTTCTCTCCTTGGCCGGTGGAAATCACCATGCAAGGTGGCTTGGTGGTCGGTTCCAGATAGGAGAAGAGTTTTTTTTATTCTTCCTTTCATTCGGAGCGAGCAAAGAAAGAAAGAAAGTGATTTAGAAGGCTTCAACTTTTGGAAGATCGTCACCCACACGATGTCCAAAAGGAGGAAGGACATACGATAGAAGACCTTGTGGTAAACAAGAGGTATAAATCTTGTTTTGCTTTCCTTTTATTTATTTGTATGTTGTATGTTTTGATATGTGGCTTAATTTACTTGGACCCCGAATATAAACGCAAAAATTAGAGATCCGTACTGAAGGGTGGGGAAGTTTGCTTCCCCCATCAACTCGGTCGCTTGTTCATGGCGATCCCTTTTACGTCCCCGGATAAAAAAAATTTATCCTTGACAAGGAGGGATAACCAAAGCTACCTTTTCATCGTTGTGCTATTTGATTAGAGTGGTCACTTGAACAAACTTGTTGTTCAAGCAACAAACTTCTATTCTATGATTAGCTGCAGAATAGACGATGTACGGATCGCCGGTTTTGCGTTTGTATTCAGGGTCCAAGTAAATTTAACCACAAAACAAAACATACAACATGTGTATAATTGAAAATAATTATAGACATAATACAAAAGAATATAAACAAGCATTATACCTCTCGATCTTCTAATGTATGTCCTTCCTCCTTTTGGCCGTCGTGTGGGCGACATCCAAAAGTAGAAGCCTCCAAGATCACGATCTTCCTTCCCTTGCTCGCTCCGAACAAGAGGAAGTATAGAAACCAAACGCTTCCCCTTTTTTTAGCCAACCACCAAGCACCAACCTTGATGCTTGTCGCCGGCCAAGAAGAAGAAGAGATGAGGAAGTGGGCCAGCCAAAAGCTTCAAGGGAAGACCCAAAGCTCCGACCAAGGATGAAGGTAAGAAGGTTGAACGCCGGCAAAAACAAGGAGAGAAGAGGAAAGGATGGGCGCCGGCCACCTAAGGAAGAAGAAGGAAAAACTTTCCAAGTTTGTGGCCGCCCAAGCCTCCAAGGCCCCTTGCCGCCCAAAACCCTAATCCTCTTCTATGAATTAATTCTTGCCGCCCACCCCTTATCCTCGTTTTATAGAGTTAGGCTTAAGCCTCCTTTAATCTCCACCATCGGTTCTAGGGATTTAATCTTAACCGTCAGATCTAGAGATTTAATCTCAACCGTCGGATCTAGAGATTTAATCTCAACCGTCGGATCTAGAGTTTTGTTTACCACCATCGGATATAGGCTTCATGAGGTTTTAATAGGCTACAATAGAGACCATGAGGAGGAGTTGGATCTTGGCCACCCAATGGATCAAGCCCACATAAAGTCCGATCCATTAATGTTAATTCAATCCAATAGAGGATTATCATTGATCTACCTCACCAACCCCCATAAGTTAATATGAGCTCCATATATTATTTGTACATTTTTCTCTCCATGTTTAAGATCTCGAATGTCCGTCAATTAATTAATTTATTGATAATTAATTAATCAACATGTAACTCCATGAGTTGTACCACTCAACCTTATCATCATGCCGGACCAAGTCCACCTGTAGGGTTTACATGATGAACCTTATGAGCTCCTCAAAGGGATATCATCATCCAAATATATAGTACACGGTTTCCTCCTATAATCAACGACACACCATATAAATAATAACATTTCCCAACTTATCGAACTTATCGATTTACTCTATAAATCTCGCCCATTGGTAAATTAAAGAAATGAATACTAAGTATATGTGCCCGTTATTATATCGGGATTAAGAGCATGTACAAGATAATATCTGAGGTTCGATTCGATTATGTAGTTAGTAATAAATCGAATCACCTCTTTGTCGGTCCTACTCAATACACACAAAGTGTACTAGTGTAATTCTATGGTCATGACAAATCAATACCAAATCACACTACAACTATTCCAATGGTTTGTCCATAACTATCTCAGTTTTGAGCCTTTACTTATACTTTACAATGAACCGATAACATGATCTCCTGTGTGACACTACACACCATGTTATCTACAATGTAATTTATTATACAAATATGCATAACCATAAATATGCAAATAATGATCATGTGATTCTTATTTCAAAATAAAGGTGTTCATACAAAAGATAGACTTTTCAGTATACATCCTAACAATCTCCCACTTATACTAAAAGACTATGTTGTCCTCAAATTGCCATATATCTGATTCCCATTCCCTCCACATGCCTATCAAAAGCTCTCGCTGGAAGGGCCTTATTGAAAGGACCTGCCAGGTTATCCTTTGATGTTATCTTGGCCACAATAACTTCTCCTCTCGTTACGATTTCTGGTATCAGGTGGTACATGCACTCTATGTGTTTACTTGCCTTATGGGCTCAAGGTTCCTTCGAGTTTGCAACTGCACCACTATTATCACAATAAATTGTGATAGTTATGGG
The DNA here is from genome assembly GCA_025175895.1 of Wurfbainia villosa. NCBI lineage: Eukaryota > Viridiplantae > Streptophyta > Magnoliopsida > Zingiberales > Zingiberaceae > Wurfbainia > Wurfbainia villosa. The sequence goes on along the minus strand of CM045990.1, from coordinate 22,792,177 downwards.
CAAACCAGGAATCACATCCAAGTCCATCAAGAAGTTCCTGAGCCACACAACTTCTTTGGTCGCCTCAGAGGTTGCCACATACTCAGCTTCCATGGTGGAGTCCGCCGCGCATTTTTTTCTTGACACTCCTCAATACAATGGCTCCACCTCCCAAAGTAAACACAAAACTAGAGGTAGACTTACTGTTATCCCTATCTGATTGGAAGTCGGAATATGTGTAACCCACAGGGAGTAATTGGTTTGCCTAGTAAAATAGAATATAATTCCTAGTCCTTCTCAGGTACTTCAATATATGCTTTACCGCAGTCTAATGTCCCTGTCCTGGATTACTCTGATATCTTCTAACCATGCTTATGGCAAAGCAGATATTCGGTCTCGTACATAGCATCGCATACATGAGGCTTCCAACTGCCAAAGCATAAGGAACTGCCTTCATCTTCTATATCTCCTTAGATGTTCTAGGACACATCTCCTTAGATAAAGGAACTCCATGCCTGAAAGGTAGAAAACCTTTCTTGGAGTTTTGCATGCTAAAATGATCCATAATTGTGTCTATGTATGAAGGTTGAGATAAGCACTATATACTTTTCCTGCGATCCCTTATAACCTTGATCCCAAGGATGTGTCCCACTTCTCCCAAATCCTTCATGTCAAACTGTTTAGACAACCATACCCTTACGTCCGATAACACCTTGACATTGTTGCAAATTAACAAAATCTCATCTACGTATAGTACAAGAAATACCACTATGTTTCTGTCACATCTCATATATACACAGGACTTGAATAAATCCATAAGACTGGATTACCTCATCAAAGCGGATTCTCCAAGACCTTGAAGCTTACTTCAATCCATAAATGGACCGATTAAGCTTACACACAAGATGCTCTTTTCCCTTTGCAAAGAATCCCTCTGGTTGCATCATATAGATGTTTTCCACAAGACTTCCATTAAGGAAAGCTATCTTGACATCCATCTACCTTACCTCATAATCCATATGAGCAGCAATACAAAAGAGAATCCGGATAGACTTAAGCATGGCTACCAGCGAAAAGGTCTCCTCATAATCGATTCCCTCTTTCTGAGTATACCCCTTTGCAACAAGCATCGCTTTGAAGGTCTCAACCTTCCCGTCTATTCCTCTCTTTCTTTTGTAGATCCACTTGCATCCAATGGTTTTTACACCATCGGGTGGTTCTACTAGCTCCCATACCTGATTTGAATCGATAGATTCAATCTCAGCATTCATTGCACTTTGCCAAGATACCACATCTTTATCTTGGATTGCCTCATCATATGTCCAGGGATCAGGTTCATGTTCGCCAGGGACCAAATCACAAGATTCTCCCAAGAACATGAATCTATCAGGCTGTCTAACAACCCTCCCACTATGATGAGGTATCACCTGTGTATCCTCTGTGACACGTGGTGTAGTGACTTGTGCTAAATCCTCTTGTACCGGTGGTACTGAAGTAGTGACTTCCCATTTCAATTCCTCTAGAACAATCTTACTCATGGGCTTGTGGTTCATCACATAGTCTTCCTCTAGAAATTTGGCGTTCGTGCTAACGATCACCTTCTGATCTCTAGGACTATAAAATAAACCACCTTATGTTCCTCTAGGATAGCCAGCGAACATGTGCACTTCTGTACTAGGTTCCAACTTACCAGCATCTGTATTCAGCACATGTGCTGGACTCCCCCAAATCCGAATATGTCTCAGACTAGGCTTTCGCCCAGTCCATAATTCTGTGGGAGTAGAAGGCACTGATTTAGATGGTATCAAGTTCAGAATGTACACTGTCGTATCTAGAGCATATCCCCAGAACAAATCTTGCAACTCAGAATAACTCATCATCGATCTAACCATCTCCATAAGAGTCCTATTCCTTCACTCTGCTACACCATTCTGCTGGGGTGTGCCAGGTGCAGACATTTGGGATTGAATCCCAACCTCTGATAAGTAATTCCTAAACTCTCCCAAGAGGTACTCACCACCACGATCTGATCATAGTGTCTTTATACTTTTACCTTGACGTTTCTCATCATCAACATTGAATTTTTTTAACTTGTCAAAGCATTCAGACTTGCGGTGCATCAAGTAAATGTAACCATATCTTGAATAATCTTCTATAAAAGAGACGAAATACTCAAAACCACCTTTAGCCTGGATAGACATAGGACCACAAATCAGAATGAACCAATCCCAACACATCTTTGGCTTTATACCCCTTGCCCTTAAAAGGCCTCTTGGTCATTTTACCCTCCAAGCAAGATTCGCAGGTTGGGAAATCTTCCACCACTAATGAACCCAAAGGTCCATCAGCTATCAACCTTTGAATTCTTCTTAGGTTAATATGACCAAGTCTTAGATGCCAAAGATATGTTTGGTTCATCTTCGAAGGTTCTTTTCTCTTATTGGAATTAGAAGATGAGTTATTAACTTCTATTTGCATCGTGGGAGATTTTGGTTCAAGTGTATACAAATTTCCTATCAATGCATCAGAACAGATAATCTCCCTATTCCTTTTTATAACAACTCTATCATTAAAAGAAATATAATATCCATCCATAAACAATTTAGAAACCAAAATCAAATTCTTTCTAAATAAAGGTACATAAAGGCAATTTTTAAGAACCAAAACTTTATTCCTCTCAAAAGACAAATAAACATCTCCCACTGCGATAGTCGCCACCTTCGTGGCATCACCCAAGTAGATGGTAATCTCCCCTTTAGCCAGTCGTCTGCTTTCCTAGAACCCCTGCAAAGTATTGCAGACATGATCAGTGACTCCCGTATCTACACACCAGGTGCCAGTAGATAACACCGCTAAACATGTCTCAACGACTAGACCAAAAGATAAACCTTTGTTCTGCTTCCGATTGGGGCAGTCCTTCTTGTAGTGTCTAGTCTGCTTACAAATGAAGCCCTTGCCTTTCGGCTTCTTCACTCCTCCCTGAGTTCCTCTCACCGCCTTTGCCCCAGCTTGTTTCTTCTTCTTCTTGTCTTTCGGCTTAGAAGTAGAAACCTTTTGGGCAACCATGGCTTGCACCTGAGCACTCTGACGAAAAAGCCCCTCTGCCGTCTGGAGTTCTATCAAAAGCTCAGCCAACGAATATAACCTCTTGTTCATGTTGTAGTTCAGGCGAAACTGCTAAAAACTCCTAGGTAGAGATTGGAGAATGATATCGACCTGGGTTTCCCCATCGATCTCAGCTCCGAGGACTTCCAGCTCATTCAAATGAGCCATCATCTTGAGAACATGATCCCTCAAAGGTGTTCCGTCGATCATGGTGGTCGTCATCAAGTTCCTCATGGCTTCTTGCCTAACAGCCCAATTCTGGTGTCCGAAAAACTCTTTGAGATTGAGCATCATTTCATAAGCAGTGGGCATAGCTTGATGCTGATGTTGTAGTACATTTGACATAGATGCCAAAATGTAACACCGCACCATCTCATCGGCCTTGATCCACTTCTTATAACTCTCCTTCTCCTTTTCCCCAGAATCATCCGTAGGCTTAGTAGGGCACTCTTCGAGGAGTACATATTTGTATTCCTCAACAGTCAAGACAATGTCAAGATTCCTCTTCCAATAAATATAGTTGGATCTAGTAAGTTTATTTTCTTTCAGTATCACATCAAGTGGGTTGAAAGTCATTTTGAAAAAACCTAAGAATCACATAGATCAAAACATTAGATTTCAAAAAATTATTGATTCCTCAAACAATTATATTTGAAAAAAAAACAACCAACACCTCAAAACACCAAGAATATCGTATGCCATGATAGTGTGGATGTATACGAATTCTACATTTGTAAGAGGAGGTTTTACCCATTAATTTTATTATCTTGTCAACCTAACTTTTTGACAAATAAAATTAATAGTTGGTTTCTCTACGGCCCTACAAATAAAAATAGTGACTCCGATGGGGAGGATACTTATATTTGTATCTAAATGTTCACCATTACTCGGTACCAAGGTAATTATCTCGGGTTATGTGCCTTCCGATGGGGAAGTACACACGCTCCTTAATAATTTCCTATAACCATATTCGACCTTGTGATCCGCAAACAAACTCATCTGATGGGGAGGAAGGCACTCAGAGCCGACGCAAAAGTTTGTTTGCATCACATGTCAAATTGTAATGGAGGCCGTGGGAATTTATAAAAATATCCCTATCCCGCTTAGTAATTTAAAATTGAGGAATTTTCTAGCCTACGACATGCATATCAAACAATAAGCAATAAATATGAAAAAAAATATTTTCCAACTATTATGGCTTTTGTCTCCAATATGCCTCCGGTCGTATCGCCATCTTGTCCGCTCCTCTCTAAGCCATGTACGATCGATCCAGAGATCCGAGCCGAGACTAAAAAACTATTTTAATTTACATCCATCGATCCTATACTCCACGAGAGAGTGTACATGAAATCTAGATCGAAAGTAAACTAAAATAAAAAGAGTGGCTAAACAATGTCGTATCTAATTACAAAAATTAAATACTAGCCTCGTCAACCCTGAGGAATTAACAAAATATACAATTACACACATACAATCACATACACACAAATGGCCATAATAGTTGGATCCTATGCCTGCAACCAAAAAGTCAACCTATGCACATCCTACTATTATTCGGCACATATAACAAATGAAAAGTGCATAAAAGTAACCAAATCCTAAACACAAAATCGAAAATCGTTGCTATGATACCACTTGAAGGGTGGGGAACTTCGCTTCCCCATAACTCTGCTTCGTTCAGTTGCATGTTGCTTATTGCTATCGCGATAAAAAGCTTATCTTGACAAGGAGGGATTATCCAAGCTACCGTTTCATCGTATTGTTATTCGATTATAGTGGTCACTTGAACAAACTTGTTGTTCAAGCAACCAACTTCTATTCTACAATTAGCCACGGAATAGACGATGTACGGATCACCGATTTTTGCATTTGTATTCGGGGTCCAAGTAAATTTAACCACAAAACAAAACATACAACATGTGTATAATTGAAAATAATTATAGACATAATACAAAAGAATATAAACAAGCATTATACCTCTCGATCTTCTATTGTATGTCCTTCCTCCTTTTGGACGTCGTGTGAGCGATGATCTTCCAAAAGTAGAAGCCTCCTAGATCACGATCTCTCTTTCCTATCTTGCTCCGAACAAGAGGAAGTATAGAAACCAAACTCTTCTCCTTTCTTTAGCCAACCACAAGCTGACCTTGATGCTTGCCCTTGGAAGAAAGAGAATGAGGAAGTAAACCCAAGGAGAATACCTAAGCTACGGCCAAGGATGAAGGGAAGAAGGTTGAACGCCGGAAAAAACAAGGAGGGAAGAGGAAAGGATGGGCGCCGACCACCTAAGGAAGAAGAAGGAAAAACTTTCCATGTTTGTGATCGCCCAAGCCTCCAAGCCCCCTTGCCGCCCAAAACCCTAATCCTCTTCTATGAATTACTTCTTGCCGCCCACCCCTTATCCTCCTTTTATAGAGTTAGGCCTAAGCCTCCTTTACTCTCCACCGTCGGTTCTAGGGATTTAATCTCAACCGTCGGATCTAGAGATTTAATCTCAACCATCGGATCTAGAGATTTAATCTCAACCGACGGATCTAGAGTTTTGTTTTCCACCATCGGATCTAGGCTTCATGAGGTTTTAATAGGCTACAATAAGGACCATGAGTAGGAGTTGGATCTTGTCTACCCAATGGATCAAACCCACATAAAGTCCGATCCATTAATGATAATCCAATCCACTAGAGGATTATCATTGATCTACCTCACCAACCCCCATAAGTTAATATGGGCTCCATATATTATTTGTACATTTTCTCCCGTTGTTTAAGATCTCGAATGTTCGTCAATTAATTAATTTACTGACAATTAATTAAGCAATATCTAACTCCATGAGTAGTACCACTCAACCTTATCATCATACCGGACCAAGTCCACCTGCAGGGTTTACATGATGAACCTTATGAGCTCCTCAAGGGGACATCATCATCCTAATATATAGGACATGATTTCCTCCTATAATCAACGACACCCCATATAAATAATATCATTTCCCAACTTACTGAGCCTATCGATTTACTCTATAAATCTCGCCCATTGGTAAATCAAAGAAATGAATTCTAAGTATATGTGCCCATTATTATATCGGGATTAAGAGCATGTACAAGATAATATATGAGGTTAGATTCGATTATGTAGTCAGTAAAAAATTGAATCACCTCTTTGTCAGTCCTGCTCAATACACACAAAGTGTACTAGTGTAATTCTATGGTCAAGATAAACCAATACCAAATCACACTACAACCATTCCAATGGTTTGTCCATAACCATCTCGGTTGTGAGCCTTTACTTATACTTTACAATGAACCGATAACATGATCTCCTGAGTGACACTACACACCATGTTATCTTCAATGTAATGTATCAGACAAATATGCATAACCATAAATATGCAAACAATGATCATTTGATTCTTATTTCAAAATAAAGGTGTTCATACAAAAGATATATTTTTCAGTATACATCCCAACACGTACATCGTCTATTCTGTGGCTATTCGAAGAATAGAGCTAGGTTGCTTGAACAACAAGTTTGTTCAAGTGACCACTCTAATTGAATAGCACGACGATGGAACGATTTCTTTGGTAATCCCTCTTTTGATTATTTTTTTAATCTAAGATGCAGATTGCCATGACTTGATCGAGTTGAAGTGGGAAGCGAAGTTTCCTACTTTCAAGCCACGGTTTCCTATTTTGTGTGTTTTAGGATTTGATTACTTTTATGCTCTTTTCATATATTATATGTGCTGGATAATAGTAGGATGTGTGTAGGTTATCTTTTTTGTTGTAGGCATATGATCCAACTATTATGACCATATGTGTGTATATGATTGTATGTGTGTAATTGTATATTTTTTTGAATCCTCGGGGTTGACGAGCCTAGTATTTATTTTTTTTAATTAACTATGCATTGTTTAGCCACTCATTTATTTTAGTTTACTTTTGATCTAGATTACATATACACTCCTTTGTGAGTATAGGATCGATGGCTTGGATCTCCGGATGGCTTTGATCTAGTTTACTTCTAATTAACTATGGCTTTGTTATTTTAGTTATTCTCGGCTTGGATCTCCGGATGGCTTGTACATGGCGTAGGGAGGAGAGGACGGGATGGCGACACAACAGGAGGCATATTGAAGACAAAAGCCATAATAGTTGGAAAATATTTCTTTTTCATATTTATTGCTTATTTTTTGATATGCATGTCATAGGCTAGAAAATTCCTTAATTTTAAATTACCAAGTGGGAGAGGGATATTTTTATAAATTCCCACGACCTCCATTACGATTTGACATGTGATGCAAACAAACTTACGCATCGGCTCTGAGTGTCTTCCTCCCGATCGGATGAGTTTGTTTGCGGATCACAGGGTCAAATATGTGTTGGATCGAAGCGGATCGCTAGAGGGGGGGGGTGAATAGCGATAAAAACTTTTCTTTTAAATCGTTCGATAGACAATTAAACGCAGCGGAAATGTAAATAAAAACTAAATGAGACAAATAGTTTTTTTACTTGGTTCGTAGCCTTCGGCTACTACTCCAAGGCCCTAATGGTCCTAGACCGTGTACGGAGGTCAATTCACTAAAACACTCCTCCTCGTTGGAGGTAGGAGTTTTACGATTACAAAAGCCTTCGAAGCAAAAAGATAGAGAGACAAACCCTCTATTCTATTAAAGTAAAATGCAACAAAAAGCATCGATTAAAAAGAATTGCAATATTGAAAGCAATAACAAATTAAGATTATACCAACAACTAAACAAAAGAAACTTTAAACTAGGGTTGTTGGCAGCACTTCGTTGTTGTAGAGTCGTCAGAGAGTTGCAGCGTAACGGAGGCTTTTGAGCACTTAGAATTGAGGATGAAACCCTAGGTTTGGCCCTCCTTTTATAGCTGTTAAGCCCCTCAACGAATGGGTCTTCAACCAATCACAAATGGACACAAAACTCCTTGAAAAATGGTGATAAAGCTTGACTCCTCGAGGCTGATTTTTGACCACCGGTTGAACTGGCCGGTTGAACTGGCGCCGGTTGAACTGGCCGGTTGAACTGATGGCCAGGATTTTTGACTACAATAAAGAGTTAGCTCAAAATATAAGTGGATTCGACGGCCACTTGCCGTCCGATCTCAACATAGACCTTCCATGGGAAGTCTTGGGTCGGATCGTCGCCTAAGATCATCCCCGTAAAGAGGATATGACCTCACTTACGCTCGCACACACGAGCTTACCTCGATACTTACGTGTCACTTTTGCTTCCGTCCTTCCACTCGATTCCTTCGGCTCCCTCCAAAGTAACTCGAGTGTCGCCCGACCACCGTGGCTTCCTCCGGGTGTCGCTAGCCTTCAGCTCCAGCATTCAGACTTTTCTGCACACTTGATTTAGCTCGTGAGATAACAATATAAGCTTAAATTTATATCGTTTGCTATAATCAAAACTTAGGTTCGACTTAGGTGCCCACTGCACCAACAATCTCCCCCTTTTTGATTTATGGCAAACCCACATACAAAGTTAAGACAAAAATAAGTATGAGATTATGCATGAATGAGTAGGAGTATATAAAATTCTTTTCAAGTGCTCTTGAGGAATCCTCCTTGACCGAGGGTGAGTACTTGAGAAAGGGTTTTAACTCTCCCCTTGATATGTGCTACTAAGAAAAAGAATTAAATCAAATTACTTAATATTGGCCATAGTGTTAAAATTAAGTTTTAAGTTAAAAGTAACTCTCCCCCTTTATAATTAAACCAAATGATTTCTTAACCTTGGCCTTTTGTTAAAAGTTAAATAAGTTTTCAAAACTTAAAGTTAACTTTTGGTTTAATTATGAAGTAAGAGTTAAGTTATCAAAAAAAAATTTTTTGACCCCTTAACTTTGTCCTTTTCTCCTTTTCTCCCTTTGCCATATATCGAAAAGAGTAAGGTGTGTGAAAACAAAATAAATGTTAAATTTAAAGTCCAAGAATGTTCCACATTTTTATTTTTAAAATTATATACTAAAATAAGTTCATCTATAAAATGTTCGACTCATATTTGGCTTGATTGATATGAAGGATCAACCACCCGGGTCGTAGCCTGCTAGTATGTATGATTATACTCCGTGGTTCATAGCGATGCACTAGCTCTACATCCGAACAGGAGTAAGGTCCTAACATCTCACGCCCATCTACGTGGCTAAGTACACAAACACATTAGTCCTATGTGTTGTGAGATGTATTGGCTCCTTAAATCTATAGGTGCATGATATCTAAGGTATGTCCTATGCTAGTTCCATGAAAAAAAAGTAAGAAATAGTAGTAAGAAAATATAATTTGCAAGTTCCTATTCTATTACGCACATGCCTAATTTTCGTCTCAAGAGACTAAATTCGGCTTCGGGTAGTGGTTTAGTAAATATGTCTGCTAGGTTAGACTTCGAGTCAACATATTCGAGTTGTATGGAGCCGTTGGCTACATGTTCTCGAATGAAATGGTGTTTTACCTCTATATTCTTTGTCCTTGAATGGCATATAGGGTTCTTAGTTAGATTTATCGAACTTATGTTGTCTACAAAAATTTTAGTTTTGGTGAAGTCCAACCTAAAGTCTCGGAGAGTGTGCTTCATCCAAAGAAGCTGAGTTACACACTCACCCATCGCAACGTATTCGGCTTCGGTGGTAGATAAGGCAACACAATGTTGCTTCCTACTGCACCAACTCACTAGACTTGAGCCGAGTAGTTGACAACAATCACTCGTGCTCTTTCTATCGAGTTTACTACCGGCATAATCCGAATCGGAGTAGCCGATTAGTTCGAACTCCGTAGATCTAGGGTACCAAATACCAACGTTAAGTGTACCCTTAAGATATCTAAGGATACGCTTAACTAGGGTTAGGTGAGACTCCTTAGCAGAGTTTGAAACCGGCGCACATACTTATGCGAATAGGATGTCGGTCGACGCTTAAGTATAGGAGACTTCCTATCGCGCTCCTATAGTACTTTAAGTCAATGGACTTACTTTCTAGGTCTTCTCCTATGTTAACATTAATCGCCATTGGGGTGTTTATTATCTTAGCGTCTTGCATTCCAAATCTTTTAATTAACTCCTGAGTGTATTATGGTTGATAGAGGTATCTACCATCCTTAGTTTGTGTAATTTGGAGACCTAAAAAGAAACTTAACTCGCCTACCAAGTTCATTTCAAACTCACTTTCCATGAGTGAAATGAACTCGTTTAGTAAGTGAGTTAGAGGTTCCAAAAATTATATCGCATCTACGTAAATTTAAGCTATGAATATTTCTTTACCTAAGGTTTTTACGAAGAGAGTTGGGTCAACTAAGCCTTGGTTAAACCCTTTTGACTTAAGATGGATTGAAAGTCTTCGTACCAAGCTCGAGGAGCTTGTTTAAGTCCATAGAGAGCTTTCTTAAGTTTTAGAACATGGTCGGGTTTATCTAGATTTTCAACCCGGGGTTGGCTAACATAAACTTCTTCTTTAATGTATCCATTTAAGAATGCCGACTTAACATCCATTTCATTTTAAATCCTCGATGTTCGCATAAGCTAGCAACATTCGAATGGATTCGAGTCTAGCTATCGGGCATAGGTTTCATGTAATCTAAGCCTTTGACTTGACTAAACCCTTTGGCGACTATCCTAGCCTTGTTTCTAACTACTTCACCTTTATCATCAAGCTTATTTCGAAACACCCACCTTGTTCCAATTATCGTTTTGTCTTTAGGTGGTGGTACTAATTCCCACACTTCATTCCTAGTAAATTGAGCTAGCTCTTCTTGCATTGCAATAATCCAATCGGGATCAAGAAGAGCTTGTTCAATTGATTTGGGTTCTATCTTTGAAATTAAGGAAATTTGACTAAGGTTCCTATAGGATGCTCTAGTTCGAACTCCTAGATTAGGATCTCCTATCACTTGATCGATAGGGTGGTTAGTCTGAATCCTAGATTGGGTTGGGTTTGTGTCACCTAATGCTTGATCAATGGGGTGACTTGGTTGAACATTAGTTTGGTTGGAGTCATCTATCACTTGATCAATAGAGTGACTTGGTTGACTTAGGTTAGGATTAACACTAGACCTGATCTCCGGATCAGAGTTAGGTCTAGTATGAATCGGCTCGCTAATTGGGGTTGTCGGGGGTTTTGTAGGTTCATGTCCTTCATCAAATACTACATTGATAGTCTCCTCGACTCTAAGGGTGTCATGGTTATATACTCTATAAGCTCGACTTGTAGTCGAGTATCCTAGAAAGATTCCAGTCGTGGTCTTGGATGTAAATTTTCCTAGGTAATCCTTAGTGTTTAGGATATGTACCTTACACCCAAATACCCTAAAGTACTTGATGTTAGGTATTTTATCGTGATAAATCTCGTATGAGGTCTTAAGGTGCCTCTTTACCATAAGGATTCTATTTTGGACATAGCATGCCGTACTCACGGCTTCTGCCCAAAACCTATCAGGTAGGTCATATTCGTTCAACATGGTCCTAGCGGCTTCTTGTAGAGTTCGGTTTTTCCGCTCCACTAGGACATTTTGTTGAGGGGTCCTAGGGCAAGAGAATTCATGGTGGTATCCGTTTAGGTTACAGAAGTTGGTGAACCTTTGATTTTCAAATTCACCACCATGATCGCTTCTAATTCTTTTAACCTTAAGGTTTTTTTGATTCTCGATTAATTTGAATAAATTGATTAATTGATCTAGGGTATCATTTTTATGTTTGATGAACCTAACCCAGGTAAACCTGGAGTAGTCGTCAATTATGACTAAGCAATATTGACTTTTATTGAGTGACTTGGCTCCATGTGAATCGAATAGATCCATATGCAGGAGCTCAAGTACACTTGAGGTTCGTTCTTGGTTAGTTAACTTGTGTTGTGTCCTAGGTTGTTTTCCTTGTTGACAAGCATTATAGATTTTATTAACCAAGTTGTTGAGGTTGGGTAAGCCTCTGACTAAGCCACTCTGACTCATCTTGTGGACGAGTCTTGGGTGCGAGTGACCGAGTCGTCGGTGCCACAACCATGATTCCTCTTCCTGTGTCATAAGACATTTGGCTGAAGATTTTATTAATTTAATTGTGTAAATGTTATTTGTCCTAGTTCCTTTGAGTATTGTTTTAGCTGTTTTATTTTTTTTAATTACACATTCATTTTCTAAAAATACGACCTTATAGTTATTGTCACATAATTGGCTTACGCTAAGCAGGTTATATTCAAAATTCTCTACAAGTAATACATTTTTAATAACAAAATTCGAGTTAAGCTCGATATCACCTGATCCGATGATTTTGAGCTTGCCGTTATTCCCAAAGGCTACCGATCCTTGTCGTTTGAATCGAAGCTTTGTGAATTTGAGTTGATCCCCGGTCATGTGTCGGGAGCAACCGCTGTCCAACATCCATTGATCCTACACACAAAGTGGTTGGATTGGATGTTAGATTTTTTTTAAAAAAAATTGGTTGTAAGTTGTTAAACCTAGGTCATCTCACCTGTGTCTATATGATCAATCATGTTATACTTATGTGTTTTTTGTGAGATGACTTCCAATTAAGTTGATTAAGTGCATTTATGTTTAAGTAATGTTAGATTTGGATTTGACCCTAGGCTTGTCAAGTTTACCTTTTCAAGATCATGGCTTCCAGGTCGTGGCGAGGCACAGGGGCCTTCTTTTATCGGATCATCGACCACTTCCTTAGACAAAGCCATTTTCAAGAAAATGATGACTTGACTCACCTAAAATTATTTCCTCGTCTAACTAGTTATTTTTGAAAAGAGGCTCCCCGAGGCTCAATCTTTTCGAAGGATTTTAGTTGATTATTTGAAAAGAGGCTCCCCGAGGCTCAATCTTTTCGAATGATTTTAGTTGGTTATTTGAAAAGAGGCTCCCCGAGGCTCAATCTTTTCGAAGGATTTTAGTTGGTTATTTACGTGTTCTAAGTGAGTTCACGAAAGAAAAAAAAATCTAAGCATGCAATTTCTAAGTTAAAACACAAACATGTTTTGTACTGGCTCCCCCTAGACCGTTGAATCGGTTCGGTCTATCCACATAGTGGATTTGGTCCTTGGGAACCCAGTACGAGTTGGATCCTAGAGTTGAAATCAAAGTGGTCTTAGGGACCCATGCTTGGACACATTTTTTATGTCTACTTACGATTGAAATATACGACTTATTGGTCGTGTTTGAGCTAAACCCTAGTCCGGCCTTGTTGTACACGGCCCTTTGCGATCCAAGTAGGAGGTCAAGTCCTTTGGATCCCAAAGTAAACCTTTCCAATGTATTCCTAAGATCTTTGACTTGACTTTTCAAGAGTGAGTTCTCAACTTCGAGTTTTTCAACCCGAGTTGAGTCCTTCTCTTGAACTCGACTAGTCGAAGAGGTTAGGGAGACCTCGTGTTTGAGGAGTTTAACTTCCTCAACCAGGGTCTCGACCTTGGACTCGGACTTAGCTAACTTCCTAGACAAAAACCTAACCGTATTATGTAAAGTATTAAATAAGGTTCGACTAACCTTAAGGGTATCTTTTGAACCGGATGCATATCCGTGGCTTGACTTTGTAGTCTGAGTCATCCTCAGGTTCTGACTCAAGTTCAGGTTCGGTCTCCGTGTCGGACTCAATCGATTTCGCCATGAAGACGTGGTCTTCATCTTCTTCGGATGACGCTTCTTCCCATGTCGCATTGAGGGCCTTCTTGTGCTTAGGTGCTTGGTGGTTGAGCTTGGGGCACTCGGACTTTATATGTCCAAACCTGTTACACTCATAACACCTAATATTAGAACTTTTAGGCTTACCTTGGTTGGGTCGAGTTGTGGTTCGCTTTCATCCCTTGGCTATCCTTCGAGCTAGGTTCATTAGTTCGGCAGTCAATTCCGGGTCAACTTCTTCTTCGGACTCATCTTCCTCCTCGGTTGGTGGTGGCTTGCTTGCGATTTTCTTCTTCTTTGAACCTGCAAACAAGGCTATACCCCTCTCGGGTTCCGAGTTGGACTGCTCATGTAATTCAAAATCCGAAAAGAGTTCATCTAATCTAAGTTTAGAAAGATCCTTGGAGACCTTGTAGGCATCGACCATGGATGCCCACAAGGTAGTACTCGGAAAAGAGTTTAGAACATACCTTATAAGGTCGCGGTTTTCGACCTTTTTCCCGATTGCGTGTAGGTTGTTGACTATGTCTTGGACACGGGCGTGGAGTTGCGTCGCGGACTCGTGTTCCTACATTTTTAGTGTGTAAAATTTATTGAACAACAAATCACGTTTGCAAACCTTAGCTTGATCTGATCCTTCGTGTAACTCGATCAGCTTTGTCCAAAGGTCCTTTGCGCTAATGAAGGGGCCGACGCGATTTAACTCCTCCTTGGACAAGCCGCATTGGAGGATTTGTGTTGCCTTGGCGTCGGCTTCGACTTGTCGTTTTGTCGCAATGGTCCATTGATCATAATCCAAGGAGTCACCCACTTCATTAGTCGGAAGTGTGAAACCCGTTTGGATTATGATCCACATCTCGATTTGGGTTTTGAGAAAGCATTCCATCCGACCCTTCCAATAACGGAAGTCATCTCCATTGTAAAACGGAGGTCGGACGGTGCTAAAACCCTCGAGATGGGCCATTAGAACAAAAGACAAAAAGGGACGAAGACAAAGAAACTAGCAACGACAAAAACACAAAACAAAGTACCAAGACTCGCATCTTGGATTAGTAGTGGGAGAGTAAATTTAACAAAGCGAAATAAATCAGAAATAAACAGAAATAAAAGTAAAATAAATCTGTGAAAAATGGCTAGATTGGTGGTTTCACCAAATCTTAGCAACCCCCGGCTCTGATACCAATTGTTGGATCGAAGCGGATCGCTAGAGGGGGGGTGAATAGCGATAAAAACTTTTCTTTTAAATCGTTCGATAGACAATTAAACGCTGCGGAAATGTAAATAAAAACTAAATGAGACAAATAGTTTTATTACTTGGTTCATAGCCTTCGGCTACTACTCCAATGCCCTAACGGTCCTAGACCGTGTACGGAGGGCAATTCACTAAAACACTCCTCCTCGTTGGAGGTAGGAGTTTTACGATTACAAAAGCCTTCGAAGCAAAAAGATAGAGAGACAAACCCTCTATTCTATTAAAGTAAAATGAAACGAAAATCCTCGATTAAAAAGAATTGCAATATTGAAAGCAATAACAAATTAAGATTATACCAACAACTAAACAAAAGAAACTTTAAACTAGGGTTGTTGGCAGCACTTCGTTGTTGTAGAGTCGTCGGAGAGTTGCAGCGTAACGGAGGCTTTTGAGCACTTAGAATTGAGGATGAAACCCTTGGTTTGGCCCTCTTTTTATAGCCTTTAAGCCCCTCAACGAATGGGTCTTCAACCAATCACAAATGGGCACAAAACTCCTTGAAAAATGGTGATAAAGCTTGACTCCTCGAGGCTGATTTTTGACCACCGGTTGAACTGCCTGGCTGAATCGGGCGCGCTGAATTGGCGGTGAACTGATGATGGCCAGGATTTTTGACTACAATAAAGAGTTAGCTCAAAATATAAGTTGATTCGACGGCCACTTGCCGTCCGATCTCAACATAGACCTTCCATGGGAAGTCTTGGGTCGGATCGTCGCCTAAGATCATCCCCGTAAAGAGGATACGACCTCACTTACGCTCGCACACACGAGCTTACCTCGATACTTACGTGTCACTTTTGCTTCTGGCCTTCCACTCGATTCCTTCGGCTCCCTCCGAAGTAACTCGAGTGTCGCCCGACCACCGCTGCTTCCTCCGGGTGTCGCTAGCCTTCAGCTCCAGCATTGAGACTTTTCTGCACACTTGATTTAGCTCGTGAGATAACAATATAAGCTTAACTTTATATTGTTTGCTATAATCAAAACTTAGGTTCGACTTAGGTGCCCACTTCACCAACAATATGTTTATAGGAGATTATTGAGGAGCATGTGTACTTCCCCATCGAAAGGCACATAACCCGAGATAATTACCTTGGTACCAAGTAATGGTGAACACTTAGATGCAAATAGGAGTATCCTCCCCATCGGAGTCACTGCTTTTATTTGTAGGGACGAAGAGGAACCAACTATTAATTTTATTTGTCAAAAAGTTAGGTTGACAAGATAATAAAATTAATGGGTAAAACCTCCTCTTACAACTGTAGAAATTGTATACGTCCACATTATCGTGGCATACGATATTCTCGGTGTTTTGAGGTGTTGGTTGATTTTAAAATATTATTGTTTGAGGAATCAATGATTTTTGGAAATCTAATGTATTTATCTATGTGATTCTTAGGTTTTTCAAAATGAATTTCAACCCGCTTGTTGTGATACTGAAGGAAAATAAACTTACTGGACTCAATTATGTTGATTGGAAGAGGAATCTTGACATTGTCTTGACTGCTGAGGAATACAAATATATACTCCTCGAAGTGTGCCCTCCTTAGCCTGCAGATGATTCTGGGGAAAAGGAGAAGGAGAGTTATATGAAGTGGATCAAGGCCGATGAGATGGTGCGGTGTTACATTTTGACATCTATGTCAAATGTACTGCAACATCATCATGAAGCTATGCCCACTGCTTATGACATGATGCTCAGTCTCAAAGAGCTTTTCGGACACCAGAATCGGGTTGCTAGGCAGGAAGCCATGAGGAACTTGATGACGATCACCTTGATCGAGGGAATACCCATGAGGGATCATGTCCACAAGATGATGGCTCATTTAAATGAGTTGGAAGTCCTCAGAGCTGAGATAGATGGGGAAACCCAGGTCGATATCATTCTCTAGTCTATACCTAGAATTTTTAAGCAGTTTCGCCTGAACTACAACATGAATAAAAGATTGTATTCGTTGGCGGAGCTTCTGACAGAACTCCAGGCAGTAGAGGGGCTATTTCGTCAGAGTGATCAGGCGCAGGCCAAGGTTGCCTAAAAGGTTTATACTTCTAAGCCGAAAGGCAGGAAGAAGAAGAAATAAGCAGAGGAAAAGACGGTGAGAGAAACTCAGGAAGGAGTGAAGAGATTTAATCTCAACCGTTGGATATAGAGTCTTAATCTCAACCGTCGGATATAGAGTTTTAATCTCAACCGTCGGATCTAGAGTTTTAATCTCAACAGTCAGATCTAGAGATTTAATCTCAACCGTCGGATCTAGAGTTTTGTTTTCCACCATCGGATATAGGCTTCATGAGGTTTTAATAGGCTACAATAGGGACCATGAGGAGGAGTTGGATCTTGGACACCCAATGGATCAAGCTCACATAAAGTCCGATCCATTAATGATAATCCAATCCAATAGAGGATTATCATTGATCTACCTCACCAACCCCCATAAGTTAATATGAACTCCATATATTATTTGTACATTTTCTCTCTCCGTGTTTAAGATCTCGAATGTCCATCCATTAATTAATTTACTGATAATTAATTAATCAACATCTAACTCCATGAGTTGTACCACTCAACCTTATCATCATGCCGGACCAAGTCCACCTACAGGGTTTACATAATGAACCTTAAGAGCTCCTCAAGGGGACATCATCATCCAAATATATAGGAGACAGTTTCCTCCTATAATCAATGACACACCATATAAATAATACCATTTCCCAACATATCGAGCCTATCGATTTACTCTATAAATCTCGCCCATTGGTAAATCAAAGAAATGAATACTAAGTATATGTGCCCGTTATTATATCGGGATTAAAAGCATGTACAAGATAATATCTGAGGTTCGATTCGATTATGTAGTCAGCAATAAATTGAATCACCTTTTTGTCGGTCCTGCTCAATACACACAAAGTGTACTAGTGTAATTCTATGGTCAAGACAAACCAATATCAAATCACATTACAACCATTCCAATGGTTTGTCCATAACAATCTCGGTTGTGAGCCTTTACTTATACTTTACAATGAACCGATAACATGATCTCCTGTGTGACACTACACACCATGTTATCTATAATGTAATGTATCAGACAAATATGCATAACCATAAATATACAAACAATGATCATGTGATTCTTATTTCAAAATAAAGGTGTTCATACAAAAGAGAGACTTTTTAGTATACATACCAACAATCTCCCACTTATACTCAATGACTATGCTGTCCTCAAACTTCCATATATCTGATTCCCATTCCCTCCACATGCCTATCAAAAGCTCTCGCTGGAAGGGCCTTAGTGAAAGGACCTGCCAGGTTATCCTCTGATGAAATCTTGGCCACAACAATTTCTCCTCTCTTTACGATTATTTGAATTAGGTGGTACTTGCGTTCTGTGTTTACTTGCCTTATTGGCTCATGGTTCCTTCGAGTTTGCAACTGCACCACTATTATCACAATAAATTGTGATAGTTCTGGGGAAACCAGGAATCACATCCAAGTCCATCAAGAAGCTCCTGAGCCACACAACTTCTTTGGCCGCCTCAGAGGCTGCCACATACTCAGCTTCCATGGTGGAGTCCGCCACGCATTTTTTCTTGACACTCCTTCATACAATGGCTCCACCTCCCAAAGTAAACACAAAACTTAAGGTAGACTTACTGTTATCCCTATCTGATTGGAAGTCAGAATCTATGTAACCCACAGGGAGTAATTGGTCTGCCTAGTAAAATAGAATATAATCCCTAGTCCTTCTCAGGTACTTCAATATATGCATTACCGTAGTCCAATGTCCCTATCCTGGATTACTCTAATATCTGCTAACCATGCTTATGGCAAAGCAGATATCCGATCTCATACATAGCATCACATACACGAGGCTTCCTACTGCCGAACCATAAGGAACTGCCTTCATCTCCTTTATCTCCTTAGATGTTCTAGGACACATCTCCTTAGATAAAGGAACTCCATGCCTGAAAGGTAGAAAACCTTTCTTGGAGTTTTGCATGATAAAATGATTCATAATTGTGTCTTTGTATGAAGCTTGAGATAAGCACAACATCCTTTTCCTGCGATCCCTTATAACCTAGATCCCAAGGATGAGTCCCACTTCTCCCAAGTCCTTCATGTCAAACTGTTTGGACAACCATACCCTTACGTCCGATAATACCTTGACATTGTTGCCAATTAAAAAAATGTCATCTACATATAGTACAAGAAATACCACTACGTTTCTATCACATCTCTTGTATACACAAGACTCATCCAATTTTTGAATAAATCCATAAGACTGGATTACCTCATCAAAGAGGATTCTCCAAGACCTCGAAGCTTGCTTCAATCCATAAATGGACCGATTAAGCTTACACACAAGATGCTCTTTGCCCTTTGCAAAGAATCCCTCTGGTTGCTTCATATAGATGTTTTCCTCAAGACTTCCATTAAGGAAAGCTATCTTGACATCCATCTGCCATACCTCATAATCCATATGAGCAGCAATACATAAGAGAATCCGGATAGACTTAAGCTTGGCTACTGACGAAAAGTTCTCCTCATAATCGATTCCCTCTTTCTTAGTATACCCCTTCGCAACAAGCATCGCTTTGAAGGTGTCAACCTTCCCGTCTATTCCTCTCTTTCTTTTGTAGATCCACTTGCATCTAATGGTTTTTACACCATCGGGTGGTTCTACTAGCTCCCATACCTGATTTGAATCCAAATATTCTATCTCATAATTCATTGCACTTTACCAAGATACCGCATCTTTATCTTCGATTTCCTCGTCATATGTCCAGGGATATGGTTCAGGTTCGCCAGGGACCAAATCAAAAGATTCTCCCAATAATATGAATCTATCAGGCTGTCTAACAACCCTCCCACTATGACGAGGTATCACCTGTGTATCCTCTGTGACACGCGATCCAGTGACTTATGGTATATCCTCTTGTACTAGTGGTACTGAAGTAGTGACTTCCCCTTTCAATTCCTCTAGAACAATCTTACTCATGGGCTTGTGGTTCATCACATAGTCTTCCTCTAAAAATTTGGCGTTCATGCTAACGATCACCTTCTGATCTCTACGACTATAAAACAAACCACCTTTCGTTCCTCTAGGATAGCCAACAAACATCCGCACTTCTATACGAGGTTCCAACTAACCATCATCTACCTTCAGCACATGTGCTAGACTCCCCCAAATCCGAATATGTCTCAGACTAGGCTTTCGCCCAGTCCACAATTATGTGGGAGTAGAAGGCACTGATTTAGATGGTACAAAGTTTATAATGTACACTGTCGTATCTAGAGCATATCCCCAGAAAGAATCTGGCAACTCAGAATAACTCATCATCGATCTAACCATCTCCATAAGAGTCTTATTCTTTCGCTCTATTACACCATTCTACTGGGGTGTGCCAGGTGCAGACAATTGGGATTGAATCGCAGCCTTTGATAAGTAATTCCTAAACTCTCCCAAGAGGTACTCACCACCACGATCTGATCATAGTGTCTTTATACTTTTACCTTGATGTTTCACAGCATCAGCCTTGAATTCTTTGAACTTGTCAAAGCATTCAGACTTCCGGCGCATCAAGCAAATGTATCCATATCTTGAATAATCGTCTATAAAAGAAACGAAATATTCAAAACCACCTTTAGCCTGGATAGACATAGGACCACACAAATCAGAATGAACCAATTCCAACACATCTTTGGCTCTATACCCCTTGGCCTTAAAAGGCCTCTTGGTCATTTTACCCTCCAAGCAAGATTCGCAGGTTGGGAAATCTTCCACCACTAATGAACCCAAAGGTACATCAGCTATCAACCTTTGAATTCTGCTTAGGTTAATATGACCAAGTCTTAGATGCCAAAGATATGTTTGGTTCATCTTCGAAGGTTCTTTTCTCTTATTGGAATTAGAAGATGAGTTATTAACTTTTATTTGCATCGTGGGAGCTTTTGGTTCAAGTGTATACAAATTTCCTATCAATGCATCAGAACAGATAATCTCCCTATTCATTTTTATAACAACTCTATCATTAAAAGAAATATAATATCCATCCATAAACAATTTAGAAACCGAAATTAAATTCTTTCTAAATAAAGGTACATAAAGACAATTTTTAAGAACCAAAACTTTATTCCTCTCAAAAGACAAATAAACATCTCCCACTGTGACAGTCACCACTTTCGTGGCATCACCCAAGTAGACGGTAATCTCCCCTTCATCCAGTCATTTGATTTCCTGGAACCCCTGTAAATTATTGCAGACATGATCAGTGGCTCCCGTATCTAAACACCAGGTGCCGGTAGATAACACCGCTAAACATGTTTCAACGACTAGACCAAAAGATATACCTTTGTTCTGCTTCCGGTTGGGGCAGTCCTTCTTCCAGTGCCTAGTCTGCTTACAAGTGAAGCCCTTTCCTTTTGGCTTCTTCACTCCAGCCTGAGTTCCTCTCACCGCCTTTGCCCCAGCTTGTTTCATCTTCTTCTTGCCTTTTGGCTTAGAAGTAGAAACCTTTTGGGCAACCATGGCTTGCGCCTGATCACTCTGACGAAAAAGCCCCTTTGCCATCTGGAGTTCTATCAGAAGTTCCGCAAATGAATACAACCTCTTGTTCATGTTGTAGTTCAGGCGAAACTGCTCAAAACTCCTAGGTAGAGATTGGAGAATGATATCGACCTGGGTTTCACCATCGATCTCAGCTCTGAGGACTTCTAGCTCATTCAAATGAGCCATCATCTTGAGAACATGATCGCTCACTGGTGTTCCCTCGATCATAGTGGTCGTCATCAAGTTTCTCATGGCTTCCTGCCTAGCAGCCTGATTCTGGTGTCCGAAATGCACTTTGAGACTGAGCATCATGTCATAAGCAGTGGGCATAGCTTGATGCTGATATTGCAGTACATTGGACATAGATGCCAAAATGTAACACCGTGCCATCTCATCAGCCTTGATCCACTTCTTATAACTCTCCTTCTCCTTTTCCCTAGAATCATCTGTAGCCTTAGGAGGGCACTCTTCGAGGAGTATATATTTGTATTCCTCAGCAGTCAAGACAATGTCAAGATTCCTCTTCCAATAAATATAGTTGGGTCCAGTAAGTTTATTTTCTTTCAGTATCACATCATGTGGGTTGAAAGTCATTTTGAAAAGACCTAAGAACACATATATCAAAACATTAGATTCCAAAAAATGATTGATTCCTCAAACAATTAAATTTAAAAAAAACAACCAACACCTCAAAACACCGAGAATATCGTATGCCATGATAGTGTGGATGTATACGAATTCTACATTTGTAAGAGTAGGTTTTACCCATTAATTTTAATATCTTGTCAACCTAACTTTTTGACAAATAAAATTAATAGTTGGTTTCTCTTTGGCCCTACAAATAAAAGCAGTGACTCCAATGGGGAGGATACTTATATTTGTATCTAAGTGTTCACCATTACTCGGTACCAGGGTAATTATCTTGGGTTATGTGCCTTCGGATGGGGAAGTACACATGCTCCTTAATAATATCCAATAATCATATTCGACCTTGTGATCCGTAAACAAACTCATCTGATGGGGAGGAAGGAACTCAGAGCCGACGCGCAAGTTTGTTTGCATCACAAGTAAAATTGTAATGGGGGTCGTAGGAATTTATAAAAATATCCCTATCCCACTTAGTAATTTAAAATTGAGGAATTTTCTAGCCTACGACATACATATCAAACCATAAACAATAAATATGAAAAAACAATATTTTCCAACTATTATGGCTTTTGTCTCCAATATGCCTCCCGTCGTATCGCCATCTTGTCCGCTCCTCCCTACACCATGTACGAGCCATCCGGAGATCCGAGCCAAGACTAAAATGTTGGTGCAACAATGCTCCAAGCATTTATATGTTTTGATGTTTGGATAATCATCTAAGTTAGGCAATATCTTGTGATCTAATTGCGAATATGTTTTAAGTGACAGGGAAATCCAAGGATGAAGACTTGGTAAAAGAGAAGTCCAAGTATGATCTTGGCAAGGGAAGTCCAAGGGATGGACTTGGCAGCATAAGACCAAGCTTGTAGTCTTGGTAGCGTAAAGTCCAAGTGAACATGGGCAAAGGAAGTCCAGGTATGATCTTGGCAAAGGAAGTCCAAGGGATGGACTTGGCAACGTAAGACCAAGCCTGCAGTCTTGGCAGCATAAAGTCCAAGTGAACCTTGGAAAAGGAAGTCCAAAGTAAGGTATTGGCAGCATAAGTCCAAGCTTGTAGTCTTGGCGGCGTAAAGTCCAAGCATTTAGCAACCCAAGACATGACGAAACCGAAGGAAGCTCTTGGAAGCAAAGCGCAAAGGATGAACAAGTCGCGGACTCGGATGGATCCTGGAGGCGCAAGGCTTAATGAGGAGCTAGAAGGTTGAGTCTAGGTCTAGGGTGTAAAATCAAGTGTGAATTACTCGTAGTCGAGTGAAACCGGCCATCGATCCGATACCTTTGCGGGCGATCGGTGATGTTGCGATCGATCGACTTCTCGAGCGATCGATCAAGGAGAAAATCGTCACGAATGCGATCTCACTCGATCGCTTGATCACTGACCGACCTTGATCACTCGACCGATCACTGTCGTTGGAAAATGCAGCTACGAATCTCCGCAGATTTGCATGGTCAGAAGCCATTTGCTTCGGCGGCAGTCGACTGATGGCAAGCATCAGTCGACTGATCGTGGCCCAACGGGAAAAATAGCCCCTCTTCTATAAAAAGGGGCCTTGGGGAGCTTGGTGAAGCTAGTGCTCTCATTCCTAACTACACCCTCGTGCTCACCAAGTTTTCCCAAGTGTTTTAGCAATTCAAAACCTCCTCTTCTCTAGTTCTTAATCATCCATCATTGTAAAGAAGAGGAGAGCATTGCAAGAAAGGGTTCTCCACCTTGGTTCATCCAAAGGAGAATATAGTGAAGCTTGGCTAGGACTAATCCACCTTACGGATTGCCGTGGAGTAGGAGCGTCATCTCCGAACCATGTACATCGGGTGTTAGCGTTTGGTTTCTTATTTCTTATTCGTATTCGTTTTCGTATTTGTATTGCTTCCGCTAACTTACTTGTAGAAACGAAGAAAGGCTAATCACCCCCCCTCTAGTCGTTACAAAGATCCTAACAAGTGGTATCAGAGCCCGGTTAGCTTGGAAGATCTCACCATCAACCAAGGCATCAATGGCTCTTCCTGAGGGATATAGCACCGCCAAGCCACCACTCTTCGATGGGAGTCACTTTGCATATTGGAAAGGTAGGATGAAGTATTATCTAATGAGAAATATTGAAATTTGGCATAGTATTGTAGATGGCTTTGAGGAACCGGTGGATGAACAAGGAAACCCTATTCCAAGCAAGGATTGGACAAGGGAAATGAATACGCGATTCGAGTCAAATGCAAAGGCAGTACTCACCATTCAATGCGGTATTACCATGGAGCAACTCAACAAGGTGGGGCCTTTCGAATTCGCCAAGGAGTTATGGGAAAAGCTCATTGAGCTAAACAAAGGTTCCAAGGAGTCAAAGAGGGCCAAGAAGGACCTACTAATTGGACAACTTCAAGCCTTCCAAATGAAGATGCATGAAACTGTAAGCCAAATGCATGGAAGGTTCAAGGAGATTGTGAACGGACTCCATATCATAGGTGAGCGAGTTGACAACCGGGACTTGGTAAGGTATATTCTTCAAGCATTTCCTAGAAATTCTTTATGGACTTCTATAGTTGATGCCATTAAGGTAACTAGGGATCTCTCTCAAATTAAAATTGATGAATTATTTTGTGAGTTTGAATTACATGAGCAAACTAACATGTCCTCTAAGGAAAAGGGTTTAGCTCTATTTGTTGAAAAGAAGGAAAAGAAGAAGAAGGAAAGGAAAGAAGCATCATCATCATCCGAATCGGAGCATGACTCAAGTAGTGATGAAGACTCATCTAGTGAGATGGCAAATTTTGTCAAGAAGCTCTATAGGAAATCAAAGGAGTTCAAGAGTAGAGAAGCAAGGAAGGGGTCTCATTCTTCAAAAGGTAAGTTTAGTGGTAATTCAAGTTTCAATAATAATGTGATTTGCCATGCTTGCAACAAGAAGGGGCACATAAAGCCAAATTGCCCGGAGCTAAAAAAGAAGGAGGAAAAAGAAAAGAAAAAGAAGGACAAGAAGGAGAAGAAGGAGGAGGCCATGGTGGCTCAAACCACATTGGACACACCAAGTGTTGAAGACTCCTCCTCCGATGATGAACTTTGCCACATCACACGCCATGTGGCACTTATGGCCCTAGGAGATGATTCCGATACATAAAGCCAAGAAGACTCCTCAAGTGATGAATCGTCATCTAGTGACGATGAGGTAATGAACTCTCCCAAAGTTAAGATTCTCTATAAATCAATTGCCTACCTTAAAGAAGCTCTAGATAAGTCTAAATCTAAGGTTAAGAGCATGAAGGTAGAACTAAAAACCATTAGGAATGAAAAACCTTCACATGTCGATTCTTGCATGCTTAAGGAAGAAAATGACAAACTTAAGGATGAGGTTAGTGAATTAAAAACATGTTTAGAAAAATTTTCAAATGGCTCAAAATGTCTTGATATGATCCTTAGTCGACAAAGAGCCATTTACAACAAGGTCGGTTTAGGATATAAGCCAAAAGAAAAAGAAGTTGCTTATATTTCATTGATTAATAGGAAAGCAACCATTAAGGGAAAGGTTAAGAAAGCATGGGTACCTAAGAAGTTTTTACTTAATGTTACCGGTCCAAATGTTTGGGTACCAAAAGCTTGTATTTTTCATGTGATTTAGGTAGGAGAGCAAGGTATGTGGATTGTGGATAGCAGTTGCTCAACACATATGACCGGGGATGTGAGCAAGTTCTCCACAATTAAGTATGTGAAGAAGGGAGCGGTGTCCTTTGGGAATAGTGGAAAACTCAAGATATTAGGTAGAGGTACAATTGAGGTATCCCCCAAAATTGTTATTCACAAAGTCTTGCTAGTATAAAATATGAAACTTAATTTATTAAGTGTTAGTCAACTTTGTGATGCAAACTATCATGTCTCCTTTGAATCCTCTAAATGCATGATTAGACACAAGGAATTAAATGATTGTATGTTAATTGGATATAGGAAATCAAATATCTATTATGTTGATCTTTCATATGCTTCTAACATTTCTACTAAGTGTCTTGTTACAAAAGAAGAAGAAAGTTGGCTATGGCATAGAAGATTGGGGCACATCAACATGAAAAACATAGCCAAGGTAGCCAAGATGGAGTTGGTCAAAGGTCTACCAAAGATCAAGTATGTCAAGAACAAAATGTGTGATGCATGCCAAGAAGGAAAACAAACAAAAGCATCACACAAAGGTAAAACCTTAACTAATACTTCCTTACCATTAGAACTATTGCATCTTGATTTATTTGATTGCCATAGTACTCCATCTTTAAATGGTAACAAATATTGTTTGGTTATAGTAGATGATTTTTCTAGGTATACTTGGGTTTATTTTATGAAACATAAGGATGATACCTTAGAAATAATCATAGGATTTAGTAAAAGGGTTGAAAATGAAAAGAGTCTCAAAATCAACCGGATCCGTAGTGATCATGGTGGTGAATTTGAGAACTCAAAATTTTCACAATTTTGTTTAGAGCAAGGGTACAAGCATGAGTTCTCTTGTCCTAGAACACCTCAACAAAATGGGGTGGTGGAAAGGAGAAATCGTGCCCTACAAGAGGCGGCTAGGACTATGCTTAATGCATATTCTCTACCTAGCTACTTGTGGGCGGAAGCGGTTAATACCGCTTGCTATATCCAAAATAGGGTTCAAATCCATAGGTTTTTAAGAAAAACACCATTTGAATTATGGAATGGGACTATTCCCACAATTCATTATTTCAAAGTCTTTGGATGTAAAGTTTATATTCTAAACACCAAGGATAACTTAAAAAAATTTGAATCCAAAGCGGATGAGGGAATCCTAGTTGGATACTCATCCACAAGTAGAGGGTATCGAGTCTACAATAAGAGAACCCAAGGGATTGAGGAGTCCTCCAATGTTCAATTTGATGAAACTACTAGTACCTACCCTAGAAAGTCCTCCATTGATAAGGATATTAATGACAATAATCAAGACATAACCCAAAAACTTCAAAATTTGACAATTAGGGGTAATGATCAAGGGGGAGGAAGAGGAGATTCCGATGATGAAAGGAGGGTAGAAGATAACAATGATCAATTTGAAACCCCTTCTAGAACCCTAAGAATTCATCAAGATCATCCACTTGACCAAGTAGTAGGAGATATATCTCAAGGAGTTAGAACTAGGTCATTTCATAGACCTCCTACTAGTCAAGTAACTCTCATTTCACAAATTGAGCCCAAATCGGTCAATGATGCATTACATGATCTGAATTGGATTTTGGCAATGCAAGATGAATTGGCTCAATTTGAGAGGAGTCAAGTATGGGAGTTAGTACCTAGACCCAATGATAGCACCATAATTACCACAAGATGGGTCTTTAGGAACAAGCTAGATGACCAAGGAAATATCATTAGAAATAAGGCTAGGTTGGTTGCTAGAGGATTTAATCAAGTTGAGGGGCTTGACTATGATGAGACTTTTGCCCCGGTTGCTAGATTAGAATCTATTAGAATTCTCTTAGGGTATGCTTCCTATATGGGATTTAAACTCTACCAAATGGATGTTAAATCGGCATTCTTAAATGGTTATATTAAGGAGGAAGTATATGTAGAGCAACCACCCGGATTTGAGAACATAGATTATCCAAACCATGTATGTAAGCTTAGGAAAGAACTATATGGGTTAAAACAAGCTCCCCGGGCATGGTATCAAAGATTGTCATCTTTCTTAATTTCTAAGGATTTTAGAAGAGGCCAAGTAGATCAAACTTTATTTATAAAGTCAACATTAAAGGATATATTCATAGCCCAAGTATATGTTGATGATATCATTTTTGGGTCAACAACTGATGATCTTCTTCAAGACTTTATAAAAAATATGGAAAATGAATTTGAAATGAGTTTAGTTGGAGAGCTTACCTTTTTCCTAGGTTTACAAGTCAAACAAACCAATGAAGGTATTCATATTTATCAAACCAAATATGCAAATGAAATGATCAAGAAATTTGGTTTGGAGAAAGCCAAAATTGTAACCACTCCTATGGCCACTAGCACTAGAATAGATAGTGATCATGAAGGTAAATCAATTGATCTTAAACTTTATAGGAGTATGATTGGTAGCCTACTATACCTAACCGCTAGTAGACCCGATATCTTATTTGCGGTAGGTATGTGTGCAAGATACCAATCTTGTGCCAAAGAATCACATTTAGTAGCCATTAAGAGAATTTTAAGATATATTAAAGGCACTCTAAATATAGGACTTTGGTATCCCAGGACTAGGTCCTTTGAGTTGCTTGGCTTTACCGATTCCGATTATGCCGGATGCAAATTGGATAGGAAGAGTACTAGTGGTGGATGCCAATTTCTTGGGTCCTCCCTAGTTAGTTGGAGTAGTAGGAAGCAACATTGTGTTGCGTTATCAACCACCGAAGCCGAATATGTGGCTATGGGTGGTTGTGTAGCTCAATTACTTTGGATGAGACATACTCTTGTGGACTATGAGCTACACTACTCTAACATTAAAGTTTATTGTGATAATGTGAGTACCATCAACTTGACCAAAAATCCGATACATCACTCTAGGACCAAGCACATTGAAGTGAAACATCACTTCATAAGAGATCATGTGACAAGAGGGGACATTGAACTAAATTATGTAGAATCTAAGTCCAACCTTGCCAATATCTTCACCAAATCTCTTCCCGAAACCGAATTTTCATCATTAAGGAGAGAGCTTGGTATGTGCTTTGTAGAGTAAAATTCTAGGTATGCATGATCCTATATTTATATGTTGGCATTATACCTTGATACATCTAAAAAAAGCCTTAAGAAACCTTGATTTTTTTATTGAGACACTTAGAAACATGTGAGATGATAGGGAAGGTGTACTTGGCTCATCATGCTTGTTATGATGCATTACTATAAGCCAATGACACACCTAGAGACATAAATACCTTATGGACCAATCATTGGGAAGGCTTGTATTCAAGTAATGGATATATAGCTCTAAGAACATGGTTGGAAATTCCAAATCATATATATTTTTGAATTATATTCATTATATTTTGAAAAACAGTTTTCAAGTGGAACACAAAAGTGATACAAAGTGTGCAAAATCTTTAGAACTTTTGTTAGGTTTCAAGTTTGTGTCAATATGGAAATATGGAGAACATATATTTTTAAAACTATTTTTCCTTAATAAATTATGATCTCATAAATGTGTACACAAAATTTCGTGATTTTTCGAGGTTTCTAGAATTTCTAACGCATTTCTGAAGTTGGGTTGAAAAGGCTGAAATTTCGATTTAGTGATGATCTGTTCGTAAACCAGTCGATGATAATCGTATTTTTGGATAAACAGCTCCATGTTTTGGTATTTAGTGTATCTTTGATGTCCTAAAATTATAGTATGATAATATTGCGTATACATAAAGTTTTAGGACTGATTAATGCAGTGTTTTAGGGAGAGTTTCATAGATTATATCTTTTTCATCCCCAAAATCATTGTTGGTGCAAAGTTAGGACTTAACTTTTGAATTTTTGATTATGCTTTGATTCAAATATTATTTACACATTATAAAGCATATCTTGGATTAACGGGGAGCTTAATTTCAATCTCATACCTTAGTCCAAGATCCAACACATTATTTCTTTCATGTTTGAATCCTTCTCTTTTTGATGTATGTCAAAGGGGGAGAAGGAGTGTTTAAGTTATAATTCATATTGAAAATATGATTATGTGTGTATCTTTAAAGACCTAACTTAAATGATTGCCAAACATCAAAAAGGGGGAGATTGTTGGTGCAATAATGCTCCAAGCATTTATATGTTTTGATGTTTGGATAATCATCTAAGTTAGGCAATATCTTGTGATCTAATTGCGAATATGTTTTAAGTGACAGGGAAATCCAAGGATGAAGACTTGGTAAAAGAGAAGTCCAAGTATGATCTTGGCAAGGGAAGTCCAAGGGATGGACTTGGCAGCATAAGACCAAGCTTGTAGTCTTGGCAGCGTAAAGTCCAAGTGAACCTTGGCAAAGGAAGTCCAAGTATGATCTTGGCAAAGGAAGCCCAAGGGATGGACTTGGCAGCGTAAGACCAAGCCTACAGTCTTGGCAGCATAAAGTCCAAGTGAACCTTGGAAAAGGAAGTTCAAAGTAAGGTCTTGGCAGCATAAGTCCAAGCTTGTAGTCTTGGCGGCGTAAAGTCCAAGCATTTGGCAACCCAAGACATGACGAAACCGAAGGAAGCTCTTGGAAGCAAAGCGCAAAGGATGAACAAGTCGCGACTCGAGGATCCCGGAGGCGCAAGGCTTAATGAGGAGCTAGAAGGTTGAGTCTAGGTCTAGGGTGTAAAATCAAGTGATGAGTATCACCGATCGATACGATGTATCACGACCGTCAGCTCGACCGAGTCGTGGTGAAATCGATCACCGATCGCTTTGGTCAGGGCGGCCGATCGATGTTAGCGATCACCGATCGCAAGAGTCGACCGATCAAGGAGAAAATCACGTAATGCGCCTCACTCGATCGCCGCTTGATCACTGATCGATCACCCATCACGATCATGGAGGGATCACCGACCGATCACCGCCGCCGCTGGAAAATGCGCGGCTACGAATCTCCGCGGAGATCTGCATCGCCGTAAGTCGCTGCTGGCGAATGATCGATGGTAGCATCACGATCGATCATAGCCCAACGGGAAAAACAGCCCCTCTTCTATAAAAAGGTGCCTTGGGGAGCTTGGTGAAGCTAGTGCTCTCATTCCTAACAACACCCTCGTGCTCACAAAGTTTTCCCAAGTGTTTTAGCAATTCAAATCCTCCTCTTCTCTAGTTCTTAAAAATCCATCATTGTAAAGAAGAGGAGATCATTGTAAAAAAGGGTTCTCCACCTTGGTTCATCCAAAGGAGAATATAGTGAAGCTTGGCTAGGACTAATCCACCTTACGGATTACCGTGGAGTAGGAGCGTCATCTCTGAACCACGTACATCGGGTGTTAGCGTTTGGTTTCTTATTTCTTATTCGTATTCGTTTTCGTATTTGTATTGCTTCCGCTAACTTACTTGTAGAAACGAAGAAAGGCTAATCACCCCCCCTCTAGCCGTTACAAAGATCCTAACATAAAAAACCATTTTAATTTACATCCATCGATTCTATACTCCACGAGGGAGTTTACATGAAATCTAGATCGAAAGTAAACTAAAATAAAAAGAGTGGCTAAACAATGTCGTATCTAATTACAAAAATTAAATACTAGCCTCGTCAACCCCGAGGATTCAACAAAATATACAATTACACACATACAATCACATACACACATATGACCAAAATCTTTGGATCCTATGCCTGCAACCAAAAAGTCAACCTATGCACATCCTACTATTATTCGACACATATATTATATGAAAAGTGCATAAATGTAACCAAATCCTAAACACACAAAACCGGAAACCGTGGCTTTGATACCACTTGAAGGGTGGGGAACTTCGCTTCCCCCATCAACTCGGTTGCTTGTTCATGGCAATCCCTTCTATGTCCCCGGATAAAAAAAATTTATCCTTGACAAGGAGGGATTATCCAAGCTACCGTTTCATCATCGTGCTTTTTGATTAGAGTGGTCACTTGAACAAACTTGTTGTTCAACTTCTATTCTACGATTAGCCGCGGAATATACGATGTATAGATCGCCGATTTTTGCGTTTGTATTTGGGCTCCAAGTAAATTTAACCACAAAACAAAAAATACAACATGTGTATAATTAAAAATAATTATAGATATAATATAAAAGAATATAAACAAGCATTATACCTCTCGATCTTCTATTGTATGTCCTTCCACCTTTTGGACGTCGGTGGGCGATGATCTTTCAAAAGTAGAAGCCTACTAGATCACAATCTTCCTTTCCTTGCTTGCTCTGAACAAGAGGAAGTATAGAAACCAAATTCTTCTCCTTCCTTTAGCCAACCACCAAGCACCAACCTTGATGCTTGCCGCCGGCCAAAAAGAAGAAGAGATGAGGAAGTGGGCCGGTCAAAAGCTTCAAGGAAAGACCCTAAGCCCCAGCCAAGGATGAAGGGAAGAAGGTTGAACGCCGGCAAAAACAAGGAGAGAAGAGGAAAGGATGGGCACCTACCACCTAAGGAAGAAGAAGGAAAAACTTTCCAAGTTTGTGGCCGCCCAAGCCTCCAAGCCCCCTTGCCGCCCAAAACCCTAATCCTCTTCTATGAATTACTTCTTGCCGCCCACCCCTTATCCTCCTTTTATAGAGTTAGGCCTAAGCCTCCTTTAATCTCCACCATCGGTTCTAGGGATTTAATCTCAACCGTCAGATCTAGAGATTTAATCTCAAACGTCGGATCTAGAGATTTAATCTCAATCATCGGATCTAGAGTTTTGTTTTCCACCATCGGATCTAGGCTTCATGAGATTTTAATAGGCTACAATAAGGACCATGAGGAGGAGTTGGATCTTGGCCACCCAATGGATCAAGCCCACATAAAGTCCGCTCTATTAATGATAATCCAATCCACTAGAGGATTATCATTGATCTACCTCACCAACCCCCATAAGTTAATATGGGATCCATATATTATTTGTACATATTTCTCCCCATGTTTAAGATCTCAAATGCCCGTCAATTAATTAATTTACTGACAATTAATTAATCAACATCTAACTCCATGAGCAGTACCACTCAACCTTATCATCATGTCGGACCAAGTCCACCTGTAGGGTTTACATGATGAACCTTATGAGCTCCTCAAGGGGACATCATCATCCTAATATATTGGACACGATTTCCTCCTATAATCAATGACACACCATATAAATAATATCATTTCCCAACTTATCGAGCCTATCGATTTACTCTATAAATCTCGCCTATTAGTAAATCAAAGAAATGAATTCTAAGTATATGTGCCCATTATTATATCGGGATTAAGAGCATGTACAACATAATATCTTAGGTTCGATTCGATTATGTAGTCAGCAATAAATCGAATCACCTCTTTGTCGGTCCTGCTCAATACACACAAAGTGTACTAGTGTAATTCTATGGTCAAGACAAACTAATACCAAATCACACTACAACCATTCCAATGGTTTGTCCATAACCATCTCGGTTGTGAGCCTTTACTTATACTTTACAATGAACCGATAACATGATCTTCTGAGTGACACTACACACCATGTTATCTACAATGTAATGTATTAGACAAATATGCATAACCTTAAATATGCAAATAATGATCTTGTGATTCTTATTTCAAAATAAAGGTGTTCATACAAAAGATAGACTTTTCAGTATACATCCCAACACGTACATCGTCTATTCGGTGGCTATTCGAAGAATAGAGCTAGGTTGCTTGAACAACAAGTTTGTTCAAGTGACCACTCTATTTGAATAGCACGACGATGGAACGGTTGCTTTGGTAATCCCACTTTGTCGAGGTTTATTTTTTTTAATCCGTGGACGAAGACGGGATCGCCATGAACAAGTGATCGAGTTGAAGTGGGAAGCGAAGTTTCCAACCTTCAAGTGGTATCAGAGCTTCAGTTCCACAAAACCTTCAAGTGGTATCAGAGCTTCGATTCCTCAAAACCTTAAAGTGGTATCAGAGCCATGGTTTCCTGTTTTGTGTGTTTTAGGATTCGGTTACTTTTATGCACTTTTCATATATTATATGTGTCAGATAATAGTAGGATGTGCGTAGGTTAACTTTTTGGTTGCAGGCATAGGATCCAACTATTATGGCCATATGTGTGTATGTGATTGTATGTGTGTAATTATATATTTTTTTGAATCCTCGGGGTTGACGAGGCTAGTATTTTTGTTTAAATTAAGTACGACATTGTTTACCACTGATTTATTTTAGTTTACTTTCCATCTAGATTACATATACACTTTTTCGTGGTGTATAGGATCGTTGGATGTAAATTAAAATAGTTATTCTCGGCTCGGATCTCCGGATGGCTTGTACATGGCGTAGGGAGGAGCGGACGGGATGGCAACATGACAGGAGGCATATTGAAGACAAAAGCCATAATAGTTGGAAAATATTTCTTTTTCAATTTTATTGCTTATTGTTTGATATGCATGTCGTAGGCTAGATAATTCTTCAATTTTAAATTACAAAGTGGGAGAGGAATATTTTTATAAATTCCCATGGCTCCATTACAATTTGACATGTGATGCAAACAAACTTGTGCGTCGGCTCTGAGTGCCTTCCTCCCCATCGGATAAGTTTGTTTGTGGATCACAGGGTCAAATATGTTAATAGGAAATTATTAAGGAGCGTGTGTGTTTCCCCATCGAAAGGCACATAACCCGAGATAATTGCCTTGGTACCGAGTAATGATGGGTACATATCCTCCCCATCGGAGTCACTGCTTGTATTTGTAGGGCCGAAGAGGAACCAACTATTAATTTTATTTGTCAAAAAGTTAGGTTGACAAAATAATAAAATTAATGGCTAAAACCTCCTCTTATAAATGTAGAATTCGTATACGTCCACACTATCGTGGGATACGATATTCTCGGTGTTTTAAGGTGTTGGTTGATTTTAAAATTTTATTGTTTGAGGAATCAATAATTTTTGAAATCGAATGTTTTGATCTATGTGATTCTTAGGTTTTTCAAAATGAATTTCAACCCGCTTGCTATGATACTGAAAGAAAATAAACTTACTGGACCCAATTATGTTGATTGGAAGAGGAATCTTGACATTGTCTTGACTGCTGAGGAATACAAATATATTATCCATCCATAAATAATTTAGAAACCAAAATTAAATTGTTTATAAATAAAGGTACATAAAGGAAATTTTTAAGAACCAAAACTTTATTCCTCTCAAAAGACAAATAAACATCTCCCACTGCGATAGTCGCCACCTTCGTGGCATCACCCAAGTAGACGGTAATCTCCCCTTCAGCCAGTCGTCTGATTTCCTGGAACCCCTGTAAAGTATTGCAGACATGATCAGTGGCTCTCGAATCTACACACCAGGTGCCGGTAGATAACACCGCTAAACATGTTTCAACGACTAGACCAAAATATATACCTTTGTCTGCTTCCGGTTGGGGCAGTCCTTCTTCCAGTGTCCAGTCTGCTTACAAGTGAAGCCCTTTCCTTTTGGCTTCTTCACTCCACCCTGAGTTCCTCTCACCACCTTTGCCCCATCTTGTTTCATCTTCTTCTTGCCTTTCGGCTTAGAAGTAGAAACCTTTTGGGCAACAATGGCTTGCGCCTGATCACTCTGACGAAAAAGCCCCTCTGTCGTCTGGAGTTCTATCAGAAGTTTTGCCAACGAATACAACCTCTTGTTCATATTGTAGTTCATGGTAAACTGGTCAAAACTCCTAGGTAGAGATTGGAGAATGATATCGACCTGGGATTCCCCATCGATCTCAGCTCCGAGGACTTCCAGCTCATTCAAATGAGCCATCATCTTGAGAACATGATCCCTCACGGGAGTTCCCTCAATCTTGGTGGTCGTCATCAAGTTCCTCATGGCTTCCTGCCTAGCAGCCTGATTCTGGTGTCTGAAAAGCTCTTTGAGACTGAGCATCATGTCATAAGCAGTGGGCATAGCTTGATGCTGATGTTGCAGTACATTTGACATAGATGCCAAAATGTAACACCGCGCCATCTCAACGGCCTTGATCCACTACTTATAATTCACCTACTCCTTTTCTCCAGAATCATCCGCAGGCTTAGGAGGGCACTCTTCGAGGAGTATATATTTGTATTCCTCAACAGTCAAGACAATGTCAAGATTCCTCTTCCAATAAACATAGTTAGGTCCAGTAAGTTTATTTTCTTTCAGTATCACATCAAGTGGGTTGAAAGTCATTTTGAAAAAACCTAAGAACACATAGGTCAAAATATTAGATTTCAAAAAATTATTGATTCCTTAAACAATTAAATTTAAAAAAAAAACAACCAACACCTCAAAACACTGAGAATATCCTATGCCATGATAGTGTGGATGTATACGAATTCTACATTTGTAAGAGGAGGTTTTACCCATTAATTTTATTATCTTGTCAACCCAACTTTTTGACAAATAAAATTAATAGTTGGTTTCTCTTCGGCCCTACAAATAAAAGCAGTGACTCCGATGGGGAGGATACTTATATTTGTATCTAAGTGTTCACCATTACTCGGTACCAAGGTAATTATCTCGGGTTATGTGCCTTCCGATGGGGAAGTACACACCCTCCTTAATAATATCCAATAATCATATTCGACCTTGTGATGCGCAAACAAACTCATCTGATGGGGAGGAAGGAACTCAGAGTCGACGCGCAAGTTTGTTTGCATCACATGTCAAATTTTAATGGAGGTCGTGGGAATTTTTAAAAATATCCCTATCCCACTTAGTAATTTAAAATTGAGGAATTTTCTAGCCTACGACATGCATATCAAACAATAAGCAATAAATATGAAAAAAATATTTTACAACTATTATGGCTTTTGTCTCCAATATGCCTCCCGTCGTATCGCCATCTTGTCCGCTCCTCCCTACGCCATGTACGAGCCATCCGTAAATCCGAGCCGAGACTAAAAAACTATTTTAATTTACATCCATTGATCCTATACTCCACGAGGGAGTGTACATTAAATCTAGATCGAAAGTAAACTAAAATAAAAAGAGTGGCTAAACAATGCCATATCTATTTACAAAAATTAAATACTAGCCTCGTCAACCCCGAGGATTCAACAAAATATACAATTACACACATACAATCACATATACACATATAACCATAATAGTTAGATCCTATGCCTGCAACCAAAAAGTCAACCTATGCACATCCTACTATTATTCAGCACATATAATATATGAAAAGTGAATAAAAGTAACCGAATCCTAAACACAAAAAATAGGAAACCGTGGCTATGATACCACTTGAAGGGTGGGGAACTTCGCTTCCCCCATCAACTCGGTTGCTTGTTCATGGCGATCCCTTCTACATCCCTGGATAAAAAAAAATTTATCCTTGACAAGGAGGGATTATCCAAGCTACCGTTTCATCGTCGTGCTATTCGATTAGAGTGGTCACTTGAACAAACTTGTTGTTCAATCAACCAACTTCTATTCTACGATTAGCCGCGGAATAGACGATGTACGAATCACCGATTTTTGCATTTGTTTTAGGGGTTCAAGTAAATTTAACCACAAAACAAAACATACAACATGTGTAAAATTGAAAATAATTATAGATATAATATAACAGAATATAAACAAGCATTATACCTCTCGATCTTCTATTGTATGTCCTTCCACCTTTTGGACATCGTGTGGGCGACGATCTTCCAAAAGTAGAAGCCTCCTAGATCGCAATCTTCCTTTCCTTGCTTGCTCCGAGCAAGAGGAAGTATAGAAGCAAAACTCTTCTCCTTCCTTTATCCTACCACCAAGCACCAACCTTGATGCTTGCCGCCGGCCAAAAAGAAGAAGAGATGAGGAAGTAGGCCGGCAAAAAGCTTCAAGGGAAGACCCTAAGCCCCAGCCAAGGATGAAGGGAAGAAGGTTGAACGCCAGCAAAAACAAGGAGAGAAGAGGAAAGGATGGGCGCCTACCACCTAAGGAAGAAGAAGGAAAAACTTTCCAAGTTTTTGGCCGCCCAAGCCTCCAAGCCCCCTTGCCGCCCAAAACCCTAATCCTCTTCTATGAATTACTTCTTGCCGCCCACCCCTTATCCTCCTTTTATAGAGTTAGGCCTAAGCCTCCTTTAATCTCCACCATCGGTTCTAGGAATTTAATCTCAACCGTCGGATCTAGAGATTTAATCTCAACCGTCGGATCTAGAGATTTAATCTCAATCATCGGATCTATAGTTTTATTTTCCACCATCGGATCTAGGCTTCATGAGGTTTTAATAGGCTACAATAAGGACCATGAGGCGGAGTTGGATCTTGGCCACTCAATGGATCAAGCCCACATAAAGTCCGATCTATTAATGATAATCCAATCCACTAGAGGATTATCATTGATCTACCTCACCAACCCCCATAAATTAATATGGGCTCCATATATTATTTGTACATTTTTCTCCCCGTGTTTAAGATCTAGAATGTCCGTCAATTAATTAATTTACTGACAATTAATTAATCAACATCTAACTCCATGACTAGTACCACTCAACCTTATCATCATGTCGGACCAAGTCCACCTGCAGGGTTTACATGATGAACCTTATGAGCTCCTCAAGGGGACATCATCATCCTAATATATTGGACACGATTTCCTCCTATAATCAACGACACAAAACATATAAACAATAACATTTCCTAACTTACCGAGCCTATCGATTTACTCTATAAATCTCGCCCATTGGTAAATCAAAGAAATGAATTCTAAGTATATGTGCCCATTATTATATTGGGATTAAGAGCATGTACAACATAATATCTGAGGTTCGATTCGATTATGTAGTTAGCAATAAATCGAATCACCTCTTTGTCGGTCCTGCTCAATACACACAAAGTGTACTAGTGTAATTCTATGGTCAAGACAAATCAATACCAAATCACACTACAACCATTCCAATAGTTTGTCCATAACCATCTCGGTTGTGAGCCTTTACTTATACTTTACAAGGAACCGATAACATGATCTCCTGTGTGATACTACACACCATGTTATCTATAATGTAATGTATCAGACAAATATGCATAACCATAAATATGCAAACAATGATCATGTGATTCTTATTTCAAAATAAAGCTGTTAATACAAAAGATAGACTTTTCAGTATACATCCCAACAAGTACATCGTCTATTCTGTGGCTATTCGAAGAATAGAGCTAGGTTGCTTGAACAACAAGTTTGTTCAAGTGACCACTATAATTGAATAGCACGACAATGGAACGGTTGCTTTGGTAATCCCTCTTTGTCGAGGATTATTTTTTTTAATCCGGGGACGAAGACGGGATCGCCATGAACAAGCGATCGAGTTGAAGTGGGAAGCAAAGTTTCCTACCTTCAAGTGATATCAGAGATTCGGTTCCACAAAACCTTCAAGTGGTATTAGAGCTTCGGTTCCTCAAAACATTTAAGTGTTATCAGAGCCACGGTTTCCTTTTTTGTGTTTTAGGATTCGGTTACTTTTATGCACTTTTCGTATATTATATGTGCCGGATAATAGTAGGATGTGCGTAGGTTAACTTTTTGGTTGTAGGCATAGGATCCAACTATTATGGCCATATGTGTGTATGTGATTGTATGTGTGTAATTGTATAATTTTTTGAATCCTCGGGGTTGACGAGGCTAGTATTTTTTTTTAATTAAGTACTACATTGTTTAGCCACTCATTTATTTTAGTTTACTTTCCATCTAGATTACATATACACTCCTTCGTGGAGTATAGGATCGATGGATGTAAATTAAAATAGTTATTCTCGGCTCGGATCTCCAGATGGCTTGTACATGGCGTAGGGAGGAGCGGACGGGATGGAAACACGACAGGAGTCTTATTGAAGACAAAAGCCATAATAGTTGGAAAATATTTGTTTTTCAATTTTATTGCTTATTGTTTGATATGCATGTCGTAGCCTAGAAAATTCCTCAATTTTAAATTACTAAGTGGCAGAGGGATATTTTTATAAATTCCCATGGCCTCCATTACAATTTGACATGTGATGCAAACAAACTTGTGCGTCGGCTCTGAGTGCCTTCCTCTCCATTGGTTGAGTTTGTTTGCGGATCACAGGGTCAAATATGTTTATAGGAAATTATTAAGGAGCGTGTGTACTTCCCCATCGAAAGGCACATAACCCGAAATAATTGCCTTGGTACCGAGTAATGGTGAACACTTAGATGCAAATACGAGTATCCTCCTCATCGGAGTCACTGCTTGTATTTATAGTGCCGAGGAGGAACCAACTATTAATTTTATTTGTCAAAAAGTTAGATTGATGAAATAATAAAATTAATGGGTAAAACCTCCTCTTACAAATGTAGAATTCGTATACGTCCACACTATCGTGGGATACGATATTCTCGGTGTTTTAAGGTGTTGGTTGATTTTAAAATTTTATTGTTTGAGGAATCAATAATTTTTTGAAATCTAATGTTTTGATCTATGTGATTCATAGGTTTTTCAAAATGAATTTCAACCCGCTTGCTATGATACTGAAAGAAAATAAACTTACTGGACCCAATTATGTTGATTGGAAGAGGAATCTTGGCATTGTCTTGACTGCTGAGGAATACAAATATAATATCCATCCATAAACAATTTAGAAACCGAAATTAAATTCTTTCTAAATAAAGGTACATAAAGGCAATTTTTAAGAACCAGAACTTTATTCCTCTCAAAAGACAAATAAACATCTCCCACTGCGACAGTCGACACCTTCGTGGCATCACCCAAGTAGACGGTAATCTCCCCTTCAGCCAGTCTTTTGATTTCATGGAACCCCTGCAAAGTATTGCAGACATGATCAGTGGATCCCGTATCTACACACCAGGTGCCGGTAGATAACACCGCTAAACATGTTTCAACGACTAGACCAAAAGATATACCTTTGTTCTGCTTCCGGTTGGGGCAGTCCTTCTTTCAGTGTCTAGTCTGCTTACAAGTGAAGCCCTTTCCTTTTGGATTCATCACTCCACCCTGAGTTCCTCTCACCGCCTTTGCCCCAGCTTGTTTTATCTTCTTCTTGCCTTTCGACTTAGAAGTAGAAACCTTTTGGGCAACCATGGCTTGCGCTTGATTATTCTGACGAAAAAGCCCCTCTATCGTCTGGGGTTCTATCAGAAGTTCCGCCAACGAATACAAACTCTTGTTCATGTTGTAGTTCAGGGGAAACTAGTCAAAACTACTAGGTATAGATTATAGAATGATATCGACCTGGGTTTCCCCATCGATCTCAGCCCCGAGGACTTCCAGCTCATTCAAATGAGCCATCATCTTGAGAACAAGATCCCTCACGGGTGTTCCCTCGATCATGGTGGTCGTCATCAAGTTCCTCATGGCTTCCTGCCTAGCAACCCGATTCTGGTGTCCGAAAAGCTCTTTGAGACTGAGCATCATGTCATAAGTAGTGGGCATAGCTTCATGATGAGTTGCAGTACATTTGACATAGATGTCAAAATGTAACACCGCACCATCTCATCGGCCTTGATCCACTTCATATAACACTCCTTCTCCTTTTCCCTAGAATCATCCGCAGGCTAAGGAGGGCACTCTTCGAGGAGTATATATTTGTATTCCTCAGCAGTCAAGACAATGTCAAGATTCCTCTTCCAATAAACATAGTTGGGGCCAGTAAGTTTATTTTCTTTCAGTATCACATCAAGTGGGTTGAAAGTCATTTTGAAAAAACCTAAGAACACATAGATCAAAACATTAGATTTCAAAATATTAATGATTCCTCAAAAAATTAAATTTAAAAAAAAAACAACCAACACCTCAAAACACCGAGAATATCGTATGCCATGATAGTGTGGATGTATACGAATTCTACATTTGTAAGAGGAGGTTTTAGCCATTAATTTTATTATCTTGTCAACCTAAATTTTAGACAAATAAAATTAATAGTTGGTTTCTCTTCGGCCCTACAAATAAAAGCAGTGACTCCGATGGGGAGGATACTTATATTTGTATCTAAGTGTTCACCATTACTCGGTACCAAAGTAATTATCTCGGGTTATGTGCCTTCCAATGGGGAAGTACACACGCTCCTTAATAATATCCAATAATCATATTCGACCTTGTGATCTGCTAACAAACTCATCAGATGGGGAGGAAGGCACTCAGAGCCGATGCGCAAGTTTGTTTGCATCACATGTCAAATTGTAATGGAGGTAGTGGGAATTTATAAAAATATCCCTATCCCACTTAGTAATTTAAAACTGAGGAATTTTCTAGCCTACGACATGCATATCAAACCATAAGCAATAAATATTAAAAAAATATTTTCCAACTATTATGGCTTTTGTCTCCAATATGTCTCCCATCGTATCGCCATCTTGTCCGCTCCTCCTTACGCCATGTACGAGCCATCCGATCCGAGCCGAGACTAAAAAATTATTTTAATTTACATCCATCGATCCTATACTCCACGAGGGAGTGTACATGAAATCTAGATCGAAAGTAAACTAAAATAAAGAGTGGCTAAACAATGGCATATCTAATTACAAAAATTAAATACTAGCCTCGTCAACCCCAAGTATTCAACAAAATATACAATTACACACATACAATCACATACACACATATGGCCATAATAGTTGGATCCTATGCCTGCAACCAAAAAGTCAACCTATGCACATCCTACTATTATTCGGCACATATAATATATGAAAAGTGCATAAAAGTAACCGAATGCTAAACACACAAAACTGGAAACCGTGGCTCTGATACGACTTGAAGGGTGGGGAACTTCGCTTCCCCCATCAACTCGGTTGCTTGTTCATGGCGATCCCTTCTACGTCCCTGGACAAAAAAAAATTTATCCTTGACAAGGTGGGATTATCCAAGCTACCATTTCATTGTCATGCTATTCGATTAGAGTGGTCACTTGAACAAACTTGTTGTTCAAGCAACCAACTTCTGTTCTACGATTAGCCGTGGAATAGACGATGTACGGATCGCCGATTTTTGCGTTTGTATTCCAGTTCCAAGTAAATTTAACCACAAAACAAAACATACAACATGTGTAAAATTGAAAATAATTATAGATATAATATAAAAGAATATAAACAAACATTATACATCTCGATCTTCTATTGTATGTCCTTCCACATTTTGGACGTCGTGTGGGCGACGATCTTCCAAAAGTAGAAGCCTCCTAGAACACAATCTTCCTTTCCTTGCTTGCTCCGAACAAGAGGAAGTATAGAAACCAAACTCTTCTCCTTCCTTTAGCCAACCACCAAGCACCAACCTTGATGCTTGCCGCCGGCCAAAAAGAAGAAGAGATGAGGAAGTGGGCCGGCCGAAAGCTTCAAGGGAAGACCCTAAGCTCCGGCCAAGGATGAAGGGAAGAAGGTTGAACACCGGCAAAAACAAGGAGAGAAGAGGAAAGGATGGGCGCCTACCACCTAAGGAAGAAGAAGGAAAAACTTTCCAAGTTTGTGGCCGCCAAGCCTCCAAGCCCCCTTGCCGCCCAAAACCCTAATCCTATTCTATGAATTACTTCTTGCCGCCCACCCCTTATCCTCCTTTTATAGAGTTAGGCCTAAGCCTCCTTTAATCTCCACCGTCAGTTCTAGGGATTTAATCTCAACCGTCGGATCTAGAGATTTAATCTCAACTGTCGGATCTAGAGATTTAATCTCAACCGTCGGATCTAGAGTTTTGTTTTCCACCATCGGATCTAGGCTTCATGAGGTTTTAATAGGCTACAATAAGGACCATGAGGAGGAGTTGGATCTTGGCCACCCAATGGATCAAGCCCACATAAAGTCCGATCTATTAATGATAATCCAATCCACTAGAGGATTATCATTGATCTACCTCACCAACCCCCATAAGTTAATATGGGTTCCATATATTATTTGTATATTTTTCTCCCCCTGTTTAAGATCTCGAATGTCCATCAATAAATTAATTTACTGATAATTAATTAATCAACATCTAACTCCATGAGTAGTACCACTCAACCTTATCATCATGTCGGACCAAGTCCACCTACAGGGTTTTCATGATGAACCTTATGACCTCCTCAAGGGGACATCATCATCCTAATATATTGGAGACGATTTCCTCCTATAATCAATGACACACCATATAAATAATACCATTTCCCAACTTACCAAGCCTATCGATTTACTCTATAAATCTCGCCCATTGGTAAATCAAAGAAATGAATTCTAAGTATATGTGCCTCGAACAAGTCTATTCTGTGGCTATTCGAAGAATAGAGCTAGGTTGCTTGAACAACAAGTTTGTTTAAGTGACCACTCTAATTGAATAGCACGACGATGGAACGGTTGCTTTGGTAATCTCTCTTTGTCGAGGATTATTTTTTTTAATCTGGGGACGAAGACGGGATCACCATGAACAAGCGATCGAGTTGAAGTGGGAAGCGAAGTTTCCTACCTTCAAGTGGTATCAGAGCTTCGATTCCACAAAACCTTCAAGTTGTATCAGAGCTTTGGTTCCTCAAAACCTTCAAGTGGTATCAGAGCCACGGTTTCCTG
This sequence comes from Wurfbainia villosa, assembly GCA_025175895.1. NCBI lineage: Eukaryota > Viridiplantae > Streptophyta > Magnoliopsida > Zingiberales > Zingiberaceae > Wurfbainia > Wurfbainia villosa. The sequence continues at coordinate 22,747,910 of CM045990.1, read as the reverse complement.
TTTTGTGTGTTTTAGGATTCGGTTACTTTTATGCACTTTTCATATATTATATGTGCCGGATAATAGTAGGATATGCGTAGGTTAACTTTTTGGTTATAGGCATAGGATCCAACTATTATGGTCATATGTGTGTATGTGATTGTATGTGTGTAATTGTATATTTTTTTGAATCCTCGGGGTTGACGAGGCTAGTATTTTTTTTTAATTAAGTACGACATTGTTTAGCCACTCATTTATTTTAGTTTACTTTTCATCTAGATTACATATACACTCCTTCGTGGAGTATAGGATCGATGGATGTAAATTAAAATAGTTATTCTTTACTCGGATCTCCGGATGGCTTGTACATGGCGTAGGGAGGAGCGCACGGGATGGCGACACGACAGGAGGCATATTGAAGACAAAAGTCATAATAGTTGGAAAATACTTCTTTTTTATATTAATTGCTTATTGTTTGATATGCATGTCGTAGGCTAGAAAATTCTTAAATTTTAAATTACTAAGTGGGAGAGGGATATTTTTATAAATTCCCACGGCCTCCATTACAATTTGACATGTGATGCAAACAAACTTGCGCATCGGCTCTGAGTGCCTTCCTCTCCATCAGATGAGTTTGTTTGCGGATCACATGGTCAAATATGTTTATAGGAAATTATTAAGGAGTGTGTGTACTTCCCCATCGAAAGGCACTTAACCCGAGATAATTACCTTGGTACCGAGTAATGGTGAACACTTAGATGCAAATAGGAGTATCCTCCCCATCGGAGTCACTGCTTTTATTTGTAGGGTCGAAGAGGAACCAACTATTAATTTTATTTGTCAAAAAGTTAGGTTGACAAAATAATAAAAATAATGGGTAAAACCTCCACTTACAAATGTAGAATTCGTATACATCCACACTATCGTGGGATACGATATTCTCGGTGTTTTAAGGTGTTGGTTGATTTTAAAATTTTATTGTTTGAGGAATCAATAATTTTTTGAAATCTAATGTTTTGATCTATGTGATTCTTGTTGGTGCATTAAGCACCTAAGTCAAACCTGGGTTTTGATTATAGCAAATGATACAAAGTTAAGCTCATATCGTTATCTCACGAGCTGAATCGAGTGTGCAGAAGATTGATATAGCTGGAGCTGAAAACTAGCGACACCCGGAGGAAGTCGCGGTGGTCGGGCGACACTCGAGTGACTTCGGAGGGAGTGATAACTGTCATTTTGTTGTATTATTTTGGTCCTTAATATCACTGTTTTTATCCTCTCGAGTGATTTATTATTGATTATTTACATGTTTTATGAGTTGGATATATTTTTGGACCTTATTGTAAATTCTCCTAATTTTTGGACTTATATGCAAACTTTATCTTTGTTTGTAGGAGATCGAGATGAGCCACTGGACTAGACTTAAGTTGGATCAAATATGGCTTCATCTGAGGTCATAATGGACATTTCAAGATGATTTAATCTGAGCCCTTCATCTAGATCAGAAGGCAAATTAAATCAAGGGTTCAGATCTGAGCATTATGGACCGTCCGAGGAAAGTGATTGATTCTGAGCCATCCATCTGGATCTGGAGCGATCCGGCCCGTACATTAAGATCTACACGTCTTGGACGTTCATCCGGACCGTTGGATCGTGATTATACCTTCAGACGGATCAGATCCGTCTATTGCAAATCGATCGATTTGACCATTGGATGGAGCGACCTAATTGCGATTAATGAGATCCATCAACCCTAGCTTATTTTGGACGGCTGGGATCAGAGGAAGCTCAGATCGGACGGTTCACAAATTTCATTTAATTAAACCTTACCTTTTTCCCAAATCAGAATCGGCAGAAGCTCCAACAGAGAAGCGCAGAAATCGTCGGCGGCGGCGGTCTTCATCCTCGCGAGCGGCGCAGCGGCGCTTCTTCGCGTCGGCGCGGCGGCGGGATTGCACAGGCAGCCGGCGGCGTCGCGTAGAAGGCAGATCGCAGCAGAACTTCACCAGCGCAGGCGTCTTCTTCCTCGTGGGCAGCAGGCGGCTTCTTCCGCAGCCGTGCGACCGGCGGCGGCGGGATTGAACAGGGCTCGCCGGCGACGCGCAGAAGGAGGTCCTCCCATGTCGCGACGAGCAGCAGCAACTCAAGCCACAGCGTTTTTTCCCCCATTTCCACGCGCGGCAGTCTTCTTCCCCACGTCGTGGCGATAATCCGGCAGCTTCTTCCGCGACCTTTCCTCCGGCGGTAATGCGATGATCGCGAGCCTCGTGGACGATTAGATGCCGTGATTTGGACCTAGTTGGAAGAGGGGCAAGCGTCGACCCGAGTACACCCTTCACCGGCGTTCACTCCATTCCTCGGCCGGAAAGGCCTTTCCATCTCGCCGGAGCCACCCACACAGCTGCGCCGGTTTAGGACAGCTCCATCTCCACCGGTGAAGGTCCCTTTCACTGTTCCGGCGATTCCATTCCTTCCGGCGACCGGGATTAGGCCGCACCGCTTCGACATTCCATCCACTAGCTACCGGGACTAGGAGCTCCGCCATCCACAGCCGCCGGAGCAGTGTTCACATTCCTCCGCATTCAGCTCTTTGCCGCGGTGCCGGGATTAGGACCGCATCCGTAATCCATCGACGGAGGGGTTGTTCGGTTTATTGTCGCCATCGTGGGGTTACCGATTACTTATATTTGCATTCAGTCCATTTAATTGGATATTTACTTTATCATGTTTGTTTTGTTACGGTTAATTTGTTATGTTATGTTGATCATGTTTAGGTTAGTTATCAATTAAAATTGTCCAATCCATGCATCGTATAGTGACAGTGCGGTGTTTGGTTGGAGTGCTTTCATTATTAGATTAGATTTCATTTACATTCGACCAGTTGCCGTATAGTGACAGTGCGGTGTCTGGGCGAATTGCTTTCAGTTATTGCATTTCATTTATTGCAATTTTTAGTGACTGTTTGACTACTGTGTCGTATAGTGACAGTGCGGTACATGGTTAAATTGTTCACCTTTGTTTCGTGATCATTGTACCGTATAGTGACAGTGCGGTGCATGATTACTTACTTTTGCGCATTAGTTAGATTTACTTCCTGCAGATTTAATTTCCATGTCTTTTCATCAGAATTATTTGACCATTGCATCGTATAGTGACAGTGCGGTGCAAGGTTGAATCGTTCTTGCAATAGGTTAGCTTTGAATAATTGTTTTGATGAATTGTAAAAACCCCCAGTGTTTACTTCTGTTTAAAAACAAACGTTCAGCCATTAGGTTCGTTGGGAGATGACCCGAGTCAGTCCTATACTGCATTAGTGTAGTTAGGGGGTTCGGTAAATAATTTGGGAACGGTATTGCGACATTAAAAATCGTTCGATCAAATTTTGGCGCCGTTGCCGGGGAACTCTAATGGGTTTGTTTGTCTTTAAACTGTAGTTTGTTTGTTTGTTTTCTTTTTCTTTTGTTATTATTGTCTTTCTTATCATTTATATTTGTTTGTGTGGATGACTAGGTCTTCAGGTGATCATCTACTTGAATTTTGCAGCAGTTTTTCTCTTCCCTCAGAGGCCCAGCCTAGGAAGGGGGTTGTTGAAGAAAAGGCTAGGGAAGCAGATTCCCAAGTATGCCGAGGTTTTGTTTCACGAGAAGTTGTACTCTTTCTATGGAGGTAGGAGATACTGTGGTTTGGTTCAGTATTTTGGACGCTATGAGGTACCCGATGGAGGATCATTCTATTCTTAGCGTGGTTATAGCTGATGAGTTGGATTGCATGAATTTTATTTCTTAGTCTATTTTTCATTTGGATATCTGCACCTTCTATATTTTGTTATGATTTTATTGATTCTGCTGATTCCGATGTTGATAATGATTTGTTGTTAGGACCTATCTCAGGGCCCTCTTTTTTATGTAGACAGGATATGGATTGTGTAGGGACTAGCGCTCTTCAGGCGATGCCCCAAGGATCACTTCCATCAGATGTTTGTAAGAAATGTCATTTCATGGTCGAGTATGGGATATCTTGGATTATATTATCTCTGTGTATGATATTGAAGTAGATCCTGCTAAAATTCATGCTATATATTCTTTATCTTACCCCGCTTCTGTGCGGGAAGTTGTGCTTTTCTAGGTCATGCAGGTTTCTACAGACATTTTATCAGAGACTTCAGTCAGATTGCCCTACCCTTGACCAAATTGTTGCAGAAGGAGGTGGTATTTGGTTTGACAGATTGCGATAGAGATCGAGCCCACCCCCATAGCAGATTCTTTTTCCAGATGAGCAACTTTTTTCACCTGTAGGGTAAGACACCATGGTATGCAGATCTTGCTATTTATTTAGTTGCCGTGTTGTACCTTCACATTTTACTCATGCACAAGTCCAGAAATTGAAAAGTTATGCCAAGTATTATGTATGGGATGATCTTTATCATTGAAAATTTTGTAATGATCAGATTATTAGATGATGTGCACTTGATTATGAGTTTCATTCCATATGTATTTACTTTTTGTTATTCTCTGGCTTGTGGGGGGCACTGTGTACCCCAAAAGAACTGCTAGGAATGTTTTAGAGTCTAGTTTGTATTGGCCCACCTTATTTCATGATGCCTCTGAATTTTACAAGTCTTGTGAGTGATGTCAACGAACAGGGAACATGGGACGTAGAAATGAAATGCCTCAATCAATCCTTGTTATTCTGTGAGATTTTTTTATGTTTGAGGTATTGATTTTATGGGTCTTTTTCCTGTATTGTTTAGATTTTCATATATTCTTTTGGCATATGATTATGTTTCTAATGGGTGGAGGTCATCCCACCGGGGTGATGATTCTCTAGTTGTTGTGGATTTTGTTAGGTCTCACATATTTTGCAGAATTGGAGTACCCAGGGCGATCATTAGCGATCAAGGGTCTCACTTTTGCAACAGACGCATGATGTGTTTGAACAGAGAGATCAAGTCTATACTAGAGAATACGGTGGTGCCAGACATGATGATGCTTTTTCTCCGACTTGAAAGGGGAGTGTGTTCTTTTATTTACTGCACTTATTTTCTTCCTTTCATGTTCGGAATAATTTGTGTGGAATTGCTTGTTTGCTGCTTACCTAGGTTTGTTTGTCTGTTGTTAAGTCAAATAATATTCTCTATGCATGCCTTAGTATCATTTCAGAGGTGGTAAAAATTAGTTAAGTTTGATCATCAAATTATGGATTTTTATGTATGATAGGAGACTTCACTTGCATGCAGTCACTTGTTATGATGGTGAACTTTTTATTGATAGACTAAGCTTGATTTTGATTCACCTAGTGAGGTTGCAAGCCATTCTTATCATCTACCCACTTTTGTGTGATAACACATGTGATTCTTGTTACTCTAGAACTTGCTTTGAATCTTTTCAAAACTACAATAACATTTACTAGCATGAATATGATGAAGGATTTCATTCTTGACTCTTTTCCTGACTTGGTTTGATTGTCTAATCCACTTGATACTTCCATCTTCCATATCGTACTTATAATATCTTTTCATTTGCTATCCATTGTCTTTGTATCTTTGTGGATTATCTTTTTCATATCTATTGTTTTCCATGTGGGAGGAATAGCTTGATGGGTTGTATTGTCCGAGACAGACAAAATTTTTAAGTGTGGGGGAAGAGCTATATTATTTTTGTTGGAAACATGATATGGAAGACATAGTTTTCAGAGGTTATTGGTCCTAAGATATATTTGTCTGTGATTAGTACTTGATTTTCTGCGCACACAAAAAAAAAAAAAAGAAAAAAAGAAAAAAAAAAAGAGAAAAAAAAATGGCGCCATTGATGTTTCTTTTGTTAAAAAAAAAAAAGTGCAATTGTAATGCAGGCAAATTGAATTGTAATGTGTTGGATAGAGCCATTTGATTCTGAATCCAATTCTAAAGTTTCCAATTGTCTTAGTCTCTTCCCATATTGCTGGTTACTGAGCATTTCACAGAGCAACTCATCAGGTTTATTTCTCCAATTCTTCTCTTGTTCCCTATTCATTTGTACCTTTGTCTTGTATTACTCTTTGCATACTTCATCTGTTGTCTACTTTTTAGCTCATTCTAATTCCTGATAAATCCTTTTGATTCATGTATGGAATGTATTGATAGCAGTAGAGAAGTAGATGATAAGCAAGCATATGGTAGTACAAAATTGCATGTTGTTTTGAGGGCGCCCCACTCCTATGTTATTATGTGAGCATCAGTGCATATATTCATTTTGGGAGGTTTTGTATCAGGCTTAGTCTATTTGATTTGACTGTAAATCATCATACATGTTGATTGTTGTAGGAGTCGGATCTTTTGAATACCCTAGATCCTGATTAATTTGGTGATCCTCGTAACTTATTATTTTGTCTCGAATTATTGATCTGGGTATTGTTTGGGGAATGAGTTAGTGAGTCAGTTTCTTTATTTTTGTTATTGCACGGGACGCGCAAAAATAAGTGTGGGGGAATTGATAACTGTCATTTTGTTGTATTATTTTGGTCCTTAATATCACTGTTTTTATCCTCTCGAGTGATTTATTATTGATTATTTACATGTTTTATGAGTTGGATATATTTTTGGACCTTATTGTAAATTCTCCTAATTTTTGGACTTATATGCAAACTTTATCTTTGTTTGTAGGAGATCGAGATGAGCCACTGGACTAGACTTAAGTTGGATCAAATATGGCTTCATCTGAGGTCATAATGGACATTTCAAGATGATTTAATCTGAGCCCTTCATCTAGATCAGAAGGCAAATTAAATCAAGGGTTCAGATCTGAGCATTATGGACCGTCCGAGGAAAGTGATTGATTCTGAGCCATCCATCTGGATCTGGAGCGATCCGGCCCGTACATTAAGATCTACACGTCTTGGACGTTCATCCGGACCGTTGGATCGTGATTATACCTTCAGACGGATCAGATCCGTCTATTGCAAATCAGACTGATTTCAGCCGTTGGATGGAGCAGCCTAATTAAGCAGTTAATGAGATCCATCAACCCTAGCTTATTTTGGACGGCTGGGATCAGAGGAAGCTCAGATCGGACGGTTCACAAATTTCATTTAATTAAACCTTACCTTTTTCCCAAATCAGAGAATCGGCAGAAGCTCCAACAGAGAAGCGCAGAAATCGTCGGCGGCGGCGGTCTTCATCCTCGCGAGCGGCAGCTTCTTCGGCCGTGCGGCCGTGGCGGCGGGATTACCTGAGCGGCCGGCGTGCGTAGAAGCGATCGCGTGAGAACTTCAGCGCAGGCGTCTTCTTCCTCGTGGGCAGCAGGCGGCTTCTTCCGCAGCCGTGCGACCGGCGGCGGCGGGATTGAACAGGGCTCGCCGGCGACGCGCAGAAGGAGGTCCTCCCATGTCGCGACGAGCAGCAGCAACTCAAGCCACAGCGTTTTTTCCCCCATTTCCACGCATCTTCTTCCCACGTCCGTGGCGAATCCGGCGGCTTCTTGGCGACCTTTCCTCCGACAATGGCGATGATCGAGCGAGCCTCGGCGGACGATTAGATGCCGTGATTCGGACTGTAGTTGGAAGAGGGCAAGCATGCGATTCCGGAGTACACCCTTCACCGGCGTTCACTCCATTCCGTGGCCGGAAAGGCCTTTCCATCTCGTCGGAGCCACCCCACACAATTGCGCCCGGTTTAGACAGCTCCATCTCCAGCGGTGAAGGTCCCTTTCACTGTTGCGGCAATTCCATTCCTTCCGGCGACCGAGATTAGGCCGCACCGCTTCGACATTCCATCCACTAGCTACCGGGACTAGGAGCTCCGCCATCCACAGCCGCCGGAGCAGTGTTCACATTCCTCGCATTGACTCTTTGCGCGGTGCGGGATTAGGACCGCATCCGTAATCCATCGACGGAGGGGTTGTTCGGTTTATTGTCGCCATCGTGGGGTTACCGATTACTTATATTTGCATTCAGTCCATTTAATTGGATATTTACTTTATCATGTTTGTTTTGTTACGGTTAATTTGTTATGTTATGTTGATCATGTTTAGGTTAGTTATCAATTAAAATTGTCCAATCCATGCATCGTATAGTGACAGTGCGGTGTTTGGTTGGAGTGCTTTCATTATTAGATTAGATTTCATTTACATTCGACCAGTTGCCGTATAGTAGGTCACGATGTTGTCCGCGAATTGCTTTCGTTTATTGCATTTCATTTATTGCAATTTTTAGTGACTGTTTGACTACTGTGTCGTATAGTGACAGTGCGGTACAAGGTTAAATTGTTCACCTTTGTTTCGTGATCATTGTACCGTATAGTGACAGTGCGGTGCGTGATTACTTACTTTTGCGCATTAGTTAGATTTACTTCCTGCATATTTAATTTCCATGTCTTTTCATCAGAATTGTTTGACCATTGCATCGTATAGTGACAGTGCGGTGCAAGGTTGAATCGTTCTTGCAATAGGTTAGCTTTGAATAATTGTTTTGATGAATTGTAAAAACCCCCAGTGTTTACTTCCGTTTAAAAACAAACGTTCAGCCATTAGGTTCGTTGGGAGATGACCCGAGTCAGTCCTATACTGCATTAGTGTAGTTAGGGGGTTCGGTAAATAATTTGGGAACGGTATTGCGACATTAAAAATCGTTCGACCAGGGAGCCGAAGGAATCGAGTGAAAGGCTTGAAGGAAAAGCAACACGTAAATATTGAGGTAAGCTCGTGTGTGCGAGTGTAAGTGAGGTCGTATCCTCCTTACGGGGATGATCTTAAGTGTAGATCCGACCAGAGACATCCCATCGATGGTCCAGGTCGAGATCGGACGATCGAAGGCCGTCGAAATAATATTTTCTTTGAGCTAACTTTGCCCGCGGTGGCATCGGGCCGATCGCTAGAGGACTCGGCTGCCGCCAAAGCGATCGGTCGCCAAAGGTCGCTCGTGATCTTGCCATCGGTCGATGATAGCCATCAGTCGACTGATGGTCAATGATCAGCTTCGAGGAGTCAAGGCTTATCACCCCATTTCAAGGAGGTTTTGTGCCCAATTCCTATTGGTTGAAGACCCATTCGATGAGGGGCTTAAAGGCTATAAAAGGAGGGTTTGTCCTAGGGTTTTTCATCAATTAAAAAGCTTCCAAGTGCTTCCGATACGCTACGAGTCTTCGACATCCCTACGACGAAGCGCTGTCAAGACGACGACTCAAGCTCCAAGATTCAAGTCTTCAAAAGTCGTCGGTATAATCTTTAATTTGTATAAGTTGTTCTTATTTCGAGCTTTAAATCATATCAAGGAGAGGGGGAGTGTCCCTCTACCTTGAGTCTTTCTTGAATTTTTGTATTCGTTTAACTCCTATCTCCAACGAAAAGGAGTTCGTTTAGTGTTTTGCCCTCCGTGCATGGTCAAGGACCACTAGGGCCTTGGAGTAGTAGCCTTCGGCTACGAACCAAGTAAAAAACCCATTGTCTCTTCTATTTTAGATTTATCTTCCGCTGTGTCTACTCGTGATTTACCGAACGAATTCAAAGAAAAGTTTCTATTGCTATTCACCCCCCCTCTAGCGATCCGCTTCGATCCAACAATTGGTATCAGAGCTGGGGGTTGCTAAGATTTGGTGAAACCACCAATCTAGCCATTTTTACAGATTTATTTTTCTTTTAATTCTGTTTTTTTATTTATTTCGCTTTGTTAGGTTTTTCTCCCGCACTACTAATCCAAGATGCGAGTCTTGGTTCTTGTTTTGGTGTTTTTGTCGTTGCTAGTTTTTTTGTCTTCGTCTCTTTTTGTCTTTCGTGTTAATGGCCCATCTCGAGGGTTTTAGCACCGTCTGACCACCGTTTTACAACGGTGACGATTTCTGTTACTGGAAAGGTCGGATGGAGTGCTTCCTAAAAACCCAAATAGAGATGTGGATTGTGATCCAAACCGGGTTCACCCTTCCTACTAATGAAGAAGGTGAGTCCTTGGATTACAATCAGTGGTCCATTGCCACTAAATGACAAGTCGAGGCAGATGCAAAGGCGACTCAAATCCTGCAGTGCGGGCTATCCAAGGAGGAGCTGAACCGAGTCGGACCCTTCATCAGCGCAAGAGATCTCTGGACGAGGCTGATCGAGTTACACGAAGGATCAGATCAAGCTAAGGTTTGCAAACGTGATTTGTTGTTCAATAAATTGTACACACTAAAAATGCAGGAACACAAGACGGCAACACAATTGCATGCCCGCGTCCAGGACATCGTCAACAACCTACACGCAATCGGGCAAAAGGTCGAAAATCGTGACCTTATAAGGTATGTTCTAAATTCTTTTCCGAGGACTACCTTGTGGGCATCCATGGTCGACGCCTACAAGGTCTCCAAGGACCTTTCTAAAGTTAGAATAGACGAATTATTTTCTGATTTCGAATTACATGAGCAGTCCAACTCGGAACCCGAGAGGGGTATAGCCTTGTTTGCAGGTTCAAAGAAGAAGAAAATCGCAAGCAAGCCACCACCAACCGAGGAGGAAGACGAGTCCGAAGAAGAAGTTGACCCAGAGTTGACTGCCGAACTAATGAACCTAGCTCGAAGGATAGCCAAGGGACGAAAGTGAACCACGACTCGACCCAACCAAGGTAAGCCTAAAAGTTCTAATATTAGGTGTTATGAGTGTAACAGGTTTGGACATATCAAGTCCGAGTGCCCCAAGCTCAACCACCAAGCACCTAAGCACAAGAAGGCCCTCAACGCGACATGGGAAGAAGCGTCATCCGAAGAAGACGAAGACCACGTCTTCATGGCGAAATCGATTGAGTCAGACACGGAGACCGAACCTGAACTTGAGTCAGAACCTGAGGATGACTCGGACTACGAAGCTACCTTCAAGTCAAGCCACGGATACGCATCCGGTTCAAAAGATACCCTTAAAGTGAGTCGAACTTTATTTAATACTTTACATAATACGGTTAGGTTTTTGTCTAGGAAATTAGCTAAGTCCGAGTCCAAGGTCGAGACCCTTGTTGAGGAGGTTAAACTCCTCAAACACGAGGTCTCCCTAACCTCTTCGACTAGTCGAGTTCAAGAGAAGGACTCAACTCGAGTTGAAAAGCTCGAAGTTGAGAACTCTCTCTTGAAAAGTCAAGTTGAAGATCTTAGGAACACGTTGGAAAGGTTCACTTCGGGATCCAAAGGACTTGACCTCCTACTTGGATCTCAAAGGGCCGTGTACAACAAGGCTGGACTAGGGTTTAACTCAAACACGACTAATAGGTCGTATATATCGATTGTAAGTCAACATAGGAAACATGTACAAGCATGGGTCCCTAAGAACTTTTTGATTTCAACTCTAGGATCCAACCCGTACTGGGTTCCCAAGGACCAAATCGACTATGTGGATAGACCGAACCGATTCAACGGTCTAGGGGAAGCCAGTACAAAACATGTTTGTGCTTTAACTTAGAAATTGCATGCTTAGAATTTTTTTTTGTTTTTTTTTAACTTGTAAACTCACTTAGAACACATACATAACCAACTAAAATCCTTCGAAAAGATTGAGCCTCGGGGAGCCTCTTTTCAAAAATAACTAGTTAGACCAGGAAATAGTCTTAGGTGAGTCAAGTCATCATTTTCTTGAAAATGGCTTTGTCTAAGGAAGTGGTCGATGATTCGATAAAATAAGGCCCCTGTGCCTCGCCACAACCTGGAAGCCATGATCTTGAAAAGGTAAACTTGACAAGCCTAGGGTCAAATCCAAATCTAACATAAAATTACTTGAACCTAAATGCACTTAATCAACTTAATTGGAAGTCATCTAAAAAAAAAACATAAGTATAACATGCTTGATCATATAGACACAGGTGAGATGACCTAGGTATCGGTGATTCAATCCTAATTATATGCACCTTTTGGCACACCCAGTGAATGGTGTAGCGAGGCGAAGGAATAGGACTCTTATGGAAATGATTAGATCGATGATGAGTTATTCTGAGTTGCTAGATTCGTTTTGGGGATATGATATAGATACGACAGTGTATATTTTGAACTTGGTACCATCTAAATCAGTGCCTTCTACTCCCACAGAATTATGGACTGGGCAAAAGCCTAGTCTAAGACATATTCGGATTTGGGGGAGTCCAACACATGTGCTGAAGGCAGATGCTGTTAAGTTGGAACTTCCTACAGAAGTATGCATGTTCGTTGACTATCCTAAAGGAACGAAAAGAGGTTTATTTTATAGTCCTAGAGATCAGAGGGTGATCGTTAGCACGAACGCCAGATTTCTAGAGGAAGACTATGTGATGAACCACAAGCCCATGAGTAAGATTGTTCTGGAGGAATTGAGAGGGGAAGTCACTTCTTCAGTACCACCGCTACAAGAGGATATACCACAAGTCACTGCACCGTGTGTCATAGAGGATACACAGGTGATACCTCATTGTAGTGGGAGGGTTGTTAGACAGCCTGATAGATTCATGTTCTTGGGAGAATCTTCTGATTTGGTCCCTTGCGAACATGAACCTGATCCGTGGACATATGACGAGACAATCCAAGATAAAGATGCGGTATCTTGGCAAAGAGCGATGAATACTGAGATTGAATCTATGGATTCAAATCAGGTCAGGGAGCTAGTGGAACCACCCAATGGTGTAAAAACCATTGGATGCAAGTGAATCTACAAAAGAAAGAGAGGAATAGACGGGAAGGTCGAGACCTTCAAAGCGAGGCTTCTTGCGAAGGGGTATACTCAGAAAGAGGGCATCAATTATGAGGAGACCTTTTAGTTGGTAGCCATGCTTAAGTCTATTTGGATTCTCTTATGTATTGCTGCTCATATGGATTATGAGGTATGACAGATGGATGTCAAGACAACTTTCCTTAATGGAAGTCTTGAGGAGAACATCTACATGAAGCAACCAGAGGGATTCATTGCGAAGGGCAAAGAGCATCTTGTGTGCAAGCTTAATCAGTCCATTTATGGATTGAAGCAAGCTTCGAGGTCTTGGAACATCCACTTTAATGAGGTAATCTAGTCTTATGGATTTATTCAAAGTCCGGATGAGTCTTGTGTATACAAGAGATGTGACGGAAACGTAGTGGTATTTCTTGTACTATACGTAAATGACATTTTTTTAATTGGAAACAATGTCAAGGTATTATAAGACATATGGGTATGGTTGTCCAAACAGTTTGATATGAAGGACTTGGGAGAAGTGGGACACATCCTTGGGATCAAGGTTATAAGGGATCGCAAGAAAAGGATGTTGTGCTTATCTCAAGCTTCATACATAGACACAATTATGGATCGTTTTTGCATGCAAAATTCCAAGAAAGGTTTTCTACCTTTCAGGCATGGAGTTCCTTTATCTAAGGAGATGTGTCCTAGAACATCTAAGGAGATAGAGGAGATGAAGGCGATTCCTTATGCTTCGGCAGTAGGTAACCTCATGTATGCGATGCTATGTACGAGACCAGATATCTGATTTGCCGTAAGCATGGTCAGCAGATATCAGAGTAATCTAGGACAGGGACATTGGACTGTGGTAAAGCATATATTGAAGTACCTGAGAAGGACTACGGATTATATGCTAGTTTACCAGGCAGACAAATTACTCCTTGTGGGTTACATAGATTCCGACTTCCAATCAGACAGGGATAACAATAAGTCTACCTCAGGTTTTGTGTTAACTTTGGCAGGTGGAGCCATTATATGGAGGAGTGTTAAGCAGAAATGTGTGGCTGACTCTACCATGGAAGCTGAGTATGTGGCAGCCTCTGAGGCGGCCAAAGAAGCTGTGTGGCTCAGGAACTTCTTGACGGACTTGGATGTGATTCTTAGTTTGCCCAGAACTATCATAATTTATTGTGATAATAGTGGTTCAGTTACAAACTCGAAGGAACCACGAGCCCATAAGACAAGTAAACATATAGAGCGCAAGTACCACCTGATACGAGAGATCGTAAAGCGAGGAGAAGTTGTTGTGGCCAAGATTTCATCGGAGGATAACCAGGCAGATCCTTTCACAAAGGCCCTTTTGACGAGAGATTTTGATAGGCATGTGGAGGGAATGGGAATCAGATGTATGGCAGTTTAAGGACAGCATAGTCTTTTAGTATAAGTGGGAGATTATTGGGATGTATACTGAAAAGTCTATCTTTTGTATGAACATCTTTATTTTTTGAAATAAGAATCACATGATCATTATTTGCATATTTATGGTTATGCATATCATCTAATACATTACATTTTAGATAACATGGTTGTGGTGTCACACGGCAGATCATGTTATCAATTCCTTGTAAAGTATAAGTAAAGGCTCACAACCGAGATGGTTATGGATAAACCATTGGAATGGTTGTAGTGTGATTTGATATTGGTTTGTCTTGAGCATAGAATTACACTAGTACATTTTGTGTGTATTGAGTAGGACCGACTTGGAGGTGATTCGATTTATTGCTGACTACATAATCGAATCGGACCTCAGATATTATATTGTACATGCTCTTAATCCCGATATAATAATGGGCCCATATACTTAGTATTCATTTCTTTGATTTACTAATGGGCGAGATTTATAGAGTAAATCGATAGGCTCGGTAAGTTGGGAAATGATATTACTTATATGGCATGCCGTTGATTATAGGAGGAAACTGTGTCCTATATATTAGGATGATGATGTCCCCTTGAGGAGCTCATAAGGTTCATCATGTAAACCCTGCAGGTGGACTTGGTCCGGCATGATGATAAGGTTGAGTGGTACTACTCATGGAGTTAGATGTTGATTAATTAATTGTCAGTAAATTAACTAATCGACGAACATTCGAGATCTTAAACACGGGGAGATATATGTACAAATAATATATGGAGCCCATATTAACTTATGGGGGTTGGTGAGGTAGATCAATGATAATCCTCTAGTGGAATAGATTATCATTAATGGATCGGACTTTATGTGGGCTTGATCCATTGGGTGGCCAAGATCCAACTCCTCCTCATGGTCCCTATTGTAGCCTATTAAAACCTCATGGAGCTTAGATCCGATGATGGAAAATAAAACTCTAGATCCGATGATGGAAAATAAAACTCTAGATCCGACGATGGAGATTAAATCTCTAGATCTGACGGTTGAGATTAAATCTCTAGATCCGACGGTTAAGATTAAATCCCTAGATCCAAAGGTGCAGATTAAAACAAGGCTTAAGCCTAACTCTATAAAAGGAGGACAAGGCTTGGGCATGTAACATACTTTGAGAGATTAGGGTTTTTGTTTCTTTTGGCTTGGGCGGCAAGAAACAAAAGGGAGGCTAGGGTTTTGGAGGAGGCATTGGGCGGCCACACTTTTGGAAGTTTTTTCCATCTTCCTAGGGTTTTGGTCGGTGCCCATCTTCTCTTCTTTTCTCCTTGGTCGGCGTCCAATCTTCATTCTCTCATCCTTGGCTGGCGGCAAAGGCTAGGGTCTCTTCCCTTGGAGCTTTTGGCCGGCGTCTATAATCCTAATCTTCTCTCCTTGGCCGACGGAAATCACCAAGCAAGGTGGCTTGGTGGTCAGTTCCAGATAGGAGAAGAGTTTTGTTTTATTCTTCCTTTCATTCGGAGCGAGCAAAGAAAGGAAGAAGATGATCTAGGAGGCTTCGACTTTTGGAAGATCGTCGCCCACACGACGTCCAAAAAAAGGAAGGACATACGATAGAAGACCTTGAGGTAAACAAGAGGAATAAATCTTGTTTTGCTTTCCTTTTGTTTATTTGTATGTTGTATGTTTTGATATGTGGCTTAATTTACTTGGACCCCGAATATAAATGCAAAAACTGGCGATCCGTACATCGTCTATTCCGTGGCTATTCGAAGAATAGAGGTAGGTTGCTTGAACAACAAGTTTGTTCAAGTGACCACTCTAATCGAATAGCACTACGATGGAACGGTTGCTTTGGTAATCCCTCTTTGTCGAGGATTATTTTTTTTAATCCGGGGACGAAGACGAGATCGCCATGAATAAGTGACCGAGTTAAAGTGGGAAGCAAAGTTTCCTACCTTCAAGTAGTATCAGAGCTTTGGTTCCACAAAACCTTCAAGTGGTATCAGAGCTTCGGTTCCACAAAACCTTCATAGTGGCTCCCATATCTACACACCAGGTGCCGGTAGATAACACTTCTAAACATATTTCAACGACTAGACCAAAAGATATACCTTTGTTCTGCTTTCGGTTGGGGTAGTCCTTCTTCCAATGTCCAGTCTGCTTGCAAGTGAAGCACTTGCCTTTTGGCTTCTTCACTGCTCCCTGAGATCCTCCCGCCACCTTTGCCCCACCTTGTTTCTTCTTCTTCTTGCCTTTCATCTTAGAAGTAGAAACCTTTTGGGCATCCATGGCCTGAGCCTGAGCACTCAGACGAAAAAGCCCCTCTGCCGCCTGGAGTTCTGTCAGAAGCTCTGCCAATGAATACAACCTCTTATTCATGTTGTAGTTCAGGCAAAACTGCTCAAAACTTCTAGTTAGAGATTGGAGAATGATATCGATCTGGGTTTCCCCATCGATCTCAGCTCCAAGGACTTCCAGCTCATTCAAATGAGTCATCATCTTGAGAACATGATCCCTCATGGGTGTTCCCTCGATTATGGTGGTCGTCATCATGTTCCTCATGGCTTCTTGCCTCACAGCCCGATTCTGGTGTCTGAAAAGTTCCTTGAGATTGAGCATCATGTCATAAGCAGTGGGCATAGCTTGATGCTGATGTTGCAATACATTTGACATAGAAGCCAAAATGTAACACCGTGCCATCTCATCAACCTTAATCCACTTTTTATAACTCTCTTTCTCCTTTTCCTCAGAATCATCCGTAGGCTTAGGAGGACACTCTTCGAAGAGTACATACTGGTACTCCTCAACAGTCAAGACAATATCAAGATTCCTTTCCCAATCAACATAATTGGGTCCAGTAAGTTTATTCTCTTTTAGTATCACAATAAGCGGATTGAAAGTCATTTTTGAAAAACCTATGAATCACATAGATCAAAACATTAGATTTCAAAAAATTATTGATTCCTCAAACAATAAAATTTTAAAATCAATCAACACCTCAAAACACTGAGAATATCGTATGCCACGATCGTGTGGACATATATGAATTCTTCATTTGTAAGAGGAGGTTTTACCCATTAATTTTACTATCTTGTCAACCTAACTTTTTGACAAATAAAATTAAAAGTTGGTTCCTCTTCGGCCCTACAAATAAAAGCAGTGACTTCGATGGAGAGGATACTCCTATTTGCATCTAAGTGTTCACCATTACTCTGTACCAAGGTAATTATCTCGGGTTATGTGCCTTCCGATGGGGAAGTACACACGCTCCTTAATAATTTTCTATAAGCATATTTGACCTTGTGATCCGCAAACAAACTCATCCGATGGCGAGGAAGGCACTCAGAGCAGACGCGCAAGTTTGTTTGCATCATATGTCAAATCGTAATGGAGGTCGTGGGAATTTATAAAAAATATCCCTCTCCCACTTAGTAATTTAAAATTGAGGAATTTTCCTAGTACACGACATGCATATCAAACAAGAAGAAATAAATATGAAAATAAAAATATTTTCCAACTATCATGGCTTTGGTTCTCCAATATGCCCCCCGTCGTATCACCATCTGGTCCGCTCCTCCCTACGCCATATACAAGCCATCCGGAGATCCGAGCCGAGAACAATTATTTTAATTTACATCCATCGATCCTATGCTCCATGAAGGAGTGTACATGAAATCTAGATCGAAAGTAAACTAAAATAAAAGAGTGGCTAAACAATGTCGTACTTAATTACAAAAATTAAATACTAGCCTCGTCAACCCCGAGGATTCAAATAATAATACAATTACACACATCCAATCACATACACACACATATGGCCATAATAGTTGGATCTTATGCCTACAACCAAAAAGTTAGCCTATACACATACAATATATGATAAGTGCATAAAAGTAACTGAATCCTAAACACACAAAATCAGAAACCGTGGCTCTAATACCACTTAAAGGGACGAAGCTTCACTTCTTACTTCACCTCAATCGCTTGTGCATGGCGATCCTCTCTACGTCCCTAGATAAAAAAATTGACGGATTACCCAAGCAACCGATCCATCATCGTGCTATTCGATTAGAGGGATTTCTTGAACAAACTTGTTGTTCAAGCAACCTAACTCTTTTCCTCGATTAGCTGCGGAATAGATGATGTACCGATCGCCGGTTTTTGTGTTTATCTTCGAGGTCCAAGTAAATTAGCCACATGCAATTACATACTGTAGGGAGTTGCTTCGGTGGCTCATTGGCTCCCATGTCCCCAGATTAAAATTTTCACTAATGAAAGAATTAATCCGGATGGGATGAGCTTCCTTAGCACAACCATATTCATCGTCGTGCTAACAACTTGAGTGGTCACTTGAACAAACTAGTTGTTCAAGCAACACAACTCTTCTAGTTGATTAGCCGCGGAAGAGACAACGGACGGATCGCCGGTTTTTGTGTTTGTCTTCGGGGTCCATGATTATACAATATATTTTCATACACACACATGTATAATCAAAATATAAAAAAACATGCTCAGATCTGTAATTAAAGTTAAAAAAAAACTTTATACCTTACGATCTTCTACCATATGTCCTATCCTTCTCATGGACGACGTGTGGACGAACATCCTCCACGAGTAGAAGCCTTCTAGATCACGTTCTCCTCTACCTTGTCCGCTGCGAACAAAGAGAAGAACTAACAAATACCTATCCTTTCTATAACCGGCCACCAAATTAGGGAATTTGGTGCAACCGCCGGCCAAGGATCAAATGGATGAAGCGCCGGCCAACTTGAAGAAGGGTTGCCGCCGGCCACCAAAGAGAAAGGGAGGAAGATGAACGCTGGCCACCAATGGAAGGAGAACCGTCGGCCAAGGAAGAAGGGAGAGGCCTCTAGGATAGGCGCCGGCCAAGTGTTGATGGAGGAGGATGGGCGCCGGCAATCAACTAGAAGGAAGAATGTTGCCGCCCACTTGTTTTGCTCCAAAACCCTAGCCGCCCAAAAACCCTAGCCGCCCACTTGTTGGAAGAACCAAAACCTAATTCCCTTTCAATTAGCCTTGCTGCCCAACCCTTAGCCATCTATATATAGAGTTGGGCCTAAGCCTTCTTTAATCTCCGCCGTCGGATCTAGGGATTTAATCTCCACCGTCGGATCTAGGGTTTTATCCCAACCGTCGGATCTAGGGTTTTATCCCAACCGTCGGATCTAGGATTTCATCCCAACCATCGGATCTAGGGTTTCATCCCAACCGTCGGATCTAGGGTTTCATCCTAACCATAGGATCTTAGGGATTTAATCCCAACCGTTGGTTCTAGGGTTTCATCCTAACCATCGGATCTTAGGGATTTAATCCCAACCGTTGGTTCTAGGGTTTTGTTTTACATTCTTGGATCTAGACTTCACAAGGATTATATTAGGCTACGATAGGGACCATAAGGAGAAGTTGGATCTTGGCCACCCGATGGATCGGAACCACACAAACTTGATCCATCAATGATGTTCCATTCCACTAGAGGATCATCATTGAACTACCTCACCAACCCCCATAAATTAATATGGGCTCCATATATTATTTGTACATTTATCTCCCCGTGTTTAAGATATCGAATGTCCGTCAATTAATTGATTTACTGACCATTAATTAATTAACATCTAATTCCTCGAGTAGTACCACTCAACCTTATCATCATGTTGACTAAGTCAACCAGCTGGGTTTACATGATGAACCTTATGAGCTCCTCAAGGGGACATCATCAACCTAATATATAGGACACGGTTTCCTCCTATAATCAACGGCACACCATGTAAATAATATTATTTCCCAACTTACCGGGCATATTGATTTAATCCATCTAAATCTCACCCTCTGGTAAATCAAAGAAATAAACACTAAGTACATGTGCCCGTTATTATATCGGGATTAAGAGCATGTACAACATAATATCCGAGGTTCGATTCAATTATGTAGTCAACAACAAATTGAATCACCTCTATGTCGGTCCTGCTCAATACACCTAAGTGTACCAGTGTAACTCTATGTTCAAGACAAAATAATACCAAGCTACACTACAACCATGCCAATGGTTTGTCCAAAACCATCTTGGTTGTAAGCCTCTGCTTATATTTTACAAGGGACTGATAACATGATCTTCTGTGCCACACCAAGCACCATGTTATCTACAATGTAAAATATTAGACAATATGCATACATATAATAAATATATAAAGTGCAAACAATGATCATGTGATTCTTATTTCAAAATAAAATGTTCATACAAAAAGAGCTAGGCTTTCAGTATACATTTCAACAAATACATCATACATAGAAACAAAAGAAAACCAAAACAAGAATTATACCTCTTGTTTACCTCTTGGTCTTCTATCGTATGTCCTATCCTCCTCTTGGACGTTGTGTGGGAAACAATCCTCCAAGAGATGGAGCCTCCTAGATCATGTTTCTTCCTTTCCTTGTTTGCTCCAAACAAAGGAAGATAATAAGCTCCCTTCTTCTCCTATCTAGTTCCGGACACAATCCCTTTGGAGAAAGAACAAACCTCCTTCTCCTCTTTATTGTTGTCGCCGGCCACCAAGGAGAGGGTGATGGAATATGAATGCCGACCAACAAGAGGAGATCTTGTTGCCGTCGGGCAAAGGAGAGGAGGAGAGGGGTGGTGTCGTCGGACCTAGGAGAAGATGGTGGTGTGCCGGCCAAGAGGGAATACCCAAGGAAAACAAACCTTAGACCCTCTTTGTGCCGTTGGCCAAGGAGACAAAACCCTAACACCACTTCTCCTCCTTGCCGCCCAAGCCACATCCTAACCATAGAATCCAAAAACATTAGTTGTCGCCCAAGCCCAAGCACTCCTTTTATAGAGTTATGCTTAAGCCTCCTTTCTGTTGGATCGATGCGGTTCGCTAGAGGGGGGGGGGTGAATAGCGAAAAGCCTTTTTCTTTCGAATTCGTTTCAAGACAAATATACACAGCGGAAATGTAAATGAAACAAAAAGAGACAAGTTTATTTTTTACTTGGTTCGTAGCCTTCGACTACTACTCCAAGGCCCTAACGGTCCTAGACCGTGTACGGAGGGCAATTCACTAAAACACTCCTCCTCGTTGGAGGTAGGAGTTTGACGATTACAAAAAAACTTTCGAAGCAAAATGATAGAGAGACAAACCCTCTCTTCTATTAAAGTAAAATGCAACGATAGAAAAACCTCGAGTAAAAGAGTTGCAATATTGAAAACAATAACAAGGATTATACCAACAACTAAAAAGAAAGACCTTAAGCTAGGGTTGTTGGCGACGCGTTGTCGTAATCAGAGTCGTAGAGTCGCAGGCTTTTGAGCACTTAGAAATTATATGAAAAACCCTAGGTTAGGACCTCCTTTTATAGCCTTTGAGCCCCTTTTCGAGAGGAACCCTAGCCAATCATATTTGAGCACCATTCCCCTTGAAATTTGGTGAAAAACTTTGACTCCTCGAGGCTGATCCTTTGACCCGTGATCGGTGTGATGGCCATCACCGATCGGCTCTGCGGCATCGATCGAGTGCTAGCCATAGTCACCCGTGATGGGCGGCGATCGAGTCCTTGAGTTGGCGTAGCTTAAAGAAAACACTATTTCGACGGTTGTCGACCGTCCGATCTCGACCTAGACCACCTATGAGATGTCTTGGGTCGGATCTACGCATAAGTCTTTCCCCGTAATGAGGATACGACCTTACTTACACTCGCACACACGATCTTACCTCGATACTTATGTGTTGCTTTTGCTTTCGGCCTTCCACTCAATTCCTTCGGCTCCCTCCGAAGACACTTGAGTGTCGCCCAACCACCGCGGCTTCCTCCGGGTGTCGCTAGCCTTCAGCTCCAGCTATAGCAATTTTCTGCACACTCGATTCAGCTCGTGAGATAACAACATGAGCTTAACTTTGTATCGTTTGATATAATCAAAACTCAGGTTCGACTTAGGTGCCTACTGCACCAACACTTTCAATCTCCACCGTCAGATATAGAGATTCAATCTTCACCGTCGGATCTAGGGTTTCATTTTCCACCATCAGATCTAGTCTTCATGAGGGTTTTATTAGGCTACAATAGGGACCATGAGGAGGAGTTGGATCTTGGCCACCCAATTGATCTAGCCCATATAAAGTCCGATCCATTAATGATAATCCATTCCACTAGAGGATTATCATTGATCTACCTCACCAAGGCCCATAAATAAATAAGGGCTCCTTATATTAATTGTACAAATATCTCCTCATGTTTAAGATCTCGAATGTCTATCAATTAATTAATTTACTGATAATTATTTAATCAACATCTAACTCCATGAGTAGTACCACTCAACCTCATCATCATGTCGGACCAAGTCCACCTGCAGGGTTTACATGATGATCCTTATGAGCTCCTCAAGGGGACATCATCATCCTATTATATAGGACACGGTTTCCTTCTATAATCAACGGCACATCATGTAAATAATATTATTTCCCAACTTACCGAGCCTATCGATTTAATCTATAAATCTCGCCCATTGGTAAATCAAAGAAATAAATAGTAAGTACATGTGCCCATTATTATATCAGGTCTAAGAGCATGTACACCATAATATCCAAGGTCCGATTCAATTATATAGTTAGCAATAAATCGGATCACCTCTAAGTCGGTTCTGCTCAATACACACAAAGTGTACTAGTGTAATTCTATTGTCAAGACAAACCAATACCAAATTACACTACAACTATACCAAAGGTTTGTCCAAAACCATCTTGGTTGTGAGCCTTTACTTATACTCTACAAGGAACTGATAACATGATCTCTAGTGTGACACTACACACCATGTTATCTACAATGTAATGTATTAGACAATATTCATAACCATAAATATGCAAACAATGATCATGTGATTCTTATTTCAAAAAATAAAGATGTTGATACAAAAGATAGACTTTTCAGTATACATCACAACACTTAGAAGCGTAAGACTGATGGAAAAGCTTGAAGGTGTAGTCTAGGCTTAGGGATTAGTCTCAAGTATGAAATAGTCATACTTGAAGTGTACTAGTCAAATGATGTTTGAATCAGTTAACTAGTCTTGAGTGTTTGACACTTGGGAGCTTTTGATGACACGAGCAGCCAATTGGGGTTAAGACCTTGTCTACTGATCGAGTAGTCGACTGAGGGATTAACTGTCGACAATGCTTTGGCAGTCGACTAGTGGCGTGCATCAGTCGACTGGTCCTTGGCAGTCAACTGGTCCTTGGTAGTCGACTGCAATGGTTTAGCAGTCGACTATTTTAAGTGGACAAGAGCACAAAACTTTTTGAGTCGACTATTGGCTTGAAGCAGTCGACTATTGGCTTGAGCAGTCAACTGATAAGGTGTCCGTTGAGTGGTGATGATCAAGATTAGGCTTTGTCAAAAGCCATTTAATTCGGTCAACAGTTGCACGATCATTCTTTGGTATCGATGATCGTGGCGTCAACTCATGAGCGAAATGCACAAAGTCGATAAAGGGAGGCTTGAGGAGCTTGAAGATGGCTTGTGCTTTTATTATAATATTCCATCCTAAGCTCACCAAGCCTTCTCTTAAGCTTTCTAAGATCCTTAACCTCTTCTTTATAAGATCATTTCAATCATCTTGGAAGAATAAGAGTGTGCTTATAAAGAAGGCTTCTCCACCTTGGAGTTCTCATCAAAAGGAGTTTTAATGATAGCTTTCAAGGGGAGATCTACCTTAAGGATTACCGTGGAGTAGGAGCACCATCTCCGAACGACGTTAAAACAACTTGTGTTAGCGATTGTTTTCTTTTTTTTTTCATTAATAAGCTTTCGATTTGTATTTTTTTTTGCTAATCATTTGTGTAGAAATCGAAAGAGGCTATTCACCCTCCTCTCTACCCATCACAATGATCTCCAACACCTATGGTACCCACCACGACCATGGTTCAAACCATGACCTGACCATGGCCTAGTCCACAGTCATGGTCATCACCATTGCTTTACCGTGGTATAGGCCACAACCATAGAGCGCCGCCGCTATGTTTAGGGTTTCATTATTTTTCATTGGTTTTCAACTTTTCTTATTTTGTTTAAAATTTATCTTGTTAGTTGTGAACTTTTCTCTCTTTCTAGTCTATTTAAACATGGGTGATGTTAGACTCTCCAAGCAGTAAAAACAGCTTTTTGCGTTGCGGAAACCTCGGAAGTCGGTCATGGATCCATGCAAAGATAAATAAAATAAAATTCATGTACATGTTTAGAAACACTAGATCTACCTTAGATCTACATGGGAAGAGTGTTACCCTTGTAGTGATGACCTTCGCTTATCCCGCTCGTCCAAACGGTTGTCGGATCTCATAGAGTGTCAAGTGTACACTCCTCTACATGTATCCACACGGTCAAAAGATGAAGAAACCCACTTAGAGTGTGCTAGCACCCTTTGGAGGTCACGACAATGGAAGAGAGGGAGAGAAGAAGCATGGAGAAGGAAGAAGATGAATTGAATTCCACACTAATTCATTCATTCAATTTTGGCCGACCGCTTTGATGAGGGTTATAAACATCCATATAATACAAAGAGCCATGGCTCTTGGTCTCCCTCATGAGGTGGCACATCATGATGTGTCCATGGTGATGTGGAACATCATCATTGGCTGGCCCCTTTGCCAAGTCACCATGAAGTGACATGTGGTCAAGTCAAACTCGACCCATCATCTTCCCTCTCAAGGCAAGTCAAACTTGACCTCTTATCTCCCATGGTTGATCAAATCCAACCTTTGATTCAAGTCAATTAAATTTAATGAATCTCTATTCATTAGTTTAAATTGACTCAATGAATCAAATCTAAATTAGACTCATTCAACACTTGAATCAAATTGAGTCCAACTCAATTAGTCTAATTTGGATTACTCTTAATCCAATTTGGTTCATCACATGAACCTAATCCTCTTGGTCCATCATATGAACCTAATCTCCATATAATTTCCCTTTGTGTGTGACCCTATAGATTTTTGTAATATTGGCAATGCTCCTAAACTGATTTAGAAACATAAGCAATGAGCGGTATCTAGCAACACATCATTGCTACCCAAGTTACAAGAATGTTAAGATCCAACATCATCTTTGTGACTACTAATTGTGACTCACAATATGTGGCAATGTCCCTCTATCCTCGACATCTAGATTGATCAATTGAGGCATAGACCGTGTCATCCACTGAACAATCTATATCTTGAACTCCAAGTAGACTCACTCTAATCAAATGAGCTCAATATCTCATATTGACTCATTTGCGCATGACCATGCACTTAGTGGTCTAACTCTATCAAGAAAAATGATATCACTCCCATCATATAGGAGGGATAGATCTCATCTACATCACTCACATACCTTCGCATAATTTGTTACATACCCAATAATCACCTTTATAGTCCACCCATTTACGGGTGACTTTTGACGAAGCCAAAGTATACAACTCCTTATGTAAGGAACCATGGTGACTTCAGGTCCAAGGACTAATAGTCATACTAATAGTCACATGAGAAAGTATTTGACACTCATATAACGATCCATGATACTTTCTCATGGCGGGTCATTCAGTATATATTCTCCAATGCATACCCTTGTGTCAACTTGATATCTCATATCCATGACTTGTGAGATCAAGTCATCGAGTTGACCTACATGCTAGTCTCTTCACA
Source organism: Wurfbainia villosa (assembly GCA_025175895.1). NCBI lineage: Eukaryota > Viridiplantae > Streptophyta > Magnoliopsida > Zingiberales > Zingiberaceae > Wurfbainia > Wurfbainia villosa. The sequence goes on along the minus strand of CM045990.1, from coordinate 22,722,239 downwards.
TTAATATTGTCACTGAATATTAATACTTGACTAGGAATGATTAAGAGTAGTATTCTCTATATCATCTCATTATCGATTTAACCAATCGATTGATATATATAAGAACCTTTTACTCAAGGACGCTATTATACTTAGTTATTTGGCACCAATACAAGTAAGTATAATAACCATAAAGAATGAGATGGAAGCGCTATAATATATGTTTGGTCCGTTGGTGTGAGCGAGGTTCCTTAGCCTGCGGAATCGCTCCATTATTGTCACAATGGAGCTCTATAGGATCTGCTATGCTAGGAACAACTCCAAGCTCAGTAATGAACTTGCGGATCCAAACTGCCTTTTTTGCTGCCTCTGATGCAGCAATATACTCGGCCTCTATTGTAGAATCAGCAATTGTGTCCTGCTTCGAACTCTTCCAGCTCACAACGCCACCATTCAAGCAAAACACAAACCCTGACTATGATATATAATCATCCTGGTCAGTTTGGAAGCTGGCATCACTGTAACCCTTTACAGCTAGTTCCCCATCGCCTCCAAATATCAAGAAATATTCTTTAGTCCTTCTTAAGGACTTAAGAATATTCTTGACCAGTATCCAGTGATGCTCACCTGGATCTGACTAGTATCTGCTCGTCATGCTCAAATCATACGAGACATCAAGATGAGTACATAGCATGGCGTACATGATAGATCCTATGGCAGATGCATAAGGGATCTTATCCATGCGATCTCTCTCCTCTCTAGAAGAGGGATTTTGAGTCTTCAAAAGACTCACACCATGTAACATCAGCAGAAATCCCTTCTTGAAATTCTACATGGCAAACTGTAGTAATACCGTGTCAATATATATACTCTGACTTAGGCCAAGCAATCTTTTAGATCT